>CM059421.1:3750000-5000000 GCA_030378225.1 Knoxia roxburghii
AATCAGATAGTAGAACTAAAACATAGTTAACAAGGGAGATCAGATCATGATTGTATAGACATCAGATCAGAGAATAATAGACATCAGATCAACAGACAATAGATATCAGATCAAGAATATAAAAAGAAATCATACAATAAAATAAAAAAATAGCAAAAAATAACAAAAAAAAGGAAAGCATTGTAGCGCGCTTTTGAAGCGCGACTTAATTAAATCCCAAAACCCTTCCTTCCTTTCTCCCGCTCTGAAACTGAAAACCCAAAACCCTTCATTCCTTCGTGGCTCTCAAACCGATTTCATCCCCACGATCTTCATCGTTCCATTAACAACATCAGATCTAAATTTCTAACCTCAAATACGTTCAGAGATCACTGCATTTCGATTTTCTGCTCTTCTTCCGGTTCAGAAAACACCATAGCCATCATCTGCGCGAAGAAAAAGCTTGCTATTCAACTCAAACGCTAAAAAAAGTCTCCAAATCGGACGAAAAACTTGCTGTTTTTCTCAAACCAACGTTTTTCCTGCTTCGACATTTATCTACAGGTACAAAAACCTAATTTTATAACCGTTATTTTCTTTGAATAATTAGGGTTCTGATGTCTGTATTGTTTTAATCTGATATATGTTTTCGATTGATCTGATGTCTGTTTATGCTTTTAATTTTTCTATCTGATATAATTAGGGTTCGTTGATCTGATGTATATTATATGTTGCTCTGATCTCTGTATTATCGTAATATGATGTCTATTTTAGTTCATTGAAATATTTGCCTTCAATATTTTGTGACCTGATGTCTGTATTCTTTTTGTCTGATATATATTTTCAATTGACCTGATGTCTCTTATATGCTTTTAATTTTGTTTTAGTTCTTTGAAAAAAGTTTCTATCAAAATTACTAATCTGTTGACTGTATTATTTTGATCTGATATCTGTTTTGTTTTGATCTGATGTATGTATTTAGTTGATCTGATGTCTTCATTTTCTTTGATCTGATATAAGTTATATCCTGATTTGATTTATTTGTTCAATTTGTTTTCTTTCTGTGAAATGTTTTTCTTATAAAATAGTGATCTGATGTCCATTTTTTGTTGATCTGATGCGTGTTTTTGCTTGATCTGATGTGTGTATTCAGTTGATCTGATCTCTGTGTTTTCATGATCTGGTGTCTGCCATATGCTGATCTGATGTGTTCATGTTGCGATCTGATGTCTTATATCTGCTGATCTGATATCTGCTTTCTTCTAATATGATATCAGCTTATTTTTGCTTACATACTCTTACTGACATATTACAGGAAACAACAATTTAAACATAATGGCTGATAAAACCAACCAAGATAAACAAGTTATTCAAGCACAAGATGAGAGTTCAGATTTTCAAGAAACCCCTAGCAAGTCGTTACAACATACCTACAAACGTAAATCAGAAAAGAAAAGAAAAGAACAGGAAGTAGTTCAACCATCCCAAAAGGAGCAAACAAGTAAAAGGATGAAACTACCTCTAAAGAAGAAGAAGACAAATGAAGAAATTCTTCAACAATTGCAGAAGAAGGATCTGCAGCAGAAGCAACAACAGAAAAAGACCAATGTTATGGTCAATAAGGAAAAGAAACAGGGCGATGTGGATGTCCACATCACAAAAAAACAGAAAAAAGATGATGATGATGATGGTGATGATGAGATGAGCAAAAGATTCAGTTGCAGTACATCTCCAAACGGTATAAGTTTCGTGGTTTCTAGACTCTCAGAACCACAAAGAAATGCCGTGAGAGATATAGGCTTTGGCAGCTTCCTCAGTATCAACTACACCAGGATGCCAAACAAACTGGGACAATACCTGCTCAAAAAATTCAACTGTATCAAGTTGAGGCTGGAGCTGGAGCAAGATACAGTTATTCCCATTGCTGAAGAAGATGTGGAATTGGTTCTTGGCTTCCCAAGAGGCCCAATTGAAGTTGAAGAATACACAGCTGCTGAGTCAAAGGGTGAAGATTATGAGCAGCATGTCGAACAATACTGTCAAAGATTTGGCATGCCACCCACAAAAAGACCCACCATCAAGCAGCTTGAGCAGTACATTGTAAACCATCAGGATTACAGTGACATCAACTTCGTCCAGGATTTCCTTATCTACCTGGACACCACGTTTCTTTACCATCATGGGAGCATCAACAACATCAGATATCGGCTCCTCAAATCCCTGAACAGCATTGATCAAATAAGGCAGCTGAACTGGTGTAGCTACACATTCAGGGCCTTAGTGGAATGCCAAGAGAAGTATTTCCACAAAGATGGCACAACATCAACAGCCTACAATGGACCACTCTCTTTTCTGATTGTAAGTCTCTCATCTTTCTTTTCTGTATTCATTTGATTACTGATCTGATGTCTGTATTGTTGTGATCTGATGTCTTTTATATGTTGATCTGATGTGTATATTTTCTGATCTGATGTCTGTTTTAGTTCAGTTAAATATTTCCTTTCAATAACTTGTGATCTGATGTTTGTATTCATATAATCTGATATTTGTTTCCTGTTGATCTGATGTCTGTTATATACTGTTAATTTTGTTTTATTTGTTTCAAATAATTTTCTATCAAAATTACTGATCTGATGTGGGTATTACTGTGATCTGATGTATGTTATATGCTGATCTGATGTGGGTATTATCTTGATCTGATGTTTTTTTTAGTTTGTGAAATGCTTTGCTAAAAATTTTATTTTCTTAACTCACAACTAACATATTTTCTTCAGCTATTCTATGTTGATAGGGTTGTGTATGGAATTCACAAAGATATTCCAAGAAACCTACCAACATTCACAAACTGGAGTCAGACTCAACTCTTTGAAAGAGCAAAACTCGAAGAGAAAAAGGGAGGACATGGTCAAGGCTGGATAAGAGAAAGGGCTACAGCCGAGGTGCATGTGGAAAAACAACAACATGCACATGCATCTGAAAAGCCTAGCAAATCAAAACAAGCTCCAACCACATCAAAAAGCAATGTAAACTCTCTGATCTGATATCTTTCATTTGATGATCTGATGTATTTTTTTTTTTTTTTGATCTGATGTCTGATTGTTAAGTACATTTCATTTCTATAGTATGCTTTCTTTTATAGTTGTGATCTGATATGTGTTATATTATGATCTGATATCTGTTTTTTCATGATCTGATGTCTCTATAATGATTCTTTAATCACCCATTTTTTAATTATGTTTTCGTTCTGTAGTATACTTTCTTTCATAGTTCTGATCTGATATGTATTATATTCTGATCTGATGTCTATTTTACCGTAATCTGATTTATCTTTTTTATACTAATATGAAACAATCTAACTATAACAATTATCTTCCGCAACAGGATTTTGAAAATGCTGATGAAATGACTCAAACAGTGGTTGATTTGGCAAAGTCCATGATGGCTTTCATCAAAGCATGGCACAATGTTGGGGCAGCAAACAATCCAGAAGGTGCTGCAGCATTTGCCACAATAACAAGCACAGTGGAGGGGATTATCCGTGACTTGAGGGAGAAAAATACAACTCCTGAGCAACAAGGTCAATCCTCAAAATCCGCAACCGAAGAAAATGAACCAACACCATCACAGGATGCAAGGTTCTATGCGGCATGTGCCGAAATTGCGGATAAACTACAAGAGGATTACAACAAAATGCAGAAGAAATCCGCCACTGTACGCTTCGAAGATGATATGCAAATGCCAAATTTCAACCTCATAACACCTTCAGGAGACAGCATTCATGAAGAAGAAGGAGAACAAACACAAGAAAATGTGGTGGAGCAAAAGGAAAAAGAACCTCAGACACCACATATCTCTCCAATAACCCTGGAACAAAAAGAAGTTGAACCAGAAGAAATGGAAATGGAAGAGAGCAGAACAAAGCTTAAGGAAGATCCAATTGCAAAGCAATTGGTGTATAGAATGTTACGAAAGGAGAATGAAAAACTGGATGTAGATGCAGAGAGTGGAAAAAAGAAGAATGAAAAAGAAAAAGATAGGGAGGAAGAGAAGCCTGAAGAAACAGAAGCTACCAAAGAGAAAGAGAATGAGAAAGGGAAAGCTTCTCTAAATTTGACAGAAACACAAGATATAAATATTGAAAGAATGATGGAGGATGCAGTACTGCTTGCTACAAACCTCAATGCAATGATTTCAGAAGCAGATCAACCTCCAAAACAAGCCATGACTTCAAAAGATAATCAAGACATAGCAGAGCTCAAAACGTAAGTAAAAACACACTACAATCTGATATGATATCTTTAATTGAATAATTTGATATGTTATATCTACTGATATGAACTTTATTTCCAGCATGATCAATGAAGAGCCAGACAATGCTGAGGAAGATGTCATCTTGTCACCAAACTCAAGACATCGAGATAGACAACTCCCTGTACGTTTGAGATCAGAATTTTGGCTCAAGAAGCCTAAAACATTTTTGATGATCTCAAGGAGAGAGAAACTGTTCACTGATTATGCTTACCTAACAGGGACAAAAGAAAATAAAATCAATCAGCAGTAAGTTCTAATCTTGCCTTTTTGATCTGATATCTAATATCCAATGATGTGATGCCTACTGTATTTTGATATGATATGTGTAAAATGCATGATTTGATTCGTTCTAAAAAATGTATGATTTTTTTTATATTATTGATCTGATATAAATAGTCTTATGATCTGATGTCTATAGTCCTCTGATCTGATATAAATATTCTTCTGATCTGATGTCTATAGTCTTCTGATCTGATATCTACTGTCTTGTCATCTGATATCTGTTGGATAAATTGATCTGATATCTGTTATATGCTGACCTGCTGTTTACATTTTGTGATCTGATTTCTATTATATGCTGTAAATTTTGGGATTTCAACATACTTTTGTTAACATTATTTTGATTTACGCATACAGAGAAGTACTCTACTCCGATGGAAAATTTACATTAATGGATCGATCGGACTTCCTATCCATGCTTCCAGGAGTATGGATAACAAATTCGGTACTAAATGCATGGATCACGCATATGAACTTCAAAGATCCAACAAGGCTGTTCATATCTGAACAATTTTGTGTAAGATATGAATCCCTTATAATTTTAATATGAAATTCATTTTCAAAAATATATACATGTTATTCCATCTGATATGAATTAAATTCATTATGTTTTCAGTTTGAAATAATGGAAGATACAAAAAAACAACGTCTGAAGTTCGTTGATTCAATGGATGATTACAACAATTTAAAGAAAAAACATGATGCTTCCAAGAAGTTAGGCATCACAATACCAAAACCAGCATTTCCTCACTATGAGGTTAAACCAGAGATTCTGGACAACATGAAAGTTCAATTCATAGAAGATGTCACAAGACCCAAAAGAAACATGGACACATTAAATGTAAAAATGGTAAGTGCAATTTTAATTCCTCTATTCAGTGAATTCAATATATAAAAATATCAACTTCTAATTAGTATTATACTTTGTGCAGATCTTTATCCCAATATTACAGCATGATCATTACTATACTTTGTGTATAAATGCAACGGCGAGAAAAGTAGTCGTACTTAATAACAAAATCCCAGAAAACACTTGGTACACTGCAATTCCCGAACTTATGGTAAGTACATGTCCCTTGATCTGATATCTTCTTTACCTTGATCTGATATATTCTTTACCTTGATCTGATGTCTTCTTTCCGATGATCTGATGTCTTTTTTACACTGATCTGATATGATTTTACACTAATCTGATATCTTCTTTCCCATGATCTGATATCTTCTTTACCTTGATCTGATATATTCTTTACCTTGATCTGATGTCTTCTTTCCGATGATCTGATGTCTTTTTTACACTGATCTGATATGGTTTTACACTAATCTGATATCTTCTTTCCCATGATCTGATGTATTCTTTCCCTTGATCTGATGTATTTCTTACATTGATCTGATAATGTTTTACACTAATCTGATATCATCTTTTCAATAGTCTGATATATATGTTTTTTTCATTAATGCAGCTGCGGTATATTGTTGAGATAATAAAAGGGACATCAGCAGAAAAAATTTTTGGAAATCCCAAAGAATATAAAGTGGAGTATCCAAAACTGGACTGGCAAGATAACAAGAACGCCAATGATTGTGGCATTCTTACAATGAGACACATGGAGCTCTACAAAGGACAAACAACTCATACTTGGGATACAGAGCTCACAAGAGAAGCACGCAAGAGCAAAACTGCTCTCAACAGGGCTCTACAGATTCTTAGGGTCAAGTATTCTTATAATATACTGGCTTCTCAAACAAATACAATGAAGGATGAGGTCAAATCCAAAATTGAGGAGTTTTATAGTACAAAATTGTAAAAAATACTAGAGTCTAGTCTTATAGGACAATATTGATTCTAAATGAAAATGTACAGTTTTTTCTTAGATATTCTGAAACTGCAGAAATGATCTGATCTCAGCTTGTGGTTGATCTGATGTGCGCGTCATCTGATCTGATGTCGCGTTTCCTGAGATCTGTACAGAAACAGTTTGAAGCGGTTATTAGTCTTGGTATATATATACTTGTACAGAAACAGTTGTAAGTAGTTTTGATAATAAAATTCAGAGAAAAGCTTTCACAAAATCTTTTGCTCCTTCTTCTTCTGGAAACCGCTTTTCATGTAGTTTTTGCTCTCTTGTATGACATGTAGTTTTCCTTGTCAAACTCCGAGTAGTATTGTCGAGAAATACCTTCAGTGGACAATACTACTCGGGTGTTTGACAAGGAAAAGTACATGTTTCAAGCGGAAATGAGAAAATTGGTGAGAAAAACAGAGGAAATGTTGAAAAGCAGAGGAAATTTTGGGCTTGGTTTTTTTGCAAGGGAAGAAGAAAAGCAGAGGAAATGTTGTATGGACGTTGCCAGACATGGGTCTTGTTTATAGTAGAATTTTTGAAAGAGTTTATGTTGAAAGTACAAGGTTGGTTGGGCAATTAATATGAATGTAGTTGAAACAATTAATAAGTGGTTGAGGAAATTGAATGAAGTGATAGAGTGTTGTACCTTGGCGGGAGTTGTTTTTCAGAAGTGGCAGGAAGTTGTACGCTTACTCTGAACACAATAATGTATCAACTAACAACTAACACCTAATATAGTATCGCATTATTGATCTGATATCTATATTACTCTGATCTGATCTCCATATAATTCTGATCTGATGTCTTTTATATGTTGATCTGATATTTATATTTTCTGATCTGATGTCTGTTTTAGTTCAGTTAAATAATTTCATTCTATCACTTGTGATCTGATGTTTGTATTCATTTGATCTGATATCTGTTTCCTGTTGATCTGATGTCTGTTATAATTCTGATCTGATGTATATATTCCTCTTATCCGATGACTACATTCCTCTAATCTGATCTCTATACACATGTGATCTGATGTCTGTAACACTCTGATCTGATGTCTATATTTCTGTGATCTGATATCTTCTAGACATTGTAATGAAACAACTAAGTACAGCAAGTCTTTTAATGTTTTGTATCAACTAAATAAAAGAATTCATATAAACTACAACTACAACTTCTCCACAACAGGATTTACAAAATTACCATCAACAACAGGATTTTCAATCCCCATTGATGCGACCCGTTCTCTAGTACGCAATGCAAATGCTTCTGCTTTCTTCTTCTTCCCTCTTGCCCTATTGCACATTTTCTCCACAACGCTTTTTGGACGAATGTTTCTAACACCCTTTTCTCTTCTTCTCTTCGGATCTCTAATTTCAGCAATGTTTGAACCTTCTGCTTTTTCACCAACATAGGATGGACCAACCTCTGATTTAATAGAATCTCTAGCCAAATTGAAGTGCCTGTCAAGAATAGAACGTGCAACAGAACTAGACTGTGCATGTCTAATTAAATCCAAATATTTTCTGCTTGCTTCAACTCTCCAAACAGAATCTGAATGTTTCTCAATGCTACTTGATGGCAACAAACAATCTTCTTTCGAATAATAATCACAGCAACTTGCACTCTTAGTCCACCTTTTCAATACATACTTCTCAGGGATTCTCTACAGTATATAACAAATATAAAGTTAAACATATCAGATCAACTAGCAACTAATATCAGATCAACTAGCAACTAATATCAGATCAACCACATTACATAAAAAAAAAACATACTTAAAAAGGCAATAGATATCAGATCAACAGACAATAGATATCAGATCAAGAATATGAAAGAAATCATTCGGTAGAACTAAAACATACTTAAAAAGGCAGATCAGATCAGGATTATATAGACATCAGATCAGCGAATACTTGACATCAGATCAACAGACTATAGATATCAGATCAAGAATATAATAGAAATCATACAATAGAACTAAAGCATATAATATCATATCAACTAGCAACTAATATCATATCAACTAGCAACTAATATCAGATCAACCATATTACATAAAAAAAAAAACTCTGAAGTTGCAATAAATACGTACCGAGTAATTATTCAGATTTAGCACACGAAGAGCATGCGAGCATAACAACCCAGCCTCAGAAAAAAGATTACAAGTGCAGCTCACTGTATACTCATTCTCATCAAAACGAACTACGTGTCGAAACAAATCAAGTTTGGTACGCCAAACCTGATATTCATAAACACCATTTTCGCTACTCGTCTGCAGGTGATTATAAGATAACATCTTGATATACAGCTCCTGAAATCTTACAAACACCTCTATCGTATAAACCTCAGCAGCATGTTGAAGCATTAATGAATCTCCAACAATAGGATCAACCCTTCCTCTACATCTAAAATCTTCTGCAATGCCATTGTTTCTCCACTCCGTCACCACATCAAGAAACTGTTGATAGAATTCACACAAAGTAGACGTTTTCGACAACTTCATTGAAACCGAACGATTGGTTGTCTCACATCTTTGGGAAGAAACTGCCCCTCCAGAAAAATATTGTTTACTGAATGCAGGGCACCACTTCTCTTTTATCTCATCTAATTTCTTCAACCAAGTGTTGTCTTTGCAATTGTAATCCTTCAACAAACTGATAAAATAAAAATGTAACTGATTAATATATCAGATCAATTCATAACTAATATCAGATCAATTCATAACTAATATCAGATCAGCTTACAGCAAAAAAAAAGAATAAAGTAGTATAATAATAATATATCAGATCAACACAAACTTCATATCAGATCAATACATAAAAAATATCAGATCACCTAACAACTAATACAGAAAGAAAACACACACCTGTTCCAGAAGTGGTTAAATTCAGCTTCTGTGCAAACTTGATTAAGCAAGAATTGAAAGGCATCTGAAAATCCTTCTTTACTCATCAAATGAGGTATATTACTACGAGCATTCTTTGCAATGTGCCAAACACAAAGACGATGACGAACATTTGGAAAAACCACACGCACAGCAGCTGCCATCGAAAAATCCTGGTCTGTCATAAATGTCATTGGTTGCTTGTTCCCCATCGATCTCAAAAATGTACTAAACAACCAAATAAATGACTCCACCTTCTCATTTTTTATGAAACCTATACCAAACATAACATTACGACAATGGTTGTCCATACCAACAAAAGGTCCACAGATCATGTCGTATTTGTTTGTCCGATAAGTCGTATCATGAACCAATAAATCCCCAAATCTACTATAATCCTCCTTCATCTTCTGATCTCTCCAAAATACACTACATAATGAAGACTCCTCATCCAAATCAAAATCATAATAAAAGTCCTTCTCATCAGTAAATCTCTGTTTTAACATATTGATCAGTGCATTACTATCACACCCTTCAATCTTCCTCCTCTTCTCTTGTTCCAAATGATTATATACATCTCGCATGGTATAACCAACATTTGATGAACCTCCAGACTGAAAAATAATATCAGATCAAACAGAAAAATAATATCAGATCAACAGGAACATAATATCAGATCAACAGAAAAGAAATATCAGATCAACTCAAACGTAATATCAGATCAACTCGAACGTAATATCAGATCATAACAAGTATCACATTTATGTAGATTCATAAAAAATAATCTGAAAGTATAACTAACCTCTTTGGACAATATATGATAACCATCCGTTACACGAACACCTGAACTTTTCAATTCCTCAAAATACTGCAATGCAGAATCATCAAACTTCCTCTGAGAACGTAAAAACTGCCTCTCAGCTACAGGACACAATTCATGATTATACTTCCTGAAATGCTTTTGGACAATCCAACTCCCATCTTCTCTTTTCTTAAATTCAATAAAAGCTTTACATCTAGATCGCATATCAATTTTCGTATAAATCTTCTTCAAATTCTCCTTGCATTGTTTAGCTCCTTCTCTATTACAAAGATATCTTCTCAAATACCTGATTCCAGTAGTTTTGTTTTTACGATCTTTACCTTTTCTCACACTAAATCCTAACCTAAAAGCATAATCATTATATAAATTGTATGCTGCATCTTCATTTTCAACCACTGATTTACACAAAGATTCCATAGATTCATCATCTGAACCTGTATAAAAAATGATAATATCATATTAGTTTAAACATAGTTGATCAGATCAGGATTATATAGACATCAGATCAGAGAATACTTGACATCAGATCAACAGACTACAGATATCAGATCAAGAATATAAAAGAAATCATACAATAGCACTGAAACATACTTAACAAGGGAGATCAGATCAGGATTATATAGACATCAGATCATCTGATACTTGACATCAGATCAACAGACTATAGATATCAGATCAAGAATATAAAAGAAAACATACAACAGCACTGAAACATATTTTACAAGGGAGATCAGATCAGGATTATATAGACATCAGATCAACAAATACTTGACATCAGATCAACAGACTATAGATATCAGATCAAGAATATAAAAGAAAACACACAATAGCACTGAAACATACTTAACAAGGGAGATCAGATCATGATTATATAGACATCAGATCAACGAATACTTAACATCAGATCAACAGACTATAGATATCAGATCAAGAATATAAAAGAAATCACACAGCAGAACTAAAACATACTTAACAAGGGAGATCAGATCAGGATTATATAGACATCAGATCAACTCATACTTGACATCAGATCAACAGACTATAGACATCAGATCAAGAATATGAAAATATCATACTGTAAAACTAATATCAGATCAACATAGAACTAATATCAGATCAATGAATAACTAATATCAGATCAATTCATAACTAATATCTCATCATGACTTACATTCCAACAGAGATACCGTTGATTCTTGCTGTTTATCAAAATCAAACAATTCAGGAGCATCTTCTTCGCGAATGAAATCAACTATACCACCCACTGTATCTTCCATTGAAATTTCTCCAATCCACAATGATCTATCAACAATTTTCGATCAAAAACAAAACGGTAAGAAGAACAGAACCGTAGAAACAACAAATTCAAACACATAAATCAATCGAAAGGATCAAAACACAGGAATAAATATCTTAATTATCAAATTCGAAGCAAAAACTCCACAGAAAGATAAACAGAGCACAAACGGAAACAAAATAAGCGAAAAACGAAGACGAAAAACAGATAAACAACACATTTGTAAACATAAATCAATCACAATCATACCGTAATCAAAATTGGAAGCAAAAGAATTCAAGCGAAAGACGAAGACGAAAAACGGCAACAAAAGACGAAGAAGAATATCGGCAACAAACTCCTGAAAAAAAGAAAAAAAAGAACCTTATATAGCTTAGGGTGGGAGTAAGGCGCGTGTCCAATTTTTTTAAAAAAAGAAACTACTAATAAAATTGGGAGGCTAAAATAGAAACTACTACTATATTAGGGGTAGGAGTAAAATTGCATGGTGGTCCTATAGGACCACCATATAAATTACCATTTAGTCCTCTATAATGCCAATGTGGGGCTACAGATGATTCCTCTTTCTGAAAAGCTAAGGAACAACCATACCATATTTTCATTTGGATTTTTGCCTTCCTCAAAAGGAAAATGCTCAAATTTTGTATTCTTGGTTCATATGAAATTTATAAGGCCATCATTATATACAGCCCCTTTTAAAGACATTTTGGTTAAAAAAAAAAACAAAGTAACAATTTTAGCGACGATAAATAAAAAATATGGTATTTAAGAGTCTACAATTTATAATGAATTTTCACAATTTGGTTGTATAAATTAAGTATATATAATTATTTTAATATAATAGATATGATAATATTTAAAGTTATTGGGCTTTTTTAAACTTTATTAATCTTTTGTTACATGAATATCACAATAGTTATTATAATAATTATTTTGAATATTATTTCTCAAATTATATGCTTGTAGGGTTTATATGAACAAATGTAAGAAAAATACAAACCCTACTTGGCATGCATACATCGAAGCATTCATCACAATGCCTAAAGCCCCTCTTATCGAAGAGTCTCTATATTCTTATTCAGTAGCTAAATTTGTATCTAGTAAAAAAATATAGTTGATTATTTACGTAATTATATAGATAATGAAATAGTTTAGTAAAATAAACGATAATCTACACTATAAAACTCGATATATAGAACAATAGTAAAACAGACGATCACCTACACTGTAGAATCGGACATAATCTATTAAAAAGTTTTTAAAAATAAAAATAAAAATTCATAAACACAACCTATGCTAGAGTGTTAACGGATCGAATTGGCTGGATTTTGCATTAATCGGGAATCAATCCATAACATCCGTATTTGAAAATTTTTGATCCGGACTTAATCGGTTTTTATTCCGTATCTAATTCACTTTAGACGATCCGAATTGACAAGTTGAACTTACAACTATTTCAATTTTTTGTCGTAAAATGAGATTTTCTACATTTGGGCCTCTATATTTTACTATAAATTAAAATGCTCAAAATCAAAATGATCAAATTTTCAGTATTATAGAATCCAACAACCATATTACAATCGAAAGAAAAATAGTCCAAAAACATTTTCAGTTCAAAATCCGAAACCATGAACAGCCCTGACCTCAACCGTTTAACACGTTTTCTTTAGTCATGTTATGAGGAAGTCTTTGCAATAAATGTAGCAATTGTCTTCAAGTCCACCGCCGACACAACGACATCCTCCGTGTCCGCTGTCGTGAGATGCAATGGATGTAAGCATCCCTCACCCTGGCCAGATTCATGAATTTGAGCCCATTAACTATATATGGAAAAGACTCGTGTTCAAGTGATCATAATTTAGTGTTTTTATGATAGTAAATTTAAGTATTGGATCAAAACAGTCACTCTTTTCACTCGACCAGTTGTTGTATTGTAATTTTATCTGTGTAACAACAGTAAAAATATAACTAAATTTTTCTTTCCGATCTATACAAAATAAAATTTGAGATAAAAAACAGAATCTTCGCTATCATAACGTTCGTAAAATAGCATATAAGATAACTTCATACATGATATTTATTATGTTTTCATGAAAGTTTTTATAGTATAACTTAATTTTAAATTTAATTATAAATTTTGTTATTCATAACACATTTAATCATATTAGTAACAATTTTTTTTAAGACACTTAAAAAGTTGAATTGTAATCATGTATATCTCTATGTAGGGTCCATAATGGCATGTTAGTAGTGTCATAAAATTTATTATTTAAGTTACGTTCACATGAGATAAGGATTGACAAAATTGCTATTCAAATTTTAAATATCCTAAAAAGACATGTAACTAAAATTAAATACATTGTGAAAAGAAGGATCATACTAAATTTGTGGACCTTTATAATTAAATTTAACACTAAACTATATTATAAAATTATTATTAAATTGTTTTAATGCCACAGCCGAGAAACATCGTGCATGCATGCATAATCATTTCTCATTTTTGGGAATGTAAGGAGAAAGAATGCAACTTTGACAAGAATCATGAGATAAAATAAGTACTCCCTCCCTTTTTTTTTTAGCTCTCGTTCTAAAATTTACACATTTATTAAGGAGGTGTAATTATTTTTATTTTACTCCCTTATTTACCCTCCCACACTCTACGAAGTTACAAAGTAGAGTTCCAATACAAAAGTAAAAAAGTAACTTACAACTTATTATGGCCAATAGTTTATTCCAAAAATTTTTCCCACCTTTCACTCTAGCCAATGGTGTTCTAGACTCATCAGACATCAATTGGTAGTAGTAATCATTATCAGACACCACAGCATGCAAACGCCGACTTGGATACTCCCTCCATTTCATATTATTAGTCGTTTCCTCAAATTAGGTGGTATGTCAAAATATAGGTCGTTTTTTTACTGATAGAGTGTGTTTACTACAATGTGATCCGAATTTAGTTTTGGAAGTATTAAATTACTTAAATAATATTTCTAGTTAATATTTTCTCATGCATAATATTAAATGTTGTTTAGTATTGTTGTTTACAAATTAACTGTGAAATTCGGAAGTTTAGTATTGTTGGTTTCACTTATGATCAGTAACATCAATTTTATTGGTTTGGCGTTTATATTATTTCAATAATAATAATAATATTATTAATTAGAGAATAGTTGGAGATAAATATCAATATTAATAGGGTAAGGATATGTAAGAATAGGATTTTAAAATTTTTAATATTATCATCAAATTTAAGTATTTTATCAATTTATCTACATCTTTTCTTTTTTGAAATAATCAATTTATCTACATCTAAATAAATGGATTGATATATTTAAAAAAAATAGATTGATGAAAAAAAAACGTATAAATGAATGGATGTAGACGTTTTTGGACGTGGTTCTAGTTTTTCTGAGACGAGTTGAGATGTTTTGTGAAAAAATAAGTTTCAATTCACATGTCTGGATGTAGACGTTTCTGGACGTGGTTCTAGTGTTTTGAGACGTTGTTCTAGTTGTTTTGAGACGTGGTGGAATGTATTTGTGAAAAAAATCAGTTAAAATTCACATGAATGGATGTAGACGTTTTTGGACGTGGTTCTAGTTTTTCTGAGACGAGTTGAGATGTTTTGTGAAAAAATAAGTTTCAATTCACATGTCTGGATGTAGATGTTTCTGGACGTGGTTCTAGTGTTTTGAGACGTTGTTCTAGTTGTTTTGAGACGTGGTGGAATGTATTTGTGAAAAAAATCAGTTAAAATTCACATGAATGGATGTAGACGTTTTTGGACGTGGTTCTAGTTTTTCTGAGACGAGTTGAAATGTTTTGTGAAAAAATAAGTTTCAATTCACATGTCTGGATGTAGACGTTTCTGGACGTGGTTCTAGTGTTTTGAGACGTTGTTCTAGTTGTTTTGAGACGTGGTGGAATGTATTTGTGAAAAAAATCAGTTAAAATTCACATGAATGGATGTAGACGTTTTTGGACGTGGTTATAGTTGTTGTGAGACGAGTTGAGATGTTTTGTGAAAAAATAAGTTTAAATTCACATGTCTTAATGTAGACATTTTTGGACGTGGTTCTAGTGTTTTGAGACGTTGTTCTAGTTGTTCTGAGACGTGGTGGACTGTCTTTGTGAAAAAAACAGTTTACATTTACATGAATGGATGTAGACTTTTTTGGACGTGATTCTAGTTTTTCTGAGACGAGTTGAGATGTTTTGTGAAAAAATAAGTTTCAATTCACATGTCTGGATGTAGACGTTTCTGGACGTGGTTCTAGTGTTTTGAGACGTTGTTCTAGTTGTTTTGAGACGTGGTGGAATGTATTTGTGAAAAAAATCAGTTAAAATTCACATGAATGGATGTAGACATTTTTGGACGTGGTTATAGTTGTTCTGAGATGAGTTGCGATGTTTTGTGAAAAAATAAGTTTAAATTCACATGTCTTAATGTAGACGTTTTTGGACGTGGTTCTAGTGTTTTGAGACGTGGTTCTAGTGTTTTGAGACGTTGTTCTAGTTTTTTTTTTTTTTTTTTTTGGGTAAACTAGTTTTACAATACATAAAAAAGGTAAAATAAATTTTGGCAAACAACAACCCAAATTCGTTTCGAATGCAAGTTTTACTGCAAGAATAACAAAAGGCTAAATTGGTATTTTGGTCCCTTATAAATGGGGGTGTTGCTGTTTTGGTCCCAAATAAAACTACGATTGTTATTTTGGTCCCTTAACAATTTTTTATTAGTGTTTTTAGTCCCTGTTTACAAAAAAGTTTAGAAGATTGCGAATTAACTCATTTGATCGCTAGTCAAACCTAATTTTTTTCTTCAAAATGATTTGTACCATGATGTTTTCAATCCATTTTATGACTCAGTTCCTCATGAATGTTCAACCCATTTAGGGTTTCAGCCGTTATTTCGGATTGTGAGTCGATCTAAATGGGTTGAACATTCATGAAGAACAAAGTCATAAAATGGATTGGAAACATCATGGTATAAATCATTTTGAAGAAAAACTTAGGTTTGACTAGCGTTCAAATGAGTTAATCCGTAATCTTCTAAACTTTTTTCGTCAAAAGGGACTAAAAACGCTAATAAAAAATTGATAAGGGACCAAAACAACAATCGTAGTTTTATTCGGGACCAAAACAGCAACACCCCCATTTATAAGGGACCAAAATACCAATTCAGCCATAACAAAATAACAACACAATACAAACAGACAACAAACATACCGATTCACCCAATATTAAATCCTATCAATACTATCAATACGAGGGACCCAAATCTTCATCAACTCATAAATTACATCTTTCTTTTCTTTTTCTGCAAATCTTTCTTCTCCATCATCAGTTGGAATTTCGTTCAAGTCAAAATCTAAAGTGGCTGGTTCATTCAAATCAAAATTTAATGGAAATTTATCACCTTTAGATTGAGTTTCTTCTTCTTCCTCATTTGGCTCTTCTCCATCCTCATTCCCGTTTCTTCATATGTGTCTTGAACGACTTCATTGTTTAACCCCTCTTCTACAAAAATCTCTTCTTCCAATCCTTCAAACGAATCTTGAACCACCTGATTGTTTAACTCCTCTTCAAAAGAAATATTTTCTTCTAATTCTTCAAATGAATCTTGAACCACTTCTTCCTCTTCATCCATGTTCGAAAAAAATTTCGATGAGAAGAGATGGAGTAATTTCGATGAGTAGAGATGGAGTAAAAAAGATGCAAAAAAACTTTTTTTACATTCGGATACTTACAAGACTCTCTGTAATTATTCTCCGTAACTTTGTCTTGGGAATAAAAAGTTGTTAAAAGATGCATTGGAAATCTCTGTTAATTACGCTCCGTAACTTTTTGTCGGGAATAAAAAATTACATTGGGATAGACATTATTATAAGGGTAGAATAGGAAAAGAATGGTAACAATTGTATTGTAATTTTCAAACGACATCTAAATATGTAAAGTACAAAATGTCTAGAACGACAGCTAAAAAAAAAAGGGAGGGAGTATTTTGTAGAATACTAAGAGCTTGTTTCTTGGCCTGCAAGTTTTTTCTAAAATTTATATTCTTTTTTTTTGGTACAATGAAAGAGGTCAAAGACCTAAGCTCGCTATGTAGTTTCCGTTCTGTGTGAAACTACTTCTCGCATATCATGGGTCAACCATCGTTGGACTATATCCGGTGGTACCGCAAGTCTTGTGCACCCTAACTGCTGTTTGGATGCTACTGCCGCTAAACAATCCGCCGCACGATTTGCCTCTCTCCAAATGTGACTAATGTTCACGACCCAGTCCTTTCTTAACATTGCATGTATGGCTCTAGACAGGTTCCCCACATCATCATTGTCTTCTAACGGCTTCAACATTATCTCAACAGCCTCCTTGCAATCTGATTCCAATTCCAGTTTTCTGCAACCCATCTCCCAAGCGAGTTGGAGGCCCTGGAACGCTCCCCACAGTTCTGCTCTTAAAACCGGACATACCCCTATGTTCAGTTGGAACCCTGAAATCCATTCTCCTCTGCAATTCCGGAATAAGCCTGCTGCCGTCGCTGATCCTTGGACAGAAACTGATGCATCCACGTTTAATTTTAACCAGTCTTTCGCGGGTGGTTTCCAAAATGTCAACCTGGGCTCGCTCACCAAACTGGGTACTCCCATCTTCATCACCGTACTTGTTGTTGCAGCTAAAGACTCCATTCGAAGCTGTACGTCCTTAGCAATTTGCGCTGCTGTTCTCCTCTCCCCTTTGAAAATCCAGCAATTGCGTTCTAACCACAAACGCCAAACCGCCAGGCCAAACAACCTGCTCCAGTTTTGCTGTGTCCTTCCCCTTTCTCCTAGGTTCAAACGTAGCCAATGTTGGAGGATATTTGTCGTGCCTCCCCTCATCGAGTTGCCTGCCAAAAGAAAAAGCCATACCTGTTTGGCCCGATTACAATCTCGTAGTACATGCAACAGTGTTTCCTCCCTTGCCCCACACAAATCACAACTAGAAGAAATGTGGAGATGACGACGAAAACGTTCACCATTCGTCATAAGTCTATCCTTCGCTATAAGCCATAAAGTTTGTCTAACCCTTTGGGGGCCCTTCCACTCCCATATGGCTCTCCATAATGCACTTGACGTCTCCTCTGGATTCCTGCTCAAAAAATTATAAGCAGCTTTGGTAGAGAACTTACCGTTTGGAGAAGAAGTCCATGCAAATTTATCTGGTCCTGCTGTTAGATCAGGGGGATAAATTGCAGCAATTAAATCCAGAATATGACCTGGCAATAAGTGGCTGAAAAAATCCCATTTCCACCCGCCTGATTCCTGAACAAAGAATGCCGCTGGGCGATTTTTTTGTTCATCGGGAATATCTGCTAATGCAAACTGTTCTAATTGTGCCGAGTTTGGGAGCCACTGGTCTTCCCAAAATCTCACCAACTCCCCGTTCCGGATTTCCCACATTACACCATTTCTAATATGTCCCCAAACTTTGCCAATTGCGTTAATAATCGATGAGCCTTTAGGTAATGTGGCTTGCCCCAACAAGTCTGACTGTTTCAATCCGTATTTGGTTAATATGACTCGGACCCACATGGCATCCGGTTTGGTGAGAAGTCCCCAACCCAACTTCATTATCATGGCTTCATTCATGCGGCGTTGGCACTTAAATCCCAAGCCTCCCAACTTCTTAGGTGTACATAGCTCCCCCCACTTCACTAAACTTAACTTAGTGTTCAAACCATCCCTTCCCCACACGAAATTCCTGCAATGCTTTTCTAACCCCTCGCAGACATTATTAGGCAGCCATGCCGATTGCATTGCATAAATTGGCATAGCACTTAGGACCGATTGGGCTAAAGTAACTCTTCCCGCCATAGATAAAGATGAAGCTTTCCACCCAGCCAACTTTTTCTCCGCCTTTTCCAAAATATGGCCATAAGTAGCTTGCGTCACCCTCCCATGCAAAACCGGCATACCGAGATAGTTTCCAAGATCTGAAACTTCCTTAAACCCCATAGTAGAGGCTATTTCATGTCTTCCTTCCGGGCTCACATTTGAAGAGAAAAAGACCCTTGTTTTAGCTTCACTAACTTTGAGTCCAGACTGTTCACAGAACTTCCTCAGTGTGTCCTTCACCACCTCCCCCTGGGGCATTGTAGCTTCTGCAAACAATAAAAGATCATCTGCGAACATTAAATAAGGCACATGAATCTTACCTCTTCCCACATGTATCGGTCTCCATACACCCTCCTCCACTCTTTTGTTGATGAGATGCGCTAATCGCTCCATACACAACACGAATAAATAAGGCGAAAGTGGATCCCCTTGCCTCACCCCCCTAGTTGGCACGAACTCCTCACAAGGAACACCATTCCAAAGTAATTGCATTGTTGCTGTTTCCACGCAAAGCATAACTTTCTCCACAAATTGCCTGGGGCAACCGGCCAGAAGAAGAGTCTCCCTCACAAATTTCCAGCTTAGATAATCGTAAGCTTTTTCCAAGTCTACTTTGATTACCATAAAACCAGTCATGCCAGTCTTCTTCCTCATGGTATGGATCAATTCCTGAGCAATCACAACATTATCAGTAATATAACGACCCGGAATAAAACTTACCTGAGCAGGTCCCACTATTTGAGGTAATATAGGCTGTAATCGTTGCACCAGGACCTTAGTAGCCAATTTATAAAGCACATTGAGTAGACTAATAGGTCTAAAGTCTTTCAACCTACACGGTTGATCAACTTTAGGTATCAGAACGATCAAGGTTTTATTTAAACCCTCTGGCATGACTCCCTCCTCTAGTATTCTGCGCAAAGCTGTTAACACCACTTCCTCCATCCTAGGCCATTGACTCTGATAAAAGAGTGCACTCAACCCATCCACTCCCGGTGCCTTAAGGGGTTTCATAGACTTGAGAGCTTTAACCACCTCTTCCTTATTTAAGTCCACGGATAATGTAAGCCAAAGTGACTCATCAACCCTTGGAAAGTTTGCACTACCGTTTCCAGTACTAACTGTATAATTTGGGGCGCTATATATCTCTTTAAAAAACCCCATTGCCATGCCGCACAACTCCTCCCGATCTGAGACCCAATCGCCATTCTCTTTTTGTAATCTGACCACCTTGCTCTTCCTCCGTTGGAATTTGATCTTTTTATGAAAATAAGTTGTATTTCTGTCCCCAAAAAGATTCCAATCCCTATGAGTCTTTTGAATCATTAAAAGTTCCTCCTGAAGCATGACCTCTTCCAGCTCCTTTGTAAGTTGTAATTCCAACCCCTTGAGTCTTGAAGTCGTATATTTTTGTAATTCTCTCTGAACCCCTCTCAGCCTCGCCAGTAATGTCTTTTTTTTCTCAAATATATTTCCAAAAACCCTCCGATTCCACTCCCTCGCTCTACTAGCAAAAACAATCCAATTTTCTTCATAGCCTCTGTCACGCACCCAACACTCCTCTACCAAACGCTGGAAATCCGGATGAGTGAGCCACGCCGCCATGAACCTGAAAGGTTTTGCGCCCTTTTGCTCAGACTCCTTTCTCTTCGAGAACTCCACTAAAATGGGTACATGATCCGAGTTAATCCTCGGGAGATGTCGCACAAACCCATTCGGATATTTTTGAGCCCATTCCTCATTGCACACGAACCTGTCAAGCTTTTCCTCTACACGTCCTCGTGTGCCTTCCCTAATCCACGTGAACCTTGTTCCATCCGTCGGCACCTCTATCATCTGATTCCTAAACATCCAGTCTACGAACCCAAAGCATATGCTATCACCCCGCCTCGAACCTCCCTGCTTCTCATGTAACCTGAGCATGCTGTTAAAATCACCTCCCAAAAGCCAAGGTTCATTAGACAAATCCGCCACTCCATTCAAATCTTGCCACATTCCTTTTCGCTCATTCTGCCGAGGACTCGCATAAACCACAGTTACGAGACTTTTTGCGCCTCCTTCTACAACCTCTGCATGGATGAAGTGCCTATGACATTTTAAAACAGTGAGCTCGACCTTTTCCTTCCATAGCAGCCAAATGCCCCCGGAGAAACCCGCAGCTTCAATCCTACATGAGCGATCAAATCCACTCCTTCGAATAAACTCATCTGCTCTCACCCCGCTGATTCGTGGTTCCAAAATCCCCACGATATCTGGTGCATACTGGCTAATTAATGTAGAGAAAGTGCGCCTAAACTCAGGCGAACCTGCCCCTTGAACATTCCAAGATAAAAAAATCATCAAAAAAAAATTAAGAGAAAAAATCACAAACCATGCAAGCACAAGGCACAAGAAAAGTCAGAAAATAAACATAAAAGGTCCTAGCCTAAAAGGTGGCCGGGACCACTGTACCCAAGCTCTCCTCCATAATATCATCAAGGCGATCCGATCTCCTCTCATGATCAAATGGGCCCGGATCCCCTTCCGCCATAGCTACTTCCTCCGGTGGGCGTGTTATAGAAACGAAATCACCCATCATACTACTCTCCATTGAAGGGCCGCCAAATTGCGCCAACGGAACCTTCTCATTTTGTGGCACTATTTTGAAGACTCTATGATGACTTGCTTGTAAAGCCGATTGTACCTCCACTACTACTCCATTTTCTACCTCAATATCCTTCCCAAAATTTCCATTAAAAGTTTTCTTCTCCACTCCCTTTTTTGTCTCCAAAACCGCCGCACCTAACCTATTTCCTTCCTCTGCCATACCAGGATTGTTGCCATTCACACCCACCTTAGACACCTCAATTATCTTGATCCCCCCTTCTGCTCTATTGCTCCCATCACCCTTAGTCTGCTTAAGTTTCCTTCCCTTCCCCTTATTACCATCCACCACTTTTTTGTCTCCCTGTACCAAACCACCCATTGCAAAGCTGCCCGGCTTCACTCCTGCGTTCTTTACCTGCGGCGGATTTTCTGTGTTTGTCGATTCTACCTCCCCTGCCTCATCCCCAAGAGCAGTGAACCGAGAACCAAACCCAGCAGAATTCCCCACATTCCCCTGATAGCGATCAGGACCCTTTTGGCCTTCGAACTTAGCCCCTCTACCCCTATTTTGGACACGCAGCCACGGCCCAAACTTCTCCTTCTCTGTCGTATCATTAGTCAAACCAACTACTTCCATCACCTCTTCTCTCGGTTGTTCCTTTCCTTCCATGCATTCCTCCTTTCTATGTCCTACGCGGCCACATCCATAACAGATATCAATCAAGTTCTCATATTCAACTTTTTGGTCCTCTCCATTTAACTCGAAAACGCCACACAGAGGCTTCGAAAGGTCTAAACGAACGGCCAACCGGGCATATTTCCCCCTTGAACGCTCGGCCGTTTGATAATCTACTTTAATCACCCGGCCCACTATCTCGCCGATCCTCTTGAAAATCTCCCTCTTATACATGTGGAAAGAAAAGCCTGGAAGCCGTATCCACGCTACTATCGAAGTAACCTTGTTCGCCCGAGGCTTAAAACTAGGAGTCCACTGTTCCACATGCAAATATGTTCCCAGAATCAAATAAGGCCCACCAGTCAGAACACTGATCACATCCGCTTCACTCCTCAGACGCACCAAAAAATAATCATTTTCGAGATCCAGTAATTCGCACCCATGCATACAAGGCCATAGACTACACAATCTTGTATAAAGCATGTTGAAAGAAATTGAGCGTCCCATAATTTTAACAACCAGTGAATTCTTCCACTCATCTACTAGTTTCCTATGGTAGTTTTCGGACAGAGTTAGTGACGGCTTCGGCAAATTAAGATTCACCACAATTGCATCAGGATCCAACATCTCTTCCTCACCATCTCCCTCAACGCCTCCATCCAAGTCCACGTGGGGTTTAGTGTGGCTAAGAGCATCTCGAAAGCTTACTCCCTTACCCTTATTAGAAGTTGGAACAGCAGTCTTTCCCGACACCGCACCATCAGTTTGTTTTGGCGACGTGTTGGTCTCAGCTCTCCGGCGCTTAAAGTAGCGACCTCCTGCTCCCTTCTCCAATAAAACCTGTTGCACTGGAGGAAATTGCCCCAAGATGGTGTCTGGTGGCTCCTCCGCCGCTGCCACACGCCCGTCGGCGTCGAGCAAAGCATTAGGGTTCCCAACGTTCTCTTCCGGATTATGTGGAGCGTTTTCCATTTTTTTACTGCATTTAATGTTAATATTTTCCGGATTATGTTAATATTTATATTCTTAATACAACGACAACATAGTTGAAAAGGATACATTATAATTACCATGATACTTGTATCATATAAAAATGGATAGTTGAAAGGTGTTTAAGGTAAGATCAAAACATTAAAATTACAAATTGTTTATCCCAAAACTAAGTGATAAGAAGGGAAAGTTATTCTATTCGACTTACATTTAACTAATAATATTTCTCCATCTCCAAATACCACATGTGAAAATTTCTTACAAATTTATAATTTACTACGTTTGCTTCGGGAGCTGAACTTAAGAATAACGATCAGTTAGTCGATAATGAGGAATGAAATATATATTTTTTAATCAATTCAGTAAGTTTAAAATTAACACTCATAGTGTAACAAAAATTGGAGTAGTAAATGTAATTCTTTTTTTTTTTTTTTTTTTGCCCGACTCTGTTATTGTTGATTGTTTTTGTTTTTATGAAATTATGTTGATGGACGAAATTGATTAGTTGTTTTCTTTGATATGCTATTTGTTCATTGTGGTGATGCGATAGAGGTGAGAGATGTACATCATTAATAAATTGGATGTTACCGTTCTTAACTTTAGAACTTTTTTGCCTGTCATTTTTTGTTTATAAAATCTATTTAAGTATCATCTTTTTTTTTTTTTTTTTTTTGAGATATAAACAGTATAATTTTTTTAAAAAAAAAATTCATAAAAAAAAGATTTTTAGAAATCCAACTTAAAAAAATATATATATTATTTTTTGGTTCAATTCAAAACAGTTCAGATTAATCCATAAAACGGTCAGATGCAATCAAATATAAACAAAACTAATCTAAATGATCGGGTTGAATGAGTTGATATATATCAGGGCGGATTGCTATTGATAGTGATGATTAAGAGATGGTTTAGAGAATAGTGTAAATGATTTAAAGAAGAAAGAAAAACAAAACAAAACAGAGAGGAGGATGGGCTTTCTGGGTTTAAATGTTTTAGATTGGGATCCATTGGGCCGATAGAGTGGAAAAAGACATTTCAGGTTAAGGGCTGTTATGTGTTTTTGTTTACACTAACCAATATTATTTTCTAAAAGCCCAGTGTGAAAAAAACTGGGAATCTTTGCACGATATAAAAGTACAAAGAGATAAGGCCCAGCCACGTTATCGAAATTTGGCACCATAGATAATTGTGTTGATTGAAAATCTCAATGCGGCGAGCCAGTGGTCCTCCTCTCTTCGGCTTGGCTTGGCGGTGGAATTTGCATGATGAGTTGGGAATACAGTTGGGCAACCTTAAATTACGGTATTTATTACATATATTTACTTACCTCCTCACCTACTAATTTTTTTTCCAAAAAATAATTACATTAAAAATATATATTGTATAGAATAATTAATTTTCCCATCCATATTACGTAAGAAACCAGGTATATATTTTATGGTTAAGAACGATAACCTCATTCTCATCCTCCCTCACCCCCAAACACCCTCCCCCCCTCCCCTCTCTCTCCCCCCTCCCTCTCCACGGCCAACGGAAAGTTAGGAAGAAAACCAGCCATCCGTCGGTCGTCGTCAGGCGATGGAAGCCGATGTACCTTATACGTGGATCGATCACATATCACCTGAGCTAGAGAGGATCGAACTTTATAATTCACGTCCGGTCAATTTATATCCATGGAGCAAAGTTCCCCGCCGACGATATTCGAATAACTGCTAGATGGATGGATCAACTAGCTAGTCAGGTAATCTCTCTCTCTCTCTCCCCCCTCCCTCCCTCCCTCTGCCGGCCAGTTTCAATATCCTTATTATATATGAGTATGCCCGTCTCTATCTATCCTGGATCGTAATTCAGTTATAACCTACTGAATGTTAAAAAAAAATACCAGCCATCCGGTCGGTCGTTCCTCAGGCGATGGGAGCCGACGTACCTTATACGTTGATAGATCACATATCGCCTGATAGTAAGGACAAAATGTATATTTGACAAATCTTAAACCCATTCCCTCAATAAAACAAAACATGAACAAAACATTTTAAATGGTAATAGTACTCAAACCTACTTTATAAATCAAAGAGTTTTATTGCATTTACAAAACCCATTCCTACCTTAATCATACTTATTTCGATTTTGATTTCAGCTAATTCTACCAAAAGATCCCTAAAACGTATCACTTAATAGATAGATTACTTGTTGACAGGTTATAATTCCTCATAATTTAAATAGTCTGGTTAAAATTTTGAAATAATTTATAAAAAAAAATTGCATGTTTTTATGTAATTTATAACTAAAATATAAAATTATAAGACATGTAGAAAATGACCTAATAGTTGTCACTCCTCACTTAAAATTATGAAACTCGAGTAAAAAGTTATAAAATTATAATAATAAATATTATGTAATTTATATTTTATTCCAATATGATATCAATAAGAAGTATATATATATATATATTTTTTGAAGCAATATATAAATATTTCTTGACTAGATAGATAATACATTAATAGTGATAATGCATACTTTGTCTTTTTTTAAAAGAAGTGTTATTTATAAAATTATTTTAGTTCAGAAAAGCTAATTATTATTATTATTTTTTAACAAATGATATATGAGTTATTTTATTTTTGACAAGAAGATGTAGTTAAGTGGTAGACATCCTTGCTTAAATTAATAGATTTGATTCGAGTCATTTTTGTATTAAAAAAATAGTTACTTTATAAAAGAATAATTGTAAAAAAAAAAATAAATGTATGTAGAATGAAAAAAAAAAAAAAAAAAAAGGAAGAAGAATAAAATATGAATTTTTTTTAGAAGGAAAAAAAAAAAAAAACCCTACCTACCGGCATATATATCAGCGACAGGTCCGAGTGAAAGAACCCAAAATTCTTCGGAAATGACCATAACTACTCTCTCTTCCTTAAACCCTCATTTTATCGTCCGCAGTTGTTCAATTCTACACCAGAAATGGCTATGACTACAGTTGTACGTAGGGCTGCTTCCCGAGTTGTACCTTTGGCGGCTAGAGCTTTCCAAGCAAATCCCGGGTCCAGCTACCACTCCTCTGTTCTCTTCGCCACCGTCAACGGGCTCCGCACCCCCGATATTTTCAAGCCCTCATTTCCGTCTGGCCTTCGTTCTTTCTTTTCTCGGACGGATTTGTTCCAGCGTCTCCTCCTCACAAGGCTTGGGGAAGAGATCAGACGCGCCGATCCAAATCTCGACAAGGTACTATTTGTTCTGATTCATAATTATTTTACTCTAATTTTTACTATAGGAGAAAATCTTGTAATTTTTTGCAGGAATATGTTTAATTGTGTAATTTCTTTTGCTATTAGTATTGTTAATTTTATTATTATTATTATAATTATTATTTGCCTGTTTCGGGTTGAATTGTGATATCAAAATTTGAAGGATGAACTTGATAGTGGGAAAGTGGTCATTTGGCTATAAAGATAAAAGGCCACAACTTTGATTATCATCAGAAAGTTTGTTATTTTATTTATTAGGAAGAATGTAGCTAAATAGGACAAAGGTTCGTCTGTAGGTTGGGTTAGTTGGTTTTAGTGATGACTATCTTGAAAATTGGCCTGAATTCAGGCAGACACTGATTTACTGAAGGAAATGAGGTTATAGTCCTGAGATTATTTAGGCAATTGTGCATTCATTGAGGTGGATGCAGTCAAAGTTAGCTTAATTTGCTATTGTTCTTCTTTTGTAGGTCGAGGAGGAGGAGGAGGAGGTCCCCGGGGACTTTCCCTTCAAAATTGAAGACCACCCGGGGGAGCGAATTGTTAACCTGACAAGGGAGTATGAGGATGAACAAATAACTGTGGAAGTCCACATGCCTAGCGGTGTCACTGGGGATTATCATGTTAAATTGAAACGTACTGAGGATCATCAACTTCCCCTAGTTGTAAGAATCTCCAAGAACCAAGGGCTGTGTTTGGAGTTTGCTTGTACTGCAATGCCTGGTGAGATTTTTATTGATAGATTGTCTGTGAAGAATCCAAATAGTACTACTGAAGAAGATCAAATCGCCTACCAAGGACGTAACTTCGAGTGAGTGTTGCGTTTTGACGTTTTTGCTAGTTTTTTTGGTTGCACATTGTTCCTTCCTACTAATGCTTTCAACACTTGTTGCAGTGAATCGGATGAGATTTCGCAGAAGGATTTCCATAAGTGTTTGGAGTTGAGGGGAATCAAGCCCAGTGCAACCAACTTTTTGAATAAATACATGGTCAAGAAAAATGCAAGACATTACTTGGTGTGGCTCAAGAGCGTGAGGAGATTCATAGAGATTTAAAATAAGTGAACTGTTTTTGAGCAAGTTTCCATCTTTATTATCATTATTAGAGGAATATTCCCATTTTCTGGAAATCATTAGGTTGAATAAGTTCAGGATTGTTGTTTCTATTGTGACAAGCCATTGTTATGGGCAGATGGGCTGGAAACTACCAGCAGAGACTCTAACTTAAAATCATTAAACACAGGAACATAAAAAGCCAGAAATCCTACACCACATAAACACACCTTTTTATTCAACGAATCGAATACAATCTAACAATGGATTTTACTAAATTTCTTACCATCGAACCAAAAATCACAACAAAGAATGACTACGCCCAATAGTATAGAATTTACCAGGCTCCAAATGCAGCGAGATTAAAGGAAGTCCGAGGGGTCTTATACAAATCGAAACCGAAAAAGAAGTGCCTAATCTGCGTTTAGTCCGAGGCTTTAAAGGATGATTCAAAGAATGGCGTTTCGGGCATGGGCGAGAACAATCTGAAGGTTTAATCATGTTAATCTCCATATGATAAAACAAATTTTAGTGGCAAAGATTGCTGTAACTCTCTGAAACTAACAAAAAAATCAAGAATTGAGCGTTGAAACAATGGAGTGGAAAAATGGAAGGCTCCTGAATGGAAGAGTACAGAAGAAGATTGATGGAGGGAAATGGGGGGAAAGAAGGAAGAAACGCTTCAATTAAAAAAAAATTTCCCTCCTATTTTTCTCTTTCCTTGTTTTTTTTTGGTAATTAACATATGAGTACTATGATTATCATTGTACTTTTAACTGCAGATAAGTAACTTGTTAAATCCAATTAAAAAATATTAAATTATATATTGTGTAATAAAATTATTATATAAAATTAATTATGTATTTTTTTAAAAGTTTTTTTTTTTTAATTTTAGTTAAAGATAAATAAGTAATTTCACATATTTTTTTTTTTTAAAAAAAAACACCCTCCATTTACAAGGTTTTAAAGCCAGGAAACAACTGAATAGTTGCTTCCTTTTTGGTATCTCAAAGAGAGAGAGTGCCCTCAGTCTACCATTACATGTATGATGCAAAGCTGATTTTGTGGTGGATCAGTTGGGTTACTACTTTTAATAAAACAGAAACCCAGTTAAAAACACATACAAAAAAGACAGAGAATCAAGCACAACTCAGCATCACTGATCCAACAGTATGACAAAGTCAATTTATGTTAAAAGACCAAGGTAACAAGATGATATTTACTTCGACTACCTTCGCCAACCCTTTCATTCAACCTAATGATTTCCAAAATGATAGTAAGTAGTAGCGGTATGAAGATGGAAACTTCCTCACAAAAGTTTTCACTTATTTCAAATTTATGCTTCCATGAATTTCTCCACCTTCTTGAGCCACCCAACGTATTCTCTCCGATCTTTTTTGAGCATGTATGCATCCAAAACGTTGGCTATACTGGCCTTGATTCCCCTCAACCTCAAATACTTACGGAAAAGATTACGCAAATTCTCATCCAATTCACTGCAACAAGTGTTGAAAGCATTAGTAGGAAGGAACAATGTGCAACCAAAAAAACATCAAAACGAAGCACCGGTTATGCAAATAATTCATGCATCTCAGCTCATCATAATGAAATGAAGCAACACACTCACACGAGGGGAGGTCCTTCGCAGGTGATGATTTGATCTTCATTACTATTTGGATTCTTCACACACAATCTATCAATTTGAATGGTGTTAGTGATTATAGTACAAGCAAACTCCAAACACAGTCCTTCCTTCTTGGAGATTCTTACAACTAGGTCAAGTCCAAAAGGCGCCATCGTCTTATCATCACTATCAACCTCAATATGATTAAAAAAATGTTCCCTACCAAAAAAGAAATAGTGAGTCATGCCGACTTCCACAGTTATTTGTTCATCCTTGTACTCCCTTGTCAGGGTAACAATTAGCTCCCCCGGGTGGTCTTCAATTTTGAAGGGAAAGTCCCCGGGGACCTCCTCCTCCTCGACCTACAAAAGAAGAACAATAGCAAATTAAGCTAACTTTGACTGCATCCACCTCAATGAATGCACAACTGCCTAAATAATCTCAGGACTATAACCTCATTTCCTTCAGTAAATCAGTGTCTGCCTGAATTCAAGCCAATTTTCAAGATAGTCATCACTAAAACCAACTAAACCAACCTTTGTACTATTTAGCTACATTCTTCCAAATAAATCAAATAACAAACTTTCTGATGATAATCAAAGATGTGGCCTTTTTATCTTTATAGCCAAATTATAAAATTTATCCTTCTAATTTTGCTATCACAATTCAACCCAACAAATAAATCCTCGGGGAAGAGTGGAAAAAAAAAAAAAAAAAAACCAATACTACTACATAGCAAAAGAAATTACACAAGTAAAATATTCCTGCAAAAAAGTTACAAGATTTTTTCCTAGAATAAAAATTAGAGTAAAATAATGATGAATCAAAAAAATAGTACATTGCCGATCTGTTGCCGAATGATTTCACAGATTCTTTTGAGGAGAGGCTTGTCAAAAACAGGCTGAGAAGAGAAAGAACGAAAGGCCAACGGAAATGAGGGATCGGAAAGAACGCTGGCCAAATCGGTAGTGCGGGGGCGGTTGACGGTGGCGGAGAGAGCAGAGGAGTTGTAGTTGGAACGGGGATTTGCTTGGAAAGCTCTAGCCGCCAAAGGTACAACTCGGGAAGCAGCCCTACGTACAACTGTAGGAATACCCATTTCTGTTGTAGAATTGAACAACTACAGAGGACAAAATGAGGGTTTAAGGAAGAGAGAGTAGTTAGAGTAAACTGGTCTTTCCGAAGAGTTTAGGGTTTTTTCTCTCGTACCCCTCGCTGAAGTTTAGTAGGGGCATTGAAAAAAAAAAAAAGAAAGAAAAAGGGACCGGCAACGAGTCTCCTGGATTGCGGCCCGTCGTCGGATCACCTGTTCCCAAAACTCTGTTTCAATCCTATTTCAGACGAATACAACGGCGTTCTATTTACTTTTTCACTTTCTAACTTAAGAGTTGGCTGGCTCACAACTTGAGCCAAGCCAACTTTCTTTTCCTCTGTTTTCCTCTTCAATCAGATGGATCGGTTCTCTTTTTCTCTCTTTCCAACCCATCATCGTGGGAAAAATTCCTGCAGAGACGCAAAGAAATTTTTCTCTTTGGCTTGCGATTTCTCTCCTCCTTGTAGAATAACAATGTGGGGAAGTCAAGAAGAATCATAAAGGTGTTAGGGCTCAATTGCTTATTATCAAAGAATTGCCTGCGGTAAAAGCCAAGAAGAAATCAGCAAGGGTTTAGCATCACATTTGACCTTTCCTGATCGTTAACTGAGGTTTTTTTGATTTTCTTGAATGCTAGATCTGACTTTGGTTTCTGGGTTTACGCTAGAATTGTTTGACAAGGATTTTAGTTCATTGCTGAACCTGTGACGAAAAGATAGAATGTATTGTTGTGAAAATTATTTTAATATGAATAAAGTTACATTTTTTAGTACACGTCCTTACATACATTGATTTTATATCTAGTGGAATATTTTCTGTTTGAATTACTTTGAAAGGGGTGGAATTTTTATCCTAATTATCACCCTCTAATTGATTCAGTGGGATGGAAGTGAGGTTTGTATTGCTGATTCCACGTTTTAACAAGATAGTCAATCTCCATTCTCTTCATCACCCAAAACTAAACTGCTGTTTTCTCAATATCAAATTTAACCAAGCTCTGAAAGAGAAAAAAAAAAAATTTAAAATAGTCATACAATGAGAATTAAGACATTTATTGCAGGGATGGAATTGTGGTAGCTTGGCATATAATGAGACATGAAACTTTTAACTTTCCTAGCCTCCTCTAGCTTAGAAATCTTGGTTTTTTGGAGGGATGTAAACTAACCAAATGCAAAAATCTCACCAGACTAAAGATAGCAGAGAAACCTAAATTCAAAATAGTGCTATCATGAAGAGCAAAGTGATAATACTGAAATTACTAACTAATATGCACCTCACTAGTGTTGACTTTGTAAACCATCACCATTTGGATGCAACAGCTGCAATAAGTTTATATTTGACATCAAATTCTTTATCATTCAACTCTTAGTATGGAGGCAAATGGAGCAAGATCAAGAATTGCAATGTTACCAGTTCTATATTGCTTCCCAATCCAATGTACTATCGTACCTGTTCACAAAGCATAATCGCTTTTTTACCTTAGATGGAGAAGGAATCATCAACTGAAAACACACCAAAAGAAAAAAAATAAGCCCCATGGTAGTAATCAAGTTGGACTGTGTCCTCAATCTCTCCCTGCATGTTAAGAGGCTCAAATCAAGTGATGCAAAGTAATCTGGCAAAAGAAAACAAAAAATCATTTTTTATATATTACAATCAAACATATTTTTTCCTGTTGCTCCTTTCAGTTCTTCAAATATATTTCTTCCCATTGTTCACACCCACGAAGACCTCCCAAGACCCCTCAACTGGCCTGACCTAGGCCCATGGTTCACGCAGTAAAATGAGAAGGAAAAAAGTTACTAACCATGTCAAATCTTATGCGGCTAATACTGCAGGGAATGGAATATGTTCGCTGCAATCTGTTTCAGAGGGTCAGAGAGTGAATCGAGCCCTAACACCTCTATAATTCTTCTTGATTTTCCCGGGTTGTTGTTCTACTAGGAAGAGGGAAACCACAAGCCAAAGAGGAAAATTCCGTCCTTTCTCTAAAAGAACTCTTCCTACAACGATGGCTTGGAAATGGAAAAAAAAGGAGGAACGATCCATCTGCAGGAAGAAGGAAAAAGGGAGAGGAAAAAGAACTTTGGCTTGGCTCAAGCCGTGAGCCAGCCAACACGTAGGTTATAAAGTGAAAAAATAAACAAAACGACGTTGTTTTCGTCTGGATTAGGACTGGAACAGAATTTTCGGAACTGGTGATCCGAACTGACTTCAGCGAGGGGTACGAGAGAAAAAACCCTAAACTCTTCGGAAAGACCAGTTTACTCTAACTACTCTCTCTTCCTTAAACCCTCATTTTGTCCTCTGTAGTTGTTCAATTCTACAACAGAAATGGGTATTCCTACAGTTGTACGTAGGGCTGCTTCCCGAGTTGTACCTTTGGCGGCTAGAGCTTTCCAAGCAAATCCCCGTTCCAACTGCAACTCCTCTACTCTCTCAGCCACCATCAACCGCCTGCGCACCACCGATTTGGCCAGCCTTCGTTTCAAGCCCTCATTTCCGTTGGCCCTTCGTTCTTTCTCTTCTCAACCGGCTTCAGACCAGCCTCACTTCAAAACACTTGGGGAAGAGATCGGACGCGCCTGCCGGACCGATCCAAATCACGACAAGGTACTATTTTTTCTGATTCATAATTATTTTACTCTAGGAGAAAATCTTGTAATTTTTTCCAGGAAGATGTTTACTTTTGGAATTTCTTTTGCTATGTATTAGTATTGTTTTTTGTCCCCTCTGTTTCCCGTGAATTTATTTGTTGGGTTGAATTGAGATAGCAAAATTAGAAGATGAATTTTATAATTTGGCTATAAAGATAAAAAGGCCACATCTTTGATTATCATCAGAAAGTTTGTTATTTTATTTATTTGGAAGAATGTAGCTAAATAGTACAAAGGTTCGTCTGTAGATTGGGTTAGTTGGTTTTAGTGATGTCTATCTTGAAAATTGGCCTGAATTCAGGCAGACAATGATTTACTGAAAGAAATGAGGTTATAGTCCTGAGATTATTTAGGCAATTGTGCATTCATTGAGGTGGATGGTGTCAAAGTTAGCTTAATTGCTATTGTTCTTCTTTTGTAGGAGGAGGAGGAGGAGGTCCCCAGGGACTTTCCTTTCAAAATTGAAGACCACCCGGGGAAGCAAATTGTTACCCTGACAAGTGAGTATGAGGATGAACAAATAACTGTGCTAGTCCGCATGCCTAGCTTTGTCACTGGGGAATATAATCGTGCGCATCCTACTGAGGAACAACTTCCCCTAGTTGTAAGAATCTCCAAGAAGGAAGGGCTGTGTTTGGAGTATTCTTGTGTTGCAATGTCTCATAAGATTTTTATTGATAGCATGTCTGTGAAGAAACCAAATAGTACTACTGAAGAAGATCGAATCGCCTACCTACCTGTGTTCAAGTGAGTGTTGTTTCATTTCATTATGATGAGAGCTGAATGAATTATTATATTTGCATTTGCATATCGGTTCATTGTTTTTGATCTTACATTGTTCCTTCGTACTAATGCATTCAACACTTGTTGCAGGGAATTGAATTATAATTTGCGTATTGGTTTCCTTAAGTATTTGGAGATGAAGGGAATCAAGCCCAGTACAACCAACTATTTGCATAAATACATGCTCAGGAAAGATAGGAGAGAATACGAGGTGTTGCTCAAGAACGTGAAGAAATTCTTGGAATTATAAATTTAAAATAAGTGAAAGGGGGTTACTATGGGGCGGTAAACTTATAAATTTACAAATATAACCTTATAATAATATATTACTATAATAATATTAATTTTTTATTAACCCACCCTCTCCCCGTCACCCCCCCTTTCCCCCCGGCGACGCAACCCACCCTCTCCCCGTCACCCCCGGCAACCCACCCTCTCCCGTCACCCCCGGTGACCCACCCTCTCCTCGTCACCCTCGGCGACCCACCCTCTACCCGTCACCCCCGGCGACCCACCCTCTCCCCGTCACCCCCGGCGACCCACCCTCCACCGCGCCCCTCCTGCCTTCCCCCAAATCGCCCCGGCGACCCCTCCCTCGAAAACCCTAACGATTCCATCCCCGTCGACGCCTCACTCGAAACCATCCACCGCGCCAGCCTTCCACCATGTCTCAGAACAACTAGAACCACGTCAAAAACAACTAGCACCACGTATAAACGTCTACATCTAGGCATTTCCACAACGTCTTCGCTGAGTCAACAACGTCTTAGAACAACTGCCGCAACGTCCAAAAAATAATTGTCGCAACGTCTACATCCAGGCATGTCTACAACGTCTCCTAACACTAGAACCACGTCCGAAACAACTAGCACCACGTCCAAAAACGTCTACATCCATACATATAAAATTAAACTGATTTTTTCACAAATACAACTAGAACCACGTCAAAAACACTAACACCACTTCCAGAAACGTCCTCATCCATGCGTGTGAATGTAAACTTTTTTTATTTTACAAAGTCAGTCCACCACGTCTCAGAACAACTAGAACCACGTAAAAAACAACTAGCACCACGTCCATAAACGTCTACATCCAGGCATGTCCACAACGTCTTCGCTGAGTCAACAACGTCTTAGAACAACTGCCGCAACGTCCAAAAAATAATTGTCGCAATGTCTACATCCAGGCATGTCTACAACGTCTCCTAACACTAGAACCACGTCCGAAACAACTAGCATCACGTCCAAAAACGTATACATCCATACATGTAAAATTAAACTGATTTTTTCACAAATACAACTAGAACCACGTCAAAAACACTAACACCACGTCCAGAAACGTCCTCATCCATGCGTGTGAATGTAAATTTTTTTTTTTTACAAAGTCAGTCCACCACGTCTCAGAACAACTAGAACCACGTAAAAAACAACTAGCACCACGTCCATAAACGTCTACATCCAGGCATGTCCACAACGTCTTCGCTGAGTCAACAACGTCTTAGAACAACTGCCGCAACGTCCAAAAAACAACTGTCGCAACGTCTACATCCAGGCATGTCTACAACGTCTCCTAACACTAGAACCACGTCCGAAACAACTAGCACCACGTCTAAAAACGTCTAAATCCACGGGTGCTACAGTAAAGATTCGAAATTCACGGGTGCTACAGTAAAGATTCCAAATTAGACGTAAAGTATTGAATCTGGAAGCTTTCAGAAATTTTTTATTCAACCTGGTGTAATGCAAAATTATTGAGTTGTGCATAATTATTTGGTGTGCGGCAAAATTGTTGTGTTGCTGGGTTGTGGAGCTTGCATCTCTGACGGCAAAATTGTTGAGAGATTGGTGAGAGACCGAGCAGGGCAGGTGAGAGATTGGTCTGGGCAACGGCCGTGGCACTTAAATACATTGACGGACAGCGGTGGTTGAAATTAATTTGTAGATTTGCCGATATTTTAAGAAGGTAAGGTGTTGTGAGTTAGTGAAATAATTTGCCGAAATTATGTATATTTGATGCTGAAGGTTTATATTTGAAATGTTGGTGAGTTTTTTGTGAGTTAGTGAAATAATTTTTTCTAATGTGGTACTTAAATTTGCAGCTAATTTGGTGTTCGTCCAAACAATTCCTTTGTTGAGCATATTATTTTATTGTTAAAATTGGAAATTTGGTACAGGGTGGACAGTGGTTGGGAAGACAGTGGTTGGAACATATTCGATGATTGGGTATGAAAATTAAAAACATTATTTTAAATTTGTTAATGTAATCACGTTATTATTATATTAATTTTATTGAATTGATTAAATATAAATGTTGGTATTGTTGACATCGATTTTTGTGAAAAAACATAGGGAGAATGTCAACATTGTCATAGTAATAATCATAAATCAAACGACTGTCCGCGACTTTCACTCAAATGCGATTATTGTCCATACTATGGGCATACTAAGGATGAATGCCCTGAATACGAGCAATACCAGCAAACTTGCGGTGGAGTTAATTTAAACAATCTGGTACGTATTTAATGTTTGGATTTTTTTGTAATTTTTATGTATTACTTAACCTTTTATGTTCATGTTTAATTTAAATATAATAAGGAGGTACCGGATGATGGTAACAACAACAAAATACGTCACGACACTACACCAGTTGTAGAAGATGAACATCAATCAAATGAGGTATGTGTCAACTTTGTTTGAATATTGCTATTGCCCACATTCATATATATATTAATTAGTCAAACGTTGTCCTTAATTATTGTAGGGTCTTCCAGAATCATTTCAATACCGTCAATCAATAGAATGTAATGTCGGATGCTATGATGTGCCGAACCTTGGTGACGGTGTTGACTGTAGCAGTCATTTCCAGAAATGATTTGTATTTGAATCTGCTGCCGATGCTATTAGTTGGGCAAAGGGTGTATCTACAAGTCTTGGGTTTACAATCAATATTTCTGCACACAAGCGAGCCAACAGGGTGCAACTGAGGTGCAGTCGTGGGGAGCGTAGAAGACCAAGAAAACATTATCCAAATAAAATTCCGCGGCCATCAACATCGATGCTATGCGATTGCCCGTTTGAACTTTTTGCACAAAGCTACAGGAGTTCGGGAGAGTGGGTGATAGTTGCTAACAGCGGACTTAGGGGTACACACAATCATCCTTTAGCTGTGTACAAGGAAGGATATCGTCAGACGAGTTGCTTGAGTGATTCATCAAGACAGACGATACGGGAAATGTCTGAGGCAAACGTGAAGCCGGATAATATTTTCAGTTGTATTGTTAAAAAAATCCGGCAGATCATGCAACTAAGCGACAAGTCTACAATACAACATCAAACCTGCGGCTTGCGCGGTTGGAGGGAAGGGATGTGGCAACACAAGTACTATATTTGGCGATCAAGCAAGAATATGTCGTGTACGTGGACGTGGATGTGACAACGAGAACGTTGAAAACATTGTTTTTTGCGCACCCGGAATCTATCAAGCTGTTCAGGACCTTTTATTGGTACGTGGGTATAGATTCTACCTACAAAACCAATAGGAACAAGATGCCACTTTGTGAAATTGTTGGTTCAACTTCGACGAATAGTACTTTCCTGATAGCATATGCATTTATGCATGATGAGACGGAGGCTACCTATTGTTGGTTGCTACTGCATTTGAGGATGCTGCTCGGAAATACAAAAAATCCAGCTGTCATCGTGACTGATCGAGAGTTGGGGATATTAAAACCCCTTAATGAAATTTTCCCAGACACTTCGCATCTGCTGTGCACTTGGCACATAAACGTTGATGTGCGGAAAATGTTAACGCTTTTTTTACCAAAGAAGCAAGGATTGGTTGCCCATTACATGGACAAGTGAATGCTCATTGCCGATGCTAGCACTTACCCGGAGTAGAAGAAGCTGTTTCTGATTTTAAAAATGATGAACGAGTTGAGGCCCAGCGAATTTATGCATACCTCGATAAGACATGGTTGATTCATAAGGGCAAGTTTGTGAAGGTTTGGACGAACAAAATATTACACTTCGGGAACACAACATCTTGTAGAGTTGAGAGCGCACATAGCATGATAAAAGGTTGGCTTGGAACGGCTGCTGGCTCCTTGGATACAGTTTGGGTCAAGATCCATAATGCAATCACATGTCAAACACAGGAAATCAGGTATTTAATGTCTACATCCATGCATGTGAATTTAATAACACTAGAACCACATCTCATAACACTAGCACCACGTCTCATAACACTAGCACCACGTCCAGAAACGTCAACATCCATGCATCTGCATTTAAGTTTTTTTTTTCCACAAAAACAGCTCACCACGTCTCATAACACTAGAACCACGTCTCATAACACTAGCACCACGTCCAGAAACGTCTACATCCATGCATCTGCATTTAAGTTTTTTTTTCACAAAAACAGCTCACCACGTCTCATAACACTAGAACTACGTCTCATAACACTAGCACCACGTCCAGAAACGTCTACATCCATGTGTCTATAATTGCATATGCATTTATTCCACTCATGTTCGACTTCTATTTATTAGGAAAAAATTGGAGACATCCCGGGGGAAGATTGACATGAGATACAATGTATTTCCCTTTCAATATTTAAGGAACAAAGTGAGTATTTATTGTTTGGAGTTGCTACTGATGGAACGTCAAAGAATCTCAAAATTGAAAGATCACATGGCATGGGATTGTCGCTGCGTTCTCACTAAAACTCATGGTATTCCATGTTCGTGTGCAATTGATAAGATGGTAAAAGCTAACCAATATTTGAGCTTGGACCATGTCCACGTATTTTGGAGGATACTAGATTTTGAAGAAGCTGGACCAAAAGGGGATGGAGAAGTTTCAGCAGATCACCTTTATTTTTACTCTTTGATAGAAGAGATTAAGGACATGGATCCAGCTTTTGTGAGAGAGGTAAACTACATACTTGATTCCAAAATTCATCCTCATTAACAAGGATACGTAGAGCCTTCAGTTAATCTGAAAACTAAAGGGCGACCGTCACAATCATCTTCTACGAAAAGGGAGAAGTCAAAATTTGAGAAATGGTTATCTAGATTTGGGAAGACTACCAAGAAAGTTGGACCAATTGGATGGTTGAAATCCACATTTGGGAGTGGCACACCTATCACTTGCGCTTCCGGTGCTGATGCAATTAATGACCCCAGACGAGGTACTAGATCCAAATGTCGGATGAAATATTACTACTTTATTTATTTGCATTTGGTCTCAATTAATGCCATGAATTTGTGTCATGTTCAGTTCAACGACCGCGTCCAGCTGATTTTGAACAGAGACGTGCATCAATGTCGGATGCTCCAGTCGGTGATACTGGTATGTGCTTATTAATAAATTTCAAACTACAATTAATTTAAATGTATATAATTTACATCTGTTTAATCCTCAGGCGATCGGTCACGTCCAGCAGATTTCGAACAGCGACGTGTATCCATGTCGGACGTGCAGTTGAATGATTCGGTAATAGGTATGTCGTTAAATTTATATTCTTGATCTGATGTCTATAGTATGTTGATCTGATGTCTAGTATTCGCTGATCTGATGTCTATATAATTCTGATATAATCTCACTCTAATTTGTATTTGGGTTGTAAGTTCGACGAGTTGGACGCGTAGACACCTATGCAAACTACGATCTGATCAATACACATATAGCCCCCTATGTCATCAACTATCTGGACGTTAATGATGACGGTAATTGTGGATTTCGTGTTGTTGCTTCTCACGTGTTTGGGAACGAAGATATGTATTTGCAGGTATTATTTTATTTTGTGATATGACAACCAATGTTGCCTGATTATAATTACGATTAAGCCTCAATGATTTTGTGTTATTGTCCTTAATATATTGTGTTTTTACAGGTAAGAATGGATGTAGCTGATGAAATTGAAACACATAATGACTTATACCAGGGGATATACTTGGGTGAAGATCTAACAGAAGTAGTTAACCGCATAAGGTGGGGAGGTGGAAGATGTACTCGAGATTATTGGATGCATGCTCCAGCAGACTTGTATCCAATTGCGATATTTTATGATGCGGTTATTTTTTACTACGCCTCAAATCAGGCTGGTAAGTACAATAGTTATGGGATATGCTTCACCATTTTGCCACTATGAGCGAGAAGGAATAGAAATGGTCTATGTACAAGTTTTGCAATTACCCATCTTGGTCCTTTTGCCCATTTTATAAGGTTAGATCTACTTCCTAATTCACCTTTGCCGGGTGTTATGAGGATGTGGCGTGAATTATGTGATGAATACACTCGGCAATGGGAGAGCATATATGAACATAATATAAGTGCTTGGAATGCAATGTTCCCTCGAGAGCAGAAGGATGCATTTTTCATATCACTAGATGTTACGGAATAGGTTTAATCATCCGTATTTTCAGACGTTGCGCGACATTGCTGGACGTAGCTGCTTTGTATTTTCAGATGTTGCGGGACGTAGCTGGACGTAGCTGCTCTTTATTTTCAGACGTTGCGGGACGTTGCTGAACGTAGTTGGACGTAGTGCTAGTTTTTTCTGGACGTAGTGCTAGTTTTTTCTGGACGTAGTGATATTTGTTTTTGACGTGGTTCTAGTTGTATTTGTGAAAAAATCAGTTTAATTTTACATGTATGGATGAGGACGTTTCTGGACGTAGTGATATTTGTTTTTGACGTGGTTCTAGTTGTATTTGTGAAAAAATCAGTTTAATTTTACATGTATAGATGAGGACGTTTATGGACGTAGTGATATTTGTTTTTGACGTGGTTCCAGTTGTATTTGTGAAAAAATCAGTTTAATTTTACATGTATGGATGTAGACGTTTTTGGACGTGGTGCTAGTTGTTTCGGACGTGGTTCTAGAGTTAGGAGACGTTGTAGACATGCCTGGATGTAGACGTTGCGACAGTTGTTTTTTGGACGTTTCGGCAGTTGTTCTAAGACGTTGTTGACTCAGCGAAGACGTTGTTGACATGCCTAGATGTAGACGTTTATGGACGTGGTGCTAGTTGTATTTGACGTGGTTCTAGTTGTTCTGAAACGTGGTGGACTGACTTTGTAAAAAAAAAAAGGTTAAATTCACACGCATGGATGAGGACGTTTCTGGATGTAGTGCTATTTGTTTATGACGTGGTTCTAGTTGTATTTGTGAAAAAATCAGTTTAATTTTACATGATAGGATGTAGACGTTTTTGGACGTGGTGCTAGTTGTTTCGGACGTGGTTCTAGAGTTAGGAGACGTTGTGGACATGCCTGGATGTAGACGTTTATGGACGTGGTGCTAGTTGTTTTTGACGTGGTTCTAGTTGTTCTGAGACGTGGTGGACTGACTTTGTGAAAAAAAAAAAAAAGGTTAAATGCACACGCATGGATGAGGACGTTTCTGGACGTGGTGCGATTTGTTTTTGACGTGGTTCTAGTTGTATTTGTGAAAAAATCAAATTAATTTTATAAGTATGGATGTAGACGTTTTTGGACGTAGTGCTAGTTGTTTTAGACGTGGTGCTAGTGTTAGGCGACGTTGTAGACAATTATCTCATGGCTAACACAACGACGGTGGTCGCGACCACCGGCAACCGATAAAAGACCAACCACAATACTTGGTCACGATCTGGATGAACTCAACCTTGGATCACCGGGGGATGGAATCATTAGGGTTTTCGAGGGAGGGGTCGCCGGGGCGATTTGGGGGAAGGCGGGAGGGGCGCGGTGGAGGGTTTCGAGTGAGGCGTCGCCGGGGGTGACGGGGTGGGTTGCGTCGCCGGGGGGAAAGGGGGGTCGCCGGGGGAAAAGGGGGGTCGCCGGGGGTGACGGAGAGAGGGTGGGTTGCGTCGCCGGGGGGAAAGGGGGGGTGACGGGGAGAGGGTGGGTGGGTTGCGTCGCCGGGGGGAAAGGGGGGGGTGACGGGGAGAGGGTTAATAAAAAATTAATATTATTATATTAATAATATATTATAAGGTTATTTTAGTAAATTTATGAGTTTACCGCCCCAGTTTCTGGGGCGGTAACTAGTAATAATTTAAGTGAAAACGTTTTTGAGGAAGTTTCCATTTTCATACCGCTACTACTTATTATCATTCTGGAAATTATTAGGTTGAATATGTTGTTGATTGTTGTTTCTCCCAGACCAAATTGTGGGCTACTAAACTGCTCATCTTTTCTTTACTTTTGTGGTTATGATGGAAAACTCTAAAGTGGTCGTCCTCTTGTTGATTAATCTATTTTGCTCAAGCACAGCACTGGCTTGGGGTTTGTGTTAAGTATTGTTATACATCTCTTGTGTTTGCATCAACCAAATACCAAATACCAAATACCTGCCTGGTTGTAAAAGGGTCCAATTTCAAACGTTGTACCCGTGAGTAACTTGATCTTTTCAGACAACATTTCGGGAAAAATGATGATTCTGCAGCACTTTTTTTAAGCTTAATTGAAAGTGATGCTCTCTCTATTGCCAAAACTTGCTATTTGTTGTCCATCCATGGAAATGTAGGTAAAACGTACAGGGCTGTACTTGCACAAACTGCTAGATCCTTGTGGGTGTAATTGATTACTTGTGCCTCCAAAATTATACAGTGGCATTAATGGAGCTTTACTCTGACAACTCTTTGAATGAGGAATGGCTGAAGAATCTAGCAGAAATTGATCCGCCTGATCTTGAGCTGTTATTCTGGCCCCAAGGAGCTGCCATCACAAATTGAGAGAACGATTAAAGAAGTGCAGTTCCATTTGAATGGTCAATCATATACCTCGGCACCAACAGCAGCACTGGAACATTATTAATAGGCCTTGTTAAGTGAATTTCACAGTGACATAAAGAGAAGAAAAGGCAGGTTACCACCTGCAGCACAGAATGTAATACGGAAGACACCTGGGACTTTCCCTTCAAAAAAATTGAAGACCACCTTGGGGAGCAAATTGTTACCCTGACAAGGGAGTATGAGGATGGACAAATAACTGTGGAAGTCCACATGCCTAGCTTTGTCACCGGGGATTATCATGATAAATTGGAACGTAGTGATGGTCAACTTCCCCTAGTTGTAAGAATCTCCAAGAAGGGCGGGCTGTGTTTTATTGATAGATTGTCTGTGAAGAATCCAAATAGTAATGGAGATCAAATCATCACCTGCCAAGGACCTGCCTTCATGTGAGTGTTGTTTCATTTCATTTCATTATGATGAGCTGAGCTGAATGAATTTGCATAATCGGTGCTTCGTTTTGATGTTTTTGTTAGTTTTTTTTGGTTGCATATTGTTCCTTCCAACTAATGCTTTCAACACTTGTTGCAGTAATTTGGAATTGATTTTGCAGAATGGTTTCCATAAGTATTTGGAGATGAGGGGAATCAAGCCCAGTATAGCCTACTTTTTGCATGATTACATGCTCAGGAAAGATGGGAGAGAATACACTTGGTGGATATAGGACGTGGAGAAATTCTTGGAAGCAAAAGCAAATCTAAAATAAGTGATAACTTTTTTGAGGAAGTTTCCATCTTCATACCGCTACTAATTATTATTCTGGAATCATTAGGTTGAATATGTTGAGAGTTAAAAGGAGGAAGAGATGAATATGAAATATGTATATTGATAATTGTATTGCGTACTATACGTGGAGGCTGAGTTAAGCCAACACCCAGTTCCTTTAACAAGTGACAAAACCATCTGATTTCAACACAAACATCTGTTATGGCTCTAAATTCAGACTCTGTGGTGAAAGATTTTGGTAGGATCTGGGTTTGTACCTGCTCGATTTACCACGCAACAAAAATTCTAATAAAAGCGGAACTATAGAATAATACCTTTGAAGCGTGCACCTGGTGAATCTCTTGTATGCCTCAAAGACTATGACTTCACGTTGTGTGGGCAACGAACTAGAAGCCAATTGATCAGCTACTCACCACAATCCACCTGCTAGAAAACTCTAGCCCCGCAGCACCTGGCACGTACTATAAACGCACCGCCCGCAGAGAGAGAAAGCTACGCGCAGCTGGTATAGACCAAGGCCAAAATTTTAGCCACTAGAAACCCAAAAACCAGCTGCACACTTTCTTGAAAATTCGACTTGGAGAGAGAAACGTTTTCTCTCTCTAGAATTTTCTCTCTCTAGAAATCCTGTGGATTAATTGTGTTGTTGTTATCTGAATGACTGATCCCTTGTCTATTTATAGAGTTACAAGAGAGACTCCAAGTTGGAATAGGATTGGTCTTTCCTACTGGGTTTCTGTTTCCCTTCAATCCTGTTTCTAGATTGATACAGATTCTGTTTCCTTCAATCCTGTTCCTGGACTGAAACACTCCCAACTGTCACAGGGATTCACTTATCCCAATCCAGTTCCTGGGATGAATCACTCCCAACTGACATAGGGATTCACTTATCCCAATCCAGTTCCTGGGATGATTCACAACCAACTGACACAAGGATTAATTAATTTCTCAATTAATTAAATCTACCTTTGTCATTAACCCAGTACATAATTAATCGTACCACTAACGGATTAATTATGGCACTACCACCCTACACCAGAATTGCTTCCGGAACAACTTAATTAAATTATATTCATAATCTCCCCACATCAAAGATATAGTGCTCGTTAATTCATTAATTTACTGATAAATTAATTCATCAACTTCTTAATATTCCGAGACTAGTACCACTCGACCTTTTTACTATACCGGACATAAGTCCACCGGCCGGGTTTAGTATAATAAACATTTCGAGCTCATCTCGGGAGCACCATCACCCCGGACGCACCGGTACATGGTTTCCTTTCGACAAGCAGCAGCACACCAAGTAACTAAACACGCGCACCCAACCCACCGAGACTATTGGCCACACTTGACCTCACCCATTGGCAGATCAAAGTACACTATGTCTAATCCTCATGCCCGCTCGAGTCTAGGGATTTAGAGATAGAATACAAGGATCGATTTGTCTATTAAATCAGTACAAGACAAATCATTCCTAAGAGTCAAGTTCAATATGCCCCGGGCATATCTATATGATTCAATTAGTTTAGACAAACTAATTATCTGAATCACATAATAACCTAGACTGACAGCTTGTCCAAAGCTGTCTCGGTTACGAACCTCATTTATATATTATGTCTTTCAACCAATGATGAGATCTACTGTGTCGCACCAGACACCTCATCATCTACTTACATAATATAAATGGACATAAACATGCACAACAAAATATGACTGAAACACAAATCGATATATTAAACTGGGAAACTGTACAATACAAGCATAGCTTATGTATTCTACTCCAACATGTGGAGGGTCGTGTGACCGTTGGCTGTGGTAGAGCGACGATCACCCGGACATCCTGCCCAATTGGCATCACAGAAGGCCTGAAGCAGAGAATGGGGGGACGACGGACGTAGTACCAAGCAAACAGTAATGGTGCCCTGCAGATAGCGAAGTGTACGGGCAATACCATCAAGATGAGATAATTGTTGACTGGAGATCGTGGGTGTTGGACACGGCTTGCAGGAACTCATACATGCTATACGCAGAATTTCAATAATGTACTTGCGTTTAAGTACAATCCTGCAGAAGAATAAAGAGCTTCAATACCTAAAAAGTATGATAGTTTGCCCAAGTCCCTAATTGAAAACTCAGCACCCACCAATGGCAGAAGTGAGAGATTGAGTAGCCGAGAAGAGCTTCCCTGTGGCTTAGGGCTGGCAATTACTGACCCGACACGATAATTCGATACGTATAATAAATGGGTCGGGTTTGGGTCGAAATGTTTAAATAGAGGGTTAGGTTTGGGTCGACACGACGGGTTGGCGGGTTGACACGTGAACCCGTTAAAAAATTATTTTTTAAAAAATTAAATTTTATAACCTTAATAATTGAGGAAACTTCCAAATTCCCAAATCAAAAATTCAACACGACTTCCTATTGTGGTATTTTGTTATTTAAATTTTCTAATTGTAATTACCTTTGCATTTTTTTTATTTTGGTTGGATTGAATTGGATTTTGGTTGTATTAGGAAGAATTTCAATTGATGAAATTTATGTTGATGTCATGTATAAAAATGTTATGGTTAAATTTAAATTGATGGATTTAAATTTGATAGATTCAAATTTTAGATGGTGTTATTATAAATAAACATTTATGTTTTAGTCCCCTTGACAAATTCAGTCACCTTTTTCTGTGGCAAAAACTTGGACCGAAAAATTACCTATCAACAATTAAACGGGTTACGCGGGTTAGGTTCGGGTCGACACGATTATAAACAGGTCGGGTTAGGGTTGGAGTTTTCGACATGATTAATTAAATGGGTTGGGTTTGGGATGGGGGTTTCTCGACACGCCAACACGTCAACCCGAAAACGAACACGACACGAATTGCCAGCCCTGGCTGAACTATCACTGCAACACAACAGAGCGTGGTCTAATAGGTGTGGTCAAAGGGGTATTGAATAATGCTATATAGTGTTATATATGTTAATACATAATAAAATGTTTGGATAGACCTATTATGACAATTTTAATGTTCATACAAATACAATAATATCATAAAATTATTATTATATTATATAATTGAAAATATAAAAATATTTTTAAATAGATAGTATATGACGTCATTTGTATTTATAGATACATTGATAGATACATTTATATATACATTTATAGATATTAATAGATACATTTTAGAAGAGCCATTATAAGGACAACGGGACTGAAGGTATCAAAGTAGTCCAAACCATATGTTTGAGTGAATCCACGAGCTACTACCCGTGCCTTAAACCTTTCAATAGAGCCATCCGGGTGAGAGTCTTAATCTTGTAGAGCTACCGATTTCCAACTGGGGTGGGGGAACTAGAATCCAAGTTTGGTTCCTGAGGAGAGCATCATATTCATCCTTCATGGCTTGTTGCCAGGCCGAAGATTTAATGGCCTGGGAAAAAGAAGTTGGAGTAGGAGGAATAAGTGGGGCAGAAAGATGATGGGCGATTTTTTTTTTTTTTTTTTGGGGTTAGAGTGGAGGGGACGCAATTGCATTGGATGTGTTATGGCGGGTGAATTTTTGGAGGGGGTACGAATGGGTGAAGGTAGAGGAGGGAAATCATGCGAGGAAAAAGAGGAAGTTGAGTCGGGAGTAATTGGATGAGAAGTAGGAGATAAAGATGATTCTGATTGTGGTGAAGTTGAAGACGTTGAGGAATTAGTAGGTAGAGATGAGGATAAGATTGGATTGGTATCAGGGGCTGGACAAGATTGAATGATAGAAAGAGGCTTGGAGGATGGAGTTGGACTAGGATAAGATTTATCCAACGAAAATGTTGGAGTGATATGTGGGTGTTGAACCCGAAACCAAGTAGACGAAGGGAAAGAAGAAGGAGATTCAATAGAAGCATTTTGAACTTTGAATGGGAAGATTGTTTCATCAAACTGAACATGACGAGCAACGTAAATGTGACCTGAATCTTTATCTAAGTAAAGATATCCTAAATAATTAGAGGAGTAACCAAGAAATACACATTGCTTGGAGCGAAAAAGAAAACTTATTGGATAAATAGCACAACCAAATATCTTCATAAAGAAGTAATCTGGAACTTTATGAAACAAGAGTTGATATGGGAGTTGAGTGTGAAGAGAAGAGGAAGGAAGACGGTTGATTTGATAAACGGCAGTGTCAAAGGCGGTGTTTCGTTTGGCAGTTCCATTTTGCACAGGCTCTTGCCACCCCAATCGGAGTTAACACTCTTAATCTTGCAATCAAATTGATTTTCAACCATAGATTTGAAAATACCAAATATAGAAAAAACATCACTCTTATTTTTTATTGGGTAAATCCATGTAAACATGGAAATCGTCTATGAAAAGTACAAAATAACGGAACTCACCACTAGACACTAAAGGCAACAGGCTTCACACTTGGCAGTGGATCGACTTACTGATGAGTATGGTACATGAAACCGATGGAGAAGAGATCGAAGAGATGAGTAATTTGGATGCCCCAATCGGGCATGCCAATTGTCAAGTTAAGCAAGCTGAGCCATAGGAGGAACATGTGAGGAAGGGACAGGTAGGTGGAGAGTATAAAGTCCAGAATTAGCAGAGCCCCGAAGGAGATTTTTCTGGGTCTGTCGATCCTTCACACAACAAGATAATTCGTCAAAGACAAAGTAACAAAAATTATCTTTGCAGAATTTCTGCATAGACAGAAGAGGTTTCTTTAACTGAGGAACACAAAGTATATTACGGAGAGATAAGGGACGATGAGAAGAAGAAACAACAGACTGTCCAACATGAGATATAGAAAGAGAATTACCATTACCCACTATGAGACTATCACGACCAGTATAAGGGTCGGAGAGACCGAGTGAAGCGAGATTCAGAGTGGCGTGATATGTGGCATCGGAATCAGGGTGCCACATGTGAGACTGAGGTGCATCAGTCATAGGCAAAAGGAAATGTGCATGCGGAGTGGGTAATAAGCCCAAACTAGGCGGAGTTGAGGAAGCCGATTGAGGAATGAAATTTGTATCAAATCGGCATCTACAAGTAACCGTTGTATGGTTATTATAACCATACAATTGACATGAAATATTGGAGAAACTTGAGAAGGGTGGAATTCCTCGGCGACCACCACGCCCCCTGCCCCGATAATTTCCAGGATTATTAAATTGGCTGGCTGACTGTGCTCGACCACGATAGGAGGTGGGAGGCTGAAATCCAGCAGGAGTGTGAGCGCTAGAAGAAGAAGAATGAGGGAGGCTGGAGTTTACGTAATTAGCCAGAGGAGGAGTAGTTGTAGTTTGTTGTGCCTTAAGCACAATTTCATAAGAGATCAATTGGCCAAGAAGATCCGGGAATGGAGGGGGTTCGGATCGCTGCTGTAAAGCTCCAATGATTCTATTGTATTCAGCCCCAAGCTTGCGATATATAATCGCATTGAAATCTGCAGGGGAAACCACATGTCCCGCTAAGGCTAAAGAATCTGCAATAGCCTTAGCTTTATGAAGGAAGGCCAAGATAGATAAATCTTCCTTATTAACGTTATGCAACTCAAGAAGAAGTTGAGTTTGCTGAGCATGGGACATGGCACCATAGCTTTGCGCTAAGGCACGCCAGGCATCAGCCGAATTGACGATGCCTTGGAAATAAAGGTAAATTGTTTCAGAGATAGAGGACAAAATTCACGAGAATAAGAGTTGATGCTTTTGAAGCCAAGAGAGAAAGTCGGGACTGGGAATAAAGATTGGAGGAGTACCAGAGGAGATAGTGGCCGGAGGAGCAAGTTTTGTACCATGAAGTATGCCAGCGAGATTGAACATAGTGATTATGGGAGAGAATTGTAGTTTCCATGGGGCATAATTTTCTCGCGATATTAATTTGATGAGAAGGAATGATGAATAGAAGAAAGGGATGGAGTAAAGGAGATGAGTGATGCAGGGGAAGAGGGGTCGGCCATGTTGGAGATAGTACGAAGGCCTGAAGACGAGGAAGAAGATGAATTAGCCATTGAAAGATAAATGGAAAATCTTACGGCTCTGATACCAAGTTAAAAGGAGGAAGAGATGAATATGAAATCTGTATATTGATAGTTGTATTGGGTATAAAGAGAACTTTATATAGGACAATACAAGATTTATATAAGGATTTCCATGAGATAATTCTAAACACAAAAGACAAGTATAACATACTTGACATTGAGAATTATTGTTTCTCCTGACCAAATTGTGGACTAATAAACTACTCATCATTTTTTTACTTCTGTGGTTATGATGGACAGGGACGGACCTAGCTAAGGGCCCAGGGGGTCGATCGACCCCACAGAAGCCGAAAAATCCCTTAGGGATATTTTCAGCGGCCCTTAGCCTTCGTACTTCAACCCCAGTAGCGCCCTTGAGGCGGAGACACGATTTGGGCTGACTTAAATAAAACGATGTCAATCTACTTAAGTCAATTTTTTTTAATTAAAAAAGGCCTAAGCAAAAGGCCTTTAAAAAAAAATGTTGACTAACCGCCAATTTCAACATTTTTTCATGGGCCAAGTTTAAATGTATGTTGAAGGGCCACTAACTCCATTGCCAGCGCACATTTCAAGCCCATTTGTCCAAACCCTTATAAATGTATATTGAATTTTTTTTTTTTTTTTGCCTCAATTCATTTTAGGTTTTACTAGTTACCGTCTTACTTCTTATCCTCTATCGTTTCAATTTGGACTAAAATACCCCCTTTATTATACCCTCTTTCTTTTCCCTTTTAAGTAAAAATGTAATTTTGTCAAAACCTATAGACTACCACTCCATTCATTTTTTATTCCAGCCCTTTTTTTTTCTTTTCCCTTTTTCATTCCATGTCTGTGCTGTGCAGGGCAGCCTTCTTTTTTTTTCCCCCTTGTCTCTTATCTATTTTTAAATTAATTTTCTTCCCTAATTATATTATTTTTATTTTATTTAAAATTTATTTACGTAATACCCTTCCTATGAAAAAGAAAAAGGAGTTCGAATGCCTATTGACATTCTAAATTTTACACGTGAAAGCTTTCAAACAAGGTTCGCAAGACAGTTAAAAAGAGAGGTCTTCCTTTAAAGAACCGTTACCCCACAGGGTTTCTCCCGCTAAACTACTTTGAGTCCGCACTTCTATCGTACATTCTAAGACCGTGTCAGCCTAAAGAAGAGACTCCTCCACTAACTACTAGGCTATAATCTTCTTATTTCTAAACTAAATCTAGGGTTCATGCGGCCCTCTGAATAATATGTCCACTGTAAGGACTAAGGTACATACCGAATCGACTATAAGAGGGAATATCGTATAAATTCAAACCCATTGTAACAAAATTCTGGTTCCATGATGAAAACTCAAAAGTGGGCGTCCTCATCTATTTTACTCAAGCACAGCACTGGCTTGTGGTTTGTGTTAATTAAAATTCAAGTATTTTTGAAGAAGCTGAAATGATTCGGGCTTCGTCCCAGGAGAGGTTTTGTGGGTTGTACGGGCTAGGCTGTATTTATTGGACCAGCCTTAGGTCTCCTATAGGGACTTACTATTTGTCTAACAAAAAGTGGGGCAAAATTACATTTTATGTCCTTTGAACTAAAAGACTTTAAAATTTCATAAACAAAAATGATAAAAAACGCAATGAATTAGCGTTGAGTATAGCAAAAAACGCAAAAACATGACTTTTATCCATGGCTCGCTCGTTTATTTGTAGTTTTTTTGACATGCTGAATATAAAAAGTGTAGCGTTTTTAACATGCTGGCGTTTTTAACATGCTGGCGTTTTTGACATGTTGGATGTGAAATTTGTAGCGTTTTTGACATGATGGATGTGAAATTTGTAGCGTTTTTGACATGCTGATTATGAAAAATGTAGCGTTTTTGACATGCTGAATATAAAGTTCGTAGCGTTTTTGACATGCTGGATGTGAAATTTGTTGCGTTTTTGACATGCTAAATATGAAAAATGTAGCGTTTTTGACATCCTAAATATGAAAATTGTAGTGTTTTTGACATACTGAATATGAAAGATGTAGCGTTTTTGACATGCTGGATGTGAAATTTGTTGCGTTTTGTACAAGTTATGAAATAATAATTTAATTGTGTTTATATCATTGTGAATATAATATTGTGAGTGTTTAATTTATGTTTTTAAGTATACAGTAAGAAGATGAGGAGATAACTATGTATGAGGATAACCAGGAGGATCAGGAGGAGGATGATGATGAAGAGGATGAGCAGGAGGGTGAGGAACAAGATATTGTAGCAGATTTTAGTTGATATATTCATATTTATAGAGATTTTTAAAGTGTCAATGGGGCATTTAAATATTGCAAGCCAATAGCTAATAGACTCAAGTTCATGCTTACGAAGATATGGGGAAATGGCTCAACGTATTCCTTTTTATATGTAGTCCAATCCATAAATGCATACAACATAAAATAAAATACAATCTACAGATATCAGTCCAAAATACTTTACAAAACTACATCCGCGCGATCAGTCATAATATCAATCCAACATAGAATACATAGTATTAATCCAACATAAAGTACATAAGTATGTACAGTACAAATGAGACACTCAATCCGAGCAATCAAACCTATGCTCGAACTGTGCAAACCGCTCAGAGTATTCAACATACAGGTCGGGTGCTCGCTCCCTCAAATGATCGAGCAACTCACGCTGAATCCGCAGCAAATCACCACCCACTACAAAAATTTTAATAATAAAATGAAAACAAGAAATCAATTAACTAATTAAAACAATAAAAAAATAAATAACTTTATTTAATTACCAAATGAAATTATTATTTAATTACCTTATTAAATTATTAAATGAATTAAATAATTTATTCAATTTCTTAATTAATCTAACTATTTAAATTAATTAATTAATTAATTAACTAATTAGATCAATTAACTAATTACATAAATAAACAAATAAATTATTATTAAATTATTAAATAAATTAAATAATTTATTCAATTGCCTAATTAATCTAACTATTTAAATAAATAAAATTAATTAATTAACTAATTAGATCAATTAACTAATTACATAAATAAACAAATAAATTATTATTAAATTATTAAATTATTAAATGAATTAAATTTGGCTTCGATCGCTGCATTTTAGCGAGCGAGTCATGTAGCGAGCGGGCAGTCCTCAAACGCTAGGTTTTAGCGTTTTTTGATTTATTTTCGTAATGTTTAGCGATCCAGTCATGGTCAGACGTAATGTTTTAGCATTTTTAGTGTTTTCCATGTTATTAAAATTACGTTTTCTTGTTATTCCAACGCAAAATTGGTGCGTTTCAGTACTATTTTTAGATAAAAACAAGTAATTTTTTGGGCACAATGGTAGTTGAGGTATTTTTTTTTTATATACAAATGGTAATTTTGTTATACAAATAGCAATTTAGTCCGAGTCCGTTTACGGTGGGGCTATAGGAGTAGGATGAATTTTACTCCTACCTACTGTAGCGCGCTACAGTAACACGCTATAGTTGCGCGCTACAGTAACGCGCTACAGTTGCGCGCTACAGTTTTTTTTTTTTTTTTTTGACGCACTGCCTTTTTAAAAAAAAATACTTAACAAGGGAGATCACATCAGGATTATATAGACATCAGATCAGCGAATAATATACATCAGATCAACAGACAATAGATATCAGATCAAGAAAATAGAAGAAATCATATAGTAGAACTAAAACATAGTTAACAAGGGAGATCAGATCATGATTGTATAGACATCAGATCATAGAATAATAGACATCAGATCAAGAAAATAGAAGAAATCATATAGTAGAATTAAAACATAGTTAAAAAGTGAGATCAGATCATGATTGTATAGACATCAGATCAGAGAATAATAGACATCAGATCAACAGACAATAGATATCAGATCAAGAAAATAGAAGAAATCATATAGTAGAACTAAAACATAGTTAACAAGGGAGATCAGATCATGATTGTATAGACATCAGATCAGAGAATAATAGACATCAGATCAACAGACAATAGATATCAGATCAAGAAAATAGAAGAAATCATATAGTAGAATTAAAACATAGTTAAAAAGTGAGATCAGATCATGATTGTATAGACATCAGATCAGAGAATAATAGATATCAGATCAACAGACAATAGATATCAGATCAAGAAAATAGAAGAAATCATATAGTAGAACTAAAACATAGTTAAAAAGTGAGATCAGATCATGATTGTATAGACATCAGATCAGAGAATAATTGACATCAGATCAACAGACAATAGATATCAGATCATGAAAATAGAAGAAATCAGATAGTAGAACTAAAACATAGTTAACAAGGGAGATCAGATCATGATTGTATAGACATCAGATCAGAGAATAATAGACATCAGATCAACAGACAATAGATATCAGATCAAGAATATAAAAAGAAATCATACAATAAAATAAAAAAATAGCAAAAAATAACAAAAAAAAGGAAAGCATTGTAGCGCGCTTTTGAAGCGCGACTTAATTAAATCCCAAAACCCTTCCTTCCTTTCTCCCGCTCTGAAACTGAAAACCCAAAACCCTTCATTCCTTCGTGGCTCTCAAACCGATTTCATCCCCACGATCTTCATCGTTCCATTAACAACATCAGATCTAAATTTCTAACCTCAAATACGTTCAGAGATCACTGCATTTCGATTTTCTGCTCTTCTTCCGGTTCAGAAAACACCATAGCCATCATCTGCGCGAAGAAAAAGCTTGCTATTCAACTCAAACGCTAAAAAAAGTCTCCAAATCGGACGAAAAACTTGCTGTTTTTCTCAAACCAACGTTTTTCCTGCTTCGACATTTATCTACAGGTACAAAAACCTAATTTTATAACCGTTATTTTCTTTGAATAATTAGGGTTCTGATGTCTGTATTGTTTTAATCTGATATATGTTTTCGATTGATCTGATGTCTGTTTATGCTTTTAATTTTTCTATCTGATATAATTAGGGTTCGTTGATCTGATGTATATTATATGTTGCTCTGATCTCTGTATTATCGTAATATGATGTCTATTTTAGTTCATTGAAATATTTGCCTTCAATATTTTGTGACCTGATGTCTGTATTCTTTTTGTCTGATATATATTTTCAATTGACCTGATGTCTCTTATATGCTTTTAATTTTGTTTTAGTTCTTTGAAAAAAGTTTCTATCAAAATTACTAATCTGTTGACTGTATTATTTTGATCTGATATCTGTTTTGTTTTGATCTGATGTATGTATTTAGTTGATCTGATGTCTTCATTTTCTTTGATCTGATATAAGTTATATCCTGATTTGATTTATTTGTTCAATTTGTTTTCTTTCTGTGAAATGTTTTTCTTATAAAATAGTGATCTGATGTCCATTTTTTGTTGATCTGATGCGTGTTTTTGCTTGATCTGATGTGTGTATTCAGTTGATCTGATCTCTGTGTTTTCATGATCTGGTGTCTGCCATATGCTGATCTGATGTGTTCATGTTGCGATCTGATGTCTTATATCTGCTGATCTGATATCTGCTTTCTTCTAATATGATATCAGCTTATTTTTGCTTACATACTCTTACTGACATATTACAGGAAACAACAATTTAAACATAATGGCTGATAAAACCAACCAAGATAAACAAGTTATTCAAGCACAAGATGAGAGTTCAGATTTTCAAGAAACCCCTAGCAAGTCGTTACAACATACCTACAAACGTAAATCAGAAAAGAAAAGAAAAGAACAGGAAGTAGTTCAACCATCCCAAAAGGAGCAAACAAGTAAAAGGATGAAACTACCTCTAAAGAAGAAGAAGACAAATGAAGAAATTCTTCAACAATTGCAGAAGAAGGATCTGCAGCAGAAGCAACAACAGAAAAAGACCAATGTTATGGTCAATAAGGAAAAGAAACAGGGCGATGTGGATGTCCACATCACAAAAAAACAGAAAAAAGATGATGATGATGATGGTGATGATGAGATGAGCAAAAGATTCAGTTGCAGTACATCTCCAAACGGTATAAGTTTCGTGGTTTCTAGACTCTCAGAACCACAAAGAAATGCCGTGAGAGATATAGGCTTTGGCAGCTTCCTCAGTATCAACTACACCAGGATGCCAAACAAACTGGGACAATACCTGCTCAAAAAATTCAACTGTATCAAGTTGAGGCTGGAGCTGGAGCAAGATACAGTTATTCCCATTGCTGAAGAAGATGTGGAATTGGTTCTTGGCTTCCCAAGAGGCCCAATTGAAGTTGAAGAATACACAGCTGCTGAGTCAAAGGGTGAAGATTATGAGCAGCATGTCGAACAATACTGTCAAAGATTTGGCATGCCACCCACAAAAAGACCCACCATCAAGCAGCTTGAGCAGTACATTGTAAACCATCAGGATTACAGTGACATCAACTTCGTCCAGGATTTCCTTATCTACCTGGACACCACGTTTCTTTACCATCATGGGAGCATCAACAACATCAGATATCGGCTCCTCAAATCCCTGAACAGCATTGATCAAATAAGGCAGCTGAACTGGTGTAGCTACACATTCAGGGCCTTAGTGGAATGCCAAGAGAAGTATTTCCACAAAGATGGCACAACATCAACAGCCTACAATGGACCACTCTCTTTTCTGATTGTAAGTCTCTCATCTTTCTTTTCTGTATTCATTTGATTACTGATCTGATGTCTGTATTGTTGTGATCTGATGTCTTTTATATGTTGATCTGATGTGTATATTTTCTGATCTGATGTCTGTTTTAGTTCAGTTAAATATTTCCTTTCAATAACTTGTGATCTGATGTTTGTATTCATATAATCTGATATTTGTTTCCTGTTGATCTGATGTCTGTTATATACTGTTAATTTTGTTTTATTTGTTTCAAATAATTTTCTATCAAAATTACTGATCTGATGTGGGTATTACTGTGATCTGATGTATGTTATATGCTGATCTGATGTGGGTATTATCTTGATCTGATGTTTTTTTTAGTTTGTGAAATGCTTTGCTAAAAATTTTATTTTCTTAACTCACAACTAACATATTTTCTTCAGCTATTCTATGTTGATAGGGTTGTGTATGGAATTCACAAAGATATTCCAAGAAACCTACCAACATTCACAAACTGGAGTCAGACTCAACTCTTTGAAAGAGCAAAACTCGAAGAGAAAAAGGGAGGACATGGTCAAGGCTGGATAAGAGAAAGGGCTACAGCCGAGGTGCATGTGGAAAAACAACAACATGCACATGCATCTGAAAAGCCTAGCAAATCAAAACAAGCTCCAACCACATCAAAAAGCAATGTAAACTCTCTGATCTGATATCTTTCATTTGATGATCTGATGTATTTTTTTTTTTTTTTGATCTGATGTCTGATTGTTAAGTACATTTCATTTCTATAGTATGCTTTCTTTTATAGTTGTGATCTGATATGTGTTATATTATGATCTGATATCTGTTTTTTCATGATCTGATGTCTCTATAATGATTCTTTAATCACCCATTTTTTAATTATGTTTTCGTTCTGTAGTATACTTTCTTTCATAGTTCTGATCTGATATGTATTATATTCTGATCTGATGTCTATTTTACCGTAATCTGATTTATCTTTTTTATACTAATATGAAACAATCTAACTATAACAATTATCTTCCGCAACAGGATTTTGAAAATGCTGATGAAATGACTCAAACAGTGGTTGATTTGGCAAAGTCCATGATGGCTTTCATCAAAGCATGGCACAATGTTGGGGCAGCAAACAATCCAGAAGGTGCTGCAGCATTTGCCACAATAACAAGCACAGTGGAGGGGATTATCCGTGACTTGAGGGAGAAAAATACAACTCCTGAGCAACAAGGTCAATCCTCAAAATCCGCAACCGAAGAAAATGAACCAACACCATCACAGGATGCAAGGTTCTATGCGGCATGTGCCGAAATTGCGGATAAACTACAAGAGGATTACAACAAAATGCAGAAGAAATCCGCCACTGTACGCTTCGAAGATGATATGCAAATGCCAAATTTCAACCTCATAACACCTTCAGGAGACAGCATTCATGAAGAAGAAGGAGAACAAACACAAGAAAATGTGGTGGAGCAAAAGGAAAAAGAACCTCAGACACCACATATCTCTCCAATAACCCTGGAACAAAAAGAAGTTGAACCAGAAGAAATGGAAATGGAAGAGAGCAGAACAAAGCTTAAGGAAGATCCAATTGCAAAGCAATTGGTGTATAGAATGTTACGAAAGGAGAATGAAAAACTGGATGTAGATGCAGAGAGTGGAAAAAAGAAGAATGAAAAAGAAAAAGATAGGGAGGAAGAGAAGCCTGAAGAAACAGAAGCTACCAAAGAGAAAGAGAATGAGAAAGGGAAAGCTTCTCTAAATTTGACAGAAACACAAGATATAAATATTGAAAGAATGATGGAGGATGCAGTACTGCTTGCTACAAACCTCAATGCAATGATTTCAGAAGCAGATCAACCTCCAAAACAAGCCATGACTTCAAAAGATAATCAAGACATAGCAGAGCTCAAAACGTAAGTAAAAACACACTACAATCTGATATGATATCTTTAATTGAATAATTTGATATGTTATATCTACTGATATGAACTTTATTTCCAGCATGATCAATGAAGAGCCAGACAATGCTGAGGAAGATGTCATCTTGTCACCAAACTCAAGACATCGAGATAGACAACTCCCTGTACGTTTGAGATCAGAATTTTGGCTCAAGAAGCCTAAAACATTTTTGATGATCTCAAGGAGAGAGAAACTGTTCACTGATTATGCTTACCTAACAGGGACAAAAGAAAATAAAATCAATCAGCAGTAAGTTCTAATCTTGCCTTTTTGATCTGATATCTAATATCCAATGATGTGATGCCTACTGTATTTTGATATGATATGTGTAAAATGCATGATTTGATTCGTTCTAAAAAATGTATGATTTTTTTTATATTATTGATCTGATATAAATAGTCTTATGATCTGATGTCTATAGTCCTCTGATCTGATATAAATATTCTTCTGATCTGATGTCTATAGTCTTCTGATCTGATATCTACTGTCTTGTCATCTGATATCTGTTGGATAAATTGATCTGATATCTGTTATATGCTGACCTGCTGTTTACATTTTGTGATCTGATTTCTATTATATGCTGTAAATTTTGGGATTTCAACATACTTTTGTTAACATTATTTTGATTTACGCATACAGAGAAGTACTCTACTCCGATGGAAAATTTACATTAATGGATCGATCGGACTTCCTATCCATGCTTCCAGGAGTATGGATAACAAATTCGGTACTAAATGCATGGATCACGCATATGAACTTCAAAGATCCAACAAGGCTGTTCATATCTGAACAATTTTGTGTAAGATATGAATCCCTTATAATTTTAATATGAAATTCATTTTCAAAAATATATACATGTTATTCCATCTGATATGAATTAAATTCATTATGTTTTCAGTTTGAAATAATGGAAGATACAAAAAAACAACGTCTGAAGTTCGTTGATTCAATGGATGATTACAACAATTTAAAGAAAAAACATGATGCTTCCAAGAAGTTAGGCATCACAATACCAAAACCAGCATTTCCTCACTATGAGGTTAAACCAGAGATTCTGGACAACATGAAAGTTCAATTCATAGAAGATGTCACAAGACCCAAAAGAAACATGGACACATTAAATGTAAAAATGGTAAGTGCAATTTTAATTCCTCTATTCAGTGAATTCAATATATAAAAATATCAACTTCTAATTAGTATTATACTTTGTGCAGATCTTTATCCCAATATTACAGCATGATCATTACTATACTTTGTGTATAAATGCAACGGCGAGAAAAGTAGTCGTACTTAATAACAAAATCCCAGAAAACACTTGGTACACTGCAATTCCCGAACTTATGGTAAGTACATGTCCCTTGATCTGATATCTTCTTTACCTTGATCTGATATATTCTTTACCTTGATCTGATGTCTTCTTTCCGATGATCTGATGTCTTTTTTACACTGATCTGATATGATTTTACACTAATCTGATATCTTCTTTCCCATGATCTGATATCTTCTTTACCTTGATCTGATATATTCTTTACCTTGATCTGATGTCTTCTTTCCGATGATCTGATGTCTTTTTTACACTGATCTGATATGGTTTTACACTAATCTGATATCTTCTTTCCCATGATCTGATGTATTCTTTCCCTTGATCTGATGTATTTCTTACATTGATCTGATAATGTTTTACACTAATCTGATATCATCTTTTCAATAGTCTGATATATATGTTTTTTTCATTAATGCAGCTGCGGTATATTGTTGAGATAATAAAAGGGACATCAGCAGAAAAAATTTTTGGAAATCCCAAAGAATATAAAGTGGAGTATCCAAAACTGGACTGGCAAGATAACAAGAACGCCAATGATTGTGGCATTCTTACAATGAGACACATGGAGCTCTACAAAGGACAAACAACTCATACTTGGGATACAGAGCTCACAAGAGAAGCACGCAAGAGCAAAACTGCTCTCAACAGGGCTCTACAGATTCTTAGGGTCAAGTATTCTTATAATATACTGGCTTCTCAAACAAATACAATGAAGGATGAGGTCAAATCCAAAATTGAGGAGTTTTATAGTACAAAATTGTAAAAAATACTAGAGTCTAGTCTTATAGGACAATATTGATTCTAAATGAAAATGTACAGTTTTTTCTTAGATATTCTGAAACTGCAGAAATGATCTGATCTCAGCTTGTGGTTGATCTGATGTGCGCGTCATCTGATCTGATGTCGCGTTTCCTGAGATCTGTACAGAAACAGTTTGAAGCGGTTATTAGTCTTGGTATATATATACTTGTACAGAAACAGTTGTAAGTAGTTTTGATAATAAAATTCAGAGAAAAGCTTTCACAAAATCTTTTGCTCCTTCTTCTTCTGGAAACCGCTTTTCATGTAGTTTTTGCTCTCTTGTATGACATGTAGTTTTCCTTGTCAAACTCCGAGTAGTATTGTCGAGAAATACCTTCAGTGGACAATACTACTCGGGTGTTTGACAAGGAAAAGTACATGTTTCAAGCGGAAATGAGAAAATTGGTGAGAAAAACAGAGGAAATGTTGAAAAGCAGAGGAAATTTTGGGCTTGGTTTTTTTGCAAGGGAAGAAGAAAAGCAGAGGAAATGTTGTATGGACGTTGCCAGACATGGGTCTTGTTTATAGTAGAATTTTTGAAAGAGTTTATGTTGAAAGTACAAGGTTGGTTGGGCAATTAATATGAATGTAGTTGAAACAATTAATAAGTGGTTGAGGAAATTGAATGAAGTGATAGAGTGTTGTACCTTGGCGGGAGTTGTTTTTCAGAAGTGGCAGGAAGTTGTACGCTTACTCTGAACACAATAATGTATCAACTAACAACTAACACCTAATATAGTATCGCATTATTGATCTGATATCTATATTACTCTGATCTGATCTCCATATAATTCTGATCTGATGTCTTTTATATGTTGATCTGATATTTATATTTTCTGATCTGATGTCTGTTTTAGTTCAGTTAAATAATTTCATTCTATCACTTGTGATCTGATGTTTGTATTCATTTGATCTGATATCTGTTTCCTGTTGATCTGATGTCTGTTATAATTCTGATCTGATGTATATATTCCTCTTATCCGATGACTACATTCCTCTAATCTGATCTCTATACACATGTGATCTGATGTCTGTAACACTCTGATCTGATGTCTATATTTCTGTGATCTGATATCTTCTAGACATTGTAATGAAACAACTAAGTACAGCAAGTCTTTTAATGTTTTGTATCAACTAAATAAAAGAATTCATATAAACTACAACTACAACTTCTCCACAACAGGATTTACAAAATTACCATCAACAACAGGATTTTCAATCCCCATTGATGCGACCCGTTCTCTAGTACGCAATGCAAATGCTTCTGCTTTCTTCTTCTTCCCTCTTGCCCTATTGCACATTTTCTCCACAACGCTTTTTGGACGAATGTTTCTAACACCCTTTTCTCTTCTTCTCTTCGGATCTCTAATTTCAGCAATGTTTGAACCTTCTGCTTTTTCACCAACATAGGATGGACCAACCTCTGATTTAATAGAATCTCTAGCCAAATTGAAGTGCCTGTCAAGAATAGAACGTGCAACAGAACTAGACTGTGCATGTCTAATTAAATCCAAATATTTTCTGCTTGCTTCAACTCTCCAAACAGAATCTGAATGTTTCTCAATGCTACTTGATGGCAACAAACAATCTTCTTTCGAATAATAATCACAGCAACTTGCACTCTTAGTCCACCTTTTCAATACATACTTCTCAGGGATTCTCTACAGTATATAACAAATATAAAGTTAAACATATCAGATCAACTAGCAACTAATATCAGATCAACTAGCAACTAATATCAGATCAACCACATTACATAAAAAAAAAACATACTTAAAAAGGCAATAGATATCAGATCAACAGACAATAGATATCAGATCAAGAATATGAAAGAAATCATTCGGTAGAACTAAAACATACTTAAAAAGGCAGATCAGATCAGGATTATATAGACATCAGATCAGCGAATACTTGACATCAGATCAACAGACTATAGATATCAGATCAAGAATATAATAGAAATCATACAATAGAACTAAAGCATATAATATCATATCAACTAGCAACTAATATCATATCAACTAGCAACTAATATCAGATCAACCATATTACATAAAAAAAAAAACTCTGAAGTTGCAATAAATACGTACCGAGTAATTATTCAGATTTAGCACACGAAGAGCATGCGAGCATAACAACCCAGCCTCAGAAAAAAGATTACAAGTGCAGCTCACTGTATACTCATTCTCATCAAAACGAACTACGTGTCGAAACAAATCAAGTTTGGTACGCCAAACCTGATATTCATAAACACCATTTTCGCTACTCGTCTGCAGGTGATTATAAGATAACATCTTGATATACAGCTCCTGAAATCTTACAAACACCTCTATCGTATAAACCTCAGCAGCATGTTGAAGCATTAATGAATCTCCAACAATAGGATCAACCCTTCCTCTACATCTAAAATCTTCTGCAATGCCATTGTTTCTCCACTCCGTCACCACATCAAGAAACTGTTGATAGAATTCACACAAAGTAGACGTTTTCGACAACTTCATTGAAACCGAACGATTGGTTGTCTCACATCTTTGGGAAGAAACTGCCCCTCCAGAAAAATATTGTTTACTGAATGCAGGGCACCACTTCTCTTTTATCTCATCTAATTTCTTCAACCAAGTGTTGTCTTTGCAATTGTAATCCTTCAACAAACTGATAAAATAAAAATGTAACTGATTAATATATCAGATCAATTCATAACTAATATCAGATCAATTCATAACTAATATCAGATCAGCTTACAGCAAAAAAAAAGAATAAAGTAGTATAATAATAATATATCAGATCAACACAAACTTCATATCAGATCAATACATAAAAAATATCAGATCACCTAACAACTAATACAGAAAGAAAACACACACCTGTTCCAGAAGTGGTTAAATTCAGCTTCTGTGCAAACTTGATTAAGCAAGAATTGAAAGGCATCTGAAAATCCTTCTTTACTCATCAAATGAGGTATATTACTACGAGCATTCTTTGCAATGTGCCAAACACAAAGACGATGACGAACATTTGGAAAAACCACACGCACAGCAGCTGCCATCGAAAAATCCTGGTCTGTCATAAATGTCATTGGTTGCTTGTTCCCCATCGATCTCAAAAATGTACTAAACAACCAAATAAATGACTCCACCTTCTCATTTTTTATGAAACCTATACCAAACATAACATTACGACAATGGTTGTCCATACCAACAAAAGGTCCACAGATCATGTCGTATTTGTTTGTCCGATAAGTCGTATCATGAACCAATAAATCCCCAAATCTACTATAATCCTCCTTCATCTTCTGATCTCTCCAAAATACACTACATAATGAAGACTCCTCATCCAAATCAAAATCATAATAAAAGTCCTTCTCATCAGTAAATCTCTGTTTTAACATATTGATCAGTGCATTACTATCACACCCTTCAATCTTCCTCCTCTTCTCTTGTTCCAAATGATTATATACATCTCGCATGGTATAACCAACATTTGATGAACCTCCAGACTGAAAAATAATATCAGATCAAACAGAAAAATAATATCAGATCAACAGGAACATAATATCAGATCAACAGAAAAGAAATATCAGATCAACTCAAACGTAATATCAGATCAACTCGAACGTAATATCAGATCATAACAAGTATCACATTTATGTAGATTCATAAAAAATAATCTGAAAGTATAACTAACCTCTTTGGACAATATATGATAACCATCCGTTACACGAACACCTGAACTTTTCAATTCCTCAAAATACTGCAATGCAGAATCATCAAACTTCCTCTGAGAACGTAAAAACTGCCTCTCAGCTACAGGACACAATTCATGATTATACTTCCTGAAATGCTTTTGGACAATCCAACTCCCATCTTCTCTTTTCTTAAATTCAATAAAAGCTTTACATCTAGATCGCATATCAATTTTCGTATAAATCTTCTTCAAATTCTCCTTGCATTGTTTAGCTCCTTCTCTATTACAAAGATATCTTCTCAAATACCTGATTCCAGTAGTTTTGTTTTTACGATCTTTACCTTTTCTCACACTAAATCCTAACCTAAAAGCATAATCATTATATAAATTGTATGCTGCATCTTCATTTTCAACCACTGATTTACACAAAGATTCCATAGATTCATCATCTGAACCTGTATAAAAAATGATAATATCATATTAGTTTAAACATAGTTGATCAGATCAGGATTATATAGACATCAGATCAGAGAATACTTGACATCAGATCAACAGACTACAGATATCAGATCAAGAATATAAAAGAAATCATACAATAGCACTGAAACATACTTAACAAGGGAGATCAGATCAGGATTATATAGACATCAGATCATCTGATACTTGACATCAGATCAACAGACTATAGATATCAGATCAAGAATATAAAAGAAAACATACAACAGCACTGAAACATATTTTACAAGGGAGATCAGATCAGGATTATATAGACATCAGATCAACAAATACTTGACATCAGATCAACAGACTATAGATATCAGATCAAGAATATAAAAGAAAACACACAATAGCACTGAAACATACTTAACAAGGGAGATCAGATCATGATTATATAGACATCAGATCAACGAATACTTAACATCAGATCAACAGACTATAGATATCAGATCAAGAATATAAAAGAAATCACACAGCAGAACTAAAACATACTTAACAAGGGAGATCAGATCAGGATTATATAGACATCAGATCAACTCATACTTGACATCAGATCAACAGACTATAGACATCAGATCAAGAATATGAAAATATCATACTGTAAAACTAATATCAGATCAACATAGAACTAATATCAGATCAATGAATAACTAATATCAGATCAATTCATAACTAATATCTCATCATGACTTACATTCCAACAGAGATACCGTTGATTCTTGCTGTTTATCAAAATCAAACAATTCAGGAGCATCTTCTTCGCGAATGAAATCAACTATACCACCCACTGTATCTTCCATTGAAATTTCTCCAATCCACAATGATCTATCAACAATTTTCGATCAAAAACAAAACGGTAAGAAGAACAGAACCGTAGAAACAACAAATTCAAACACATAAATCAATCGAAAGGATCAAAACACAGGAATAAATATCTTAATTATCAAATTCGAAGCAAAAACTCCACAGAAAGATAAACAGAGCACAAACGGAAACAAAATAAGCGAAAAACGAAGACGAAAAACAGATAAACAACACATTTGTAAACATAAATCAATCACAATCATACCGTAATCAAAATTGGAAGCAAAAGAATTCAAGCGAAAGACGAAGACGAAAAACGGCAACAAAAGACGAAGAAGAATATCGGCAACAAACTCCTGAAAAAAAGAAAAAAAAGAACCTTATATAGCTTAGGGTGGGAGTAAGGCGCGTGTCCAATTTTTTTAAAAAAAGAAACTACTAATAAAATTGGGAGGCTAAAATAGAAACTACTACTATATTAGGGGTAGGAGTAAAATTGCATGGTGGTCCTATAGGACCACCATATAAATTACCATTTAGTCCTCTATAATGCCAATGTGGGGCTACAGATGATTCCTCTTTCTGAAAAGCTAAGGAACAACCATACCATATTTTCATTTGGATTTTTGCCTTCCTCAAAAGGAAAATGCTCAAATTTTGTATTCTTGGTTCATATGAAATTTATAAGGCCATCATTATATACAGCCCCTTTTAAAGACATTTTGGTTAAAAAAAAAAACAAAGTAACAATTTTAGCGACGATAAATAAAAAATATGGTATTTAAGAGTCTACAATTTATAATGAATTTTCACAATTTGGTTGTATAAATTAAGTATATATAATTATTTTAATATAATAGATATGATAATATTTAAAGTTATTGGGCTTTTTTAAACTTTATTAATCTTTTGTTACATGAATATCACAATAGTTATTATAATAATTATTTTGAATATTATTTCTCAAATTATATGCTTGTAGGGTTTATATGAACAAATGTAAGAAAAATACAAACCCTACTTGGCATGCATACATCGAAGCATTCATCACAATGCCTAAAGCCCCTCTTATCGAAGAGTCTCTATATTCTTATTCAGTAGCTAAATTTGTATCTAGTAAAAAAATATAGTTGATTATTTACGTAATTATATAGATAATGAAATAGTTTAGTAAAATAAACGATAATCTACACTATAAAACTCGATATATAGAACAATAGTAAAACAGACGATCACCTACACTGTAGAATCGGACATAATCTATTAAAAAGTTTTTAAAAATAAAAATAAAAATTCATAAACACAACCTATGCTAGAGTGTTAACGGATCGAATTGGCTGGATTTTGCATTAATCGGGAATCAATCCATAACATCCGTATTTGAAAATTTTTGATCCGGACTTAATCGGTTTTTATTCCGTATCTAATTCACTTTAGACGATCCGAATTGACAAGTTGAACTTACAACTATTTCAATTTTTTGTCGTAAAATGAGATTTTCTACATTTGGGCCTCTATATTTTACTATAAATTAAAATGCTCAAAATCAAAATGATCAAATTTTCAGTATTATAGAATCCAACAACCATATTACAATCGAAAGAAAAATAGTCCAAAAACATTTTCAGTTCAAAATCCGAAACCATGAACAGCCCTGACCTCAACCGTTTAACACGTTTTCTTTAGTCATGTTATGAGGAAGTCTTTGCAATAAATGTAGCAATTGTCTTCAAGTCCACCGCCGACACAACGACATCCTCCGTGTCCGCTGTCGTGAGATGCAATGGATGTAAGCATCCCTCACCCTGGCCAGATTCATGAATTTGAGCCCATTAACTATATATGGAAAAGACTCGTGTTCAAGTGATCATAATTTAGTGTTTTTATGATAGTAAATTTAAGTATTGGATCAAAACAGTCACTCTTTTCACTCGACCAGTTGTTGTATTGTAATTTTATCTGTGTAACAACAGTAAAAATATAACTAAATTTTTCTTTCCGATCTATACAAAATAAAATTTGAGATAAAAAACAGAATCTTCGCTATCATAACGTTCGTAAAATAGCATATAAGATAACTTCATACATGATATTTATTATGTTTTCATGAAAGTTTTTATAGTATAACTTAATTTTAAATTTAATTATAAATTTTGTTATTCATAACACATTTAATCATATTAGTAACAATTTTTTTTAAGACACTTAAAAAGTTGAATTGTAATCATGTATATCTCTATGTAGGGTCCATAATGGCATGTTAGTAGTGTCATAAAATTTATTATTTAAGTTACGTTCACATGAGATAAGGATTGACAAAATTGCTATTCAAATTTTAAATATCCTAAAAAGACATGTAACTAAAATTAAATACATTGTGAAAAGAAGGATCATACTAAATTTGTGGACCTTTATAATTAAATTTAACACTAAACTATATTATAAAATTATTATTAAATTGTTTTAATGCCACAGCCGAGAAACATCGTGCATGCATGCATAATCATTTCTCATTTTTGGGAATGTAAGGAGAAAGAATGCAACTTTGACAAGAATCATGAGATAAAATAAGTACTCCCTCCCTTTTTTTTTTAGCTCTCGTTCTAAAATTTACACATTTATTAAGGAGGTGTAATTATTTTTATTTTACTCCCTTATTTACCCTCCCACACTCTACGAAGTTACAAAGTAGAGTTCCAATACAAAAGTAAAAAAGTAACTTACAACTTATTATGGCCAATAGTTTATTCCAAAAATTTTTCCCACCTTTCACTCTAGCCAATGGTGTTCTAGACTCATCAGACATCAATTGGTAGTAGTAATCATTATCAGACACCACAGCATGCAAACGCCGACTTGGATACTCCCTCCATTTCATATTATTAGTCGTTTCCTCAAATTAGGTGGTATGTCAAAATATAGGTCGTTTTTTTACTGATAGAGTGTGTTTACTACAATGTGATCCGAATTTAGTTTTGGAAGTATTAAATTACTTAAATAATATTTCTAGTTAATATTTTCTCATGCATAATATTAAATGTTGTTTAGTATTGTTGTTTACAAATTAACTGTGAAATTCGGAAGTTTAGTATTGTTGGTTTCACTTATGATCAGTAACATCAATTTTATTGGTTTGGCGTTTATATTATTTCAATAATAATAATAATATTATTAATTAGAGAATAGTTGGAGATAAATATCAATATTAATAGGGTAAGGATATGTAAGAATAGGATTTTAAAATTTTTAATATTATCATCAAATTTAAGTATTTTATCAATTTATCTACATCTTTTCTTTTTTGAAATAATCAATTTATCTACATCTAAATAAATGGATTGATATATTTAAAAAAAATAGATTGATGAAAAAAAAACGTATAAATGAATGGATGTAGACGTTTTTGGACGTGGTTCTAGTTTTTCTGAGACGAGTTGAGATGTTTTGTGAAAAAATAAGTTTCAATTCACATGTCTGGATGTAGACGTTTCTGGACGTGGTTCTAGTGTTTTGAGACGTTGTTCTAGTTGTTTTGAGACGTGGTGGAATGTATTTGTGAAAAAAATCAGTTAAAATTCACATGAATGGATGTAGACGTTTTTGGACGTGGTTCTAGTTTTTCTGAGACGAGTTGAGATGTTTTGTGAAAAAATAAGTTTCAATTCACATGTCTGGATGTAGATGTTTCTGGACGTGGTTCTAGTGTTTTGAGACGTTGTTCTAGTTGTTTTGAGACGTGGTGGAATGTATTTGTGAAAAAAATCAGTTAAAATTCACATGAATGGATGTAGACGTTTTTGGACGTGGTTCTAGTTTTTCTGAGACGAGTTGAAATGTTTTGTGAAAAAATAAGTTTCAATTCACATGTCTGGATGTAGACGTTTCTGGACGTGGTTCTAGTGTTTTGAGACGTTGTTCTAGTTGTTTTGAGACGTGGTGGAATGTATTTGTGAAAAAAATCAGTTAAAATTCACATGAATGGATGTAGACGTTTTTGGACGTGGTTATAGTTGTTGTGAGACGAGTTGAGATGTTTTGTGAAAAAATAAGTTTAAATTCACATGTCTTAATGTAGACATTTTTGGACGTGGTTCTAGTGTTTTGAGACGTTGTTCTAGTTGTTCTGAGACGTGGTGGACTGTCTTTGTGAAAAAAACAGTTTACATTTACATGAATGGATGTAGACTTTTTTGGACGTGATTCTAGTTTTTCTGAGACGAGTTGAGATGTTTTGTGAAAAAATAAGTTTCAATTCACATGTCTGGATGTAGACGTTTCTGGACGTGGTTCTAGTGTTTTGAGACGTTGTTCTAGTTGTTTTGAGACGTGGTGGAATGTATTTGTGAAAAAAATCAGTTAAAATTCACATGAATGGATGTAGACATTTTTGGACGTGGTTATAGTTGTTCTGAGATGAGTTGCGATGTTTTGTGAAAAAATAAGTTTAAATTCACATGTCTTAATGTAGACGTTTTTGGACGTGGTTCTAGTGTTTTGAGACGTGGTTCTAGTGTTTTGAGACGTTGTTCTAGTTTTTTTTTTTTTTTTTTTTGGGTAAACTAGTTTTACAATACATAAAAAAGGTAAAATAAATTTTGGCAAACAACAACCCAAATTCGTTTCGAATGCAAGTTTTACTGCAAGAATAACAAAAGGCTAAATTGGTATTTTGGTCCCTTATAAATGGGGGTGTTGCTGTTTTGGTCCCAAATAAAACTACGATTGTTATTTTGGTCCCTTAACAATTTTTTATTAGTGTTTTTAGTCCCTGTTTACAAAAAAGTTTAGAAGATTGCGAATTAACTCATTTGATCGCTAGTCAAACCTAATTTTTTTCTTCAAAATGATTTGTACCATGATGTTTTCAATCCATTTTATGACTCAGTTCCTCATGAATGTTCAACCCATTTAGGGTTTCAGCCGTTATTTCGGATTGTGAGTCGATCTAAATGGGTTGAACATTCATGAAGAACAAAGTCATAAAATGGATTGGAAACATCATGGTATAAATCATTTTGAAGAAAAACTTAGGTTTGACTAGCGTTCAAATGAGTTAATCCGTAATCTTCTAAACTTTTTTCGTCAAAAGGGACTAAAAACGCTAATAAAAAATTGATAAGGGACCAAAACAACAATCGTAGTTTTATTCGGGACCAAAACAGCAACACCCCCATTTATAAGGGACCAAAATACCAATTCAGCCATAACAAAATAACAACACAATACAAACAGACAACAAACATACCGATTCACCCAATATTAAATCCTATCAATACTATCAATACGAGGGACCCAAATCTTCATCAACTCATAAATTACATCTTTCTTTTCTTTTTCTGCAAATCTTTCTTCTCCATCATCAGTTGGAATTTCGTTCAAGTCAAAATCTAAAGTGGCTGGTTCATTCAAATCAAAATTTAATGGAAATTTATCACCTTTAGATTGAGTTTCTTCTTCTTCCTCATTTGGCTCTTCTCCATCCTCATTCCCGTTTCTTCATATGTGTCTTGAACGACTTCATTGTTTAACCCCTCTTCTACAAAAATCTCTTCTTCCAATCCTTCAAACGAATCTTGAACCACCTGATTGTTTAACTCCTCTTCAAAAGAAATATTTTCTTCTAATTCTTCAAATGAATCTTGAACCACTTCTTCCTCTTCATCCATGTTCGAAAAAAATTTCGATGAGAAGAGATGGAGTAATTTCGATGAGTAGAGATGGAGTAAAAAAGATGCAAAAAAACTTTTTTTACATTCGGATACTTACAAGACTCTCTGTAATTATTCTCCGTAACTTTGTCTTGGGAATAAAAAGTTGTTAAAAGATGCATTGGAAATCTCTGTTAATTACGCTCCGTAACTTTTTGTCGGGAATAAAAAATTACATTGGGATAGACATTATTATAAGGGTAGAATAGGAAAAGAATGGTAACAATTGTATTGTAATTTTCAAACGACATCTAAATATGTAAAGTACAAAATGTCTAGAACGACAGCTAAAAAAAAAAGGGAGGGAGTATTTTGTAGAATACTAAGAGCTTGTTTCTTGGCCTGCAAGTTTTTTCTAAAATTTATATTCTTTTTTTTTGGTACAATGAAAGAGGTCAAAGACCTAAGCTCGCTATGTAGTTTCCGTTCTGTGTGAAACTACTTCTCGCATATCATGGGTCAACCATCGTTGGACTATATCCGGTGGTACCGCAAGTCTTGTGCACCCTAACTGCTGTTTGGATGCTACTGCCGCTAAACAATCCGCCGCACGATTTGCCTCTCTCCAAATGTGACTAATGTTCACGACCCAGTCCTTTCTTAACATTGCATGTATGGCTCTAGACAGGTTCCCCACATCATCATTGTCTTCTAACGGCTTCAACATTATCTCAACAGCCTCCTTGCAATCTGATTCCAATTCCAGTTTTCTGCAACCCATCTCCCAAGCGAGTTGGAGGCCCTGGAACGCTCCCCACAGTTCTGCTCTTAAAACCGGACATACCCCTATGTTCAGTTGGAACCCTGAAATCCATTCTCCTCTGCAATTCCGGAATAAGCCTGCTGCCGTCGCTGATCCTTGGACAGAAACTGATGCATCCACGTTTAATTTTAACCAGTCTTTCGCGGGTGGTTTCCAAAATGTCAACCTGGGCTCGCTCACCAAACTGGGTACTCCCATCTTCATCACCGTACTTGTTGTTGCAGCTAAAGACTCCATTCGAAGCTGTACGTCCTTAGCAATTTGCGCTGCTGTTCTCCTCTCCCCTTTGAAAATCCAGCAATTGCGTTCTAACCACAAACGCCAAACCGCCAGGCCAAACAACCTGCTCCAGTTTTGCTGTGTCCTTCCCCTTTCTCCTAGGTTCAAACGTAGCCAATGTTGGAGGATATTTGTCGTGCCTCCCCTCATCGAGTTGCCTGCCAAAAGAAAAAGCCATACCTGTTTGGCCCGATTACAATCTCGTAGTACATGCAACAGTGTTTCCTCCCTTGCCCCACACAAATCACAACTAGAAGAAATGTGGAGATGACGACGAAAACGTTCACCATTCGTCATAAGTCTATCCTTCGCTATAAGCCATAAAGTTTGTCTAACCCTTTGGGGGCCCTTCCACTCCCATATGGCTCTCCATAATGCACTTGACGTCTCCTCTGGATTCCTGCTCAAAAAATTATAAGCAGCTTTGGTAGAGAACTTACCGTTTGGAGAAGAAGTCCATGCAAATTTATCTGGTCCTGCTGTTAGATCAGGGGGATAAATTGCAGCAATTAAATCCAGAATATGACCTGGCAATAAGTGGCTGAAAAAATCCCATTTCCACCCGCCTGATTCCTGAACAAAGAATGCCGCTGGGCGATTTTTTTGTTCATCGGGAATATCTGCTAATGCAAACTGTTCTAATTGTGCCGAGTTTGGGAGCCACTGGTCTTCCCAAAATCTCACCAACTCCCCGTTCCGGATTTCCCACATTACACCATTTCTAATATGTCCCCAAACTTTGCCAATTGCGTTAATAATCGATGAGCCTTTAGGTAATGTGGCTTGCCCCAACAAGTCTGACTGTTTCAATCCGTATTTGGTTAATATGACTCGGACCCACATGGCATCCGGTTTGGTGAGAAGTCCCCAACCCAACTTCATTATCATGGCTTCATTCATGCGGCGTTGGCACTTAAATCCCAAGCCTCCCAACTTCTTAGGTGTACATAGCTCCCCCCACTTCACTAAACTTAACTTAGTGTTCAAACCATCCCTTCCCCACACGAAATTCCTGCAATGCTTTTCTAACCCCTCGCAGACATTATTAGGCAGCCATGCCGATTGCATTGCATAAATTGGCATAGCACTTAGGACCGATTGGGCTAAAGTAACTCTTCCCGCCATAGATAAAGATGAAGCTTTCCACCCAGCCAACTTTTTCTCCGCCTTTTCCAAAATATGGCCATAAGTAGCTTGCGTCACCCTCCCATGCAAAACCGGCATACCGAGATAGTTTCCAAGATCTGAAACTTCCTTAAACCCCATAGTAGAGGCTATTTCATGTCTTCCTTCCGGGCTCACATTTGAAGAGAAAAAGACCCTTGTTTTAGCTTCACTAACTTTGAGTCCAGACTGTTCACAGAACTTCCTCAGTGTGTCCTTCACCACCTCCCCCTGGGGCATTGTAGCTTCTGCAAACAATAAAAGATCATCTGCGAACATTAAATAAGGCACATGAATCTTACCTCTTCCCACATGTATCGGTCTCCATACACCCTCCTCCACTCTTTTGTTGATGAGATGCGCTAATCGCTCCATACACAACACGAATAAATAAGGCGAAAGTGGATCCCCTTGCCTCACCCCCCTAGTTGGCACGAACTCCTCACAAGGAACACCATTCCAAAGTAATTGCATTGTTGCTGTTTCCACGCAAAGCATAACTTTCTCCACAAATTGCCTGGGGCAACCGGCCAGAAGAAGAGTCTCCCTCACAAATTTCCAGCTTAGATAATCGTAAGCTTTTTCCAAGTCTACTTTGATTACCATAAAACCAGTCATGCCAGTCTTCTTCCTCATGGTATGGATCAATTCCTGAGCAATCACAACATTATCAGTAATATAACGACCCGGAATAAAACTTACCTGAGCAGGTCCCACTATTTGAGGTAATATAGGCTGTAATCGTTGCACCAGGACCTTAGTAGCCAATTTATAAAGCACATTGAGTAGACTAATAGGTCTAAAGTCTTTCAACCTACACGGTTGATCAACTTTAGGTATCAGAACGATCAAGGTTTTATTTAAACCCTCTGGCATGACTCCCTCCTCTAGTATTCTGCGCAAAGCTGTTAACACCACTTCCTCCATCCTAGGCCATTGACTCTGATAAAAGAGTGCACTCAACCCATCCACTCCCGGTGCCTTAAGGGGTTTCATAGACTTGAGAGCTTTAACCACCTCTTCCTTATTTAAGTCCACGGATAATGTAAGCCAAAGTGACTCATCAACCCTTGGAAAGTTTGCACTACCGTTTCCAGTACTAACTGTATAATTTGGGGCGCTATATATCTCTTTAAAAAACCCCATTGCCATGCCGCACAACTCCTCCCGATCTGAGACCCAATCGCCATTCTCTTTTTGTAATCTGACCACCTTGCTCTTCCTCCGTTGGAATTTGATCTTTTTATGAAAATAAGTTGTATTTCTGTCCCCAAAAAGATTCCAATCCCTATGAGTCTTTTGAATCATTAAAAGTTCCTCCTGAAGCATGACCTCTTCCAGCTCCTTTGTAAGTTGTAATTCCAACCCCTTGAGTCTTGAAGTCGTATATTTTTGTAATTCTCTCTGAACCCCTCTCAGCCTCGCCAGTAATGTCTTTTTTTTCTCAAATATATTTCCAAAAACCCTCCGATTCCACTCCCTCGCTCTACTAGCAAAAACAATCCAATTTTCTTCATAGCCTCTGTCACGCACCCAACACTCCTCTACCAAACGCTGGAAATCCGGATGAGTGAGCCACGCCGCCATGAACCTGAAAGGTTTTGCGCCCTTTTGCTCAGACTCCTTTCTCTTCGAGAACTCCACTAAAATGGGTACATGATCCGAGTTAATCCTCGGGAGATGTCGCACAAACCCATTCGGATATTTTTGAGCCCATTCCTCATTGCACACGAACCTGTCAAGCTTTTCCTCTACACGTCCTCGTGTGCCTTCCCTAATCCACGTGAACCTTGTTCCATCCGTCGGCACCTCTATCATCTGATTCCTAAACATCCAGTCTACGAACCCAAAGCATATGCTATCACCCCGCCTCGAACCTCCCTGCTTCTCATGTAACCTGAGCATGCTGTTAAAATCACCTCCCAAAAGCCAAGGTTCATTAGACAAATCCGCCACTCCATTCAAATCTTGCCACATTCCTTTTCGCTCATTCTGCCGAGGACTCGCATAAACCACAGTTACGAGACTTTTTGCGCCTCCTTCTACAACCTCTGCATGGATGAAGTGCCTATGACATTTTAAAACAGTGAGCTCGACCTTTTCCTTCCATAGCAGCCAAATGCCCCCGGAGAAACCCGCAGCTTCAATCCTACATGAGCGATCAAATCCACTCCTTCGAATAAACTCATCTGCTCTCACCCCGCTGATTCGTGGTTCCAAAATCCCCACGATATCTGGTGCATACTGGCTAATTAATGTAGAGAAAGTGCGCCTAAACTCAGGCGAACCTGCCCCTTGAACATTCCAAGATAAAAAAATCATCAAAAAAAAATTAAGAGAAAAAATCACAAACCATGCAAGCACAAGGCACAAGAAAAGTCAGAAAATAAACATAAAAGGTCCTAGCCTAAAAGGTGGCCGGGACCACTGTACCCAAGCTCTCCTCCATAATATCATCAAGGCGATCCGATCTCCTCTCATGATCAAATGGGCCCGGATCCCCTTCCGCCATAGCTACTTCCTCCGGTGGGCGTGTTATAGAAACGAAATCACCCATCATACTACTCTCCATTGAAGGGCCGCCAAATTGCGCCAACGGAACCTTCTCATTTTGTGGCACTATTTTGAAGACTCTATGATGACTTGCTTGTAAAGCCGATTGTACCTCCACTACTACTCCATTTTCTACCTCAATATCCTTCCCAAAATTTCCATTAAAAGTTTTCTTCTCCACTCCCTTTTTTGTCTCCAAAACCGCCGCACCTAACCTATTTCCTTCCTCTGCCATACCAGGATTGTTGCCATTCACACCCACCTTAGACACCTCAATTATCTTGATCCCCCCTTCTGCTCTATTGCTCCCATCACCCTTAGTCTGCTTAAGTTTCCTTCCCTTCCCCTTATTACCATCCACCACTTTTTTGTCTCCCTGTACCAAACCACCCATTGCAAAGCTGCCCGGCTTCACTCCTGCGTTCTTTACCTGCGGCGGATTTTCTGTGTTTGTCGATTCTACCTCCCCTGCCTCATCCCCAAGAGCAGTGAACCGAGAACCAAACCCAGCAGAATTCCCCACATTCCCCTGATAGCGATCAGGACCCTTTTGGCCTTCGAACTTAGCCCCTCTACCCCTATTTTGGACACGCAGCCACGGCCCAAACTTCTCCTTCTCTGTCGTATCATTAGTCAAACCAACTACTTCCATCACCTCTTCTCTCGGTTGTTCCTTTCCTTCCATGCATTCCTCCTTTCTATGTCCTACGCGGCCACATCCATAACAGATATCAATCAAGTTCTCATATTCAACTTTTTGGTCCTCTCCATTTAACTCGAAAACGCCACACAGAGGCTTCGAAAGGTCTAAACGAACGGCCAACCGGGCATATTTCCCCCTTGAACGCTCGGCCGTTTGATAATCTACTTTAATCACCCGGCCCACTATCTCGCCGATCCTCTTGAAAATCTCCCTCTTATACATGTGGAAAGAAAAGCCTGGAAGCCGTATCCACGCTACTATCGAAGTAACCTTGTTCGCCCGAGGCTTAAAACTAGGAGTCCACTGTTCCACATGCAAATATGTTCCCAGAATCAAATAAGGCCCACCAGTCAGAACACTGATCACATCCGCTTCACTCCTCAGACGCACCAAAAAATAATCATTTTCGAGATCCAGTAATTCGCACCCATGCATACAAGGCCATAGACTACACAATCTTGTATAAAGCATGTTGAAAGAAATTGAGCGTCCCATAATTTTAACAACCAGTGAATTCTTCCACTCATCTACTAGTTTCCTATGGTAGTTTTCGGACAGAGTTAGTGACGGCTTCGGCAAATTAAGATTCACCACAATTGCATCAGGATCCAACATCTCTTCCTCACCATCTCCCTCAACGCCTCCATCCAAGTCCACGTGGGGTTTAGTGTGGCTAAGAGCATCTCGAAAGCTTACTCCCTTACCCTTATTAGAAGTTGGAACAGCAGTCTTTCCCGACACCGCACCATCAGTTTGTTTTGGCGACGTGTTGGTCTCAGCTCTCCGGCGCTTAAAGTAGCGACCTCCTGCTCCCTTCTCCAATAAAACCTGTTGCACTGGAGGAAATTGCCCCAAGATGGTGTCTGGTGGCTCCTCCGCCGCTGCCACACGCCCGTCGGCGTCGAGCAAAGCATTAGGGTTCCCAACGTTCTCTTCCGGATTATGTGGAGCGTTTTCCATTTTTTTACTGCATTTAATGTTAATATTTTCCGGATTATGTTAATATTTATATTCTTAATACAACGACAACATAGTTGAAAAGGATACATTATAATTACCATGATACTTGTATCATATAAAAATGGATAGTTGAAAGGTGTTTAAGGTAAGATCAAAACATTAAAATTACAAATTGTTTATCCCAAAACTAAGTGATAAGAAGGGAAAGTTATTCTATTCGACTTACATTTAACTAATAATATTTCTCCATCTCCAAATACCACATGTGAAAATTTCTTACAAATTTATAATTTACTACGTTTGCTTCGGGAGCTGAACTTAAGAATAACGATCAGTTAGTCGATAATGAGGAATGAAATATATATTTTTTAATCAATTCAGTAAGTTTAAAATTAACACTCATAGTGTAACAAAAATTGGAGTAGTAAATGTAATTCTTTTTTTTTTTTTTTTTTTGCCCGACTCTGTTATTGTTGATTGTTTTTGTTTTTATGAAATTATGTTGATGGACGAAATTGATTAGTTGTTTTCTTTGATATGCTATTTGTTCATTGTGGTGATGCGATAGAGGTGAGAGATGTACATCATTAATAAATTGGATGTTACCGTTCTTAACTTTAGAACTTTTTTGCCTGTCATTTTTTGTTTATAAAATCTATTTAAGTATCATCTTTTTTTTTTTTTTTTTTTTGAGATATAAACAGTATAATTTTTTTAAAAAAAAAATTCATAAAAAAAAGATTTTTAGAAATCCAACTTAAAAAAATATATATATTATTTTTTGGTTCAATTCAAAACAGTTCAGATTAATCCATAAAACGGTCAGATGCAATCAAATATAAACAAAACTAATCTAAATGATCGGGTTGAATGAGTTGATATATATCAGGGCGGATTGCTATTGATAGTGATGATTAAGAGATGGTTTAGAGAATAGTGTAAATGATTTAAAGAAGAAAGAAAAACAAAACAAAACAGAGAGGAGGATGGGCTTTCTGGGTTTAAATGTTTTAGATTGGGATCCATTGGGCCGATAGAGTGGAAAAAGACATTTCAGGTTAAGGGCTGTTATGTGTTTTTGTTTACACTAACCAATATTATTTTCTAAAAGCCCAGTGTGAAAAAAACTGGGAATCTTTGCACGATATAAAAGTACAAAGAGATAAGGCCCAGCCACGTTATCGAAATTTGGCACCATAGATAATTGTGTTGATTGAAAATCTCAATGCGGCGAGCCAGTGGTCCTCCTCTCTTCGGCTTGGCTTGGCGGTGGAATTTGCATGATGAGTTGGGAATACAGTTGGGCAACCTTAAATTACGGTATTTATTACATATATTTACTTACCTCCTCACCTACTAATTTTTTTTCCAAAAAATAATTACATTAAAAATATATATTGTATAGAATAATTAATTTTCCCATCCATATTACGTAAGAAACCAGGTATATATTTTATGGTTAAGAACGATAACCTCATTCTCATCCTCCCTCACCCCCAAACACCCTCCCCCCCTCCCCTCTCTCTCCCCCCTCCCTCTCCACGGCCAACGGAAAGTTAGGAAGAAAACCAGCCATCCGTCGGTCGTCGTCAGGCGATGGAAGCCGATGTACCTTATACGTGGATCGATCACATATCACCTGAGCTAGAGAGGATCGAACTTTATAATTCACGTCCGGTCAATTTATATCCATGGAGCAAAGTTCCCCGCCGACGATATTCGAATAACTGCTAGATGGATGGATCAACTAGCTAGTCAGGTAATCTCTCTCTCTCTCTCCCCCCTCCCTCCCTCCCTCTGCCGGCCAGTTTCAATATCCTTATTATATATGAGTATGCCCGTCTCTATCTATCCTGGATCGTAATTCAGTTATAACCTACTGAATGTTAAAAAAAAATACCAGCCATCCGGTCGGTCGTTCCTCAGGCGATGGGAGCCGACGTACCTTATACGTTGATAGATCACATATCGCCTGATAGTAAGGACAAAATGTATATTTGACAAATCTTAAACCCATTCCCTCAATAAAACAAAACATGAACAAAACATTTTAAATGGTAATAGTACTCAAACCTACTTTATAAATCAAAGAGTTTTATTGCATTTACAAAACCCATTCCTACCTTAATCATACTTATTTCGATTTTGATTTCAGCTAATTCTACCAAAAGATCCCTAAAACGTATCACTTAATAGATAGATTACTTGTTGACAGGTTATAATTCCTCATAATTTAAATAGTCTGGTTAAAATTTTGAAATAATTTATAAAAAAAAATTGCATGTTTTTATGTAATTTATAACTAAAATATAAAATTATAAGACATGTAGAAAATGACCTAATAGTTGTCACTCCTCACTTAAAATTATGAAACTCGAGTAAAAAGTTATAAAATTATAATAATAAATATTATGTAATTTATATTTTATTCCAATATGATATCAATAAGAAGTATATATATATATATATTTTTTGAAGCAATATATAAATATTTCTTGACTAGATAGATAATACATTAATAGTGATAATGCATACTTTGTCTTTTTTTAAAAGAAGTGTTATTTATAAAATTATTTTAGTTCAGAAAAGCTAATTATTATTATTATTTTTTAACAAATGATATATGAGTTATTTTATTTTTGACAAGAAGATGTAGTTAAGTGGTAGACATCCTTGCTTAAATTAATAGATTTGATTCGAGTCATTTTTGTATTAAAAAAATAGTTACTTTATAAAAGAATAATTGTAAAAAAAAAAATAAATGTATGTAGAATGAAAAAAAAAAAAAAAAAAAAGGAAGAAGAATAAAATATGAATTTTTTTTAGAAGGAAAAAAAAAAAAAAACCCTACCTACCGGCATATATATCAGCGACAGGTCCGAGTGAAAGAACCCAAAATTCTTCGGAAATGACCATAACTACTCTCTCTTCCTTAAACCCTCATTTTATCGTCCGCAGTTGTTCAATTCTACACCAGAAATGGCTATGACTACAGTTGTACGTAGGGCTGCTTCCCGAGTTGTACCTTTGGCGGCTAGAGCTTTCCAAGCAAATCCCGGGTCCAGCTACCACTCCTCTGTTCTCTTCGCCACCGTCAACGGGCTCCGCACCCCCGATATTTTCAAGCCCTCATTTCCGTCTGGCCTTCGTTCTTTCTTTTCTCGGACGGATTTGTTCCAGCGTCTCCTCCTCACAAGGCTTGGGGAAGAGATCAGACGCGCCGATCCAAATCTCGACAAGGTACTATTTGTTCTGATTCATAATTATTTTACTCTAATTTTTACTATAGGAGAAAATCTTGTAATTTTTTGCAGGAATATGTTTAATTGTGTAATTTCTTTTGCTATTAGTATTGTTAATTTTATTATTATTATTATAATTATTATTTGCCTGTTTCGGGTTGAATTGTGATATCAAAATTTGAAGGATGAACTTGATAGTGGGAAAGTGGTCATTTGGCTATAAAGATAAAAGGCCACAACTTTGATTATCATCAGAAAGTTTGTTATTTTATTTATTAGGAAGAATGTAGCTAAATAGGACAAAGGTTCGTCTGTAGGTTGGGTTAGTTGGTTTTAGTGATGACTATCTTGAAAATTGGCCTGAATTCAGGCAGACACTGATTTACTGAAGGAAATGAGGTTATAGTCCTGAGATTATTTAGGCAATTGTGCATTCATTGAGGTGGATGCAGTCAAAGTTAGCTTAATTTGCTATTGTTCTTCTTTTGTAGGTCGAGGAGGAGGAGGAGGAGGTCCCCGGGGACTTTCCCTTCAAAATTGAAGACCACCCGGGGGAGCGAATTGTTAACCTGACAAGGGAGTATGAGGATGAACAAATAACTGTGGAAGTCCACATGCCTAGCGGTGTCACTGGGGATTATCATGTTAAATTGAAACGTACTGAGGATCATCAACTTCCCCTAGTTGTAAGAATCTCCAAGAACCAAGGGCTGTGTTTGGAGTTTGCTTGTACTGCAATGCCTGGTGAGATTTTTATTGATAGATTGTCTGTGAAGAATCCAAATAGTACTACTGAAGAAGATCAAATCGCCTACCAAGGACGTAACTTCGAGTGAGTGTTGCGTTTTGACGTTTTTGCTAGTTTTTTTGGTTGCACATTGTTCCTTCCTACTAATGCTTTCAACACTTGTTGCAGTGAATCGGATGAGATTTCGCAGAAGGATTTCCATAAGTGTTTGGAGTTGAGGGGAATCAAGCCCAGTGCAACCAACTTTTTGAATAAATACATGGTCAAGAAAAATGCAAGACATTACTTGGTGTGGCTCAAGAGCGTGAGGAGATTCATAGAGATTTAAAATAAGTGAACTGTTTTTGAGCAAGTTTCCATCTTTATTATCATTATTAGAGGAATATTCCCATTTTCTGGAAATCATTAGGTTGAATAAGTTCAGGATTGTTGTTTCTATTGTGACAAGCCATTGTTATGGGCAGATGGGCTGGAAACTACCAGCAGAGACTCTAACTTAAAATCATTAAACACAGGAACATAAAAAGCCAGAAATCCTACACCACATAAACACACCTTTTTATTCAACGAATCGAATACAATCTAACAATGGATTTTACTAAATTTCTTACCATCGAACCAAAAATCACAACAAAGAATGACTACGCCCAATAGTATAGAATTTACCAGGCTCCAAATGCAGCGAGATTAAAGGAAGTCCGAGGGGTCTTATACAAATCGAAACCGAAAAAGAAGTGCCTAATCTGCGTTTAGTCCGAGGCTTTAAAGGATGATTCAAAGAATGGCGTTTCGGGCATGGGCGAGAACAATCTGAAGGTTTAATCATGTTAATCTCCATATGATAAAACAAATTTTAGTGGCAAAGATTGCTGTAACTCTCTGAAACTAACAAAAAAATCAAGAATTGAGCGTTGAAACAATGGAGTGGAAAAATGGAAGGCTCCTGAATGGAAGAGTACAGAAGAAGATTGATGGAGGGAAATGGGGGGAAAGAAGGAAGAAACGCTTCAATTAAAAAAAAATTTCCCTCCTATTTTTCTCTTTCCTTGTTTTTTTTTGGTAATTAACATATGAGTACTATGATTATCATTGTACTTTTAACTGCAGATAAGTAACTTGTTAAATCCAATTAAAAAATATTAAATTATATATTGTGTAATAAAATTATTATATAAAATTAATTATGTATTTTTTTAAAAGTTTTTTTTTTTTAATTTTAGTTAAAGATAAATAAGTAATTTCACATATTTTTTTTTTTTAAAAAAAAACACCCTCCATTTACAAGGTTTTAAAGCCAGGAAACAACTGAATAGTTGCTTCCTTTTTGGTATCTCAAAGAGAGAGAGTGCCCTCAGTCTACCATTACATGTATGATGCAAAGCTGATTTTGTGGTGGATCAGTTGGGTTACTACTTTTAATAAAACAGAAACCCAGTTAAAAACACATACAAAAAAGACAGAGAATCAAGCACAACTCAGCATCACTGATCCAACAGTATGACAAAGTCAATTTATGTTAAAGGCCAAGGTATAAAGGTTACAACAAGCTACCTTCGCCAACCCTTTCATTCAACCTAATGATTTCCAAAATGATAGTAAGTAGTAGCGGTATGAAGATGGAAACTTCCTCACAAAAGTTTTCACTTATTTTAAATTTATGCTTCCATGAATTTCTCCACCTTCTTGAGCCACCCAACGTATTCTCTCCGATCTTTTTTGAGCATGTATGCATCCAAAACGTTGGCTATACTGGCCTTGATTCCCCTCAACCTCAAATACTTACGGAAAAGATTACGCAAATTCTCATCCAATTCACTGCAACAAGTGTTGAAAGCATTAGTAGGAAGGAACAATGTGCAACCAAAAAAACATCAAAACGAAGCACCGGTTATGCAAATAATTCATGCATCTCAGCTCATCATAATGAAATGAAGCAACACACTCACACGAGGGGAGGTCCTTCGCAGGTGATGATTTGATCTTCATTACTATTTGGATTCTTCACAGACAATCTATCAATTTGAATGGTGTTAGTGATTATAGTACAAGCAAACTCCAAACACAGCCCTTCCTTCTTGGAGATTCTTACAACTAGGTCAAGTCCAAAAGGCGCCATCGTCTTATCATCACTATCAACCTCAATATGATTAAAAAAATCTTCCATTCCAAAAAAGGCATAGTGAGTCATGCCGACTTCCACAGTTATTTGTTCATCCTTGTACTCCCTTGTCAGGGTAACAATTAGCTCCCCCGGGTGGTCTTCAATTTTGAAGGGAAAGTCCCCGGGGACCTCCTCCTCCTCCTCGACCTACAAAAGAAGAACAATAGCAAATTAAGCTAACTTTGACTGCATCCACCTCAATGAATGCACAACTGCCTAAATAATCTCAGGACTATAACCTCATTTCCTTCAGTAAATCAGTGTCTGCCTGAATTCAAGCCAATTTTCAAGATAGTCATCACTAAAACCAACTAAACCAACCTTTGTACTATTTAGCTACATTCTTCCAAATAAATCAAATAACAAACTTTCTGATGATAATCAAAGATGTGGCCTTTTTATCTTTATAGCCAAATTATAAAATTTATCCTTCTAATTTTGCTATCACAATTCAACCCAACAAATAAATCCTCGGGGAAGAGTGGAAAAAAAAAAAAAAAACCAATACTACTACATAGCGAAAGAAATTACACAAGTAAAATATTCCTGCAAAAAAGTTACAAGATTTTTTCCTAGAATAAAAATTAGAGTAAAATAATGATGAATCAAAAAAATAGTACATTGCCGATCTGTTGCCGAGTGATTTCACAGATTCTTTTGAGGAGAGGCTTGTCAAAAACAGGCTGAGAAGAGAAAGAACGAAAGGCCAACGGAAATGAGGGATCGGAAAGAACGCTGGCCAAATCGGTAGTGCGGAGGCGGTTGACGGTGGCGGAGAGAGCAGAGGAGTTGTAGTTGGAACGGGGATTTGCTTGGAAAGCTCTAGCCGCCAAAGGTACAACTCGGGAAGCAGCCCTACGTACAACTGTAGGAATACCCATTTCTGTTGTAGAATTGAACAACTACAGAGGACAAAATGAGGGTTTAAGGAAGAGAGAGTAGTTAGAGTAAACTGGTCTTTCCGAAGAGTTTAGGGTTTTTTCTCTCGTACCCCTCGCTGAAGTTTAGTAGGGGCATTGAAAAAAAAAAAAGAAAGAAAAAGGGACCGGCAACGAGTCTCCTGGATTGCGGCCCGTCGTCGGATCACCTGTTCCCAAAACTCTGTTTCAATCCTGTTTCAGACGAATACAACGTCGTTCTATTTACTTTTTCACTTTCTAACTTAAGTGTTGGCTGGCTCACAACTTGAGCCAAGCCAACTTTCTTTTCCTCTGTTTTCCTCTTCAATCAGATGGATCGGTTCTCTTTTTCTCTCTTTCCAACCCATCATCGTGGGAAGAATTCCTGCAGAGACGCAAAGAAATTTTTCTCTTTGGCTTGCGATTTCTCTCCTCCTTGTAGAATAACAATGTGGGGAAGTCAAGAAGAATCATAGAGGTGTTAGGGCTCAATTGCTTATTATCAAAGAATTGCCTGCGGTAAAAGCCAAGAAGAAATCAGCAAGGGTTTAGCATCACATTTGACCTTTCCTGATCGTTAACTGAGGTTTTTTATTTTCTAGAATGCTAGATCTGACTTTGGTTTCTGGGTTTACGCTAGAATTGTTTGACAAGGATTTTAGTTCATTGCTGAACCTGTGACGAAAAGATATAATGTATTGTTGTGAAAATTATTTTAATATGAATAAAGTTACATTTTTTAGTACACGTCCTTACATACATTGATTTTATATCTAGTGAAATATTTTCTGTTTGAATTACTTTGAAAGGGATGGAATTTTTATCCTAATTATCTCCCTCTAATTGATTCAGTGGGATGGAAGTGAGGTTTGTATTGCTGATTCCACGTTTTAACAAGATAGTCAATCTCCATTCTCTTCATCACCCAAAACTAAACTGCTGTTTTCTCAATATCAAATTTAACCAAGCTCTGAAAGAGAAAAAAAAAAAAAAAATTAAAATAGTCATACAATGAGAATTAAGACATTTATTGCAGGGATGGAATTGTGGTAGCTTGGCATATAATGAGACATGAAACTTTTAACTTTCCTAGCCTCCTCTAGCTTAGAAATCTTGGTTTTTTGGAGGGATGTAAACTAACCAAATGCAAAAATCTCACCAGACTAAAGATAGCAGAGAAACCTAAATTCAAAATAGTGCTATCATGAAGAGCAAAGTGATAATACTGAAATTACTAACTAATATGCACCTCACTAGTGTTGACTTTGTAAACCATCACCATTTGGATGCAACAACTGCAATAAGTTTATATTTGACATCAAATTCTTTATCATTCAACTCTTAGTATGGAGGCAAATGGAGCAAGATCAAGAATTGCAATGTTACCAGTTCTATATTGCTTCCCAATCCAATGTACTATCGTACCTGTTCACAAAGCATAATCGCTTTTTTACCTTAGATGGAGAAGGAATCATCAACTGAAAACACACCAAAAGAAAAAAAATAAGCCCCATGGTAGTAATCAAGTTGGACTGTGTCCTCAATCTCTCCCTGCATGTTAAGAGGCTCAAATCAAGTGATGCAAAGTAATCTGGCAAAAGAAAACAAAAAATCATTTTTTATATATTACAATCAAACATATTTTTTCCTGTTGCTCCTTTCAGTTCTTCAAATATATTTCTTCCCATTGTTCACACCCACGAAGACCTCCCAAGACCCCTCAACTGGCCTGACCTAGGCCCATGGTTCACGCAGTAAAATGAGAAGGAAAAAAGTTACTAACCATGTCAAATCTTATGCGGTTAATACTGCAGGGAATGGAATATGTTCGCTGCAATCTGTTTCAGAGGGTCAGAGAGTGAATCGAGCCCTAACACCTCTATAATTCTTCTTGATTTTCCCGGGTTGTTATTCTACTAGGAAGAGGGAAACCACAAGCCAAAGAGGAAAATTCCGTCCTTTCTCTAAAAGAACTCTTCCTACAACGATGGCTTGGAAATGGAAAAAAAAGGAGGAACGATCCATCTGCAGGAAGAAGGAAAAAGGGAGAGGAAAAAGAACTTTGGCTTGGCTCAAGCCGTGAGCCAGCCAACACGTAGGTTATAAAGTGAAAAAATAAACAAAACGACGTTGTTTTCGTCTGGATTAGGACTGGAACAGAGTTTTCGGAACTGGTGATCCGAACTGACTTCAGCGAGGGGTACGAGAGAAAAAACCCTAAACTCTTCGGAAAGACCAGTTTACTCTAACTACTCTCTCTTCCTTAAACCCTCATTTTGTCCTCTGTAGTTGTTCAATTCTACAACAGAAATGGGTATTCCTACAGTTGTACGTAGGGCTGCTTCCCGAGTTGTACCTTTGGCGGCTAGAGCTTTCCAAGCAAATCCCCGTTCCAACTGCAACTCCTCTACTTTCTCAGCCACCATCAACCGCCTGCGCACCACCGATTTGGCCAGCCTTCGTTTCAAGCCCTCATTTCCGTTGGCCCTTCGTTCTTTCTCTTCTCAACCGGCTTCAGACCAGCCTCACTTCAAAACACTTGGGGAAGAGATCGGACGCGCCTGCCGGACCGATCCAAATCACGACAAGGTACTATTTTTTCTGATTCATAATTATTTTACTCTAGGAGAAAATCTTGTAATTTTTTCCAGGAAGATGTTTACTTTTGGAATTTCTTTTGCTATGTATTAGTATTGTTTTTTTTCCCCTCTGTTTCCGGTGAATTTATTTGTTGGGTTGAATTGAGATAGCAAAATTAGAAGATGAATTTTATAATTTGGCTATAAAGATAAAAAGGCCACATCTTTGATTATCATCAGAAAGTTTGTTATTTTATTTATTTGGAAGAATGTAGCTAAATAGTACAAAGGTTCGTCTGTAGATTGGGTTAGTTGGTTTTAGTGATGTCTATCTTGAAAATTGGCCTGAATTCAGGCAGACAATGATTTACTGAAAGAAATGAGGTTATAGTCCTGAGATTATTTAGGCAATTGTGCATTCATTGAGGTGGATGGTGTCAAAGTTAGCTTAATTGCTATTGTTCTTCTTTTGTAGGAGGAGGAGGAGGAGGTCCCCAGGGACTTTCCTTTCAAAATTGAAGACCACCCGGGGAAGCAAATTGTTACCCTGACAAGTGAGTATGAGGATGAACAAATAACTGTGCTAGTCCGCATGCCTAGCTTTGTCACTGGGGAATATAATTTTCGTGCGCATCCTACTGAGGAACAACTTCCCCTAGTTGTAAGAATCTCCAAGAAGGAAGGGCTGTGTTTGGAGTATTCTTGTGTTGCAATGTCTCATGAGATTTTTATTGATAGCATGTCTGTGAAGAAACCAAATAGTACTACTGAAGAAGATCGAATCGCCTACCTACCTGTGTTCAAGTGAGTGTTGTTTCATTTCATTATGATGAGAGCTGAATGAATTATTATATTTGCATTTGCATATCGGTTCATTGTTTTTGATCTTACATTGTTCCTTCGTACTAATGCATTCAACACTTGTTGCAGGGAATTGAATTATAATTTGCATATTGGTTTCCTTAAGTATTTGGAGATGAAGGGAATCAAGCCCAGTACAACCAACTATTTGCATAAATACATGCTCAGGAAAGATAGGAGAGAATACGAGGTGTTGCTCAAGAACGTGAAGAAATTCTTGGAATTATAAATTTAAAATAAGTGAAAGGGGGTTACTATGGGGCGGTAAACTTATAAATTTACAAATATAACCTTATAATAATATATTACTATAATAATATTAATTTTTTATTAACCCACCCTCTCCCCGTCACCCCCCCTTTCCCCCCGGCGACGCAACCCACCCTCTCCCCGTCACCCCCGGCGACCCACCCTCTCCCGTCACCCCCGGTGACCCACCCTCTCCTCGTCACCCCCGGCGACCCACCCTCTACCCGTCACCCCCGGCGACCCACCCTCTCCCCGTCACCCCCGGCGACCCACCCTCCACCGCGCCCCTCCTGCCTTCCCCCAAATCGCCCCGGCGACCCCTCCCTCGAAAACCCTAACGATTTCACCCCCGTCGACGCCTCACTCGAAACCCTCCACCGCGCCAGTCTTCCACCATGTCTCAGAACAACTAGAACCACGTCAAAAACAACTAGCACCACGTCCATAAACGTCTACATCTAGGCATGTCCACAACGTCTTCGCTGAGTCAACAACGTCTTAGAACAACTGCCGCAACGTCCAAAAAATAATTGTCGCAATGTCTACATCCAGGCATGTCTACAACGTCTCCTAACACTAGAACCACGTCCGAAACAACTAGCACCACGTCCAAAAACGTCTACATCCATACATGTAAAATTAAACTGATTTTTTCACAAATACAACTAGAACCACGTCAAAAACACTAACACCACTTCCAGAAACGTCCTCATCCATGCGTGTGAATGTAAACTTTTTTTATTTTACAAAGTCAGTCCACCACGTCTCAGAACAACTAGAACCACGTCAAAAACAACTAGCACCACGTCCATAAACGTCTACATCCAGGCATGTCCACAACGTCTTCGCTGAGTCAACAACGTCTTAGAACAACTGCCGCAACGTCCAAAAAATAATTGTCGCAATGTCTACATCCAGGCATGTCTACAACGTCTCCTAACACTAGAACCACGTCCGAAACAACTAGCACCACGTCCAAAAATGTATACATCCATACATGTAAAATTAAACTGATTTTTTCACAAATACAACTAGAACCACGTCAAAAACACTAACACCACGTCCAGAAACGTCCTCATCCATGCGTGTGAATGTAAATTTTTTTTTTTTACAAAGTCAGTCCACCACGTCTCAGAACAACTAGAACCACGTAAAAAACAACTAGCACCACGTCCATAAACGTCTACATCCAGGCATGTCCACAACGTCTTCGCTGAGTCAACAACGTCTTAGAACAACTGCCGCAACGTCCAAAAAACAACTGTCGTAACGTCTACATCCAGGCATGTCTACAACGTCTCCTAACACTAGAACCACGTCCGAAACAACTAGCACCACGTCTAAAAACGTCTAAATCCACGGGTGCTACAGTAAAGATTCGAAATTCACTGGTGCTACAGTAAAGATTCCAAATTAGACGTAAAGTATTGAATCTGGAAGCTTTCAGAAATTTTTTATTCAACCTGGTGTAATGCAAAATTATTGAGTTGTGCATAATTATTTGGTGTGCGGCAAAATTGTTGTGTTGCTGGGTTGTGGAGCTTGCATCTCTGACGGCAAAATTGTTGAGAGATTGGTGAGAGACCGAGCAGGGCAGGTGAGAGATTGGTCTGGGCAACGGCCGTGACACTTAAATAAATTGACGGACAGCGGTGGTTGAAATTAATTTGTAGATTTGCCGATATTTTAAGAAGGTAAGGTGTTGTGAGTTAGTGAAATAATTTGCCGAAATTATATGTATATTTGATGCTGAAGGTTTATATTTGAAATGTTGGTGAGTTTTTTGTGAGTTAGTGAAATAATTTTTTCTAATGTGGTACTTAAATTTGCAGCTAATTTGGTGTTCGTCCAAACAATTCCTTTGTTGAGCATATTATTTTATTGTTAAAATTGGAAATTTGGTACAGGGTGGACAGTGGTTGGGAAGACAGTGGTTGGAACATATTCGATGATTGGGTATGAAAATTAAAAACATTATTTTAAATTTGTTAATGTAATCACGTTATTATTATATTAATTTTATTGAATTGATTAAATATAAATGTTGGTATTGTTGACATCGATTTTTGTGAAAAAACATAGGGAGAATGTCAACATTGTCATAGTAATAATCATAAATCAAACGACTGTCCGCGACTTTCACTCAAATGCGATTATTGTCCATACTATGGGCATACTAAGGATGAATGCCCTGAATACGAGCAATACCAGCAAACTTGCGGTGGAGTTAATTTAAACAATCTGGTACGTATTTAATGTTTGGATTTTTTTGTAATTTTTATGTATTACTTAACCTTTTATGTTCATGTTTAATTTAAATATAATAAGGAGGTACCGGATGATGGTAACAACAACAAAATACGTCACGACACTACACCAGTTGTAGAAGATGAACATCAATCAAATGAGGTATGTGTCAACTTTGTTTGAATATTGCTATTGCCCACATTCATATATATATTAATTAGTCAAACGTTGTCCTTAATTATTGTAGGGTCTTCCAGAATCATTTCAATACCGTCAATCAATAGAATGTAATGTCGGATGCTATGATGTGCCGAACCTTGGTGACGGTGTTGACTGTAGCAGTCATTTCCAGAAATGATTTGTATTTGAATCTGCTGCCGATGCTATTAGTTGGGCAAAGGGTGTATCTACAAGTCTTGGGTTTACAATCAATATTTCTGCACACAAGCGAGCCAACAGGGTGCAACTGAGGTGCAGTCGTGGGGAGCGTAGAAGACCAAGAAAACATGATCCAAATAAAATTCCGCGGCCATCAACATCGATGCTATGCGATTGCCCGTTTGAACTTTTTGCACAAAGCTACAGGAGTTCGGGAGAGTGGGTGATAGTTGCTAACAGCGGACTTAGGGGTACACACAATCATCCTTTAGCTGTGTACAAGGAAGGATATCGTCAGACGAGTTGCTTGAGTGATTCATCAAGACAGACGATACGGGAAATGTCTGAGGCAAACGTGAAGCCGGATAATATTTTCAGTTGTATTGTTAAAAAAATCCGGCAGATCATGCAACTAAGCGACAAGTCTACAATACAACATCAAACCTGCGGCTTGCGCGGTTGGAGGGAAGGGATGTGGCAACACAAGTACTATATTTGGCGATCAAGCAAGAATATGTCGTGTACGTGGACGTGGATGTGACAACGAGAACGTTGAAAACATTGTTTTTTGCGCACCCGGAATCTATCAAGCTGTTCAGGACCTTTTATTGGTACGTGGGTATAGATTCTACCTACAAAACCAATAGGAACAAGATGCCACTTTGTGAAATTGTTGGTTCAACTTCGACGAATAGTACTTTCCTGATAGCATTTGCATTTATGCATGATGAGACGGAGGCTACCTATCATTGGTTGCTACTGCATTTGAGGATGCTGCTCGGAAATACAAAAAATCCAGCTGTCATCGTGACTGATCGAGAGTTGGGGATATTAAAACCCCTTAATGAAATTTTCCCAGACACTTCGCATCTGCTGTGCACTTGGCACATAAACGTTGATGTGCGGAAAATGTTAACGCTTTTTTTACCAAAGAAGCAAGGATTGGTTGCCCATTACATGGACAAGTGGATGCTCATTGCCGATGCTAGCACTTACCCGGAGTAGAAGAAGCTGTTTCTGATTTTAAAAATGATGAACGAGTTGAGGCCCAGCGAATTTATGCATACCTCGATAAGACATGGTTGATTCATAAGGGCAAGTTTGTGAAGGTTTGGACGAACAAAATATTACACTTCGGGAACACAACATCTTGTAGAGTTGAGAGCGCACATAGCATGATAAAAGGTTGGCTTGGAACGGCTGCTGGCTCCTTGGATACAGTTTGGGTCAAGATCCATAATGCAATCACATGTCAAACACAGGAAATCAGGTATTTAATGTCTACATCCATGCATGTGAATTTAATAACACTAGAACCACATCTCATAACACTAGCACCACGTCTCATAACACTAGCACCACGTCCAGAAACGTCAACATCCATGCATCTGCATTTAAGTTTTTTTTTTCCACAAAAACAGCTCACCACGTCTCATAACACTAGAACCACGTCTCATAACACTAGCACCACGTCCAGAAACGTCTACATCCATGCATCTGCATTTAAGTTTTTTTTTCCACAAAAACAGCTCACCACGTCTCATAACACTAGAACCACGTCTCATAACACTAGCACCACGTCCAGAAACGTCTACATCCATGTGTCTATAGTTGCATATTCATTTATTCCACTCATGTTCGACTTCTATTTATTAGGAAAAAATTGGAGACATCCCGGGGGAAGATTGACATGAGATACAATGTATTTCCCTTTCAATATTTAAGGAACAAAGTGAGTATTTATTGTTTGGAGTTGCTACTGATGGAACGTCAAAGAATCTCAAAATTGAAAGATCACGTGGCATGGGATTGTCGCTGCGTTCTCACTAAAACTCATGGTATTCCATGTTCGTGTGCAATTGATAAGATGGTAAAAGCTAACCAATATTTGAGCTTGGACCATGTCCACGTATTTTGGAGGATACTAGATTTTGAAGAAGCTGGACCAAAAGGGGATGGAGAAGTTTCAGCAGATCACCTTTATTTTTACTCTTTGATAGAAGAGATTAAGGACATAGATCCAGCTTTTGTGAGAGAGGTAAACTACATACTTGATTCCAAAATTCATCCTCATTAACAAGGATACGTAGAGCCTTCAGTTAATCTGAAAACTAAAGGGCGACCGTCACAATCATCTTCTACGAAAAGGGAGAAGTCAAAATTTGAGAAATGGTTATCTAGATTTGGGAAGACTACCAAGAAAGTTGGACCAATTGGATGGTTGAAATCCACATTTGGGAGTGGCACACCTATCACTTGCGCTTCCGGTGCTGATGCAATTAATGACCCCAGACGAGGTACTAGATCCAAATGTCGGATGAAATATTACTACTTTATTTATTTGCATTTGGTCTCAATTAATGCCATGAATTTGTGTCATGTTCAGTTCAACGACCGCGTCCAGCTGATTTTGAACAGAGACGTGCATCAATGTCGGATGCGCCAGTCGGTGATACTGGTATGTGCTTATTAATAAATTTCAAACTACAATTAATTTAAATGTATATAATTTACATCTGTTTAATCCTCAGGCGATCGGTCACGTCCAGCAGATTTTGAACAGCGACGTGTATCCATGTCGGACGTGCAGTTGAATGATTCGGTAATAGGTATGTCGTTAAATTTATATTCTTGATCTGATGTCTAGTATTCGCTGATCTGATGTCTATATAATTCTGATCTAATCTCACTCTAATTTGTATTTGGGTTGTAAGTTCGACGAGTTGGACGCGTAGACACCTATGCAAACTACGATCTGATCAATACACATATAGCCCCCTATGTCATCAACTATCTGGACGTTAATGATGACGGTAATTGTGGATTTCGTGTTGTTGCTTCTCACGTGTTTGGGAACGAAGATATGTATTTGCAGGTATTATTTTATTTTGTGATATGACAACCAATGTTGCCTGATTATAATTACGATTAAGCCTCAATGATTTTGTGTTATTGTCCTTAATATATTGTGTTTTTACAGGTAAGAATGGATGTAGCTGATGAAATTGAAACACATAATGACTTATACCAGGGGATATACTTGGGTGAAGATCTAACAGAAGTAGTTAACCGCATAAGGTGGGGAGGTGGAAGATGTACTCGAGATTATTGGATGCATGCTCCAGCAGACTTGTATCCAATTGCGATATTTTATGATGCGGTTATTTTTTACTACGCCTCAAATCAGGGTGGTAAGTACAATAGTTATGGGATATGCTTCACCATTTTGCCACTATGAGCGAGAAGGAATAGAAATGGTCTATCTACAAGTTTTGCAATTACCCATCTTGGTCCTTTTGCCCATTTTATAAGGTTAGATCTACTTCCTAATTCACCTTTGCCGGGTGTTATGAGGATGTGGCGTGAATTATGTGATGAATACACTCGGCAATGGGAGAGCATATATGAACATAATATAAGTGCTTGGAATGCAATGTTCCCTCGAGAGCAGAAGGATGCATTTTTCATATCACTAGATGTTACGGAATAGGTTTAATCATCCGTATTTTCAAACGTTGCGCGACATTGCTGGACGTAGCTGCTTTGTATTTTCAGACGTTGCGGGACGTTGCTGGACGTAGCTGCTCTTTATTTTCAGACGTTGCGGGACGTTGCTGAACGTAGTTGGACGTAGTGCTAGTTTTTTCTGGACGTAGTACTAGTTTTTTCTGGACGTAGTGATATTTGTTTTTGACGTGGTTCTAGTTGTATTTGTGAAAAAATCAGTTTAATTTTACATTTATGGATGAGGACGTTTCTGGACGTAGTGATATTTGTTTTTGACGTGGTTCTAGTTGTATTTGTGAAAAAATCAGTTTAATTTTACATGTATAGATGAGGACGTTTATGGACGTAGTGATATTTGTTTTTGACGTGGTTCTAGTTGTATTTGTGAAAAAATTAGTTTAATTTTACATGTATGGATGTAGACGTTTTTGGACGTGGTGCTAGTTGTTTCGGACGTGGTTCTAGAGTTAGGAGACGTTGTAGACATGCCTGGATGTAGACGTTGCGACAGTTGTTTTTTGGACGTTTCGGCAGTTGTTCTAAGACGTTGTTGACTCAGCGAAGACGTTGTGGACATGCCTAGATGTAGACGTTTATGGACGTGGTGCTAGTTGTATTTGACGTGGTTCTAGTTGTTCTGAGACGTGGTGGACTGACTTTGTAAAAAAAAAAAAGGTTAAATTCACACGCATGGATGAGGACGTTTCTGGATGTAGTGCTATTTGTTTATGACGTGGTTCTAGTTGTATTTGTGAAAAAATCAGTTTAATTTTACATGATAGGATGTAGACGTTTTTGGACGTGGTGCTAGTTGTTTCGGACGTGGTTCTAGAGTTAGGAGACGTTGTGGACATGCCTGGATGTAGACGTTTATGGACGTGGTGCTAGTTATTTTTGACGTGGTTCTAGTTGTTCTGAGACGTGGTGGACTGACTTTGTGAAAAAAAAAAGGTTAAATGCACACGCATGGATGAGGACGTTTCTGGACGTGGTGCTATTTATTTTTGACGTGGTTCTAGTTGTATTTGTGAAAAAATCAAATTAATTTTACAAGTATGGATGTAGACGTTTTTGGACGTAGTGCTAGTTGTTTTAGACGTGGTGCTAGTGTTAGGCGACGTTGTAGACAATTATCTCATGGCTAACACAACGACGGTGGTCGCGACCACCGGCAACCGATAAAAGACCAACCACAATACTTGGTCACGATCTGGATGAACTCAACCTTGGATCACCGGGGGATGGAATCATTAGGGTTTTCGAGGGAGGGGTCGCCGGGGCGATTTGGGGGAAGGCGGGAGGGGCGCGGTGGAGGGTTTCGAGTGAGGCGTCGCCGGGGGTGACGGGGTGGGTTGCGTCGCCGGGGGGAAAGGGGGGTCGCCGGGGGAAAAGGGGGGTCGCCGGGGGTGACGGAGAGAGGGTGGGTTGCGTCGCCGGGGGGAAAGGGGGGGTGACGGGGAGAGGGTGGGTGGGTTGCGTCGCCGGGGGGAAAGGGGGGGTGACGGGGAGAGGGTTAATAAAAAATTAATATTATTATATTAATAATATATTATAAGGTTATTTTAGTAAATTTATGAGTTTACCGCCCCAGTTTCTGGGGCGGTAACTAGTAATAATTTAAGTGAAAACGTTTTTGAGGAAGTTTCCATTTTCATACCGCTACTACTTATTATCATTCTGGAAATTATTAGGTTGAATATGTTGTTGATTGTTGTTTCTCCCAGACCAAATTGTGGGCTACTAAACTGCTCATCTTTTCTTTACTTTTGTGGTTATGATGGAAAACTCTAAAGTGGTCGTCCTCTTGTTGATTAATCTATTTTGCTCAAGCACAGCACTGGCTTGGGGTTTGTGTTAAGTATTGTTATACATCTCTTGTGTTTGCATCAACCAAATACCAAATACCAAATACCAAATACCTGCCTGGTTGTAAAAGGGTCCAATTTCAAACGTTGTACCCGTGAGTAACTTGATCTTTTCAGACAGCATTTCGGGAAAAATGATGATTCTGCAGCACTTTTTTTAAGCTTAATTGAAAGTGATGCTCTCTCTATTGCCAAAACTTGCTATTTGTTGTCCATCCATGGAAATGTAGGTAAAACGTACAGGGCTGTACTTGCACAAACTGCTAGATCCTTGTGGGTGTAATTGATTACTTGTGCCTCCAAAATTATACTATGGCATTAATGGAGCTTTACTCTGACAACTCTTTGAATGAGGAATGGATGAAGAATCTAGCAGAAATTGATCCGCCTGATCTTGAGCTGTTATTCTGGCCCCAAGGAGCTGCCATCACAAATTGAGAGAACGATTAAAGAAGTGCAGTTCCATTTGAATGGTCAATCATATACCTCGGCACCAACAGCAGCACTGGAACATTATTAATAGGCCTTGTTAAGTGAATTTCACAGTGACATAAAGAGAAGAAAAGGCAGGTTACCACCTGCAGCACAGAATGTAATACGGAAGACACCTGGGACTTTCCCTTCAAAAAAATTGAAGAACCTTGGGGAGCAAATTGTTACCCTGACAAGGGAGTATGAGGATGGACAAATAACTGTGGAAGTCCACATGCCTAGCTTTGTCACCGGGGATTATCATGATAAATTGGAACGTAGTGATGGTCAACTTCCCCTAGTTGTAAGAATCTCCAAGAAGGGCGGGCTGTGTTTTATTGATAGATTGTCTGTGAAGAATCCAAATAGTAATGGAGATCAAATCATCACCTGCCAAGGACCTGCCTTCATGTGAGTGTTGTTTCATTTCATTTCATTATGATGAGCTGAGCTGAATGAATTTGCATAATCGGTGCTTCGTTTTGATGTTTTTGTTAGTTTTTTTTGGTTGCACATTGTTCCTTCCAACTAATGCTTTCAACACTTGTTGCAGTAATTTGGAATTGATTTTACAGAATGGTTTCCATAAGTATTTGGAGATGAGGGGAATCAAGCCCAGTATAGCCTACTTTTTGCATGATTACATGCTCAGGAAAGATGAGAGAGAATACACTTGGTGGATCAAGGACGTGGAGAAATTCTTGGAAGCAAAAGCAGATCTAAAATAAGTGATAACTTTTTTGAGGAAGTTTCATCTTCATACCGCTACTAATTATTATTCTGGAATCATTAGGTTGAATATGTTGAGAGTTAAAAGGAGAATATGAAATATGTATATTGATAATTGTATTGCGTACTATACGTGGAGGCTGAGTTAAGCCAACACCCAGTTCCTTTAACAAGTGACAAAATCCATTCGTGTGAATTTAAACTGATTTTTTTCACAAAGACAGTCCACTACGTCTCTGAACAAATAGAATCACGTCAAAAATAACTAGAACCATGTTCAGAAACGTCTACATCCATGTGTGTGAATTTCAATTGATTTTTTTCACAAAGACAATCCACCATGTCTCAAAAAACTAGCACCATGTCAAAAATAACTAGTACCACGTCCAGAAACGTCTACATCCATGCGTGTGAATTTAAACTGATTTTTTCATAAATTAGAGATAATACTTGGAGATATTGTTGTACAAATTGCGTTGTGTAAAATTGTTATTCTAAAATTTTCTTATCAAATTTGGCAGCTGGAATCACAACTGGCCACTACCATACCACATATACATCCAATCATGTGAATTTTAGCTGAATTTTTCACAAAACATAGTCTACCACGTCTCGCTACGTCCAAAAAAATTAGCACCACGTCCAGATACGTCCAGTTACGTCCCGCAACGTCCGCAACGTCCAAAAAAATTAGCACCACGTCCATGTACGTCCCGTAACGTCCAAAAATACAAAGCAGCAACGTCCTGTTATGTCCCACATTGTCCAAAATACAAAGCAACAACATCCCGTTATGTCCCGCAATATCTAGTTACGTCCCATAACGCGTTCTACCAAGTCCAACAGCAGAGAAGAATCAGAAGCAACCCATTTCACATTAAAGTGCCAATACCTCACGGAAAACATTTATATATCATATTTCAGAGTAACAGAGCATTATTTGAATAAGAAAACACGAATATAACATCATTAATACATTACCCAACATCAAATTGCAAAAATAAGGTTCCGTAAACCCATCAAATACAGTTCATACTTTACGATGTAGTGATTTTTTAAAGAAGAATAAGTTATTTTTTAAGAAGAAGAAGAGATTTTTGAACAGGAAGAAGTTATTTTTTCGTTGTATTTGGTGTTGTTCGTCGAAAAATACAATCGTCGATCTCTGTTAAATCTGTGTTTGGATGAAAAATTTGGTTAAATGCGGTTTCGAATGGATTACGGCGAAGAAGAATAACTGATTTTTGAAGAAGAATAAGTGATTTTTGAAAAACAAGGAAGTGGGTTTTCGAAGAAGAAAAAGAAGAGAAGAGAGCGTATCTCACTCTTTTATAATGAGAGTGGTGATGTATTACTAGGAACATGTAGCTAGTGGTACAACATATAATTTGTATATATGTTGTACTTTCCTTACCAAATAAATAAACAGTTCTAGTATAATACTTTGAACAAGGATTAGTATAATATCTCAAGTAATTCAATATGTTCCTTTTTTTTTTTTTTGTTTAATAAGTTGATAACAAATTATGTCTAGTTACGTCAGTCAAGGGGAACCTAAACAGCCATGTTTTCCTCTATTCTCTCATAAACTTAATCCTAAACAAATATTTTTTCCCCCATCTTTTCATCACGAGAGGATGGAAATTTGTTGCTCATTTTCGTTTTATTATTTTTAGTTTAGTCATCCAATAAAATGGATTATCTCCGATCTTTATTTTCTTTTGTCCTTCAATAGATTCAGATCTACTGGTAATAAATTGGTCGCGACTTTATTGATGGTGTTCGTTGTTATGACGACATTTTCGTTGGTGAAATTTGTTGGTTGTTAGTGGCGTCATTGATGATATTCGCTGATTTGGTCCAAGAAGATTCAGTTATCATAGATAATTAGATCTATGTTTTGGAGCTTTTATCAAAAAATCAGTGGTGTATTGATATGGTAGATATATATAAGTTTATCTATAGTAAATATAACAATGACAGTTATACTTGTAATTTGTGTTTCTTTGACTATATATATATATATATTTTTGTCAATCATTGCTAAATGTTTTTTAGTAAATTAATATATATTTTTTATTTCAGAAAAAAGTTACCTCAATCAATGTAGAAAAAATCGAAGGCTCCTGAATGGAAGAGTACAAAAGAAGATTGATGGAGGGGAAGGAAGGAAGAAGAAGGAAGAACTGCTTCAATTAAAAACTTTTTCCCTCCTACTATTGATACGGGATAATGAGGGGCTTTTTCTTGTGGCGACATTTGGGCCTAAACGCAGGCTTTTTCTTGTGGGCCGGTTTTCATTTCTTCGGTAGTGGCCTTGGGCCTCTCGGAAGACGGATGGAGTGACCACGGTCGTTTCAGTAGCAAATTGCAAATTATTATTATTTTTTAAATAACTGAAAAAGGACAACGATTAACAAAAAGAAAATAAAGTCAAAAAAATAAATACAATTTATAAGTATAAATGTCATTATTATTGTTGCGTTTACTATGGATAAATCTACATAGATCTATCCTGTCAAATGATGAATATTTCACGTGTCGAAATTTATATCCGGTTGAAGATATATCATTAATTTTCTAATAAAAACTTCTAACCATAAATCTAGTACTTTAGATATACTTAGATATAGTGATTTTGACTAAAAAAATTTATTAATTACCTCCCACTTCTTACTTTTCACCATTTTAATTTGGATTAAAATATTTCTTATAATACCTTTTATCTTTCCCCTTAAAATAGAAAGTAATTTTATCAAAATTTATAGTTTACCATCTCAAAAACTGAGGCAATAATTAATAATAAAAAAATTTAAAAATAAAAAAGTGATCATGTAAATAATATTGAACAAATAAATGGGATCGATTTAGAAAATAGAACGGGTAAGCACAGTTGAGATACGCGGAAGAAAGCAAAAAAGCTATGGTGGGCATTCCAGTCTGCAGTCAATTCATGGTCTTCGTCCTCCTCACTCTCACCAACCCAAAACACAAGAGACAATACGACTTTCCCACCACGCGTTTTACTCATGACTCCATTCTTTCCGCTCTTTTTTCCTATTTTTTCTATTGTGACAACGGCGCCCGAACGATATTTTTAACCCAGAAAAATCGTTAAATTCAAATATTAATATTTTAAACCTAAAACAATATATACATGAGAGTAAAAGATGAACCAGGGATAAAGTAAGTTAAATTGTTCCGAATTTAATAAAAAAAAAAATCGACCGTGAAATTTGGAATAGTATATTAGAATTGATGATGTATTATTTATTTATTATTTCTTAAACAACTAGGATCCATAGATTACAGCTAATTAATTAGGTCATTATAGTCAAAAAAAAGATTAATCTTGAGAGTTGATTTCAAAACCTTCTTCATCAAAGTAAAATAAACTGGCTTTTGACTTTGCATTTATTAAATATATTCATTCACCACAACGTAAAGGTTGAATAAATATTGATTGATTAAAGTAGAGAATTTGATCAGAGAATGAAGCCATCATCAATGTTACATCAATTCTACTTGTATTCTACGTAGTAATTGTACGGCATGTTTTCTATAAATGGAAGGAATCTTTATTTATTCAAAATATTTAGTAATTCGATCCAAAAACCATTCTATTTTTACCTTTTTATTTTTTGAATTGATATAATATTTTTAAATATTTCTTTGTTAGCCGAATCATGCCGAATAAGTTTGATGTGTTGTATCATTTTATTTTTATATTCGATTATTTTAATTTTTTTTAACGTATAATATCAGCATAGATAAAGAGGTACGTATTACTTTTCAGAAGAATACCAAACCCTAACCATAAGTGTAACCTTGTGCATTAATCAATTGATATAGTATGCAACAACTCCTTGTTCGTTTGGATCTTTGAGTTACCATTCTTGAATTAACTGAACTTGGAATTTTTGTTGTGAAATCACCTACTCACTACCATTGACATTTTTTGTCCAACATTTTTCCCCTTTATGGGATATTGACATCAAAAAGAAAATACTCCCTCTATTTTTTTCAATGATGGGAATCAGAATTTTGAAAAAAAAAAAGTTTTAAATAGTTTATATCTAATTAGCCTGAATTACGTTTTTATTTTCATAATAGGGTTGCATCACTTTTGATTTCTCTTAAATTTTGATAGATCAAATTAGTCTTACTTAATTTTTTTATTGTCACTTTTTATATTTTTTAAACGAAAAAGTTGAGAAGATAACGATCGCTAGTTAAATATACTTTTTATTTAACTATAATTTATTCAACTCATTTTATAGTTTGGATCATCCTTAATATTCAACCCATTTAAATCCACCATCAACCAAAAATGACGGATAAAACCTTAAATAAGTTGAATATTAAAGACTATCTAAATTGTAAAATGAGTTGACAAATCATGGTTAAGTAAAAATAGTATGTTGTGGTCAAATGACTTAAACCCTTCTTTTTTAAATTTTTTTGTTAAAAAATACCAAAAATGATAATAAAAAGATTAAACAAAATTATTTTAGTCAATCAAATTTAAAAATGACTAAAAATAACATACCTCTATTATGAAAACCAAAAAAAAAAAAAAAAACATTTAAACGTAAATAATTATCAACAGTTTTGAAACTGGCCATATTGAATCACTCTCAGAGTAATTCTACTCACGTCGTTTCTTACCTAAAATGATAGTTCTACGTTCTATTTATAAATATTTCCACATCTTTAGTCGATTAAATATACAAAAATTTCAAAATTATTAATAACCATATATTTATTTAGCAGACTATAAAAATTAAAAAAATTAGAAAGGGCAAAAAGAATGATGATTATTATGTGCCTAGTAGGATTACATTCAAACAAGTGAAAAAAAAATGTGTACAAGACCTGGGTTTGAAAATAGAACCTTTGCCTGTTCCCTATCATTTACTACTACTTTCTTTTTTGTCAAATTGTTACCGTTGAATAACTAATTTTAAAAACTACCCATTCTTAGCTGTATGATTAAGAATTTTCTCCTTTCTTCCTTTCACCACAATTGACAATTGAGGAAAAGAAAATTAGTGGGATGAATTGTTCAAATTACTATGATTAGTACTTAAAAGGAAGCTGGATTTGGATTTTGGTGCTGTCTTTATTAATTTCCATATTCTCCAATTAAGTATAATTAATATGAGTAAGTGATGCATCATCTACTCTATTTCACAACAACTACGCGTTAATTTCAAATAGAGGATAAATTAGGAGCACATCTCAAAAATTCAAATTATAGGAATAATATCACGATTACATTTCGGTGGCACAAATTATAGGAGCAAAGCATTTCAGGAGCCAAACACGAGTTAAGCATAACAACACAGTTTAAAGGCCAAATAAATCACGAGTTACACACTTTAATGACTCTACAGATCAAACAAATCACGAGTCACACAGAATAACATATTTTAGAGGCCAAACAAATCACGAGTTACACAGAATAACAAATCACGAATTACATATTCTAGTGGCTCTACAGAACCTATTATGATATTATGTAAAAATTATTAATATAATATGAGTATTAAATCTTAAATAATTGGTAATAGGTATGTAAATTTTTGAATTATTTATATTAATTTTTGAGTTTCCGTGAAATTTGAATTTCATTCGTAGAATTAATATGGAAAAGTTTGCTTTTTTTTTTTTTTTTCGTATTTATATAAGTGATTAATGTACATCGTATTAATTTCATATCATTCATTTCGATGCATCGAAGACTCTACATACGGGGGACGAGAAATTAAAAAAATATCAATTTTTCGTTTCACGTGATATAGATACTCATATTAATAAATTTATTATTATTAATTGAAAAAGATAGATTTATATATACCATCAAATTAAAATTACAGATTCATTATTTTTTTAGAAACACTCAGTCGGTATATAAAAATTCAACGTAATTTTTCTCCTCGCTTATTTTATCATGGTTAATTTAATAAACTAGTTGTCAAATATTTAATAATTCAGTGTCATGCATTTTCATTTTTGAAAATTCTTTACAATTTCTAATTTTTGCAAATGTAATTATTCTTTAAAAATATGTTATTATTCTTTACATGCATTTTTATTTAAAAATTTATTTTAGTAATTCGTAGTAGATGGAAGGTATTCGTTCGCAAGGCGGCACTACACAGTGGTGAGAGAGGGAATCTGTCTCCGAAACAATTGAAAACTTTTTTAATAGGATTATTTCGGTCGAACTCCGGGTGATATCCGTCTCCATGCAGTTGCAATTCCACCCTCAAAAATTTTAAAAAACAAATTGCTTCAAAAGAAATTAAATTTGAAAAATAAAACCGTCCGAAAAATATGATATTAGTCACATAGAACAAAATTAGAAGAATTTGCGGGACGACATTAATTAAACGTTGACTTATCCATCAATATGAATACGATGAATTATCTTCTTCCCAAAATTAATGATGGCCCAAATATTAGGGCAAATTCTCACTTTCACACCATGTCAAACATGGTACTACACGTAGGTACCTCAATTCAAGCATACGGTACAACCCCATCACTCCCGCCCAATTTACACACGTGCTGAATTAATATAATTTGGACCAAATCTTATTAATTATAGATTTTAAAAAAATGTTTTAGACAAAATTTTTAAATGAATGTGCTGCAATTGCTATTTACTCCCTTAATTCTATTGTAATTTCTAATTGCGGCAGCCTTGTTTTTTTTTAATGTATATATTAATAAGAATTGACTGGTCTAATTTTAGCATCATTAATTAAATTAGGAGTTTTTGTGAGGATAAATTAGGGTTTTTTAAATAATATTATAAATATAATTATTTATTGAGTGGAGGAAATATAATATGCCATCAAATTCAGTATTTTAGTGATTTTAATCACTATCAAACGTCTATTTAAACTATAGCACATTAATTAATAAAAAAAAATACTTCTAATAAATATATTTAGTTATGTCACTACTCTTGTTATTTTCACGTTTATTGTTCAATTAATTATGTATCTATCAACTTGTATGTTCTTCACCTTAAAAAACAGTTTTATTTAAATAAAAATATAATTTTTTATATAAGTGACATTCACCTAAAATATTTATTATTATATAATTCTTACCTATAACTTTATACTCTACCTGTAAATCACCTAAGAGTTATCTATAATTATATTAATTTAAATTTTAAAAATAAAATAATATGCATTAATAATAACAATTTTAAAGGTAGATTATTTCGGTAGGTTAGACAAAAACTAATTTTTGAAAATAGAACTATTATTATAACACGGGGATTATTTGTAAATATCGAGCATCAAGTTTGTGATAGAAATCATAAATAAAGAAAATAAATAATCTTTTAGTTGTGTATTAAATTTTTTGAAGGGAATTGGTTTATTACTGTATTATTCATAAGCTTCCACCAAACAAACTAGAGGCAGTTTTGTAGGGCTAAAACCGGCGGCTGTCCGGTGTAAATGTAAACATGTGTAACCAACCGAAAAAACCCGAAAAACCGACCGTCGCCCACCTAAGATGAACAAAAAGACTACCAATATTCGACACAAAATATGTAATTTCATACGAATTAAAATTGTTGATAATAATATATTCATAATAATACATATAAAAGTGGTGTTTATTTTGTTAATTTACACGATTTTAAAGTAAGATTTGTTAAAAAAATACATATTAAGTTAATATTTTTTGAAATAATATTGATATTTTAACACGAATGGTCAGCTAAATTGATGGTATTGCAACAAATCTAGTTTGTTATTAGTTGGTTTAATTGAAATTTTTGATCATAAAATGTGTAAAAGGAATAGGTCTATGAGATTATAAAACAATAAAAAAGAAAAATCTCTCAAGTTAGGTGAAGAATATAATTTCAAATCTTATTTATTATGTATCTTTGAAACTTCGGTTGCATTTCTTCTGGAAAGTTGTGAGAGTCTAATTAAATTCTTATTCAATTCAATATTGGACTTTATTATTCAATTCAATATTGGACTTCTTTTGTTATGTAGCTTCCTATTTGTTTGTAGGTTTTTAGAATTCTTTTTTTTTATCACTTTGAAATATCTAATTTTCCTTTATGGCAAGTTTTGTACACAAATGCAGCTTGTTTTATTATTCTCGGAAGAACCTCTCAACAAATCGGAGTATTTTATTCATAATTTATCGATTTCTTGATTATATCTTTGAAGAAACAATCCTTATAGTAATTCACAAAATTATGTTATATTTGTGATATACAATATTTTTTTATATTTGTGATATTCTTTTTGAATCGATGTCAATTTTAAAAATTTATTCTAATTTTAGGTTTAATTAAGAATCTTGAGAACATTCTTTCGGAACTTTTGAATCAATGCCATTTTAAAAATTTTTATACTAATTCTACGTTTAATATTAGTATGTATATGTCATTTTAAACAACTTTTGGTTTAATTTTAGTACGTGCACAAATTTTAAATGTTAGTAGTGGAATGAGAAAACGTACGTATTTGCTCTCAATCTTGCATTCCCACCTCTATAAATATATATATATATATATGTGGCCTTTATAAAAAAATAATTTATTATATTTCCTTTTCTTTCTAATAATTTTTTTTCCCACCTGTCTTTCAAGTGCGTGTGTGTTTTTTTTTCAACCTTCACATTTATTTTTTTTTTCTTTTTCATCCTTTTTCATTAATTGCTCCAAAATTTAGAAGACAGTTATGTTCCACCATCAAGAAAACATGCAATTAATAGAGAATTTTAGAGAAGAATAAGAAATAAATCACCAAAGAATGAAATACAACTTTTTTTTATTTTGGTGGGCTAAGTAACAAAAATAAATATTTCAATTTAATAGCATCAATAGTTTTCCATGCAAAAATTGTCTATAGCTTCAAACATAAAAAGAAAGCATTACAACTAAATTAAAAAAAATCAACACAAATTAATATGAATCTAAGTGAAAAAAAAAAAAAAAAATCTTTTTTTAAACTTGTCTTCGATGTTGCGCTCACAGTGATAACACCATGAGTCGGTTTCTGCAATTCAAGACTTGTCTGAAGAATTAGAAGAATCATGGCTGAAGAAAGCAAATGGATGGTTAAAAAAAGCAAAAATGGACTAGAGGAGAATAGACTACCCAGGTGGAATCAAGAGGAGAGGGGGCACATTAGGCAGATGATGCAGAAAACGTAGACTTGCCTTTCTCATTTTCTCTACTTGCATAATCTTATTTATTGTATCCTTATATTTATTAAACTTTTTTTTTTAAAAGTGTCAAGTTTTTTTTAAGGAAATCAAAATCCTTCAACTGGCTTGACAACACCATAGCTGCATCAATCTACCTTATTATCCTAATATGTGACAAAAATGGATGATTGGTTCCTAATATACTGAAAAAGTAGTGAAAAGTACTCGACTCGAGTTTGATTCATGTGTCAATAATATTAAATTTTTTATTTTGTTTAGTGATTAAATTGAGATTGAGTTTTAAATAGCTCGAACTCGAGTTGAATTCATGTTGTGGTGATATTAAAATTTTAGTTTAATTCTAATGTTTGAATTAAGATGGAAACTTAGAAAAAGGTAGTCAATTTTTATTTTTAATTTTGTAGTGCATAAATTTAGCGTATAGAACTAATATAAATGGATGAAACTATCAAGACAAAATTTAAAATCATACATATATTTATACTCTACCCCTTCCAAAGAAAATTCTTATTTATTGAATTATTTTAGTGTAACAATAAAAGTCATTTTTTAATTACTATTATCCTTTAATGCACTAGAAGAATTTAATAGATATCATTATTTTGTTTTAATCTAATCCTGTCATCAATAATTTTTCAAGATGGCCGAAGGCGCTACTTTCAGGTACTAGTTGGAAAGGTCGAATCTCATTTTTGTGTGGTCGTCAGGGTCAAGATGGTTGAATTGGTCTAAGGCGCCAGTTTTAGGTAATGGTCCGTAAGAGCATGGGTTCGAATCACTATCAAATATTTTTGGTTGTTCGTCAGGATCAAATGGTCGAATTGGTCTAAGGCGCCAGTTTTAGGCACTGGTCCGAAAGAGTTAATTGTTAGAGGTAAAGGTAAATTTAGATGGCTCATCCAACTTCATTGGCCAAGCTACAGCTATTGTTTTGACCGCAGACGGAGATAACACCAACGGGTTCTTTCACAAGTTGAAGAATAGCCAAGCCTCAGGATCGAGTTGGAACTTTCCATTGTCGTTGCAGTAGACGAAGAAAACCAGACAAGCAGAACCGACGACCATATTAGAAGGGCAAACAATAGTGGGCGGTGGTATGGTAATAAACCACAGTTAAACCCATTTACCCACGAAATGACTCATAAATATCAAAATATCACGATATATTCACTAAGAACTATATGTTATATTGATATGAAACTATATTATGCCTTATATGAAGTCAAGTTTTTTATGATATGAACAGTTATTAAAAAAATTATTCTATTTTATATTAGAAAAATATAAGAACGAAAAAATTTAAAAATCATACATAAAGCAGGATTTTTTAACAAAATTAGTGGATTACATCAAAGAAAAAAAATTAAAAAAAAAAAGGAAGAAGAATTAAAATGGTAGTGAATTTGCTTCTGAAAGAGTATGGGTTCGAATCACAATTAAATATTTTTAGTGGTTTGTGGAGCCAATCCTTGGAGAGGTAAAGGTAAATTTAGATGGCTCATCCAACTTCATATCTGGCTAAGCTACAACTAGGGTTTTTGATACGAGATTCACAACAACAATGGTTTGAGGTATTTATGATGAATATAAGGAGGTGTAGTATTATAGGGTTGAATTATGAGACATTTTTCACGAATTAAAGATGACTTGGGATACGGAAACAAAGGATAGATACTCCAAATTATATTATATATCTTATATATATATATATTATTATATTTAAAAATAAAGTGATAATAATTCAATAATTTTGTTGTTATCACTTTATTTCTAAATATAGTAAAAAGTATATATAACAAAATATATAATATAATTTCCCGATAGAGATGGAGGTGAACAACGTGGTCTCAATGGTTAGGAGCAGGTCGGGATGTGGTGGAGTACATGGGACTCTCATTTGTGGAATAGAAGAATTGATAAACCTAGTTTGGCAAGTGCGGATCATCCACGTTCACAGAAAAAATAATTTGGTAGCAAATTGTTTAGCTTTGATGGCAAAACATAAATTAAAAGAAACAAATAGGGTTTTAGAGCCCAGAGAAAACTGAGAATGTAATAACTCATAATATTATTTTCCGCCTTACTCATGACATAATCCATAGTCTTGTATTGGATCATTAAATAATCACTATTAAGAATATTAGTTAATTACAATCGGCTCCAATAATAGACAGATCAACTCTTAACTGTAATTTTGTTATTATCCAAAAGGTCATTTCAACATTTTTCTTTTAACAGTTCTAATTAGGTATATAAAAAATAAGATTATCTTTATAAAAAATTTATTTTATTGTATTTTAACAAATGATCATGAGTGACGGAAACTACAATTTTATATTTATTATTTTCTCTGTATCTTATACTTGCTCTAGAAATGTAGTTCCTTTATAATACACTATATTATTATTTTTTGTAAGAAGGTATAAAAAGTGAATTTATATATATATATATATATATATTTTCAATATAGTACTAGAGTACTTCTTCCATTTCCAAATAATATATATTTTAGGTAGGTATAGTTATTAAAAGTATAAGTGGATCTATTTTTATTTACTAGTACTTTTTTAAAGAGGTTATGCATGTTCCTGTAATTCTTTTCCTCTTTATTTAAATTCAAAACCTATTAATTTTAATTTATTCAAAAGTGCTAACCATTATGTTAACTTTTAGCAGAGAAATATTAATCATTATGCTACAAATTTTTTTGTCGTCTTATTTATTTTTAATTAATGAATGAATATATAATTTAAATAAAAAATATTTATACTTCTAATGAAAGAAAAAAAAAAGGATAGAAGACATTCTTTGAATGATATCTAAAAAAATTGAAAAAAGATTATTAAAAGAATAAACTTAAAAATTTAAATAAACTATTAATTTCGGAGGAAAATTATTAACAAAAAGGGTAATAACAAGAAGATTTTGAAATTAATGCAAAAAAAAAAAAAAAGAAAGAAAGAAAAGAGAAATAAAACATAAGAAAATAACAACCTGCCACAACCAACCACGGTCAAACTAATCACCATTAGAGTCATCCTGTGTGCTTCCTAGAAATCTAGTAACCAAAAATTCTTCCAACAAATTATATATAAATGGGAGGCATCACTTCTTCATCCAAAAACCCCAACAGAGAAAGTCTTGACTCACCACCACCACCACCACCACCACCACAACCACAACCACAACCATATCGGAGCAACCTGGAAAAGTACTCATCTTCCTTCACATGTTCCTCCTCCATTAAGATATTCATCATTTTCTTCAAGATAAAACCACCATTTCTTCCAAAAATAACAGAATTAAGTTCTTGAAAGTTTTTTTTTTTTTAATATTATTTGCTAAGCTAGACGCAAAGCATGGAAACTCAGCACCGTCATTATCATTCCGACACGGAGGTTGTTGATCGGACTACGAGTTATAGCGGACCACTGAACAAAAGGGGCAGCAAAAAGAGCGCGAGGTTCAACATTCCGGGAGAAAACAACGGGGCCGGAAGTGCGAGTGTGAATTCCAGCGATGATGCGTACGTGGAAATCACGCTGGACGTGTCGGAAGACACGGTGGCGGTTCACAGCGTGAAAACCGCCGGCGGTGGCGAGATAGAAGACCCGGAGTTGGCAATGTTAGCAAGAGGGCTTGAGAAGAAATCGTCGTTCGGTTCGACCATGGTGAGGAATGCTTCGTCCAGAATCCGGCAGTTCTCTCAGGAGCTCAAGCGCTTGGCTTCCCTAAACAGAAGGCCCCAAATGGCCGGAAAATATGACAGAACTAAGTCGGGCGCTGCTCGGGCACTACAAGGGCTAAAATTCATTAGTAAAACCGACGGTGGTGCTGGCTGGGCCGCCGTGGAAAAGCGGTTTGATCAGCTCACTGCCACCACCAATGGGTTACTTCCTCGTACACGCTTCTGGGAATGCATAGGTACAACATAATACACAAAGTCTCACCTAACATGAACCTTCTTCCCCAAGATTGCAGGATTTCAGCTTAAAGAATCGAGTTTAATTCTGGTTATAAATTTTCCATGAAATTGATCAACTACACAGGTATGAACAAGGAATCTAAAGATTTCGCCGGAGAGCTTTTTGATGCTCTTGGCAGACGGAGGAATATCACCGGAGATTCCATAGACAAAGCACAGCTCAAAGAATTTTGGGACCAAATCTCAGATCAGAGCTTTGATTCTCGACTTCAAACCTTTTTTGACATGTAAGTCATGCATTTATCTTCACACATTCAACAAAAATGAACTACTTCCATAAAAAAAAAAAAAAAAAAAAAAAAAAACCTATTTATTAAATTATTTTTAAAAATGACTATTTTTTAATTATATAATTTGGTCGAATAATCTCTCTAATTATTCTAAAATACAGGGTTGATAAAGATGCAGATGGCCGAATTACTGAAGAAGAAGTGAGAGAGGTAATAGGGCTTCTTTTGGTTCATTTGTATTGTACTATACTATATTGACCCCGTCTTATCGGACGTGTCGAAGTCATAACTTGAGCAATTGTATTGTACTATACGACTTTTTCAGTTAAAATTGGAATAATCACCGCCTATTTTTCTCCCCCTTTATAATTATAATATATTTCCTCCCTTATTATTCCTAGACGAAATATTAACGTTTTCGGGCGATAATTTGCAGATTATTAGCCTGAGTGCTTCAGCCAATAAGCTTTCCAAAATTCAGAATCAGGCAGATGAATATGCAGCACTAATCATGGAAGAGTTGGACCCCAACAATAAGGGATTTATCATGGTAATTAACTAGATTTATCAGGGTAATTAAATTAATTAGATCTTAATTAATTTTTTAATATATAATTGTCCTTGGAAAGAACAGTTGGAAAACTTAGAGATGCTGTTATTACAAGCTCCAACAACATCAGTAAGAGGTGAAAGCAGGCTATTGAGTCAAATGTTGAGCCAAAAACTGAAGCCAACGTTGGACCACAATTTTTTGAGGAGATGGTGGCAAGAATTCACGTATTTTTTGGCGGATAATTGGCAGAGATTTTGGGTGGTGGCATTGTGGGTTGGGATCATGGCTGGGCTGTTTACGTACAAATATATTCAGTACAAGAACAGAGCTGCATATGATGTGATGGGTGCCTGTGTTTGCATGGCTAAAGGAGCTGCTGAGACATTGAAGCTAAACATGGCTTTGATTTTGCTTCCGGTTTGTAGAAATACTATCACTTGGCTTAGAAACAAGACCCGACTTGGTGCTGCTGTTCCTTTTGATGACAACCTCAATTTTCACAAAGTAAGTTGATTATTTACTAGGATAGATTATATTCATCTATACTGAAATTTGGTTAAACTACTTATATCTCTCTTTAATTTTGATAATTACGGTACTTCTTTGATCACCTAAATTCATACTAATCAACCCTTTATTAGCAGAACAAAAAAAAAAAAAAAAAAAACCAAAACTACTGACATAAATATTTTTATTAAGTCAAAATATAATTAAAAAAATCCAAACTCAAAATAAGGCCGTAAGTAATCAGAAATTTTGATTTCGAGGTTACATTTATGTGAATAGAAATATCTTTTTCGTTAGGGTAATCTAGTTTGAATGGAGATTATTATGACATCTAACAGGTTTAACCCGTTTTTCTTATGACAGTTAATAGCGGTGGCGATTGCAATTGGGGCGGGAATACACACAATAGCTCACGTGTCGTGTGATTTTCCAAGGCTGCTGCATGCAAGCTACGAAAAATACGAGCCAATGGTCCCATTTTTCGGACCGCAGCCAAAAAGCTATTGGCATTTTGTGAAGGAAGTGGAAGGAGTGACTGGGATTATAATGCTGGTTTTGATGGCGATAGCCTTCACTTTGGCCACCCCTTGGTTCAGGCGTAACAAGCTCAACTTACCTAAACCCCTCAAGAAGCTCACCGGCTTCAATGCCTTTTGGTATTCTCACCACCTCTTCGTCATCGTCTATGCTCTCCTCATTGTTCATGGTATCAAGCTCTATTTGACACATGATTGGTACAAGAAAACGGTGAGTCCGCTTCAGCGACTTTTCTTCGATATTATGTCTATCGTAAAATTAAAATCGTTATTATGTAATTTTTACTAGCATTCTAATAATATAAATTAATTAAGTTGGCTCTCATGACAGACATGGATGTACTTGGCAGTACCAATCCTACTTTACGCTGGTGAGAGATTTATTAGGGCATTCAGGTCAAGTGTAAAGCCTGTTAAAATACTAAAGGTAAGGCTTATCGATTATGCCCTCAAGTATTGATCATCTACCACAGTAATAATACTACTATCTCTTTTCTATAAAGAAGAAAAATATTATTAAATGGGATACTCATATATCACTTTCGTCTCAAAATTAAAACTATATTTGATTAATATTGAGATAAAAGAAATTATTACTAGAAAATGGAACTAATATAGTGGTAAATATGATTGAAATTGAACAAAATTGTAGGTGGCGGTTTATCCAGGTCACGTGTTGGCACTTCATATGTCAAAGCCGCAGGGATTCAAATACAAAAGTGGGCAGTATATGTTCGTCAACTGTGCAGCTGTTTCCCCATTTGAGTGGTACGTGATGATGCTTAATTAAAATATAATTAATAGTTGACCCTCGTTATTTTTTTAAAATTCTTTTTTCTTTTTTTTAACCCTGGTTTTTCTTTAAAATTATTATTTTCTTTTACTTTCATATACTAAGATATAATTCAAACTTCAAACTATAATGTTTTTTTTAAAAAAATTCCCATTTGCATAATTTTAACCATTCCTCCCTAGAATTACTTGGTGATATTGGGCAACCTATATTATAATTGAATTCACTACCAACTACCACATTTGAGCCAAAAAAAAATTATATTTTCAAAATTAAATTAATTTTGTGAGACGAAAAGAGTAATTTTTTAAAAAAATGAAAAGGTATTCTGTATGTTTTTTTTTTTTAGAAAAGAAAAAAATCGATTTGACTATTTTCAAGAACAATTTCTTATATGTGCATTTTTTTTAATTTTTAATTTTTTTTTTTTTGAACTGGTCGAAAATCGCAGGCATCCATTCTCCATAACTTCAGCCCCAAGAGATGACTACTTGAGCGTTCATATTCGAACTCTGGGCGATTGGACCAGGCAACTCAGAACTGTATTCTCAGAGGTATTCAAAATTAGCTTTCCGTTTACTCCAATTTTTCATATGACTTTATTCTTCTTATTTCTCCTTAATTTCACATATAATATTTTAGATAGTGACATTAACTAGTGGGTTGAGTAGTACTACGCGATTGCTTGGTGCTACTTTTCAAGAACCGTGTTTTCTACAAATGGAAAAATTCCTCGTTTATTAAAGGAAAAGAATAAATATAAGATAGTGAAAAAAACAGAAAGAAATGAAATAGACATATTTATTTTTTTTCTATTGTTTTTTTTATCGACTAAATAATAACGGACTTTTAACCATTGGAATAATATAAATTTTAACATGGAATCTTATTGCCTCTATGATATTTCCATCTCAATCATTTTAGGTAGGCAGCTTGAGAATACACCATAGAATCCCAACAAACTAATCATGATCACTAACGTTGAAAATATCCAAATTCTTGATGTAAAGTAGCGTGTTATAGTTCAACAATTATTGCAACGGGATATGTCGTCTAAGTTGTACGAATATTAAATATGTTTGTGAAAATATTATAAAAAGTTTAAAGAAATTATTAATTTGAAATAGAGGAGGATATAAGAATTGATAAAACTACTAATGCAGGATTAAAAACTAATGAAAATTAATTAGTACCCGAGTTTATTATATTTTGGGTTTTGCTTTGATTATTCCAATTTTGACTAACTATTCATAATTATTTTTTGTACTAATTTGTTGGTCCTTGGAATTTGGTTAGGTTTGTCAACCACCGGAAACTGGGAAAAGCGGACTTCTTCGGTTCGAATCGGCGGAACATTTGGAAGGAGGAATGGGCAACAATCCTAAGTAAGCTGCCTTTTTTTATTTCCTACTTTTTTTTGGGTAATTAACACTATAATTATATTATTGGTCTTTTTCTTGCAAAAAAAAATATATTATTTGTCTTTTTCACCCTAGGATACTTCCATCCCGTAAAGAACGGAGACAAAATTCACACATTAATTTAGTGTATAAAATATTAGTCAAATGGATAAATTCAGACAAAACCTTTTTATTTTTTTCCAAGTCATGACGCACATGAGTTATGATTTTTGAGTATTCAAATTTGCTACAGTATATAGGAAAATGATTCCATTTGGCAAACAAATTAATTCCTTGTCACAAAATAGTTAAAGCACACTTCAAGCCACAAACACATAATAATTTATTTTATTCCATTATAATTTACTCGTAATTCCTCAACCTTATTCTAGTAGAATGTGAATATTAAAAATCTCTTCTTATAACTTTTTTATTGTAGTAATTTTGTTTTATCGATCTTTTATACAGAATGAATAATTATAATAATTTTTCTTCAAAGTATCTTAGGATTTGTTGTCACGTGGATCTTATATTAGTCAAATGTTTCACTAGAAATATTATTTGTCTTAAATTGGTTTGGGGTGGAAATATAAACATCAAATAATTGAGCATGATGATGATGATGAAACAGTTTCCCAAGGGTGTTGATTGATGGACCATATGGAGCACCAGCACAAGACTACAAGAAATACGAGGTTGTATTATTGGTGGGATTGGGAATAGGAGCAACTCCAATGATCAGCATTGTCAAAGATATTGTGAACAACATGAAAGCCATCGAAGAAGAAGAGTTATCCTTGGAGAATGGGATGAGTCCTCCAAATGGGAGTCCATTAACACAAAAGAGAAAAGTGGGTTCAGGAAGTGGGGGCAACTTCAAAACTAAAAGGGCTTATTTCTATTGGGTTACTAGAGAACAAGGTTCCTTCGATTGGTTCAAAGGAATCATGAATGAAGTTGCTGAAACGGATAAGAAGGGAGTCATTGAGATGCATAACTATTGTACAAGTGTTTATGAGGAAGGTGATGCTAGGTCTGCTCTTATTGCTATGCTTCAGTCACTTAACCATGCCAAAAATGGTGTGGACATTGTTTCTGGGACATCTGTTAAATCTCATTTCGCTAAGCCGAACTGGAGGAATGTCTACAAACGTATTGCTCTTAATCACACTGACAAACGAGTCGGTAAGTCAATTCTTTTGATTCAAAAATTTTTACATAATAGTTTTGTTTGTTAAATTAAAATAATACTATGATGTTACTTATAATGTTATAGCTAGCTTATATCTCTATTGCTTTTAGGGAAAAAATGCTAATTTATTATCTTTCACACAACTTTTTATGTTTGTTTTGTTTACAAATTTGATTATAAAGTATTCATCCTATATAAGCTGAGAAATTTTATAGGATAGATATGAGGAAGAATCATGCATTATTGTTAATCTACAGAGGTATCTTGGAGTCTAGACAAAAATGCTGGCCTAATCTTTCACGCAACTTTCTGCATTCATTTTCTTGAAATAATGTTTTTAAAGTACTTCTAACCTATGCTGAAAAAGCTTCCTCGGATAGAGATGATGATCAATTATATATGCAAAGGCTGGTTCTTTCAGGAAAAAAAAAAAAAAAAAAAGAAACATAGAAAGGCACATGGCAGGTACTCAAAGTTCCTATGTCTTTGTTATTCTGTTTCTAAACCTAATTTGCTTTGGGACCTGGACTTCCACTTTAATATGGGGCATTACTTCAAAAACAGAAAAGACAACCATGAAAAAGAATTCAGAGCATATAAACCTTATCGTTTACCCTTAGAGAAGAAAAGGAATCCCTTGATCTCCTAGTGGTTTATCCTTTGTTGGATGATGGTGATAGCCTGAAATCATGCTTACATATATTCACACGAAACACATGAATCTACTTTGTTTACGTTTGTATCTTAGTCATTGTAACTTAGCTTATCTTTTTTGTTTCGTATGCTAAGGTTGTTTATGTTTCCTCACTGCTTTCAGGGGTATTTTATTGTGGGGCACCAGCACTAACCAAAGAACTGAAACAGCTAGCCTCAGATTTTTCTCGCAAGACCTCCACCAAATTTGATTTCCACAAAGAAAATTTTTAATTGGGATGGGACAGAAAATCAAGAAAAGAGTAGACGAAAACAAGTTCCTTCTAGACTCCACTCTCTTATTGCCCATTGTACAGAGGAAACATTAGCTAAATAATTTCAAATAATGTGCTGCTGGCTTGCTCATGTCGCCCCACAAAAGTATATGAAACTAAAAAGAAGCGGTGGATCATCAAGACTTTTGTGAGATAAAGGTTGATGGAAGGCCAAACAAAATATCGTGGAATTGGTCCCTATTTAGTGCCATGCCGGGCCACACCTCAGAACTATGATTGTGGGGGATGACATTATGTTGATTATTGACTGACGTAACTATAAGTTTGGAAGCTTCATTTTTGTGTTCCTAAAGAGTAAATGGTTAGTTCTTTCTTTTTCTAAGTTCATATTAGTTCATTTTTTTTAGACATATAAGTATAGGAGGAAGAAGCTAAAGGGATAAGGTAATATATTGTAATGGATGGTGGTAATGGCAGAATACCAACCACCAACCAATATTGTTGACTCTTGTTATGGATTATGTATCTTTTCAATATTCTACTACCAATACCAAGATTTTTTTGTGTAAAGAGTTCATTTTTGGTGTTTTTTCAGCCACATTTTGGAAGGAAAACTACAAGAAGCAAAATACAGCAGCAGTTTTATACCATCCCACTTCCATTATCTACCAAAAACTCATAATAATGTCTTCACTTTTAGTGCATAAAATTGTCAAGCAGTATAAAACCAAATTTCAAAGCTGACCTCTTTAGTGGAGCTTTTGCAATGCGTAAATACCATTGGTTGAATTGAATGAATTCCCACCTACGCAGAGTTTACAGTCAAGCTTTAGATGCTCCGACCTAGAAAGTTCCAATGTTAAACAGCTCCTGCAAGAGCAAAAGTCAACTTATTCATCTAGATTCTAGATTGCCACAGAAATGCATTTAAAAGATGACCAAATATAGCATGAATCAAGAGGTCGTCCTCAACTAGTATACGATACTGTTCCACCTATTATGAAGAAAATGACAATGCAACTCGGTGGAAATTTGGTTACACCTACACCCCCTAGAATCTGAAGGGTTACAGTCAGGACACAAATTTTGACCTGATTTAAAAGCATCAAGTTAACAACGTACAGCAGGCTAAAATTTTTCCATTCCAAAATAATATTTTTGTTTATCCTACTATTATTTTGGAACGGAGGTAGTAACAAAGATCACACTGTTAACGAAACTGAAAAATACTAATGCGTGAGTTATTATGTCTATAAGCTTAAATTTACTAGATAACAGCGATGTAACGTGCAACTGTGCAAGAAATAATCCAGCAACAACCCTATAAATCTTGAGCCTACCAGTAATTTTAGTCAAATATTGGATGCCAATTCAAAACCCAACCTCAAAAGGGCACCCAAACCGAAAGAAACAGTTGTTCTTACATCAGAAACAGTTTTAGCTTGCACTACTAACTCATGATGCACATGGTAAGTACAAGTCCCCAAAATTGAAAAACACAGATATTTTGTTGATATCATGAACATATAAAGATCAGATCACATCTTATTTTATCAGATACAGCAGTCATCCCTGTTTACTTTTTAACTGCATTGGATGAACTAGCTCATCAAGATGCAACTGCTGAAAGCTGGAATTCATCTTATCAGATACAATCATATCCAAGTGTTCTGTGCAAATGTCTTCAATCTAGTGCGTAGGCTTATCTGTTTCCCTAAATAGCTAGTGCAACAATTTGCAGTACAAATTACAAAGACAAGATTTTGACATTTTCTTAAGTCTAATGAAACTACACCATTCATCGCAAATACATAAGGCAATGGTCAAATTGGGAAAGGTCTTCAGATGCATTGCGGTAATAGAAACAATTTAGTGGTTAGTGGCAGACAGAACTTCATTTGAAACTCTCCAAAAAGTAAATGGGGAAGAACTCATGCATGTCGATTAAGAAAACGGACATTTAAGAAACCCTTGAATATTATGATACTGTCATTAATAAAGACGATCAAGCAATGCAGTGTACAACTCCAAAGTAAAATAGAAACATCATTATTGGCTCAGATTGCGACCTTCTAAAGAGAGAATAGATCAAGATTGGTTAACAGGTGACAATACTAACCTGATACATTGTGGTTAAGGGACTGAACTGTATGTAAGAAAATATTATAACTATCTTTTCCTCTTAAACTTTGAGAAATTGGGCTTTATTGGCTGACTTGATCTTGCACCCTGATCATCAGTAAGAATAGCCCCATATGGGATTAGAGGCTTCTTTGTAGACATACATGATTCAGCAGGACTTATGCCTGGGGTTTTTGGAGAAGCTGCCTTCTGCTTTAACTGCTTGGGAACTTCCAGCCTCTCCAAGATTTTTGAGGTTTTCTCATCTACTTGCCTATCGCTTTGCAATTGTGATGGAACTGGATGGTCCAACTTTAGTTTGGAGAGCGGTGCAGGAGACTGTGTGTCATTAAGTTCAATGACAACTAATTGTTCCCATTCATCGGCAATGCATGAACTGCTTTTGATTCCAATGTCTTCATTTAGTTGTGGCCTTTTATCTTCTACAATTGAAAAAACTGTTTCCAGGGCTGATCCTGCAACCACTTCTGAGTCTTTCGGGGTTAAGCTAACCTCTCCAGGTGATTGTCTAATTTTCGGAAGTATTGCCCTGATGTCATTAAAAGAGCAAGTTACAACCTGATAGACGAGTGATCCAACAGATATCAATACTCAGTTCAAGAGATAAAACTTGATCAGGATTGGAAACAACCAGTAGTCCTCTTAAAAGCTGAAAGACGAAGCAATAACAAAACATCAATAAATTTAACCGGTTACGAGTATTGCAGAAGTTGCAAGAGTTCAAGATTTTATTCACAGGGACTAACTTCAAAAGTAGTATGAAACATCAAGTCCAAGAGCTTCCATAGAACACTATATATAATAGCACCTTACATCCTCTGTAATTGAGAATTCCATAGTCCAAAGCAAAGTCATGCAAAACTTACTAATCAGGAATACAGAATACATCACTTGCACAAAAATTTTCTGAATTTTGATACATTGTGATAGAAGATTCAGTATTCATCCATGAAAAGTGTTAATAATCCAAATATCATAATACAACTGCAAATGCACAGAATAATTTTGCGTTATAGAACTTCAAACTGCATAATGTTTACTCCTGATTTGAAATGCTAAGGCCAATATTGTTGAAACTCGTTACTCAGATGAAGGGACTAAACTGACATAGCAATGGACAAATAAAATTATACTTTCCATGAATGAGAAGTCCGTAAGTTGAAGTAGTCTTTTTAAAATTCTAGGTTTAGAATGACATTACCAATTACTTCTTAATCCATGGAGAAAAAAGTGATGATTACCCAAATTGCAGACTCTCTTTCACGAGCAAGTTTAGTTTTTGATGGAAGCCTCTTTCGTGCTGAAGTGGATTATACGTGCTTGCTTCCATCTGGGTACAATAACCAAACATGAGATTTACACTCACTATGAGCAAACATCACCTTTTCCTAAACAGAGCAGAGTATATTTCTGTTATTTTTTCAGTACTCCCGCCATCCCAAAAAGAGAGTCTTGTTTGTTGTGGTATTTCCTAATTATAACTGTACGCATGCATGTTAAGGTCAAATGAGTGATTGCATCTGATAAGCTTAAACAGAAAAAGATATTCTATTTCAGAATTCTTTCTTTAAAACCAACTGCAATGTCCTGCAAGCTTCTTTTGGCCCCAGAAGAGTGGATTCAAATGTTTTCCAATTGACTTTGTGTAAACTATCATTTGTTGGCCCCAGAATATCCACACGTAGTTTATCTGGTTACAAATATAAGAAAAAGAGAGAACCAACCTTAAGCAAGGAATACTGGACCTCGTTCTCCATTTTCTTGGCCATTGTAGAGTAAGTAAATTGCCTTCCAAAGGTTACAGGAAGGATTTCTTCGGATGCAACAAGCCGCTGGCATTCCATAGAACATGAACACTTAAAATAACTACAAGCAAGAGAAATAAGATATAGATAATCAAACACGCTTAATTAAAGATGTTCAAAAATTTTTAAATCAGATGTAAAATTTTATTAACAGACACTCGAAGAGATAGATGCCAGAAGAGGATCCACGTAGATAAATGTCTGGAGAAAGAAACTGAAGGTATTAGGGGTGAGTCAAATGTATCTCGTCCCTTCTCTATATTCACTTTCATCCTCAAGGTCAGTCTTTGTATGCTTTATCAATTACTTAAGACATGAAGGAAATACTCCAATTGAAATTTTAAAGGCTACACAGCAGAACCAGATTTTGGATCAAACAGAATGACTCAACTAAGAATATTTAGAAAAATTACCCGCAGAAGCATCCTTCCTTTATCTGAAGGCATTAGGACATAATAGCAGAGAAATGAAGTCTCCATCATAGTTTGAACATTGCAGTAGGAATAGCAAACCAAACCATTGTCAAGGGAACTTAGCAGATGGCAGACTACCTGGAAAACTGCAAAGAGACAAGCAAAAAGGATAACTTTAATTTCATCTGACAAAAGATTGTCCAAAGTACCAAATCATCAACCGTTATCACTTTTATTTATCCTTCTCTGACAATAAAGCTGTAGAATCATATTTTAATGATAGAGAAATCCATATACATACGTTGACTGTTTCTCTCCCACTTGTCTGTGTCGTCATACTCATCATAAGTTGATGGAGCAACAACATATGAAGCACCAAAAACAGCCCCTGTCAATAACACATCAAATAGTTAAGCGTATAAGCTAAGGTGTTATTAGAGCTAAATCAAGCAAGGTTCCCTAATCTATGAAACTATTGTTCATCTAGTAAATTCATTTTAGCCTGACTACTCAATTTGACTGCAGTACAACAACCAAGAAAGCAGGTCAACTGAAATTACACTAGATCAATTAACATTATCACACTATTCAGATAAGCCTAATGGTCAAGCAAGAAATGTCTAATCTTAAGACTGAAGTTTCAATACACACATATAAAGGCAGGAATTTTCTGCTAACTCAGTATCAAAAATCAGTCATTGGGCCATAGCTTGTTATGGTGAAACTTTGGATGGCCTACACAAAGATCTGATAATAACAACCTGAAGTACAGAAAGTTGATATAAACAAAAGACCCTTCCTCTAAGACGTGTAACAACTTCCAGAGAGTGATTTCCATTCTTAGAATAAAAATTAAATTTAGAATTGTTCCACCAGCGTAAATACCTTCACATAGTGATCTTAAAAGGGTTCTTTCAACGACAGTGAAATCAATTGGCAAAGATACATGTTGTAGCTTCTGAGAGCACTGGAAAGAAGGCATTAACAGGATTGTACTTTCTCCAATTTTCACAGAGTTCCCAATCAAATCCAACTCTCCAAGAACACTTCCAGTTACTGGACAACAAGAACTCTGTTTCACATTTCCATTTGATAAAATCATTGGAAAACCATGGCACCTGCAAGTCTGCTCCCAAGTTGAAATAAAAATATAAAGAATAAATAAATATTTGATTCTAAAGAATAATGGCTAATAGCACATATGCAGAGTTACTTTACATGAAGATCGAGTCTAGGTAAAGAGATTTTCTCAGAGCATTTACGTGCTTCATCATTATTGAAGTTGAAACAATGTGCATATGATAAAGCAACAACATAAGTTACATAATCAAGAAGAAAACAGTTTCTGTTGCCGATTCTGATTACATTTGATTTGGTTTAAGCAATACCTGACAAGAAATGAACCCATCCAGTACCGGATAGAAACATCCATACAAGTTGCATGACAACTGGTTCACATTGTTTATCAGATTAGACTTGAAAATGAATCGAATCTGTAGAAGTTCTTCCATATCATCTTTCAATTCCTGGAACCATTGTTTAACCATACCAGAAAGTACACGGGGATCTGCAGAATCACAATAGATCAGTAGTTAATAACCAAAAAATAAAGGTTTTCACACTCAAACATATGCAGCATTTATTTGATTTTAACAGAAGGTATATTCAAATTTGTTATGGTCTTCGTCAAGTATAAAGAAGCTTGAACCCAAAATTCAGGTCAGTAGAACAGTTCATTGTGAACTTGTAAGCTTTAAATTTGTTGAGCTTGACCCAGATTCTGACAAGGATTACATCAAGTTTTACACTTTTCTTATGCTTCTTCCAAGTTTTCTCTCCTTCCCCAACTTCAGGATCTATGTCAACATTTAGAAATTATAGGTAAGAAGAAGAAGTCATATGCAATTAATATATCATCAAGGAACATTGAATTGTTCTGATTTTCCAATGTTGCAAGTCGTAATCTTATTGAGACAGATTCTAATTAAGCAAAGAACGAAGACATAGTTTGTCATTTTCTAGTTCATAAAACTACTTTAAGTACTATGACGATGCCAACATTCAAATTCTTTTCTTGATATCTTCTTTAGGCTCACTATAACGACGACTTAGAATTGAAGGCACCACAAGGTAACTGCTGTTAGAGGGTGATCGTTAATGGCTCCAAACAAGATATCCACTTTCTGTGAAGCTTCAGGAGTGGGGGTGTGGGAAGTAGTTAACGATAACTAATAAGTTCCCATTTGAAAAGATGAGGACTGAAAAAGTATTGAGAATAAGGGAATGTTTAACCTGAAAGATAGGAGCGAAATGAACAATTTTCAAGATCACCGATTTGCTTCAAAAAGTTGTTGATATTCTCAGCGCTGTCAACCAAATGGTTTAAATTGTGCTCTATGAAAGTAAACTCCACAGGAACACATTTATCTGCCGCATCCTAGTAAAAAATGACATGAAATTTGGAGTAAGAGCCTAAGCAACAGCCCCATGACCATAACAAATCAATGACATAGATTAACTTTAGCTCACCATTAAAATATTTCTTGTATCTCCATCCAGATTCTGAACTACAGAAGAACTTATAAGGAACAATTTTCTTGTAACACCTTTATCATGTTCCCCCCAAGAGTATAGAACTTTATCACTTAAAACACTTGAAATTTTGATATCTGACATGTAAACCAAATAAAATTGTCAAATTAAACAAAAAACTCAACACAAGAGATATTCATGCATGAATAAAAAATAATCTCATCTGTTCTCATCACGAGTATTACCAGTAAATGAGAGAGCTCCAGAACTGTGAAACTCAGGTGAGAATGCATCAGTGGGTAAATTATTCACAGCATGGTGAAAATCACGAAGACTGAAATTTCCTCTCGGACTGTAGGCAACCTTCAGCTGGCGATTATACAAATCACTCTCTTTTCACATTGAAACACATTTTCTCATATTCTTCAGTTTCTCAAATTATTTTTTTAACAAGATAAAAAACGTAAATTGTTTGGTTAATTATCCTCATAATTTGACATCAGTAAACGTCTCAGGAATCAAAGAACCAAGTTTCTTAGTCTGCTCAGTCGCCAATGTCAAAACAAGAAACCTTAATTTCAACAACATTCCACTTATAAGGAATTTACTCGTTCGTTCTTCAGCTAAAATCATCATAAATTGAAGCAATTCTTTCAGTAACAAACACATTTAAAATACTAAAGACCTGCCACGTATATGTACATTAACAACTGTACGGATTCAACTAGAAATTAATAAATGCTGAAGAGTACCTCAGCAGAACATGATATCCGGTTTGTGAAGATATAGCACAGGCCAATTCGATCAGGCAACGGTTTTGATTGAGTTCTCAAACTGCTAGGAGTGTAGATTGCATAGTAGTTTGCAAGCTGCAACAATGACTGCGAAAAATCGGAAAAAAGGAAACAAATTAAAAATTAAATTTGAATTTGAATTTGAGGAATTAAAACATTTAGAATCTTGCGATCAAGGCGAAATCGATGAGAAACAAATGTCCGAAAATTACGAATAGGCGAATTGTTTACCTGCTTCAGCTCTCGAAGCGATGAAGGCGAAAGACTTCGCAAATCCAGAACGAAGCAGAGCACTCCCATTTGTGGTTCTCTCCCTCTATTTTTGGCACTCAAATTACAGAATCAATGTTCAAAATGCACAGGCTGCTATTTAAAGGCGAGTTTTGGCGCGTCAATCTGGAGAAAATTAGCTTAAAATGGCCCAAGGGCAATATTTTAGTGGGCTTTAATTTATTAGCCCAAAACCGTTATTCACGAAAATGCAACTTTCCTCTTTTTATTTTTTATTTTTTTGGTTACATAAAATAGACCCTATTATAAAAATAATGATAAGGCGAGCTAGGCATACATTGGATGTGACCATTAATTTAAGATTAAAAAAATTGTAAGAATAGTCACTTATTGTTGAATTTTTAATTCCGTCAACTCTTATATTATGTGAATTTTTTTAGTTCAACCGCAACGTATCTCGGGTCACCACGAAACAGCCTCTTTGTATAGGCAGATGTACGCCTCTTTGTATAATTAAAAAACGTAAAACTACGTACATCTCCAAATCATTTAGTTGAATATTATGTATGTTTATTGATTATTTGAAAATTTATAAAAATACTCAAAAAAATTTTGGGATGTATGGTAAATAATAAAAAATTTAAAATTAAATTTATCAATTACCAAATATTTAAATCTAAATTTGATACTAAATAATATCATAAAAGATTATTCTCACAACGTAAAGTGTTGAATTAAGTCGCTCGTTGACACTAAATAAAATCATAAAAGATTATTCTCACAATGTAAAGTGTTGAATTAAGTCCCTCAACGAGCGCAACTCTCCGTTCAGGGCAAATACTAACAAAACAATGTCCCAAATCCTGTGGATTCTGGCAATTCAGCACTCTCACTTGTAGCATCCCCAAAATCAACTGGATGCTTTGGCCTATGAGTGGTTAAAACACTACAATGCAAAACATAAAAACAAATCTGGCTGCAGCTACAGCATTCCCAGTAAGTTCATAACCTGTGATATCCTTATTTTCAGTTTAGCATAATCAACATGTCAGAGGCAGGAACAATTTCACAGTTTGATCCAATATTAACTTAAGAAGATCTGTAAACTGAGGGATTAAAAATGTCCAATCTGCATTGAAAGTGAGTTTAAGTCAGTAGTTGTAGAACTAAAGCACTTCACAGTGATCAACTGCACATTATTCAAAGGCTGTCTTAGTTGTTATAACTTCAAAACATAAGCAATTAGAGGTCCATCGGTTGCGTGTTTATTTTGTGTACTTAACAGAAACATCAAGTTCAAAGCAAACATGGATAAGACAATGGATAATAGACATAAAACCTGGCATGGAAGCTTATAACATTGATGATCACAGCAAACTTTAGAGATGCAAATAAAAGATATTCCCTTTGTCCCAGAAAAATAGTCATGTTTGTAGTACTAAAATGACTATATTTCTGGGATGGAGGAAGTACTTTCTAACTCCAATACATGTTGGACTGAACCACTTGTAATAGGAAGGCAAAAGAGATTAAGCTATGGCATTACTGCAAACAAATTAGATAAAAAAGGGTATATTGAACACAAATCCCATAATTCCAGCGCCTAACCTCGAGAGGAAAGAGTAAAACATGCAAAAGATCCAGCGAAATAGATAGATTTTAGCCGTATAAAGCAAGAATATCTTCAACCCTCTTCTAATAAAGTATGTATACAAATGTCTATATAATTTTTATAAAAGCCATAGTAGATTACACACATGCACCACTGAAAAAATTAACTTTTTGTGTAGACAAATTCTGTTTCCTTTACTTCTCAACTAAAGCTAACTCATATAGCTAAATAATAATCCTCTTTTAGTTGATCCTCATTCCCAAGGGTACAGTAACAAACATTTTACTCAAGCAACCAAAAAAGATAAAAGGGAATCCATCCAAAAGGTGGAAAATTGCAAAGATTGTAGAGGAAAAGTGAGGTATTTAGATAATGAAAATATATATGCTTGATAGAACCTAAATGGATTGAAGTTTCATGACGTTTAAATCTCTTTAAGAAGAATAGAGATGCATTTACAGCATTGAAGAATATGAAACTACAGAGTTTCAAAACAAGGAAAGAAATGAGAACTCAAGACAAGAAGTAGACAACAGTAGTGATGAAGGCATTACCAGTACAGAGTTAGTTTAATCAGTGCGTGCAGTTCTCAGAAATACCCTTGTTCTTTTCAGCATCCATTGAAAGAAAATCAGTCTGGCAATCATCTGTTGCCTTAGAGATCTCTGATATAAACTTTATCAAAGAGCATAAACCTCCCAAGAAGTTGTGGTCAATAACACCTCTTCCTTCGATAACGTGGGCAAAATCAATAAGCTTAATTTCTGCTCTAGGATTCTTTCCTTCTAAGGCAAGCTGCTTTTCATACATGATAAGAACTGAACAAGAGTAGAAATGGTAAGTGGTTTGGTCCTCAAACCATGTTTTCAAATCCAGTAGTTGTGATAAAATCCCATTGGGACCTCCAAAAACAACTGATGCAAAAGCGCAATCAGGTCTCGACTCCAGCTCTTTCGAAGTGTTAGAAGATACAAAGTTTCTAAGAACAAGTTTAACTTCCTCTGCAGAAAGTCCTTGAACTGCATTTTTCCCAGGTTTCCAGAATCCCGAATCATTATTTCTTTGAACCTGCAAACCGGATAACCTGAATCCAAGCAACAGGCTTGATGTTTCTCTATCCTTCTTCGCACATTTTGCTACATAGTTCTCTGGTGCTTGCGGGGGCCATGTTCTGGAGCCAATCTTAATATCCATGATAGAAGGATTAATTCGACCTACAGTAAGATCTTCCAGAACTAAGTGAGGCTTTGATCCAGATCCATCAGATGCCTCAACAAGCTCAGTGCCATAAAATATAGGGAAGAATCTGCGTATGTGGGCTGGGATTCTAACATCTAGAGAGATTGTAGTGTAAAATGAAACTTCATGAGTCCCGCGTTCATCTCCTTGTAAAGGCTTGTAAAAGCGTCCAGAGTCATCTACAAGAGGCCCAAGTTTCCCTTGACCAGCTTGGTGGCCAGCAACCTGATTCTGGGGAATTTTAAGCGTGGCCATGATCAGAGACTCTTCAATGAGATACTGCATGATTGAAGAACAAATTAACATCTCTTTTAGACCTTCCAAATGAAATTTGAAAGTAGTAATACAATGTCATTCGATGTCCAAATCTAGAGACTAAGGCATCTACCAAGTAAGAAGGGCTCATATTTTGACACTAAGAAATTTTGCAAGAGAAAAATTTTCCAGGAGAAGCGAAGAAGATATAACAAATTGCCCGTTGATTGTCTATTGTCACTACTATTAATGAATCTTATCACTCAGATTTACTTGAAATAAGAAACAATGCTGACAGCAGACAAACAGAACCACCAAAAAGCAGATCCTCCATCTTTTTCTTCATATGCAAAGAATGGTATAAAAGAAATCAAATTAGTAAAGAAATTCATAGTTCTGAAATTGCTGAAACAAAAGAGAATAAAATATTACCAGCTTTTGGTTTACCCAATCCAAGCTTTTCCAAGCTCAAAGTCCCAAGGGCTTTGTAAATTTTTTAATTCTTTGTTGGGTAAAGTAGCTAAGAACTTTGGTCTCACAGGATTAGGACTATAAATGTTGCATTTTGCATATTTTAACGAAAAGAAAATAACTTTTCAACTCAAGGGGAGCATGTTAGACTGGACCCATACAGGTAAATAAAGAAAGAAAAACCCAGAGAATTCATAACGCTAACCAAAGCTGACAAAGGAAACTTTATACAACCAAATACAACAAAACCCACATTTACAACACACAAGAATTAAACATAAAGACAATGGAAGTTTGTCCCTTTACACCTATTCAGAGATTGCGAGACCCAATATAATAACTGGAGAATTAAGAGAAACAATATCAATACAAGGATTAGGGAAAGAACGTTACTGAAGGTCGGCGAAACCACAACCTTGGCGGAAAGAATTGGAGTGGGAGAGCCCCCAGTCCCTCTGCATATAACCAAGTGAATTTGATTATCAGAAAGAAAGGAACTTTGGAGTTGGGAGGGAGAGGGAATCCCAAATTGAGAGAGAATCTGAATACTATTACAAATGGGTCCGCCGCCCCATTTGGTTTTGCCTATAATGGAGTTCCTTTTGAGGTTGTTCGGTTCGGTCTTCGAGACGTCGATGCTCGTTTCCCAAGACTACAAAATTTTGATAATATTATATAGAGCCCGAGCAACAACATGTTGCATGGTGTCACACGTGATAGATTCTATTGTAAGTTCAGTTGACCCATTTTGATTTGCAAAATTCACCACCATTCTTGCATCCCACATGATCTCTCTAGTCTCCTAGCACTTTCCATTTACTTTTTTGTAGCCCGGATGGTATTTGTCAAGATTGTGATGTGCCTTACTCATAAATCAGAGCTGCAATAGAGAACCTATAAAATAATCCATGGGTAGTTGGATGTTTGGCTGATTTTAGGGATGAATGCCGAGCTGCCCCCAAAAAAGAAAAACAAAACAAAACATCTGTGAGGACAAATTGACTTCCCTGATATAAGAAAATTGACTAATAGGGTTTATGTGTGTGCCATTTATGGATCATTGGCTGAGAACGAACCAAAATAAAGCAGTCATTAGCTCCGGCAGCTAAATAAAAGCGGTGTGCCCGGAGAAAAAGAGTAATTGGGAAATTAATTGCTGACAGGGCAACCTCGGCAAAACAGGATTTAATCTCTCCTATAAGGTGTTGGACAAGGTGGTGAGCTTATTAGCCCACCATGTGTCGTACAAGTCATGCTCTTTTGTCGACACGTCTACTGCGGTTCTCTGCTCTTGTCTTCCTACTCATCTTCTTGAATCCTCCAAGTTTCTCAGCCAACAAAAGATGTACCACTTCAGAGTTCCGCCACCACAACCACCAGATACTTGCTGCCAATTCTACCAACATGGTATTACTGCTTTTTCAACTTTTGTTCTTCGATGCTTGCACATGTAATTAATCATCTGAATTTGCTGAATCGGTATAAAGAAACCCAAGATGCAGCTTTAAAGTTACATTGCACTGGTTTAGAAAGAAAGTTGAGGCCTTTATTTTGTTTGCACTGTTTAAGTACATTTTTTATGTATTCCTCTATTTGTTTAGTTTCTAATCTGGTTTTTTGTTTTTCAGTGTAATTTTTATGTGTTGATCGATTTTTCGCGCATTAAAAGATTGGAACTTTGATAATCTGGGCTTTTTCATTTGCAGAAATGTTATCTGTGTCACTACCCTTCTTCCCTTTTTTCCTCAAAAAGGTTGCTTTCGTTAGCATCTTGGGTTATCGGATACTATGGTTGTCAATACTATAATTTTTGAAATGAAGATGACCTTATGTTGACTATCCTTGAAGACACCAAAGACCTTTAAATTGGTCTTTATGCTTTTTGTTACATCCACCTGTAACTACTTCCATGCTGATGCATCAGTTTATGCATGTCAGAACATGGTTATAAAATCCATTCTCTTTCCAGCTCTAAACTAAGTTCTAATTTGAAGCTTCAAACTTTTCAATCCTACTTATATTATTCTAGGTATGTTTCTTTGCAGTTGGCAATAGTTTGAACACTTCTTTCGGGGTAAGTCCCGTTTCTTTTAATTTCCTTAGGATTAGGAAGTGCAAGTATGAATATCTAAATTCTAACATTGAAAAACAGGTGAGTAAATATAGAAAAATTTGGGGAACTTTGTATCAGAGAGTCCGGGATCGTTCCCGGACCCTCGTGTCCAGGTAAATGTACTCGGGTTAGGGTGAATTGAAGCTTTTTTTTTCAAGACGTTGGATTGATATTTTTGTAAATTTCTGACCAGGACAGTGGGAAGCCGGATGATCAAATTCCTGATGAACGCGTCAAAAAGATTAAACGCGACTCAAATCTTCGGAGTTTCTTCACATTATTGGATGCAGGCTTCTTTAATGATTCGAAGGTACTTAAGTAACGTCAATTCAAAGAAACTGTTGTCCTGTGATATGCATCTGGTGGTATTTTATCGAAAGTGGTGGCTATTTTCAGGTGCTAGAGGTTGAAAAGGCAGCAAAAGAGTTCAATATTCCAATTATCAGAGACAACAGAAAGTTGGTAGCTTCTGAAAATGGAGGATTACACAATCCATCATATCTGGTTTTTGATCCTGCGTGGAGCAAGGGAAGTGTACAGCATTCATCCATCAGGTTCAGTTATCCTTCTGTGTTGGATGTCGAGAGACCAAAAAGTGATGAAGATATTGCTTTCATGAGTGTATGTCTATGCAACATGAGTTGAGTTCAAAAGGATCAAACACACTCTTCCTAACATCATGTGTCTCAGTTTCTAATTCTGAAATTGGCGCATTGATGGTGCAGGTTCTTGAATTGGGGCAACTTATGAAAACACAGAAAATTACATCTGAAGAACTAGTTGGGATCTTTATAAAGAGACTGAAAAGGTGATTGATCTTAATGGTGCTCCTCCTGACTCCTGATTCTCATCTAATTGTATTTCCTTAACTATGTAGTGGTTCCGTTTCCATAGGTATGGACCTGTCCTTGAGTCTGTCATCACCATCACGGAGGAATTAGCATACACACAAGCAAAAGAAGCCGATAATCTACTTGCTAATGGCATTTATCTTGGTAAGTTCTATGTAGTTATTTCCACCTAAGAATTTCAGAGGTTCATCTTTTCCCGGACTACCAGAATTCCGCCTACTTTCCCATGGTATAAGTTAATGAAAATTTTGGAAGCATGAGCATGCTACCTCACTTTCATGCTGCTGAAAGCGGGTTGAAGTACCTGGAGCTTATTTCGTTGTTCACTATTTTTTACTTCTATGACTTTGTAATATCGTATTTTGGATTACTCCATGATAGCTATTGACATTTAATGTGTAGGCCCACTCCATGGTATTCCATATGGATTAAAGGATATTATAGCAGTTTCTCGCTACAGGACAACTTGGGGCTCAAGGACATTTAAAGAACAAGTTCTTGATAATGAAGCTTGGGTCTACAAAAGGTATTGAGTGAGACTAATCCATAACCTAAATCTAATGCATGTATTATGCTATTAATGCATAGTGTTAATACAGGCTCAAGTCTGCTGGAGCGGTTCTTGTAGCAAAACTTGTCTCCGGTTCATTGGCATATGATGATATCTGGTTTGGTGGTAGGACAAGGAACCCCTGGAATATTGAGGAATATTCCACAGGCTCATCTGCTGGACCTGGTGCCTCAACCTCTGGAGGTACCTACTTGGGAAACTTTTCTCTTTGCTAATGAATTATTGTGATGCAGCACTTTGTTGTTCTTTTATTCTCTATATTTTCTGAAAGCAAAGAAAAGTACGAGATCATAGATAACTTTGTCTGTTGAACCATTATAACTGCACGTTATCTTCTCAGTGGATAGTCTTGGTTCCATTTGCAACTGAATGAATTATTGTGATGCAGCACTTTGTTGTTCTTTTATTCTCTTTATTTTCTGAAAGTAACAAAAAATACAATATCTTGGATAATTTTCTGTTGAAGCATCAATAACTGTGCATTATCTTCTCTGGGGATAGGTTTGGTTCCATTTGCAATTGGATCAGAAACAGCTGGATCAATCACTTATCCTGCTGCTCGTTGTGGGGTGACTGCATTACGCCCAACTTTTGGAACTGTTGGTCGAACTGGGGTTATGAGCATATCTGAGAGCTTGGTAGCAGTCACGCATAATCTGCTTTGCATTTCCTTGTTCTTTTTCTTTCTAGTTTCACTGGTTGCTGAAATTTGGTTTTCCATCTTCACAGGATAAATTAGGCCCTTTCTGCAGAAGTGCAGCTGACTGCACAATTGTTCTGGATACAATTCGAGGGAAAGATCCAGATGATATTTCATCCCGAGATATATCCCTTATAGATCCATTTACAGTTGACATAGCAAAGCTAACTGTTGGATATCTTGATGATGCTGAGATGGAAGTATGTGAACTAAATATGCCTCATGCTTTGCCATTGTTTGGTAAAACTTTCTAATTAATCATTTTTGTTTGTCCATGACAGGTAGTTGATGTTCTTAAATCAAAGGGAGTTAAAATGGTTCCTTTCAAGTTAAATTACACAGTCGAATCAGCTCAAGGCATCTTGAATTTCACAATGGATGTTGACATGCTGGCTCATTTTGATGACTGGCAGCGTTCCAACTTGGATGATCAATATGAAGCTCAGGATCAGTGGCCTCTAGAGCTTCGAAGAGCCCGTGTTATACCTGCAGTAGACTATGTGCAGGTACTTTAATTCAAAGATTTTAAGGCTGGAATCTTCTCATTTTGCATTTTTCTTTTAGTCTTCTTTTCAAGTTTGAAAACCCAATTATCGGTTTTCCTTGAAGGGAATTGATCTGTTCCCATAAAGCTCTCTGAAGGTAATATGGTATTGATACACTGGTAGTTGACTGCAAAAATATACGATTATTAGCTGAAAGTCATCACACTCTCTGAATATTACTTGATATGAACTGAGTTTACACTCTGCTTGGATCTTGTTCTCTGAAGTTCACTGGTGGACAATAGGTTTCTGAAACTTTTTTTCAGCACAAATGCTTCTGCTGCACCTTGTGAAGAGTGTTAAATGATGGCAACTAAGATTCCTTGATATAGAAGGTGTCTCTACGAAAAGCCTCTTATTGAATAAACTTCCTCAGATGACAGTTATCATTTTTAGGATGATGAAAGCGTTTCCTGAATTCTAATCCATTTTGGACATAATTTTGATACTTCTTTTTAGTCAAATTGAGGGAATTCAAATAGGGTTCCATAAAAGGCTAATTGTGCACAAGATCTTTTAGATTTAATCTGATGGTGGAGTTCTAAAGACCTAAATGATCTCCACAGGCACAAAGAGCACGGGGAAAACTTATACGGGAAGTCAAGGAAAATTTCAAGGTAGATGCATTTGTTGGAAATGCGACGGATTGGGAAAGAGTGTGTGTTGGCAACCTTGTGGGAATGCCAGTTATTGTTGTTCCAACAGGATTCAAAATGATATCTGATCCACCAACAAATGGCACTCGACGGAGAACTACAATCACCACTGGTATTTATGCTCCCCCAGAGCATGATCACATTGTAAGTTCTCTGAACCATTATCCATGCAAGTGTAATCATATTCTACAGATTCTTTTAAGTGTTTTGACATGATAAAAAGTGCGATTCGTAACGTTATCTTCTGATCTGGTCTTCGTACTTTGATGCTTGTGGCTCTCTCTCTTATCTATGGTGCATTTTATGACATATACATATGTAGGCTTTGGCATTGGCAATGGCTTATCAGTCAGTAACTGATCATCACAAGCAACGCCCGCCAATGGATGATCTTGGACCCGGTGACTCAATCCCGAACCCACCTACTAAGCAAATACCTCACAGACAACTGCGAGATCAAAGGTTTTAATGCCAGCCCTCCTCTTTCTTAGTACATTATTAATTCTGAAACATAGTTTTGCAGCCGAATTATCGACCTGCTGCCTTCTTAGTACTTACATTTTGTTGGCCAGAAGAACCTCTTCTTGTTTTGGTAGTACTTACATCCCATCTAAATCATGGGACTGGACTTGTAACATCCCATTTCATGAAAAGTGGCTGATATCTGTATTTCTCAGTGTTCAATATATCAAATATTGCTCTTGTTAAATACCTCCAATTCTCCTCAGTCTTGCCCTTTGGTCAAGATACACAGCACCAGAACTACATCTGGTTGAATGGGATCAGCAGTATCTCCATTCTGTTGGGAAAAATGAATTTTTGATGGGTCTTTTCTTTAGGTTTGTCGATTGAAACGGGCGATTTCGAGAGTTGATTCCGTCACTGACGACTATGAGTTCTGTTTTGTATTAGAGATGACTGAATGTTCTTGTTGCTTGCCAATGGCATCTGGCAACTGGCTAATCTTAGATTTTTGTTGTACTTTTCTGGAGTTGGTGGATCTTGAGGCTGGCCAGGTCAAATTTTGTTCACTGATGAGGTCTGGATTGGAAGGACCATCGTCATCACGAGCCGCTTGAATTGAAGAATCTTGCCATTTTATGTTTTATGTACAATCTAAACAAAAACAAACTGATAAAACTAAAGACGCGTGACTGGCAACAATAATTTAAAAGTACTTAGTTGTCAAACATAATAAGAACTGGTTTCCAATGAATAAGGATGAGTATTCGTAATTTTATTAAAGATAGTGTTCATTTTATAATTTTTCTAAACTTGTAGGGTAAATTTTGTAAAGCCTTAAATTTAAGGCCCCTTATTTGTTTTTTTACTTCTCTTCTATTCTTTTCCTTGCCAAGAAAGGCATCGTGGACTTCAAATAGGGACTCACTCGGGGAGTAAATCATTGCACAGTTGGGATGAAATTAAGAGTTGTTCCGATTGCAACATATAACTCTCAGTTGTGTATTGTATTTACGATCTAATTAATTGGGAGAGAATCAATAAATTTCTTTTTTGAAGTAATTCATCCTTCTAAAACGAAGAGTTATCATGAACCAATGTAATATAGTTGTTTTGAACTTTCCTTTCTGAGAGTCATTCATCTTTCCCGAATGAAGAGTTGGTGAACATAGCATACAACATAACACAACATAGTTTAGTATATAACATTACACAACATACAAATCTTCTGTTGTACACGTCTTTATTAACAAATTTTAATCTCTAATGGACTTATTAGTAGGATTTTATTATACTTTTTTTTTTTTTTCTTTGAAGCAGGAATTTATTCTACCTAAACTCTCTCACATCAAGTTTCCTTTTCTTTAGTTTTTTTTTCCATAATATTTCTCAATGTTTATAATTATTCAATTAAGGATTTTTTTATAATTTATATCGTTTGATAATGAATAAGCGTTTAAAATATTTAAATTATAATACAAAATTTAACCAATAAAATTGAGATTAATATTGATTTTTTCCATTTAAATATCAATATTCAACGCTTTCAAAAAAAAAAATATCAAAATTCAACTTCCAAACTTTCAAACTTAAATATTAATTTTACCAAATATCATCTAACTTTAAAAGATATAAAGAAATACGTATTACACCGTTTATGCTATTTGAACTAAGAATTTTTATCGTATTTATGTGTCTAATTATTTAATGATGATGATGATGTTTATTCTTTACGTATTGGATTTGATCTCGGTAAACGCGAAATGAATGTAAAAGAATATTTTTTAAAAGAAAAAAAAAAAAAAGGAAAAACAAGGTTACAAATACGTTTGACAATTAATATCAATTTTAAATTAAACTACGCTTTTAGTAAAATCCCCAATCCGATTCTACTGATTCCCATGATTTCCCGATTTCACCCAAACACGGTAGCTCGCGATTTCAGTTAAAAAAACAGCATCACAATCCCCATAAGATAGAAATATAACAGAATAACAGTAACGGTTAAAAAAAAGAAAAAAAAGTAACCCACGCGCTAAATGCGTGTGTTTGACTGACATGGCAAAAGCACCTACCAGAAATCCACACGGCTTTCTCTTATTGGGTACTGAGTCTGACCTGTCCTATTTTCGTTGTCACAAAGCGGGCCCACCCCTTGACAATATGGCAATATCTGAAAATATTTTTTGAAAAAAGAGGATCCAAATTTATCTAAAATTAGATACAGTTATGAGTCTATGACGACATTGACGAGTACTACACAATTTCGATAGATTTTATGTCCCAAATCCTGCACGGACTCGGATGGCAATTCCCGTAATTAATTGGAAAAGGGAGGCGAATCCTAAACCTACCCCTATCTCTCACGTATATCCTCTGTCTTTCTAAGTCTCCATCTCTCTCTCTCTTCTTATATTTTTTTATTCTTACTTTTTTCTTTTACTCCTATAAATACCATACGATCTTCTGAACAACAGCTCCGATCCGCCGTCTGAACACACCATCCCAGTTCTCGCACTGTTCCCTTGTTGTTCTCTCGTGGGGGAGGAAATCAAATCTTTGCAGATTTTTATTTGAATTTGTAATTTGTTGTATCTCAATGAGTTTGTAGAGGAGTTTCTTCACTCGGATCGGTTCAATCTGTTTTTTTTTTTCAACTCCGTCCGCCGCCGATCGATTTGATTCACCTCTGATCATATAGGTGAATATACCAGATCTTAATCTAATTGTGATTTTGAGATAATGCGTGTGTGTTTTGAGGAGGATGTGTTGAGCTGGTTTTGATCTTTGGTACTCGTTTGTTTTTATCTGGATTTGATTTGAAATGAGTTGATCGTTGATGTGTAAATCATGGATCCGTTTTTTTGTGTTTGGGAAAGTACGGTTGTTGATGCATGCAAGTGTGGTGTGAACTGAAATTTGATTGAATTCGTGGAATGTATGCGTAGATACTGTTTGGTTGCTAAATCCATTAGGCAATCGGAGATTACCATTCTGGTGTTCTTCTTTATCAGTTATTCACCGCCTGCTTTGAATTTTCTTTTTGGGGTTTTTGAGCTTCGGTTGGAATTGGAGTTTGATTTGAGGTTCTTTGTGCAGAGTTGTGGTGAATTCTTTCTTCTCTGTTCTTTATTTGAAAAGATTGAAGTCTTTTTTCATGGATATAGTTTCGTCGGCCCGTTTCTTTGTGATTGAATCTCAAGGCTCTTTTTGCATGTCTTTTGTGTGTGAGATGTTTATTTGGTGGTTGTTTATTTTAACTGGTAAAATCTCTGGTAGTTGTGAAAGCTTTTGTTTTTCCGTAAAGGTTTGGTCTTTCACCTTTGACTGAATCCGATTTTGATTTTGTTTTTGTTTTCTCCTCTATGAACAGTTGGAATTCTGCTGAATGCCTCTGGACTTTTATCTTCTTATATGATTGAAAGTTTATCATTTATCTGTTTCTGGATTTTGATACCACTACATTCAAATTATGACTAGGTCATCTTTCCTATATTGGTTTCGAAATATGAACTAGTCTTAAGCATCTACTTAACTTTTTCCGTATAGATCTAAACTTTCTAGGTTAAGATAATTGTATACGTAAATTGTTGAGTATTGCAAATGCTCTTTTAGTTAATTTGTTTGAAATTAGAATGCTACAGCGAAAATAAAGTTTGTACCCGTATATCTTCATCACTTTGCCTTGTTTCTGTTTGTTGCTTTTTCATGATTGTATTCTATTTGGTCTCTGTAGCTAAAGATTTGACCTTTAGTTTGACAGATGTAAAATACTTTTAGTAACTAGGACTCAATTTGTAAAGAGTCAACTTCACCTTATAGCATTTCTGGGCAAAGCATTGTGATGTATAGTGCCTTTGAAACAAAATTAGTTTTAATGTGATATAAATTATCTGAATTTGAAATCGGAGCATATGTGTCCATTCTGTTCCAATAGGCTTATTACCACACTTGTGATTTTGCAGCACTTTAGCTGTTGAGATGGCATCAACAGCTGGAGCAACTGGCTGGCTGAGAGGAAGAGTGAAAGCCGTTCCATCTGGTGACAGTTTGGTGATAGTTGGGAGCTCCAAGGCTGAAATCCCCCCAGAGAAGACTATCACTTTGTCATCCTTAATTGCTCCAAAATTGGTAAAAAATTTTTTTTTTGTGAAATTAAAATTAGTTTTGAGCTTGGTATCAGCAATTCAACCCACACTTCTCACTAATTCAGATTTTGTCAATTTTTTAGCCTTTGCGACTGCTTTGATCTTGCTACAATTTTTAAAATCTTTTGGAAATGTTTAAAGTTGAAAGTATAAGAAAGCCTTTTTCCATAGTGTTTGTTGAAGATATGTTCTTAAAATCATTTTCTTTCTACAAAATTTTGTGATTCTTTTGTATTTTGTTGTTTGGATACATTTTCTGGTCTTCTGATTGGTATAAGCCTTTAGATATCTTAATTTCCTTGGTTTCAGTTGTTTCGTAAAACACTTCGTGAGCCCTAACTTTTCTGTTTTAGGCTCGGAGAGGCAGTGTCGATGAGCCATTTGCATGGGGAAGCCGAGAATATCTGAGGAAGCTTTGCATTGGAAAGGTTATAAGTCATTGCCTTTAGTGGTTCTCATTTATACCTTTCCAAAGATCTATATTCTTATGCTATTTGTTTCTTTTACAGGAAGTTACTTTTAGAGTTGATTACACAGTGCCTTCCATAGGCCGAGAATTTGGCTCTGTTTTTCTTGGAGATAAAAATGTCTCATTGTTGGTTGTATCTGAAGGCTGGGCAAAGGTTGAGTTTTTGTCTCCTTGTCAAATATGTTGATGGAATGATGGAATTCTTATCTATATTTTCAGCTTTTAGGACTAATTGTAGTTCTTTTACAGGTTAGGGAGCAGGGGCAACAAAAAGCAGAAGTTAGTCCCTTCTTGGCCGAGTTGCAACGACTTGAAGAACAAGCCAAGCAACAAGGTCTTGGCCGTTGGAGCAAGGTGAGACTGAAGTTTCTATTCCCATTGCCTAATTGAAGTTGACATAGTTCCTCTATACGTGCATTCAGTACTTGATAGAGCACATTTTTTTCATACTTCAGGATTGAGGTTGTATACTAAGTTAATGGATGGTTATCTAGGAAATGTTAATGAGGATTTTGTGCTCCTTACTCTTCTAGCATTTAGCTTTAGTTTGTGCGTTCTTTTTTCCAAGAATGGATTTGGAGAACTATTTACCAATACAATTTAATGCTTTATGGGTTTTAGGTTCCGGGTGCCTCTGAGGCGGCCATTAGGAATTTGCCTCCCTCGGCTATTGGTGATCCTAGTAACCTAGACGCAATGGGGCTTTTGGCTACAAATAAAGGGAGACCGATGGAAGCTATAGTGGAGCAGATTCGTGATGGAAGCACTCTTCGTGTTTATTTGCTTCCTGAGTTTCAGTTTGTCCAGGTTTTTGTTGCTGGGATTCAGGTACTGGCCTGGTTCGAATTTCTGCCATCGACAGGCTTCATTTTATGCTTCATACCCAGATTTCTGACTTCATATTCTTAACATTTTTTAAATCAGGCGCCATCTATGGGAAGAAGAGCTACACAAGAAGTAGTTGTTGAACCTGAAGTAGCCTCTGATGAACAAAATGGAGACTCTTCCACTGAGGCTCGAGCACCTTTAACATCAGCTCAAAGACTTGCAGCCTCTTCAGCGTCTATTACTGAAGTTGCTCCTGATGCATTTGGGAGGGAAGCTAAACATTTCTCTGAGATGCGTGTTCTGAATAGAGATGTGAGTATTATTCTTGCCGATGTCATTGTTCTTGTTTTTGGAGTATTGCATTGATTTTCATGCCATTATACAGGTAAGAATTGTCTTGGAGGGTGTTGACAAATTCAGCAATTTGATTGGCTCAGTCTATTACTCAGATGGTGATTTCGCAAAGGACCTGGCACTGGAGCTTGTTGAAAATGTATGGAAAACCTGCTAATGGTGTTTACATATTTGTCCTATATATCCTAGCACTAGTTGTCGTGCTGTCAGCTCTAAAGCTTACCTTTGTTTCTAACACATTGATATTAATTACTACCTCTGTCCCAAGCAGGAGTTTTTATTTGGTACAGAGGGAGTGTAAAAAAATTCCTTATTCTGTTTGACTAACTTTGATTGTCCTTTCCTAATATTTAATATGGGATGCAGGGTTTGGCAAAATATGTAGAGTGGAGTGCAAGCTTATTGGAGGATGATGCCAAGCGAAAGTTGAAAAATGCAGAACTTCAGGCAAAAAAGACTCGATTGAGACTTTGGACAAATTATGTACCCCCAGCAACCAATTCAAAGGCAATTCATGACCAGAATTTTACCGGGAAAGTGCGTATTTGCTCGTTGTCTGGATGTATACAGTTTGCCTTGCTGCTTGTTTGAATTTAGAGCTTTATTAACCTATATATTCACTCTCTATAGGTTGTGGAGGTTGTTAGTGGGGATTGTGTTGTTGTAGCAGATGATGCTGTGCCATTTGGTGATCCATCCGCAGAGCGACGGGTCAATCTTTCAAGTATCAGGTGTCCTAAAATAGGAAATCCTCGTAGGGATGAGAAACCTGCTCCCTATGCCCGGGAAGCTAAAGAATTCCTGAGGACACGCCTTCTTGGCCGCCAGGTAGTGCAAACACATATTAACATCATTGTTATTGTTTCTTAGGATAAGACAAAATAAATTGATATATGATCTTATAACTTCTCAGGTGCAAGTTTCTATGGAGTATTCCAGGAAGGTGACTATGGCTGATGGTGCTGTGGTTCCAGCTGCTGGGGCAGATTCTAGGGTGATGGATTTTGGATCCGTTTTCCTTGCTTCTCCAGGGAAGGATGGGGATGATGCCCCTCCTGCTGCGTCAGCTGCATCTGCTGCAGGCAGTCAGCCGGCAGGTGTGAATATTGCCGAGCTTCTGGTTGCCCGTGGTTTTGCATCGGTCATCAGACATCGGGATTTCGAGGAAAGGTCAAATTATTATGATGCCCTTCTATCAGCTGAATCTCGTGCTATTTCTGGAAAGAAGGGTATTCATTCTGCAAAGGATCCTCCTGTTATGCACATAACAGACCTACTAACCGTGAGTCTCGCTTTTCGGTTGTGTGTTTTTCATTTAAACCTGCTCAATGGTTTTTTAACTTTTGTTTCTTCCTTTTTATGCCATTTAGGCAACAGCAAAGAAGGCCAGAGATTTCTTGCCATTTTTGCAGCGGAGTAGGAGGATGCCTGCTATTGTGGAGTATGTCCTTAGTGGTCATCGATTTAAACTGTTAATTCCTAAGGAAACATGCAGCATTGCTTTCTCCTTCTCTGGAGTTAGGTGTCCTGGTCGAGATGAGCCATATTCTGAAGAGGCAATTGCATTCATGAGGCGGAAGATAATGCAGAGGGATGTTGAGGTAAAATGGTTTTCTTTCTTTTCATAGTATTTAGTAGCATAGAGTTCTGTTGCTGATACTATCTTCTATATTTTTGCACCCAGATCGAAGTCGAAACTGTTGATAGAACCGGAACTTTCCTGGGATCTTTATGGGAGGGCAGAACCAATATGGCTGTGCCACTTCTTGAAGCTGGCTTGGCAAGGCTTCAAACTTCCTTTGGTACCGAACGAATCCCAGATGCTCATCTGCTGGCGCAGGCTGAGCAGTCCGCGAAGAGGCAGAAATTGAAGGTTAGTTGAGACTGACGCCTGCAATTCAGAATTTTTACTCTTGAACTGTTTCTGATAAATATTGTTCACAGATATGGGAGAACTTTGTAGAAGGTGAAGAGGTTCCTACCAACAATCAAGCTGCAGAGAGGAGGCAGAAGGAAGAATTAAAGGTACTTGGGCATATTGTAGAGCAGTATTTTGATCTCATGTACATTTTGAGGGGACTTTAATTGCTTATTTGTTTTATTTCATTAGGTGATCGTCACAGAAGTCCTTGGAGGTGGTAAATTTTACGTTCAGTCAGTCACTGATCAGAAAGTGGCCTCCATTCAGCGACAGCTTGCTGCTTTAAATTTCCAGGAAGCTCCTGTAATTGGTGCCTTTAATCCTAAAAAGGGCGACCTTGTTCTTGCTCAATTTACCGCTGATAATTCCTGGAACCGAGCAATGGTGAGCCCACGAATATTCTTGTTGGACTTAGTTTGATTTTTTCAAATATCTTTATAATTGGATTTCTGTTTCCTGATATATTCTTGTTTGATGTGTTAAGATTGTTAATGCTCCCCGAGGTAATGTTGAATCTTCTAATGATAAGTTTGAAGTATTCTATGTGGACTATGGCAACCAAGAAGTAGTTCCATACAGTCAACTTCGACCCCTGGATTCTTCAGTCTCTGCTTCCCCTGGCCTCGCCCAGCTATGCTCACTTGCATATATGAAGGTCCCAAACCTGGAAGAAGATTACGGGCAAGAAGCCGCCGTGCGCTTGAGTGAATATTTGCTAAGCACTCCTAAAGAATTCAGGGCCGTGATCGAGGACCGTGACGTTTCAGGAGGGAAAGTGAAAGGACAAGGAACTGGAACTATCCTTATGGTAACCTTGTTCCCTACAGACAATGAAACCAGCATAAATGCTGCTATGCTACAGGTTTGATTCGCAGCTACCAATGGCTATTGTTATTTTGCTTCTTTGCTAAAGGTCCTAACTCTTTTTGTCCATAATCTTTCAGGATGGACTTGCTAGGTTGGAGAAGAGGAGGAGATGGGAACCGAAAGACAGACAACAAGCCTTGGATGAACTGGAAAAGTTCCAGACCGAGGCTCGGAGCAAGCGGCTTGGGATGTGGGAGTACGGCGATATCCAGTCTGACGAAGAGGACAGCGGTCCTCCGGTCAGGAAAGCCGCTGGGAAGCGGTTATGAAAGAGTTTTGTAGCCTGAGTTTGACTTTGCAGGCTTGCGTGTGCTCCCCCACCTTATAAGAAATAGAGAGAACAGAATGTTATAGTTAGCATTAACTTTTCAATTTTGTAAACATTTTTTTTTTTTTTTTCTGTTTTAGGCTGAACAAGTTCTGTGGTCCTTGGGGAGTGGAGAGAGAGAGGGACAAATTTTGTTTTCCTTTCTTTTTTTTTTTTTTTCCGATTTTTTCTAAGTTATAGAACTCTTAATAAGGCAAACTTCACCTGGTCTGTCTTTCTTTGTTCATGTAGTGTAACAAATATTTTTTGGAGTGAATTTTAGACATAAATGTTGCCATTCCCAATCTTCCTCAGCAGCTTTCCTTACATGAGTTCTAAAAGGTTATTGAAACAGTCGATGGAGATCATGAAGCTGTTGAAGATTAAGCTGCTGTCATCTGCTAATATACATAACAAAGTAATATATGTTCTTGAAAGAACTTGATTACATACAACAAACATGATTTCTTTAATGAGAAGAAAACGTCGGTTATTTTAATGGGTGTTTTTATCTGGGATTGATTATTAATCAGGATGGAATAGTTCTGTGTTCATCAGTTCCGATTTATGGTAATGAGGCCGGCTATGTCGTCGGAATGTCGAGTCATATGTCGTCCGATTTATGGTGACAGAGGACTGTTATTCTCAGCCGGGCTCCGTCAAGATACTCCCCGGCGAAACTTTGACAGTGGTGTCTTCCTCCAGCAGCACTCGTGCAAGAGGCCATAATGGAGTAATGGGACTGTTTTACATTTTGGTTGCAGATCTCGACTAGGGATGATCAGCCAGTTCTTGATATAAAAGAATTTAATAAAATAGTCTTCCTGTTTAAATGGATAAACTGAGACTGATGTTTATATGAGTGTTTCTTCTTGTATTTGCAATCAGAATTGGCAATGGAATCTGGGTTTTTTCTTTGGCTTAAATCCATTTTTGGTCCCTTATAACATGAGTTATTTCAGTTTTGATCCTTCATATGTTTTAGTCACAAATTTTAGTCCCACTTAATTTTTTTTGACAATTCTAGTCTCTTTTAAATGAAAAGTTTAGAAGATAACGGATTAACTCATTTGATCACTAGTCAAACCTAATTTTTTCTTCAAAATGATTTGTACCGTGATATTTTCAACCCATTTTATAATCCGGATCCTCATGAATGTTCAACTCATTTAGGGTTTCGGCCGTCATTTTAGATTGTGAGTCGATCTAAATAGGTTGAACATCCATGAAGAACCGAGTCATAAAATGGATTGAAAACATCATGGTACAAATCACTTTGAATAAAAAAATTTGATTAGTGATCAAATGAGTTAATCTGTTATCTTCTAAACTTTTCCGTTAAAAATGATCAGAATTGGTAAAAAAGAAAATTAAATGGGACTAAAATTGATGGTTAAAACATATAGGAGATCAAAAATAGAATAACCCATGTTATGAGGGACCAAAAATAGATTTAAACCATATTTTTATCTATGTACGTCCACGGACATTTGATTTAGGCTATTCATTTGGAACGAGAAACCATTGATCATTTGGAACTTTATCTATGGCGCCCAAAATCAAACACTTATCATGCGATTAACACATAAATCACACAACCAATTGGTTTCATGTGGAACAAGTGAACCATGGACATTTTGATCATTTTAACAAGCAGACGTCTATATATTTTTTTCTTTCTGTACTGATTATTTTTCAGATAAACTGTCATCTATCAGACCAGTTAAAATTTTCAAGTCAAACCCACTATCGACAACCATTTTTTAAACCCAATTCAAATTTATTAGCTGCCTAAACTTCGACTCAATCAAATACTAACACCAAGACGTTCGCCCAAAAAACTATTAACTTCCAAACCTATTAAAACGATTTACATAGAATGGATAAGAAGCTAGAATGGACTAATCCAAATCAAATCTTGAAAATGAGTTAGTGCCCTACATGAAAGGGACTTCTAATTTGTCTAATAAATTTATTATTTGTCTAATAAAAAGTTAGGCAAAATTACATTTATATCCTTTGAACTAAAAGACTTCAAAATTTTATAAACAAAAAGGGTAAAAAACACAATGAATTAGCGTTGGATATAGCCAAAAACGCCAAAACATGACTTTTATCCATGGCTCGCTCATTAATTTATAGCTTTTTGACATGCTGAATATGAAAAGTGTAGCGTTTTTGACATGCTGAATATGAAAAGTGTAACATTTTTGACATGCTGGATGCAAAATTTGTAGCATTTTTGACACGCTGGATGTGAAATTTGTAGCGTTTTTGACATGCTGAATATGAAAAATGTAGCATTTTTTACATGCTGGATGTGAAATTTGTAGCATTTTTGACATGGTGGATGTGAAATTTGTTGCGTTTTTGACATGCTGAATATGAAAAATGTAACATTTTTTACATGCTGAATATGAAAAATGTAATGTTTTTGACATGCTGGATGTGATATTTGTATTGTTTTTTGCAAGTTGTGAAATAATAATTTAATTGCGTTTATATCATTTTGAATATAATATTGTGAGTGGTTTAATTATTTATATAAACTTTCTTTATTTTTATTTTTTTCCTCAATGTAAAAATTTTCTAACTTAATAATCATTGGATCAATAATAGAATACGGTAGAAAATGTAATGAATTGGCATCAACAAACAGACAACCACAAATTGGCAAATAAACATGATAAAACTAGTAAAAATAAGAAAAGTCATTTTCAGGTTGACCATGGAAACGACAATGTAGAGTACAACTCTACACGTACACCTTACATATGATATACATACATATATCATGTCCTTGCTAATGCAATGTCTTACCTTTGGATGCGACATGAGGCGACACAATACTTGAAATGCAGATATCGATAGCTCACGTTGATGGGAATCATTATGTACGTGTAGATGTGGTCCAATTCAGCTATATGCAATCGTTGCACCTCGTTTGGCAATATCAACATAATCCTAATACTGTAGGACAATGGACTCATAATTTGAGGAGGTTTAGGTATCGACTATTGGTAAATCGTAGTGATGCATAGGAATTTCAGTTTTATGTGACATTTTTATGATCAATATTACATTAACCATTAATGTAATTTGACTTTTATTTAAAGTTGTGCATCAATTGATATTATAGTAATGTAATAGCATTGACGTACATAGTTCAATCCACAAATGCATATAACATAAAATAAAATACAATCTACATATATCAATCCAAAATATAATACAATACAAAACTACATCTGCGCGATCAGTCATACTATCAATCCAACATAAAATACATAATATCAATCAACAGAATATCAATCCAAGTACATAAGTATGTAAAGTGCAAATGAGACACTCAATCCGAGCGATCAAACCTATGCTTGAACTGTGCAGACCGCTCCGAGTACTCAACATAAAGGTCGGTGCTCGCTCCCTCAAATGATCGAGCAACTCGCGCTGAATCTGCAGTAAATCACCCATCCACTACAAAAATTTAAATAATAAAATGAAAACTAACTTTTAAAATTATAATAAATTAAATTAACAAATTAAATAAAAAAACACAGAAATCATTTAACTAATTAAAATAATAAAAAAATAAATAACTTTATTTAATTATCTAATTAAATTATTATTTAATTACCTTATTAAATTATTAAATCAATTAGATAATTTATTCAATTTCCTAATTAATCTAACTATTTGAATTAATTAATTAATTAACTAATTAGATCAATTAACTAATTACATAAATAAACAATTTAATTACCTTATTAAATTATTAAATCAATTAATAATTTATTCAATTGCCTAATTAATTTAACTATTTGAATTAATTTATTAATTAATTAACTAAATACATAAATAAACAATTAAATTATTATTAAAATACCTTCAATCGCTGCATTTTAACGAGCGAGCAATGGCTCGTTGCTCGCTACACTTTAGCGGGCGAGCATGTTTCAAACGCTTTGTTTTAGCATTTTTGTTATTGATTTTCGTAACGTTTTAGCGATCCAGACATTGTCAAATGTTATGTTTTAGCGTTTTTTTTTGTCTTCTATATTATTAAATTTACGTTTTCTAGTGATTCTAACGTAAAATTAGTGCGTTTTAGAACGGTTTTTATACAAAAATAAGTAGATTTTTGGGCACAAGGATAATTCGAATATTTTTTATTATATAAATAGTAATTTTATTATACTAATTCAGTACATGGAATCATAACATATTGGGGCCGGGCCGGGCTGGACCGGACCGGACCGGACCGAGGCAGTTGTATTCGGATGTGGATGTTTCCTTTTATCTTTTTTGGGCTATGGAGGATTAAGTTTTCTTTTTTCGGAAATTTTTTTAATTACCTTCGCAGGAAATCCTCTATACAATCAATACATATAACTTATAAATAATGGGAAAAAATTGCAAGAATAGTATATATAGTATAATGTAATATCAAATTCAATTGTAAAGATTGGATGGTAGACAAATTTAATTTTAAATTTTACTATTTATAATACATTTAGTTCTAATAATAATTTTTTAAAAAAAATAGTTTTGAATTCACGATGACATATTAGTTCATGTGGTATAAAATTTGACACATGGACTAAACTAATCCATATAATATAGATTTGATGAAATTTCAATTCAACCGTTACGTGTTCTAAAAAAAACTATTACGTATCAGGGTTAAATGTGTCGTAAATAATTTATGACTAAATTTGTCCGATTATCAAATATTTTTTACTAAATTTATATAGTGACTTTGTTTTGCATTTTTTTTTCCAATAAATAATTGTAAATTTTTCTAAAATGTACAGTGAGGTCCAACTCTCACGTGGGAATGATGGAAGGAAGCAGGATGGAGACGACCTTGACTTTCTGAACATTCAAAACTTCAAATTGACATATCAAATCATTGCATTATTTTATATCTATTGGTCACGCGGTGGCCTGTTAGGTCGAGTCAATCCAGCCATATACTCCGATTTAAATCCTCATCCAACCACCGCTAATAATCCCTGAAAGTTTTTTGCATTATTTCCCAGTCGTTTCTCTCTTGGTGGTGACCATGGCAAACCCACCAACATGGTCTGAACTTCTGGGGGAAAACGATTGGGAAGGCCTTCTTGAACCTCTAGATGATAATCTCCGGGCCCTGATTCTCAGGTGCGGCGATTTTTGTCAGGGAACCTATGATGCATTCAACAACGACCGAAATTCCAGGTTCTGTGGGTCCAGCAGATATGGAAAGAAGAGCTTCTTTGAGAAAGTGATGATGGAATCAGGGTCGAATTATCAGGTCCATTCTTTCCTGTATGCCACGGCAAGAGTTGGCGCCCACAAGGCTTTTTTTCTCCATAGTTTGTCCCGTGAATCTTGGGATCGGGAGACCAATTGGATTGGCTATATTGCTGTTACTACAGATGAATATAGTCGGGATATAGGGCGGCGGGAAATTTATGTGGCGTTTCGGGGCACCACCAGGAGTTATGAATGGGTTAATGTGATGGGAGCAGGGCTGAAGTCTGCAGAGCCGCTTTTAAGGCAGAAAGTCTGGAAGAAAAATGAAGATGGAAGTGTCAGCAATGGCGATGATGATGATGATGACGATGATGATAATTTGCCTAAAGTTATGCAGGGTTGGCTCAAGATTTACCTTTCAGATGATCCCAACTCGCCCTTTACAAATTTAAGTGCAAGAGATCAACTTCTGGGCAAAATTGATGAGCTGAGAAGCCTCTATCAAGGTGAGGAATTGAGCATACTATTCACAGGGCATAGTCTTGGCGCAAGTTTATCAATTCTCGCTGCTTTTGATCTTGCTGAAAATGGGCTAAACGACATCCCTGTTTCTTGCATAGTCTTTGGTTGTCCGCAAGTTGGAAACAGGGCATTCAAAGAGAAACTGAAGGAATTTCCAAACCTGAAAATCCTCCATGTCAAGAACAAAATCGACTTGATCCCGCATTATCCTAGCCATTTACTGGGCTACCACTGTACAGGAACCGAGCTAGTGATTGATACCAGGAAATCTCCATTCTTGAAGGACTCGAAGAACCCAAGTGACTGGCATAATCTGCAGGCAATGCTGCATATTGTGGCTGGTTGGAATGGATCCGGTGGACAATTTGAATTGAAGATCAAGAGGAGTTTGGCTTTGGTGAATAAATCTTGTGGGTTTCTGAAAGATGAATGTTTGGTTCCGGAGTCTTGGTGGGTTGAAAAGAATAAAGGATTGACTCTTGATGAGAATGGAGATTGGGTTGCCGCAACTCCGGCCGATGATGACTGGCCGGTTCCTGAACATTGATCTTCAGAATTCTTGAATATTTAGTTGATGAGTGGCCGCCGGCCAGCCAAATTAACGGATTGCTTTTTTTTTTTTTTTTTATACAAACTAACTCCAGCTCAACACATATTATGTTTCTAAGCGCGAAATATTTACTATTGAATTACAACCTTCATACTATTGAATTACAACCTTCTTGTTATGAATTATTTTTTTCTTATTGTTATTATTAATGAATTGTATATTAGTTGATTACATTTTTGTTTTAGCAAGGAATGCATAAGTGTGGTGGTTAGCATATTTGATTGTAATAGGGTGATGGTTTGAATAGTACATTGTTTTATAAACTTTTATATAATAATATAATATAAAAGAAAATATGAAAATTTGACTGAACAATGTAACTCAATGGTAGGCACTTTCAATTAAAATAATAGATTTTGATTTTGAATCATCGATATTAACTCTAAACTCAACCTAATTTCTGAATGGGTAGTACTATTTGTAGCCAATTTTTTACTATTTGTAGCCATATTTTCGAAATAATATTCCCAAATTGTCCTTTTACTAATTTTTAATAATTTATCAAAATTCAACAAAATAAATATATATTTTTTTTATCTCAACAAAATGAATACTATCTTAATTATTTTAAACATATTTAATCGTATAATAACCAATTATAAGAATAATTCTCACACATATAGTATTTTTTAAAAAAAAGATAAAAAAGAAGGAAATGGGAGAGGAAAATAATCAAAAAAATTTTGTTGGTAAAAAATTCATGAACAACTACTTGTGTTAATCGAATGAAACCCCGATCAATTATTAGAATTAGTATCATCACCATCACAACCATCTCCATGGGATTGATCGCAACAATGATTTGATTTCTATCATCGTAATCATCGTTATCATCTTTATCAAAGGGTTTATTTTTGTGGAAAATGCAGCATTTCTTGGAGCAGTTCTTCCTGCTATTATTGCTGCAGAGAAGACAAGGAAGATGACGAGGACATTGTTAGGATTTGGATAAGGTTAGAAGAAGAATATGACGACGTGAATTGCCTCATAGTGGCTCTGGTCATCGTTAAGTGGTATCCGCGGGAAGAAAAATAATTCCAAAAAATGGGCACAATAAATAAATAAATAAATAAATATATGTGTGTAATTATGAACAAATTCTATTATGTTATTATCTTATTATGAGAATATATTATGCACTAAGTAAAATAATTGTTTCAGAATTTAAATGTTCTTTAATTAAATTTTTTTGTGCAGAAATTTTTCCTATATCGGAGGTTCATTATCAGTGTTGATTGAGATTTTAAAATTCGTGTAATATAACTATCTTAGTTCAATTAAAAAAACTTATGATGATATGGTGCTAAGGTTTCATGTTTTATAACCACAATTTGAAAAGAATCGGTAAAGGAGGAGGTGAAATTGAATGTGAGGGTAATGTGTTAGTGGTGGAGTTTGAAAAAAGAGAAGAAGAAATAAGAAAGAATTTTGATTTTTTTTTTATTAGAGGGGTATTTTAGATAGTAAACTTTGAAAATAGGATTATAAATAATAAAAAATGGACTACAAATAATAGTCTATTTTCGGAAATTGAGTAAAACCCAAAAGGAGTGAAATGGGTAGAAATCGAAAGAGATTAATCATAGAAACAATAAAACATTCATAGGCTAATCATCATCGCATAGAGAGCATAGGTAACAAGTAGCTTACTCCTAGGAAAAATCCCAGGTTTTAGGCATTTATAAATAAGAAGGAATATGCTTCCTGGAAGTAAATTACAAGACATTTACTGAGAAAGTAAGAATTGCCTGAACAGTGGTTGGCTCCTCATCATATGCCCCCTCACGAATCCGACGGAACTGAGATTTTGCGGCTAATAATTTCCTCTCAAGCCGGGCGGGTGGTTTGGCTGAAACAGGTTTATTTGGATGATTTTAAATTATATACAAATTTTATTAGTTTGGAATATTTTAATTTTTTTAAGCACAAATATTCTAAATTAGAGATTAGTTTAATCTACAGTTTTAAAGATGAAATTGTCATGTTCAATCGGACCTATTAGATATATATTTATTATATAATATGATAATATAATAAATATATTTTATTTTTTTAATTTAAATTTACTCTATTTTTTCCTCTCTTTCATTATCATGTATTTTATTTCTTTCTCCATTGTTAGCACTAGTCTCAAAATTGTATATGCTACCGTCCAAAAGCGAATTTACTTCATTTAATTCAATCTCGAAAAATTAAAAGTGGAATTAACAGTTTTGAATTATATATTCACTATATCAGACAATGAATCTCTCTTCTCCCTCCTTCTCTATTGTTGCCTACATAGAAGTCATGGTCCATCGTAATTAATCATAAAAAAGTTTTAATTTTAATTTTTATACTTGATTATGATTGATTAGAATTGTGAGATTGTGGGGCAAGTAGTGGGTAGATATTTTGTATTGTGAACTTGTTATTTAAAAAAAGGTATAAAATAATTTTGAACCGCTTAAATATGGTTTGATTAACTTTGTTTTGACATATATATTTTTTGACAGATTTAGTTTAAAAATTTTTCAAACTGCAATTATTGGTTGGTTTGGCCTCTCTTTCTGCCTTCAAACTCACCAACTTATACCCCTATTGATATGATTTGTATCTGGAAGATTATCCACTTGTCCCAAATTACAATTTTTTTTGTAATTTTATAAATATAATTTTATAATTTTTCAAACCTAAATGGTGATCTACTAGTATTATTTATTAATTATTAGCAAGATAGAATTTAAATAAAAAAATTATTGCAAGATTCCTTAAATATACGAAATATGTTCCTACTTTTAAAGACTTGTGTGGTGTTGTATGGGTTATACGGAATAATTGCCAACTGCCTCTCTTCTTCGACTAAGACAACAATGGCCTAATTCTTCACTCAAAATGGACGGCCCTTTCTAGGAAATGGAGTTGCTCAAAAAAAAAAAAAAAAAAAAAGAGGGAAATGGAGTGCTGTCTCTTTGGATGATTCAGTCCAGTTACTTTAGGCTCTTCTGAAAATGAAATTCCATATATTGTTGCCCTCATTAATGTATTAAGTGGTAAGAATAATGTTGTAATTGGTTCTAAAGTACTTACGTTTTGTAGTAAGTATAGTGCTCCTATTTCGAATGATATAGGTTAAATGTGTGATTTTTATTTACAGTAACAAATTTAAAAATAGATAAGATAATAATTTAATAAAGTAAATAAAAGACCTATCTCGAAAACTCATATATTTTAATATTACAAGTTAAAAATTTAGATTATGGGAAAAATGAAATTGAACTATGGTACTATGTAAAGCAATTGTGTTATTTTTTATGTGAGCTTTATGTGTGTTTGTGTTCTCATGCATCAGTGTAATAGAGTTATATGTTGGGTATAAGTGATTTGAGTTGTGTTTTTTTTTTTTTTAATTAAAACTGCTTTTGTTTGTATGTTTTTTGAGAAAAAATTTCGATTTTTAACAAAATTCTCTCGCAAGATTATTTTAAGAAATTTTTTTCCCACGTTAATTTTTACTTTTTGTTATAAAAGTCTCAAAATTTGGGTTTCTAATACCAAAATATGAAAAAATAGTAAGTACAGTCCTTATATAGTTTTAGTATCAAATTTAGTACTAAACGTTTAGTAATCAACAAATTTAGTTATAAATTTTATTATTCATAACATATTTAGTCATAATAATAATAATAAAAAATATATTTAAAACTTACGGTGAAGTATTAATACACGTGACATAAAATTTGTTACCTAACTTAAATTAATTTACCTGGCATAGTAATTGAAAGAAGTGTAATTTAACCCTTAAGTACCAAAAAACTGTTATTATTACTAAAAATATTTGAATAACAAAATTTATAATTAAATTAGTCAATTATCAAACATTTATAACTAAATTTGCATACTATCATTCTATAAAGACTATTATTACATTTTTATCCCCTCTCGTAATCCATTGTGAAGATATTTTGGCTTGAAAATTTTAAAAGTCATAAGCAAAAAGGTAAAACTAAGCTTTTTTTTTTTTTAATTATTATTCTTTAAAGAACTTTTTTTTTTTTTTTTGAGCAAATTTTTTAAAGAAATTAACCTGGCATAGTTTGCCTGGAAAATCAAGGATGATATCCTTGTGCCCGTGAAGCTAGGACACGATTTTTTTGATGAAAATAACTAAACAAACGAGAGCATCGAATGCAAGGCAACGTTGTTGGAGAGATCAGCGAGGAAAAATCTACTTAGTACTAATTATTTAATTTAATCCAGCAAGTAACCTTGTACATTTTTTATCACGTCCCCCTCCTCAATCATTCTTCAACTCTTCCATAAATGGAGGCTGCTCATACATGTCCATCCTCCCCTTCTCTCCCCTTTTCTGATTTCCTCGTATCCGTCTTCTCGATTTATAAAATAATATTATAATCATGATATTTATGCAAAAATATAAATATTACGGATGCATGCATGGAGACTATGAAACTTAGCTTTCTCTGAACTCTCTCCCTCAACGGCTCTATGTTCCGCCAATTCCGGCAATGGCTGTTGCCGCCGTCGCAGCCGAGCCGGGGTTGGATGCATGCCTAGGAGACGTTGAGGTGATTGTTCAGCAGAAGCTGAGTTTCTGTTTGATCAAGGGTTTGATTTGTCGGAGGAAGGACGCAAAATGCTTCATCAAAGAGACCTTAATTGTGCGATAAGATTGATGGGACAAACATATATAGGTACGTAAATTATTATGAATTTTTGGTATGCTTCGTCATATTCAAAGCCCTCTACGAGAATATGTGCCTTGTTTTCATGGTTGGTTTATGTAGGATACTTAGAACGACTCACATTAACTCTTTCCTTAATTCATTATTGTTCGGTTATTTTAGTTTAATAAATATATAACTTATTTAATTAGGTGGAAAGACGACATATGTAATATGTTATACTTTTATCTACCTATTAGGACCATATGTATGAACAAGTATACATATGGAGCAATTTTCAATTTGTGTATGGATAATAATACAAACGATGAGTTACATTTATTCCGGTCAAACATTGAATTTTTTTAAAAAAATAGAAAAATTTAGTGATTTTCTTCAAAAATGAGTTTAGGTAGATACGGATATGAATTTTTTAATAATTTTTTGAAATTGTCTACCTATGAAGTTTTGTTAATTAAAAGATTAATTGTTATGAATTTAGGCAATTAATGAAAATAAATGTAATTTTAAGAATCTCAAAAGTAATAGTAATTTTATCAAATCACAATAGACATAAATGTAATTCATCCTACCATTAAATGTTAAAACTATCATTGTGATAATCTAATTTTTATAATTTTACTATAAATACATACCATTTTACTTTTAAAATTAAAATTAAGATGATTATATATGATTTTTATATACAATTTAGAGTTAAAATATAAAGATATAAGAGAAAAATATATCTATAATAACAAATATTTTATGTGATTGGTGGTTAATTTAAAATAGAAAAGTACTTGGTCTAAACAATAATATTATTATAAGACAGATGGAGTAACATATTTAATGTTGCAAATTAGCAGTCCGTATACCCTGTACATAGTGGTACATGTACCTACTACTATATATAGTAATTTTTTGCTTAACAACTGTACACTTACTAAATATAGTAAGTTTCGCCCACGCGCGCGCTCGCTGAGCCCACAACGTCTTCGCTGAGTCCACAACATCTCAGAACAACAGCCGCAACGTCCAAAAAATAACTGTCGCAACGTCTACATCCAGGCATGTCCACCACGTCTCATAACACAAGCACCACGTCCGAAACAACTAGCACCACGTCCAGAAACGTCTACATCCATGAATGTAAATTTAAACTGATTTTTTCACAAATACAACTAGAACCACGTAAAAAACAAATAGAACTACGTCCAGAAACATCCTCATCCATGCGTGTGAATTTAAACTGCCTTTTTTTTACAAAGACAGTCCACCACGTCTCAGAACAACTAGAACCACGTCAAAAACAACTAGCACCACGTCCATAAACGTCTACATCCAGGCATGTCCACAACGTCTTCGCTGAGTTAACAACGTCTCAGAACAACTGCCGCAACGTCCAAAAAACAACTGTCGCAACGTCTACATCCAGGCATGTCTACAACGTCTCCTAACACTAGCACCACGTCTGAAACAACTAGCACCACGTCCAGAAACGTCTACATCCATGAATGTAAATTTAAACTAATTTTTTCACAAATACAACTAGAACCACGTAAAAAACAAATAGCACTACGTCCAGAAACATCCTCATCCATGCGTGTGAATTTAAACTGCATTTTTTTACAAAGACAGTCCACCACGTCTCAAAACAACTAGAACCACGTCAAAAACAACTAGCACCACGTCCATAAACGTCTACATCCAGGCATGTCCACAACGTCTTCGCTGAGTCAACAACGTCTCAGAACAACTGCCGCAACGTCCAAAAAATAAATGTCACAACGTCTACATCCAGTCATGTCCACAACTTCTAGTAACACTGCCGCAACGTCCACCTACGTCCAAAAAATAACTGCCGCAACGTCAAAAAAAATCTATATCCAGGCATGTGAATTTAAGCTAAAATTTTCACATAACACCATCCACAACGTCTCCTAACACTGCCGCAACGTCCCTGTACGTCCAAAAAACAACTGCCGCAACGTCCAAAAAACATACTTAACAAGGGAGATCACATCAGGATTATATAGACATCAGATCAGAGAATACTAGACATCAGATCAACAGACTATAGATATCAGATCAAGAATATAAAAAAAATCATACAGTAGAACTAAAACATACTTAACAAGGGAGATCAGATCAGGATTATATAGACATCAGGTCAGCGAATACTTAACATCAGATCAAGAATATAAAAGAAATCATACAGTAGAACTAAAACATACTTAACAAGGGATATCAGATCAGGATTATATAGACATCAAATCAGAGAATACTTGATATCAGATCAACAAACTATAGATATCAGATCAAGAATATAAAAGAAATCATACAGTAGAACTAAAACATACTTAACAAGGGAGATCACATCAGGATTATATAGACATCAGATCAGCGAATACTTGACATCAGATCAACATACTATAGATATCAGATCCCACAACGTCCGACAACGTCCCGCAACGTTCTAAAATACAAAGCAGCAACGTCCCACAACGTCTAGTTACGTCCCGCTACGTCCAAAAATACAAAGCAACAACGTCTCAACGTCAAGTTACGTCCCGCTACGTCCAAAATACAAAGCAACAACGTCCCCCAACGTCTAGTTACGTCCCATAAGCGGGAAAAAATCAGAAGCAACCCATTTAACATGAAAGTGCCAATACCTCACAGAAACCATTTATATATCATATTTCGGAGTAACATAGCATTATTTGAATAAGAAAACACGAATATAACATCATTAATACATTACCCAACATCAAATCGTGAAAATAAGGTTTCTTAAATTTATTAAATACAGTTCATACTTTATGATGTGGTGATTTTTTAAGAAGAATAAGTTATTTTTGAAGAAGAATGAGAGATTTTTGAAGAAGAAGAAAAGATTTTTGAACAGGAAGAAGTGATTTTTTTAAGAAGAAGTGATTTTTCCGTTGTATTTGGTTTTGTTCGTCGGAAAAAACAATTGTCGATCTCCGTTAAATCTGTGTTTGAATGAAAATTTTGATTAAATGCGGTTTCGAATGGAACACGGTGAATAATAATAACTGATTTTTTAAGAAGAAGAAGTGATTTTTTGAAAAATAAGGATCTGGGTTTTTGGAGAAGAAGAAGAAAAGAGCGTGTATCTCACTCTCTTATAGTGAGAGTGGTGATGTGTTAAGTGGTACATGTACACAGTGGTACAGGATATAATTTGCGTGCAAATTAGCGTATAAACTTTAAGAGCATTTTTGCAAGGTTTAGGTGAAAGTTAAAGATACTTTTAATTATTATCTTTATTATTAAACAAGATGAAATTTTTATTTTTTTTTACAAAGGGAGAGGCCAACCCTACATAATCCTTATGTTACGCTTTCAAAATACGCATTATGTACTATATCATGGTTCAACGACCTTCTAACTTTAACTCGAGGATCCACCACTCTATGAGTACCCCGTGGTTGGTGCGTAGCCAAAGACGTCAAATAGGCACGTACGTTATTTCTTCTTTGTGGATATGATTTAGCTTTACTAGCCACTTTTGCTTCAACATATGTTTAATTGCATAGACAAGGTTCCCATATATTCGCACGTGCTCTGCTCTCTCTTTACTATTTACATACTTTTATTATTTATTTTAACTTTCACACGTAGTTTTCTTATCCCCGACCTTCAATAATGACAAATTTTATTATACAATTAGGAATACCACTAGTAGTGTTGACCTAATGAAATAATCCATTTAATACAGTGATCTCTGTTATTTATTTTGTTTTCCCCTTAATTAATATTTTTATGCCATTTATAAAAAAGAACTTTGCAATGTACTTTTAACTGTACTATATAACAATTGATGAGTAACTCTTGAAATGGACTCCATAATTCTTTTTTAGTATAAGTAAAGATAAATATCAATTTTCAAGATGATTTGTGATGTGCGATCCGATTTTGGATTAAATTGAAATTAATTTAAAAAATGAGGTAATTGATTGATGAAATTAATAAATTGGGGAATATATTACAATCGGTTAATAGTTTAGGGGGTTATTTCGAATTTACTCTTTTATTATTTGTTTGTCATGAAAAATAAACCAGAAGTGGGCCCACCTCGGTGGCACACTGATCGGAACAACCAAATCCCAACCGTTGATTCAAATTATTCCATTACTGTATATAAATATAGTACTGTATACTAAGCTCGTCACGGATGGATGCGTGTCGTCTTTCAATTCGTCCACTTCACGTGTCTCAAAATATCATTGGCTGTGACAAATCGACTCCATCATTCATCAATCTGTATATAAGTATCCTAAAATTACACCCGATTACCCTTAGTCCTCTACAGCTTCTGGAGAGTTCCTCTCTCTCTCTACATAGCTTCCTCTCTCTTACTCCGTAGATCCATTCGCACATTAATTTCGAATCTCGAACGAAAATTACGATTTTCCTTCTATATTTTTAATTTTGTTTTCCTCTTATAATTTTTGGAAGATTTCCATTTCTGGATACTTTAGTGGTTAACAATGGGGGAAACGAAATTACGATTCTTATTGGCGGCGCTACTCATCGGATGCTTCGTTGCTCAGCTACACCCTTCCTCTGGTTCCGTAAGTATTTTTTTTCAGTTGTTTTCGTTTTTAGGTTTGCGAGATCTGATCGGGTTTTGTATTGTGTTGTACTGTACTTACCTTTGTTTAAATTTTGCAGGTATTTTATGATTCGTTCGATGAGCCATTCGATGGAAGATGGATTGTTTCTGAGAAGGACGATTATAAAGGTAACTTTTTTTTTTTTTTTTTTTTTTTTTCCTTTTCTGGATCAGTCGCGAGTAACATTTTGTAGTTCTTTTAGCTATTCTTATAAATATCCGCTTAGTCTCTTGAGGTAGACTGAATTTAAGTACTTGATGAGTGATATAAGTCAAAGTTGTTGTCTCATGTGCAACATTTCTATGTTATTTTTCTCATATTTATAAATAGTTGTTACTGGGTTAGGGTGTTGACTAATGTCAATATGCACGTGGCATTTCTTGTTTTGTGTTGGTATAGATGTTATTGCTCAGGGAGAATGTGAATAAAGCTCATTTCTTTTGAGGTTTTTTGCTGTGGTCTGCATTGGTATTTAATTATGGAAGACATAGTTAGGGTCTGGAGTTATTTCGCATCACTGATACCCTGTATACAGGCAGAGTTATTCTAGCATTATTGCAGCACGCAGTAGTTGTATTCAAAATTGATAGGTTTTATTTGTACGTGTTTAATATGAGCCTCAGGATTGCTCTATGTGAGGTCAACACTCTGTGTTATGGAATTAGATAGAGCTGCATTTCTTGTCCTTGTTTACTGATAATTGTAGGCCGTTTTCATTTTCACTATGCTGTTTTGGTACAATAATCTTCCATATTGTTCATATACAACCAACTCACAGATTTTTGAATCTGTGTTGTGAGCAATTTTTGGGTTTAGCAGTGACTTAATGCGTATGGGCATCTTTTTCATTTTCCATATTTATATTTAGGAGGGACTGAGGATTGAGATTGGAGTTGCACTGACACGGTACAAGGTGGATTGAGTATGCATAAAAGTCCTATATTCGAGCAAGAAGTGAATACGAATAAGACGTATCACTTTACACACTTAAAATTCTGTATCATCAGTTTTCTTGATGACAGTGCGCATTATTTAGTTGTAACATGTATTCTTCTGCCCTGTCAATGGAAATCTTTGAGAATTATAGTTGTGAATGATTTCTCTTTTTGCCACTTTAATCTTCTTTACTACCTGATATTGTTTTGTGCCTTAGTAGAAGTTAGCTGGTTGACCCATACTCTTAGCTTCCTCTTTAAGGTTCTTTGATTCCGTCAGTTTTCTTTTGACACTGTTTGAATTTGTTTATTTTTTCCCTTTTCAGGTGTATGGAAGCATGCAAAGAGCGAAGGACATGAGGATTATGGGCTTCTTGTGAGTGAGAAGGCTAGGAAGTATGCTATTGTGAAGGAGCTTGATGAACCTGTTGATCTGAAGGATGGAACAGTTGTCCTTCAGTATGAAGTTCGCCTCCAGGAGGGGCTTGAATGTGGTGGGGCCTACATTAAATACCTGCGTCCCCAGGAGGCTGGATGGATTGCAAAGGAATTTGATAATGAATCCCCATACACAATAATGTTTGGGCCCGATAAATGTGGGGCCACAAATAAGGTTCACTTCATTTTGAAGCATAAGAACCCCAAGACTGGGGAGTATGTTGAGCACCATCTCAAGTTCCCTCCCTCTGTGCCTTCTGACAAGTTAACACATGTTTACACTGCTGTTCTGAAATCTGATAATGAATTGAAAATTTTGATTGATGGAGAGGAGAAAAAGACTGCTAATTTCCTATCATCCGATGATTTTGAACCACCACTCATCCCATCCAAGACTATTCCTGATCCCGATGACAAAAAGCCTGAAGATTGGGATGAAAGGGCCAAGATTCCAGACCCTGAGGCAACAAAACCAGATGACTGGGATGAGGATGCACCCATGGAAATAGAAGATGAGGATGCTGTAAAGCCTAAGGGGTGGTTGGATGATGAGCCTGAGGATGTGGATGATCCTGAAGCAACAAAACCTGAAGATTGGGATGATGAAGAGGATGGTGAGTGGGAGGCTCCAAAAGTTGACAACCCCAAGTGTGCTGAGGCCCCTGGTTGTGGTGAGTGGAAGAGACCAATGAAGAGGAATCCTGCTTATAAGGGGAAATGGCATGCACCCATGATCGACAACCCTAGTTACAAAGGCATCTGGAAGCCTCAGGAGATCCCTAATCCAACCTACTTTGAGCTTGAGAAGCCAAACTTTGACCCTATTGCAGCTATTGGCATTGAGATCTGGACTATGCAAGATGGTATCTTGTTTGACAACATCTTGATATCAACAGATGAAAAAGTTGCAGAATCATACAGAGCCACAGCTTGGAAGCCAAAATTTGAGGTAGAGAAAGAGAAACAGAAGTCTGAGGATCAAGTTTCTGAAACAGGTGTTCTGAAAGGCTTCCAGGTGAATTCTTCATCCTGTTTACCGGGCATTTTTTCCTTTTAACAGTTTTATCTTATGCTTCATTCTCATTCCTGTTGATTCCGTGGTGATTTACAGAAAACAATATTTGACCTTCTCTACAAATTCGCCGACCTCCCGTTCTTGGGCGAGCACAAGGTCAAAGTCCTGGTGGGTCATCAGACTATTCTAAATGTTACCGTATCTTCCAGAGCTTGATTTTGTTATTATGGGTAGCTCAAGCATGTTTACTCTGCTTTTGCAGGATCTTATTGAGAAGGCGGAGACACAACCAAACCTTACCGTTGGTGTGATTGTTGCGATTGTTGTCGTCATCTTCTCCCTTCTGTTGAAGCTTATCTTGGGTGGGAAGAAGCCGGTGAGTATTCATCTATATTTTCCCTTGTAAGTATCGTTCTCTGCTCTACAGGGACGAATCTAAACAATGATTTTCTGGGAATACAGGCTAGAAAACCCGCCTTGGATGAGCCAAAGAAGAAGGAAGGTGGTGAAACGTCAGGCAACCAGGAAAACACGGAGGAGAAAGAAGAGCAAGAACAGAACGAGGATGCCGCTGCCGCCCCACGAAGGAGGTCCAGACGCGATAACTAGAGGAGGTAGAGGAGGACAAGGTGGGGACTAATTGGCATAATACTAAAAACATTTTTTGGTAGATTTTTGGGTTGTAGTTGGTTTATTTTGGGTGTCAAGGTTTCACTTTGCCCAGAAATTTTCACCTGCGGGTTGTTTAGACGACGACAAGCGTACGACGGGATGTATGTTGTGACTATTTAGTATTTTCATGAGTTTTGCTACATTGGGAATGTGTCATGTGCTATATATATATATTGGATTCTATTTGGATGCTTAGTTTCCCTGGAGAGCAAATCTCTGGAATCATGGAATTCTTTATGTATTAGGCAAAAACATACATGCCTGGGGAGTCCTTTGTATTATTTAAGCACTCTTTATATTGGAATTGAACAACTTTCCCTTTGACAATTTAGGTCTAGTTCTGGCCATTTAAGGGGTTGAAGTAATTGAGCTTCTCTTTAATTAAGCCAAGAAGAGTGTGGATTAACTCCTAATTCCTTTTATAGTTAGATGGTGTTGATAGCTTTGTAATTTTGCAAAAAGGGATTTTTTTTTTTTTTTTTTATATATTTCGAAATTTACCGTATAATATGAGAAAAAAAAAGTTAAAATGAGTGATTTTAGTATTTATAGAAAAAGCGAATTTTTCAATCATGCCCAGATTTATGTTTTGCGGATAACATGTTGGTTAAACGTGTTTGGAAGCACCGAAAAAATAATCATAAATTTACTATTTATTTGATGTCAAACAATATCTGGATTAACTTTCGATATAATACCAGGAGTGAATTTCAAAATAAGTCATCATATTTTGGTAAAGTTTAGGTTTTGGTCACTAACTTTTAAATATTCAAAAAATGTCATTAACTTTTACATCTGAATTTTAAATTTGGTCATTCCGTTACAAACGGCAGTGAAGCCCACTAACAGTCCAAATTATTGAGGATATTTTTGTCCATTCATTCATGCTGTACACATGCTGCTGACATTGCTGCTGAGGATAATACATTGCTGCCGTTTATAATTAAATAATTTTAGATATTATGATACATATTATGAACGTTTTTGTTGTATGATATGATTTCTTTTTTATTCTTGATCTGATATCTATAGTCTGTTGATCTGATGTCAAGTATTGACTGATCTAATGTATATATAATCCTGATCTGATCTCCATTGTTAAGTATGTTTTAGTTCTAGTGTATGATTTCTTTTATATTCTTGATCTGATATCTATAGTCTGTTGATCTGATGTCAAGTATTCGCTGATCTGATGTCTATATAATTCTGATCTGATCTCCCTTGTTAAGTATGTTTTAGTTCTATTGTATGATTTCTTTTATATTCTTGATCTGATATCTATAGTCTGTTGATCTGATGTCAAGTATTCGCTGATCTGGTGTCTATATAATCCTGATCTGATCTCCCTTGTTAAGGATTGACGGCAGCAATGTACTATCCCCAGCAGCAATGTCAGCAGCATGTGTACAACATAAATGAATGGACAAAAATATCCTCAATAATTTAGACTGTTAGTGGGCTTCACTGCCGTTTGTAACGGAATGACCAAATTTAAAATTTAGATATAAAAGTTAGTGACATTTTTTGAATATTTAAAAATTAGTGACCAAAACCTAAACTTTACCAAAATATAATGACCTATTTTGAAATTCACTCTAATACTAAAAGCAAAACTGTGTTATCCGATTGACTCATCAAAAGACAGAAACAAACAAGACTTGTGGACGGATGAACTCATCAAGTTCTCACTTAAATAGTATCCGCACAAGAAAAAATTCTTACAATTTATTGGTTACTAGTGACGTCTCAAAAATATCCCGATCAAAATATGACTTTCAAATCCAACTAGGGTTGCGATGCTCTAACCGATTTCTTTGATGGAAATTTATATTATAGTTTTATGACTATTATGCACAATAGTTCATTATATAGAGTTTAAAATTACTAAACGTCTATTATTTACTTTTTAATCAATATAATTCTGTCATTTATCAATAAGTTATGGTACATAATATTTCTAGTATTACCATTTCAGAATTCTTCTTTAATTTTATGAAAATCAGATGTCCGATGAGGGAGTTATCCTACTTTCGTTAGGAATTAGTGAACAATTAACAAGCTAAGAAGTACTTGATCGGTGTAATCACTCGTGGAGGACATCATCAAGGTGTCATAAGCAAATTTAAATTATAAATATATTAATAATAGAGAAAAATTAATTTTATATTATTTAAAAATTGATATAAAAATTTTAGTGTAATATTCAAGTACTAAACAATACCAAAAATACATAATGTGATTTTATTTAAAAAATATTTTTTATATAATGATTGTCCAAACAACTATTTAACTTTTTTTTAGCTAAAAATTATTTTTATAAAATTGTTCTTTAAACACATTTTAACTAATTTTAATTATAAATATATATTTCTTAAAATAACTATCCAATAAATATTTATATCTTATAAAATAATTTATAAAATCCTTTATTAATAATTTCTTAAAAAATATTTTTAAAAAGTTTGTCCAAAAAAATAACAGATTTGTGTTTATGCTAAAACAACCTGATAATTTTTTCAATATTTGAATTCTCACATCTTCTAACGGTAGGTTTTGAGAATATCAGCAAACAACGAATTTCCTAATATCGAACACTGAAGCTCAGATTTAGAAACAAAATATTAGGAAACCCGATTTATTGCGTGAATCCTAAGTTATTTCTTGCGGTTCCATCTATATATAATACTTTCATGGATGAACTGCTTCAATGATCATTCTCTCTGGAAAATTTCCAATCAGAAACATCCAAGCAAGAAGATTCAGGCAATGGCTTGTGAGTTGGTGAGGATGAATGGCGATCACACTGTCAAGGTTGGAGGGCAAGCTACTACGAAGAAGGACAACACAAGTCCCGCAACGGAGATGCCTGCAGAGTCGGATTCCAAGAAACAGGGGAAGAAACGGAGTCTTATAATTAGACTGAAGATTGGACAAGAAGTTCTTCCTCTCATTCAAAGCTTGACTTCACGGGGAGAAACCAATGACCAAAATCTCACAAAAAAGATGAAAGTTGGAGGACAAACTACTACTAAGAAGGATGCAAGTGCCGCAAGCGAGAAACCTGCAGTGTCTGATTCCAAGAAACAGGGGAAGAAGAAACCAGGACCCAAAAAGAGATCAGCTGGAGTTGTTCCCGCAATTCCAATGTTGAATTCGCCCAAAAAAATCAATGAAAAAAACAGGGACGATATCCGGGAGCGATTTGCGGCGGGGTTGTTGATGGTGGCTAAAGAGGTTGATGATCAGAAGCTGAAAGACGCGGTGAGTGGGTGTGATCCCTACGTTGTTGCTGCAAAGGTGGAAACAGAGTTGTTCAAGGTCTGGGGTTGTTTTAATGGACCTAAGAAACACAAATACAGATCAGTAATGTTCAACATGCAAGATGGGAAAAACCCAGATTTTCGTCGGAAAGTCCTGCTTGGAGTCCTCCCTCCTGATTCAATCTCTACACTGAACGCAGAGGACATGGCAAGCGATTCCAGGAGGCTGGAGAATCAGAAAATCAGAGAAAGAAAAATATTTGATTGTGAACTAGTTCAATCGGCACAGGCCAGTTCGTTGGATATCAAGTGCGGCAAATGCAAGAAATCAGAGACCGTTTATCATCAGATGCAAACCCGCAGAGCTGATGAGCCCATGACAACTTTCGTCACCTGTTTGAACTGCAGCCACCATTGGAAATTCTGAAGCTTTCATCCTTTAACTGCAAAGTACATTAGAGATGTTAACGTTGTATTTTGTAGTTGTCTGAATTTCCACATTTAATGTCATCCCAAAACTATTCTACAGTTTATTGATTGTTCGAATTCAGTTGTCAAGAAGTTGTTTTTCCCCTTTTGATTTGTCTTAAAAGTGCTTAAGTTGAATTAGAGGTTAAATGAGTCGGCATTCTTCAATTCTGTTCTTGTTTCGTCACATTCCTTCACATAATGTGCAGTGATCATGGCTGAGAAATATAAATGAAACTGTAGATTCATGGATTATTATTAGTTTAAGTTGTGTTGATGTGTTAGTCGCATGTTAAGTGTTCGATTTTGGGCGCCATAGATAAAAGTTCCAAATGATCAATAGTTTCATGTTTCAAATAAATATACTAAATCAAATGTATGTGAAAGTACAAAGATTAAAAAAAAAATAAAAATTGCAGACTCCATAGCCAATTCTTGCTGCAAAAGCAAGAAGAAACATTCATATAACTATCAGTCTCAGTTTATCCTGGAAGACTATTTTATTGAATTCTTTATATATTAAGAACTGGCCGATCATCCCTAGTCGAGATCTGCAACCAAAATATAGAACAGTCCCATTACTCCAGTATGGCCTCTTGCATGAGTGCTGCTGTAGGAAGATACCACCGTCAAAGTTTCTCCGGGGAGTATCTTGACGGAGCCCGGCTTAGGATAACAGGTCGACATTCCGACAACATAGCCGGCCTCATTCCCTGGTTTCTTCCCTTTTCCATAAATCGGAACTGATGAACACAGAACTTTTCCATCCTGAATAATAATCAATCCCAGCTTTTTAAAAAAAAATCCCATTAAAACAACTGACTTTTTCTTCTCAATAAAAAAAAAAAAAAAAAAAAACATGTTTGTTGTTGTTATATGAACCATGTAATCACCTTGCCATAAAGAGTTGAACTGATTGCTCCGATGTGCTGGTGGCCAACGCCATAGATCAGGTTGCCTCCATCAGGGAGATTGATGCTTACTTTTTTGTTACGAACGCATTTCTTATCGCCGTGAGAGCAAGGCTTAACGTCATACTCAACCTGCATTATAATTCACAGGACATTACTGAACATGTTCTTGTTTCTTCAAATTGGAGAACAAGAATGAAGATGAAAAAAAAAAAAAAAAAAAAAAAAAAAAACCAACTTACCAGGCAGTGATGAGTGGAATTTTTTTGAGATTTCTTCCATTCATCAGTGACATCGAAGATATAGACTTTAACAGGGACAATAGAGCTCTTCCAATCCACATACTTTACCGTGTACTTCAAGTAAAAGCCCTGTTTCTTGGCGCCCCGGAAACCATCCCGCAATCTGCATCTGGTATTATCATAACAGCATCTCAATCCGCCAAGATAATCCGGTGGCAACTTGTTTCCACCTTGATCCGCCGTAACATTATAGAAATCACACTCGCATTCTATGCATCCAAGCCTGTCATATGCTCCAACTGTATCAATTGCATGCACGTTAAGCATCCATTTCTCCTTATATCCCGCCGGAATCTTTCCAGGATTACCGATTTCTATACCATATGGATCTGGAATCAGAGTGTCCGTCTTCCGGGTTTCCGATCCAAGCCCGAAATACTGTGAAAGTTCTGAGCAGACCCCAGCATTTCCGGCGTCTTGAACGTCGCCGTCGTTACGCTCGTAGTAATTCACGGCGATCCAGTGGTGGAGATAGATTTCATCGAGGGGGACGCTGTTTCCGGCTTCATCAACTACTTCAGCCATGAAACTCTTGATCCCGATATGGCCTCTTGGGAAGTCAATGTCGAGGAAATATTTATTGCTAACTGACCCTGGTTCCATTTCAAACTTTGGTGACAGAAAAACAGCCGTTTTCACACCATTTTTATCCCTTTCCTCCTTCACTAATGAACTTCCAACATTTCCCACCAAGAACAAAATAGCCAGAAAACAACTCAGCCAAGACATTGAACTATTCTTGCCCATCCTGATAAGCTTTTCACTAGTATATCTATCTGAAATAAGCCATCAAAATATGTCAGAAATCGAACATCTAACTCAAAACCAATTAACAACGATATTTTACGGGTTTCGATCATGACATTGAACACTACAAGAAAGCTTAATATATGCATTGCCTTCATCAGATTCTCATGCAAAAAATCTCATTCCTATATGAACAATCAAATGAAGAAACTGCATGAAATTGCAAAATACTTGGACGAAATCAAGAACTGAGAAAAAAACAGCTTTACCTGCAGAATTCAGAGCATATGTACTACTAAAAGTGAGAGCCAATTACAGTGAATGAAGCTGTGTAGCCATTTCCAAGCATGTGTGAGTATATATGGAAGCTGGTGGGGGAAGCACAAGGCTGTAGTTTTCAAATATTTCCACTATGTATATGAGCCTCGTTGACTTTTAACTTTGAGGGACCTACATGTTAAAATTAAAAAATTAAGGGTAACGAAATAGGATTTTCAACTTTGGTGGCCTTTCTTACTCATTAAGTTTACATCTATCACATGGCAAATCCAATAACTTCCAGGCAAATTCGATGAGGAAAGAGCTAGGACAATTTCAGATATTTTTTCTAAAGTTTGATTTTGAGAAATCAAGATATACCAAGAGAAATAGTTAGTTATGAGAAATTTTGAATACAGACATCTTTCGTTAATGTATTCGATTTTTTACTTATTAATTTAGGTTATTTTTTCCAATATTTATTTGAGCAATTATCAATTTTTACTACTATGACTAGTAATGGAAGTTTTCATTTTTCTTTGTTTTTTTTTTTTGGGTATAGACTTGGAGTGTGCAATTCTACTATTGACCCTGAAGATCATTCCTCAAACTTGCATGAAAGTTGACCCCTTTTCCAAGAAACGTGCCGTGGCAAATTTGGAATTGGATTTCTACATAATCTTTCCTCTAGAAAATTAGCGGATTGTTGACTAAGAAATGTAGATCGTTGACTAAATTCTTGTTTGAAAGCAATCGATTATTAGTAGAGATATATTTTTTTATCTCATACAAAATAATTTAATTATTCATTAAGATAATCTAGTACACAAAATTATCTATGAAAGAGAAAAAATAATAATTATTTTTTTTAATTCAGGATCTCATCGGTAATTCGGATGATAAGTTGCAGAAACTTCCCAGGAAGGAACATGAGAATGTCCTTTGATTTTAGCTAAGAGTTGCGAAAAGGGACTTGTCCTAATGGAAAAGATTATTATTAAAAAAAAAAAAAGATTACGAGGATTTTGGGTTTAAACTATGCCCTGAGTGGAGAATTTATGGGTAAATTGGGATTATATAAATAAATAAATAAACATTAGGAGCTAATTACTAAAATTGTCCCTTATATTTTAGCAAATTATCTTTTAGGTCCTCCGCATCTAAAATGAACTGTTTTAGCCTCTCACATTTTAAGAGAAGTTCTTTATCATTCACTTTTAAAATGAACATTATTTTGGCGTGGGAGAGATAGCTGCTTGGGAGCAGAGTTTTTGGGGCATTTTTTCAGGGCCTCAGGTTGGGATACAAAAATCAAGGAGTTGGAGTTGGAGTTGGAGTTGGAGGTGGAGACGGATAGTGAAAGCTTCCTTAAACTGAGTCTGCATGATGAGACAAATGGGAGGATTCATGGAAATGTGCTAGAGGGGAATAAGGAAGCTCTCACAGAGGAATTGACGACTCAAGTTGAAATATATTTATCGAGAAAAAAATTTTGTTGCTGATTATTTTGACGACAATGACATGACAGGGAGGAATGGGGTGACGAGACTCCGAGATTCACTGTAGATGTGATTAAATGGCTCCAGTATGATAGAGTCAGAATGTCGTACATTCAAAATGTAGCTACATAAATTTTAAACAATAGTCTGTTTTATTGTACTAAAAAAAAATATTATTTTACTTTGTTAAAAAAAAAATGAACATTATTAAAAAATAAATGTGGGAACTACATGTCTAATCATAAATTATAAGCAAATAAAAAAATAAGAATAATATATATATATATATATATAGAGAGAGAGAGAGAGAGAGAGAGAGAGCCTGATCTCATTAGATTAATTTTAATAGGTAAAATTAGATTGTGGGGGTCCGAACCAAAAAGTTTTACAAGGGACTAAAACAATTCATTTAAATATATGACGGCCAAAAAGATAATTTACTAAAATATAAGGGACTTGAACAGTTCTTTGCATACGTAGAGTACTGATAATATCATTTGTTAAAATGTGAGGGATCATTTTTGTAATTAGCATAGCTCTTTAATTTTTTTTTAAAGAAAATTATTAAGTCAAGTCGAAATTACTCAATACAAGTTTTTAAGTAGTAAAACACAATTACGATTGTTAAACCGAGGAAGGTAGTATGATCATAATGTTCACCTTAAATTTGGATCAGTGTTACTAATTACCATTCCTTCCTTATTAGTCATCTTCTTGTCTCCGCTAGTTTTGGTTTTGGTTAAAAATTAAGAAAAATAGGGTGGATACATTTTTTTCGGTCATATTAGCACATGTAATAAGTAATTTTTCGACCACCTTAACACATGACCGAAGTATTTATTTGGCCAAGTAAATTTTTTTTTTTTTCTGAACATGATAACACACTGTCCAAATAATTTTTTAATTGTTTAAACTTTATATCATTTTCTTTATTCAGTCGTTCAAACAATGGAAAACGACGAAGAAGGGGAGTAGAGGAGGGGGAAGAGGGTGAGGTTGACAAATATAAATATTTTAATAATTAAATAACGATAATTAATAAAAGAATAATAGTTTTAAGAAAGGAGTGACAATCATTGAAATTAACTCTCTTGTATAACCGCCAATTTTGAATAATTCTAGATAAAGAATGAGAAGAACAACAATGGTGAACTTCAATTTTACATAAAAAAAAAATTTGATGACCACAGAGGCCACGAAAAACTACAACAGAGAGACTTTTCCAATCCTGAAGATAGTCTCTCATCTCAATCCCTCACCCTCTGAATTGTAAACATGTGATAAATTAGTTATGGATATTTCTAAAATTAAATTTTATAAGTAATTTTGTTGAGGATAAATCTGTCTAAATATTTGAATTTTAAGTGAAAAGAGTTAATAAGATAGTTGATTATTGATGGGAGGAGATATTTGATATTTCTCAAATTTTAAGAAAGTTTATGATATATAGGTAAATTTCGAGGGGAATTTTGATGTTAACCCTATTTTTTTTTAAAAATTGTTTTTAGGTTTTAGGGTTTTACCCAGGGACCATCCGTGGCTAAATATTAAAAAAAGAGAGAAAGATTGGGATTATATTTACAATAGAATTTGGGGGGATAGATTGGCGCAAATTATATCCTACTCCTAGGAGTATATTATAATTTGCCATAATTTGAAGGTCTTAGGGTGCAAATAGAAGGGGTTTAAATGCTCCATTTACCCTAAGCCCTAGTTCATTTCTCCTCCCTTGCCCTAGCCAGCCGCACCAACCTTTCTCTTTCTTCTCCTTGGTCAAACGTATATACCGCCGCCGTTCATGGCTTTTCCCGACACTGTTTCCGTCGTGTTAACACCGAAAGCGATTCTCTCCTATCCTAGAGTGAAACCCGGGCCTTGGTCGATATTCTCTCTCCCCGAATCCCACCGCCCCACCGTGTTCCGCCAACTTCGCCGGTTCTTCGTTCCCAATCGCCGGCCGTCGCTTCCTCTCGCTGATTCCAGCCTTCGTCCGATGGGTCTGATGGTAAACCCGATAACCTTTAAGGCCTTGGCAGTATGTTTATATGTTTATATATTTTTTTAAAAAAATAAAGAATCAGGAACTTCCATTTCTTACTTTTTGTTTTTTTTCTATTTTTATCTTGTTGTGGCTGCCAATTTTTTTTGGAACGATAGATCTCATTTCGCGGTCTTGTGCTGCTTGTTATTTTGGAACGATGGAGGGAGACTGACGATGGAGAGGGAGAGAGAGAGAGAAGATTGGTGATAGAAGAAGAAGAAGCGGCAGTGGAGGGAGGGGATTGGCGAGAGAAAAAGAAGAAGAAGATTTCGTTGGCGGTGGTGGGACTGCAGAGACCACGGTGGCAATGAAGGGGTTGGAGTGAATGGGGTGCAAGAAGGAACTTAGCAATAGGTTAGTGGGTTTATGTAAACTGAAAACGATAGCTTATGTAAACTCGAATGTGTACTTATGTAAACTATTTATGTAAACTGAGGGTTCTGAAGTACTTATGTAAACTGAGGGTTCTGAACTACTTATGTAAAACTGAGGGTTCTGAACTACTTATGTAAATTGAGGGTTCTGAACTACTTATAAAAATTGAGGGTTCTGAACTATTTATGTAAACTGAGGGTTCTGAACTACTTATGTAAACTGAGGGTGCTGAACTACTTATGTAAACTGAGGGTGCTGAACTACTTATGTAAACTGAGGGTGCTGAACTACTTATGTAAACTGAGGGTTCTGAGCTACTTATGAAAACTGAGGGTTCTGAACTACTTATGTAAACTGAGGGTTCTGAACTACTTATGTAAACTGAGGGTGCTGAAGTGGGCCTCATTTTTTGCCTTTTTTTTTTTTTTGCTAGGAGTAGTACTCCTAGGAGTATGATATAAGAACTGATAGTTTGGTCTAGTGACAAATTTAGCCATAAACTTTACTAGTTGGCAACCTAAAATTTCATAATAACAACACATTTAATATTATGACTTTTTTTTATAAATTTAACATTTACTTTTTAATCCCGTCAGTCATTTGACACGTGACGTTCACGTGGACTATTATAATTCACTGGGATGACATGTCATTAGGGTTTCAGACGTCACGTATCAAATAACTGACGGAATTGAAAAGCAAATGTTAAAATCTATAAAAAAAAAATTATAGACTAAATGTGTCATTATTATGAACCTTTAAAACTAAATTTTATGATTAATAAACATTTACAACTAAATTTGTCACTAAAACACTTAACATTACGTGGGTAATGATGATTCCAAGATCGTGGGTAATATTTTCAACTGAACTACTATTTGTAACCTTATTTTCAAAGTTTACTATCCAAAATGCCCCTCTAAAAAAAAAAAAAAAAACTCAACATTTTTTCTTATTTCTTCTTTTCATTTTTCAAACTCCACCACAAACACACTACCCTGAAAAAAAATTCTGCACAAAAAGTTTAATTAAAAAATATTTGAATTCTGAAATAATTATTTTTACTTAGTGCATAACATATTCTCATAATAAGATAATATCATAATAGAATTTATTCATAATTACACATATATATTTATTTATTTTTCCCATTTTTAGAATTATTTTTCTTCCTGCGGATACCACTTAACGATGGGCAGAGCCACCATGAGGCAATTCACGCCATCATCTTCTTCTTCCTTGTCTTCTCTGCAACAACAGTAGCAGGAAGAATCGCTCCAAGAAATGATGTATTTTCCACAAAAATAAACCATTTGATGAATATGACAACGATGATCACGAGGATGAAAATCAAAATCATTGTTGCGATCATGCTCATTGAACCGACTGTGATGGTGATGGTATTGGTTCTAGTAATTAATCCGAGTTCATTCGATTAACACAAGTAGTTGTTCAGGAATTTTTTACCAAAATTTTTTTTGATTATTTTTTCCCCCATTTCCTCCCTTTTTTTAATCTTTTTACTTTTTTAAAAAATATTATATGTATGAGAATTGTTCTTATAATTGGTTATTATAGGATTAAATATGTTTAATAGTATTCATTTTGTTGGGATAAAAAAATATATATTCATTTTGTTAAATTTTGATAAATTATTTAAAAATTAGTAAATGGATAATTTAGGAATATTGTTTTGAAAATAGGGTTATAAATAGTAAAAAATGGGTTACAAATAGTATTACCCTATATAATATTGGTTCAATAACAACTCGGGCCAAAAGATAGACAAGACCCGAGCCCTTTAGGCCCATTCTGTAAAGGAAACCTAAGATTGCATCTTATGGGCCTTTTTCTATAATGTTTTTAGAGAAAAAAAAAAAAAAAAAAGAATAAACCGAATAGAATTTTGATCAACTTTTTTCCGTCGGTTTTTTCTTTTCTTTTTTTTTTTGTTTTTTAACTTTCCTACTTTCCTTTTTCCCTTTTAGCGGTTTCTTTTGTCTGAACTCATTTAGTTATTATTACTATTATTAAAATTTTCCCATCACTTTCACTTACTTTGGCTCCATCGGAAAATTCGAAGGCCATTTTTGATTTCTTACAGGACTTTCTCTGCTCCTTTAATTCAGCCAGTGGTTTGCGGGCGGAGTTCCCGGAGCCCCCAACTGGCTTTCGCAATTCCGTCTTATAAACCCCCTCAACCCATGTACAAAAGTTCAGTTAAAGCTGCTCTGGAATAAAGGGGCGGTGGACCTTGAACTTGAAGCTTGATAAAAATGGTTCACATAGCGTTTACATGGAGATATGGGGGCCAAAGAGTCGATCTTTATGGTTCCTTTAACGGGTACCCTTTTAATTTTTCCCATCTAATTCTGTACAATACCTGTTGGGATACAAAAATGTTGAAGTAAAATTATGATCTTTGTTTTAGGTGGACTGATGGGATACAGATGCTTAAAGTGGAGGGTTCTGGTACAGTCTTTCAGAGGGTTTTGGATCTTCCACCGAGTTGTTATCAGGTGAAGATTGCACTTTTTTAGCTCAAAATTGCCACCGCAAACATTTTGAGGTTCATGCAACATGATCCTTAAAGAGTTGCGGTTCGGTACTAATGTGATCAAACTAGTGACTTGAATTAATTCAGAAATTAGCATTCAATGGAGTCTGTGTAATGTAGTTATGTAAGTGTCTTAGCCCATCAATTGAGAATACCTTAAAAAAATGATCTTGATTTGCTTTTGTATAGTTCTCAAATGAAAATAATGTTTTAATGTGTTTATCTTGTTGTTGTTACTGTTGGTATGGTGATTTATCTAATCTGATTATATATTTTTAGTTAAGAACTTGAGGGTTTGTAGGAATTATTCCTAGGTTAATGGAGTTCCCATTCAATAATGCAGTTTAGATTCTTGGTTGACGATGTTTGGCAAGTGGACAAGGAACAACAATGTGTGCAAGGCGCATGTGGAATAATCGACAACTTGATTTTTGTCGAAAAATCAGAGGCGGTAATGATTCCCTTTTCCTCCTACTTGCTCAAGCTTTAGTACTTTACTTCACAAATCATTCCCGGCCACGAATACTTGCGCGTGTTCACAATTTCACATGTACACACACGCGACTAATGTCAGCAAAATGCTTAGAAACTCCACACGTGATCATTTGATATCGTCACTCAATAATTGGTTTGATTATGACGCCAATCAGGGTACATCTTCAGATGGCTTAGTTCAGAATCCTGTTTTGCGGCCACCGTCTAATGAGATTGATGTGCTGCGTCATCATCTAGCAATGTATTTGTCGTCTTCTACTGCATATGATATGATGCCAGATTCTGTCAAGGTTTGAATGCTGATATTGATTTTTTTTTTTTTTTAATGAAAAATGATCTCACATTGAATTTATTTCTGACCAGTTAAGTTAGCTCATGATTAAGAACAAGAACTTTGATACTTCTGTAAATTTCAGGTTGTTGCACTTGGTATTGATGTGTCTGTAAGAGAGGCGTTCCATTTCATGCATGAAGAGGTGCACATTTAGCTTATTCTGTCAAACCTTAGGCAGGCAACAGTTCCACGAATTGTTTGATAACTAAAACTTATTGTTCGGTAGCGACCGTTAAGTTTCTCGAATAGACAACAAAGGAGGACTTGAATGTGTTATTTGTTGGTTAGAGAAGAGAAATTACTAAGCGGCTTTCTTGCGCTTGGAAGTAGAGGTTAAGAATAACTTGTACTTGTCCTCTTTTTAGCTAATACTTGCCTTTTTCAGTGGTTTTGCATTGTCTTATTATATTATCTTCCATGTAAATTCAGGGAGTTGCAGTACTACCACTCTGGGATGAGCAAAGTGCAAGAATTTCTGGGATGCTAACTGCCTCTGATTTCATATTAGTTCTGTTACATGTAAGTATATGAATACCGACTGCTGCTATAACTTTTGGTCAGTTGAATTATGTTTTTGAGCTTTCAAAACCAAGGCCAACTTTAAAATCAGTTTTCTTTGAGAGTTATAAGACATGAACTTCGACCTTATTGTCCATTTCTAATTTATTTTCATTGTCTAGAAAATTTTCTGTTTGTCTTTAATTGGCAAGTTATTGCCACGTTGATTAGTGACAGTATGATGGTATTGTTTTGAAGAAATGTTTCAGTTTTATATGCAGGTCCAACCTTGGCATGTATAAGAGAATGCTCACCTATAAGATAATGGTTCAAGAGTAAAACTGGATATGGAGGTGATAGGTGTCACATTACCATTTTATCAAAAATTTAAGAGAAATGGGAAGAGTGTGAAACTACTTTCATATTTGTTGTGCTATTAGGCACCGATAAAGAAATTTTGGTGTGGACATACTGAGAATAACCACTTTATATACAAGAAAACGTTCAACATTATATAAGGAATAATAGGTCTCTACTAATGGCAACGAAGTTCTTGGTAATTAGCAAAGGGGAAGCTCTCGTAGAAGCTTTACAGAGCTTGTTATAAACTGACTACATAACTAGATTCTCCCAGAATGCTAACTAAGCTAATAGTTTGAATTTGCTTCAATGAAATGCATAAGCTTTGTGATTGATTCCTTTGATGGTCAATATCGATTGGCAGAAAGGAATGCCTATCAGATTTTATGCAATGACGTAGAATGAGTAATATTCTTTTTCTTTCTTGGTTTGTATTTGTAGCTTATAATGCTATTTCTTGCTTTCTTAGTGATAGTCTTTATGGAACATTGTGAATAAAATGTCCAGCTTTCTGCAGCTTCACAGCAACCGTACTACCCTGACCGATGAGGACATTGATGAACACACTATCTCTAGTTGGAAAGATTTAAAGCTCCAACATCATGGAGAAGTGGTTGTGGCACCACAGCACAATAACAGGAAGTCACTAATCCAAGTAAATGCTCTATGCACTTGTTTTAACATCATTGGGAACTGAACTTATTTTTTAATCTTCTTAGCAATTTGTTATCTTTCTTTACACCAACAGCCGGTGAGAATTTCAATATTTTATAGCTGCTCCATTCTTTTGGTGCAATTAACAGGCTGGTCCAGATGAATCATTAAGAGATGTTGTCGTGAAGATTCTGCAGAATAGGATTTCTGCTGTTCCGGTTTTAAATTCAAGGCAACATGGATCTTGCCCTGAGTTGTTATTCACAGTATGCCTTTCTGGAATATTAAAATGTGAGGTTTCATTAACTTATGGACTGCTTGTCTCTCTTCTTGATCTTCTTTTCCTATTAAAACTAAATTGTCTTTCTTTATTTGCACCCTTGAAGGTTTTTTAATGTCTATCTTCCCCCTTCTATATTGTAGATATATGCAGGCAAATGAGAAGGCATCTTGAATTTCTTCCATTGTTGCAGCAACCTGTTGGTTATATCCTCTTAGGTACTTGGGCTAGAGAGTTCGGACAGGGAAACAGTCGTCCACTTCTATCGTTATGCAGCAGTGACCCTCTTAGTTCGGCGCTGAACTTGTTAATGCAAGGTGCTGAATGAGTTCTTTCCAATTATGCTTTACATTGAAATTATCTGGTTCAGAAAGATATCACACACTAAAAGTACTTATGAAGAACTGAAAATACTTGTTGAACATCCGATGATCAAACGTATTTCTTTCCTCTTTCACTCTCAGTCCTGTTGCTTCTACTCCTTCGCCAATTTTGTATTCAGGACTGAAATTTGTCTAACAAGTTTAACTGCTTCTACCCGTGGGCCGATTTTGTATTCAAGACTGAAATTTGTGCATGTTATTGAGGTCATCTCTCTAACAAGTTTATGTTTTTGTTTGGTCATGTGTTTTGACAGCCCATGTCAGTTCAATACCTATAGTTGATGACCATGGCATTTTGATAGATGTGTACTGCAAGAGGTAAACAGACTTAACAGCTTTAAAGTGTTGGCAGATATTCTCTCTTCTCTAGTTTTCTTTTCAAGTGAATAACAAAAAATGTTGCATGTGTAGTGATATTACCTCCTTAGCTGACCGCAATGTCTATGCTCACATTCAACTCGACCGCATCAAGATATCTCAGGTAGGTTGCATCCCTTCAGAATTGAATCCAGCTAACATAATCTCAAGAATCTGTGATCAAATTCGGCTTGAACTGTTCTGTTTTAGGTACTGGAGGTTGTAAATGTAACCGGTCAAATTCGTTATCAAACCTGCACTCGCTTCGATTCCTTGTACAGGGTGATGGAGCTTCTCATGGAACCAGGTTTTTCAGCTAGTGTCTTAAGTTCTTTCTGTGAAACTTTTGTAAATGTACCTATACATTCTGCATCGTGAATCCCAGATCCTCTTTCATGTTTGATTCCAGGTGTTCGGCGAGTTATCGTCGTTGATTCGACAAGTAGACGAGTAGAAGGCATAATCACCTTGTCAGACATTTTTGGGTATATTTTAGGCTAAAAAATTGTGCTAACGATCCATCTCCCCGGTACGAAAGCTTCACCCTTTTTGTAGGAGAAGAACTGTATAACCTATAAATTGTTGCATTGTGCGTATTCTTTTTTTATGCCCTAATGCATTTGCTCCACCACAACGTTGTGGTGGTGGGTGTGCTTTTATTTTTTATTTGTGCCCCCATTTTTTAACCATGGGAACTAGGATAAAAATGCTGTTTTTCTGTAGATATAGACGTTCAAATCTCATCGTTTTGGGAATGATGAATAAAGACTATTGCCTCAACTCTCAATTCTTGCGTTATTCCCCGTCAAAGGACAATGGTCAGAACCTGACATTATAGCCCGTTAAAGAGATTAGACAATGGTCGGAACAAGTGTCTCCTGTTTTTGCAGTATAGTATCGTAGAGATGTAAATTCAACTTCTTAGAGATGTAAATGTAAATTCAACTTCTTAGAGATGTACCAACAAAAGACCATATCTGGTTTGAATGAGCTAAGCTTCAAGTTTATGTTGGTCAAAAACATTCAAAACCAAATATATTTTTTTGCTAAAAGGATGAAGATCTTCCCCAGCAACAAATTCATGCGTTTCTCCATTAACTACAATCAAACTACACCCAGCTTTTCTCTTAACTCGATCACCTTCCCTAAATTTTCTTACCTGAACCAAATCATCCCATCGTCCTGCATTGGCATAAAGATTCGCCATGACTGAATATACTCCACCATCTTCAGGCTTCACTGCCACCAGCTGCTGAGCTGCTCTCTCCGCGGCCTCAATGTCGCCATGCATCCGGCAGCCTCCAAGCAAACCACCCCACACATAAACATCTCCCTGCATAGGCATGGTTTCTATCATCTCTTCGGCTTCTTTAATCAAACCTGCCCGTCCAAGCAAATCTGCCATGGAACCATAATGCTTCAGTTCTTTGGGAATGCCATAAACACTGTCCATCTCTGTGAAAAGTTTCCTAGCCTCATCTACAAGACCAGCATGGCTGCAGCCGACAAACACTCCCAGAAATGTCACCCTATCTGGTTTAACACCTGAATCTACCATCTTTCTGAAGTGATCAAGTAAGTGTTTCCCATGACCATTCATTGCCAATCCTACAAGCATTGCATTCCATGTCCATAAGTTCTTGGAACTCGACTCAAAGATCTCGCTCGCAATCTCAATGCAGCCACACTTGCAATACAAATCCACCAAGCCAGTGATCAAGTATTCACTGATTGCACTCCTGTTTTGCAAGATGTAATGGTGTATACTTTTGCCTTTCTCCAACTCCCCAAGCTGCGCGCAAGCTGACAAAGCTGCAACCAATGCAATATCAGCAGGCTTAATATTCAAGAGAAGCATTTGATCAAACAGCTTAAGAGCCTCTTTGCACTGGTTCATTTTCGCATACCCTGCCAAAAGAGTAGCCCAAGAAATGTCATCTTTCTGAGGAATATGGTCAAATAATTCTCTAGCCTTTGCAGTGTCACCAGCCTTAACAAACCCATCAAGCATGGCATTATAGGAAAACGAATCTCTATGATGATTTTCCTCAAACAGGTTATAAGCATCAGAATTACCACCTGCTACACAGTATGCTTTGATAAGATTGTTGAAAACAAACATATCATCAAAGAACCCAAATCTTAGGGTTTGACAATGAAGGGATTTCACGAGTGTAAGGGACTTTATAAGGGCACAAGCTCCGAGAGCAAAAGGGAAGGTGTGGGAATCAGGTGGGACTGAGAGCCGGGCCATTCTAGTGAAGAAAATGAAGGCAGTTTCAGGGGTGGACAGGAGAGTATGAGCCCTTATGATAGTGTTGTAACAGAATGTTGAAGGGTTGGGTATGAGATTAAAGAGCATGGCGACATAATGAATGGGATGGGTGGCAGTGGCAGTGGCGGTGGCGGCGGAGGGCGGAGGAGAAACGGCGGCGAGGAATGAAGTGTAAGTGTGGAGGATTTGTGTGAGTATGGGAGTAGGATGGAGAGAAAGTAGGCCTGTTGTGATGACTTGGGCATGGACTTGGTGAACTTGTTGAATAGTTTTGCAGTTTTCTCTGAGAGTTTTGATCAAATGGGAGGATTGTTTGCAAGTTATAATTAGCATTTGGTCATTGTTGGGGATTCTTGGTGAGGAATTTTGCTAAGAATTTCTCCTTGGCATGATACAAAATTGGTGCAAAAAAAAAAAGTGAAAATGAAAGAGGGAGGTGCATATTCAGGCCTGAAAATTTTGTTCATCTTCTTCTGAACCAATCCCAGATAGTGGGAACATGCAAAAAAATTTGGGAGGAAAGAAAAGAAAGGCGTGGACGGCAGGATTCGAACCTGCGCGGGCAGAGCCCACATGATTTCTAGTCATGCCCGATAACCACTCCGGCACGTCCACCTGTTTGTGAAGGTTCTTCAATTTTTTAGCTTCATTTCTTTATACTTGTTGAAGGATCACTACCTAGGCTATGTTTCTTATATAATACTTACTCCGGTTTACTTTTATATAAAGTTTTTTTTTTTTAGTTTTAAATTTTTATTCTAAATTGTTCATATTTAATAGTAAAATTTTAATAGATACGAAAGAGATACTGTATCCGACTAACTGCCTGCTCTTGTAGTTTAGATTGACAATTTTTCATTTGAAATAAATAAATTTTGAATCACAAAAAGGGAATATAAAAATATATAGATTTTTTTAAAAGAAACAATAAAAATTGAACATTTTTCATTTGAAATAAATAAATTTTGAATCACAAAAAAGGAATATAAAAATATATAGATTTTTTTAAAAGAAACAATAAAAATTGAACCCTCAAGGTTTCAATTGGAGACGTAAGATCTTAATTACCAGACTTTTATACAATTCCTAAGTAATGACTCAAGATATATTGCATATGTATCTATCGTTTTACCCCCAACCAAAAAAAATTGCCATTTATTTAGCTTATATACCATAAAAGGGTGGATACCTACATATTATTTATTTATTTATCGTCTTCAAATTATTATTTTATTTTTATTTTTATTTTTATCAAAATACTAATAACAAAAACATTTTAATAAAAATATACCATAAATAAAAAAAAAATATCGATATGTAATAGTTGTCAAAAAGAAAAGGTGAAAGGACATGAAATAAGAGAAGTGCAAGTTTCTAGTTTGTTCAGGAGGTTTCCACTTTCCTCCAAATATGAGTGTGATTACTTGTACCCATTATCCTTATGACACGTGTTCCAATGAGAATCAACTCAAGGCTGATGCTGTCGAAGCCTAGCTCTCTCCCGAACAATCTTCCAAATAATTAATCCTTTCCAACCAATACTATAAATACAGGACACAAGATTGGATAATAAAATTATAAATAAAACCACTTATTTTAGAACTATATTACATCACTCATTCTTACTTGCTTTCTTCGATCATTGCTATGGCTCTAAGGTCCTCATCATCAGTAAGTACTGAAAAATTTTATTATTTTCGCCACAAAAAATTCAATTTACGATATTTGAAATCAGTATTGAGAAATTTACTAATTTTTTTCTTATATATATATATATATAAGAAATTTACTAACTAGTTTATTTGTTTTGGATTGAGTAGAAGTTGCTGAAATCTATGGCTGATGGATTAAGAGGAGGCTCATATTTTAGTACATCAACCAACCCTAAAATGCAGGGCTCTCCTTCAACAATGGGGTTAGCTCAGCACAATGGCATCAGATCCAGGTCAGTTATGTCAGCATTTCTACCCTAAAAATATGAAAAATGATCTAGTATTGTAACTTAGAGATGAATGATTATTGAAATTATCGTAATCTTTTTCTCGAACAGGACAAGAGATATTTTTTATTTTTAATAAACACAGTATAATTTTTGTTTTGGATAATTTGATTAAACTGCAAGAAAGATGAATATAATTCGTTTCTTTTAATTTTAAATTTGAATGGAATATTAAAAAAAAATATTAATTATTTTGAGACGAACGTGTTGTTTTGCGGGAACTAATGATGAGAGCAGGATGATGATTAAGAAAGGAGATATTGTGGCAATGGGGATGGCAATGGGGATGATAATGTTGTCGACGAGTTTCGGAATATACACGGCGGCGAAAGAGCTCCGCAACGCACCTAATGTTTATGTGAGGAAATCAAGAAGAGAGACGCTTCCGGAAGTGGTGGAGCCGGAACATGTACTTGAGGAAGCTGACAAGTTCGTCAAGAAATCATTCTTCAGAAGAATTGCTCATCTCCGGGACAAATCTTCCCCTCATCAACCCGCCGGAATGGACATCTTTTCCAGGTATATTTTCTCTACTCCCCTTTTTGACCACTTGCTCACTTAAATAATTTAGCATAAAGGAGTGGTATTAAATTTCGACTATTTTCTTATTTATTATATTTTTTTATCAAAATATTATAATTGAGTGATAAATAATAAAAATAAAAAGATATTTAAGAATTCACTTTAATATAATAACCTAAAGTATTAAAAGAGGAGGGGTTCTAATTTTTAGGAGAAATTTTCAGTGGCGGAACCGCCATGTTCCACCTCGTGTTGTCATCGGCGTGTTGTTTTAACCTTCATGTTGCTCCCTCATATATAAAGTCAAAATTATTTGTTTTTAACACTAATTGGTGAATATCGTCGTTTTAGCTGTAAATTTTTAAAAAAAAACAAAATCAAACAAACGATCTCCTTCTTCTTCTTCTTCACTCCTTCCTAAGCAGTTTGTTTCAACAACAGCAGTCTTTTCTCTTTTTCAATTGACATTTTTTTTTGTCTCAAAATTTATCCCATTTTCTATCAACCAACCCCTCATATTTTCGCCAGTGAAAATTAGTGCACTAAATCTACTTGTATTTCTATATTGAAAAAAACGATATCTTTAGTTAAAGTGGGATTTGACATAATTTTTTTCCTCCTTGTCTTTCTTAAATTTCAGGCCACCAAAGGCTGAGACATTAAGAGATATTGGAGTCGACCCAATCAATCACTAATTAATACTCCATGTATTATATTAAATTTTCTCCATGTATTTCTTTCGTCTCATAAAAAAATTTCATTTGTAAATAAAAATATAATTTTTTTTTGAGACGAAATTAATAATAATAATTTGGTGTCTCGTATGTACTAAACTATGTATCATTTAGCTACGCCCATAAATGTTTGTAAATTATATTATGTTACATTAAAAGTATATTTTATTAATATTTATTTATTATATTTGATATATTTTTAAATTTTTGAAAAGTATATATTTTTATATAATATTTGATATATTTTATATTATATAATGAATATATTTTTTAATTATATTTAATGTAATGTTTGTTACAATATTTACGAAAAATATAATTCAAGAGAACCGTATAAGAATTGAGGTAAAATGCAATGCTTCGATTAATGTGAATGGCACTATACGAAATTACAAGCATATGATCTGATTGGGTGTGTAATAGAGAATAACCTTTTCATAATTGCATTGAATTAATGGGTTTTTAAGGAAATTAATTATTCACAGGATTCTCAAATGAAAGAGAGAGAGAGAATCTAATTGAATGTAGAAAGAAATAAATAAACAAGAAATTTACCAAAGCTGACGATAAAATTAGAAGAAACTAAAAATGTTAGAATCAATTTTATCACATTCATTCAGACATTAAAATAGAATACATTTGTAAAATTGTTCATTTTAGTAATGGAATAATGAGATTTATAATAACTAAAATGATAAAAGATGCTAATTATATTGCAGTAAAAAAAAAAAAGCTACCAAAGATAATTTATATTTCTTATTAATACAATTAATTAGTTTTGATTTAGAAAAAAATGACACCGGTTTTAAAGACTTTTTTTATTTATAATTTTAGTCCTTTAATTTTGTAATATTTATGCGCTTATAATAATAATGAATCAATAATTCGTTGGCCATTCTAACTTTTCTTTGTTTAATAGTTTATCATATCATCTTCTTCTTCCTTTCTTTTCTTGATCTTGAGATGTGCTTATAATATAATGTGTGTTTTGGTCCCATCTTTTCTAATGCAATATTTTGTTGCAGGTACATTTACTCGTATTGACCATTTAATTAAGACGTAAATTAATCTTTCTATTCCATAACAATATTTATTTTGATTTAAATTGCGTATTTTTTTTTATTTTATATAATATACAACTACATGATGCATTTATTATTATAATTGTACTATAACAAAAGGAACTATATGAGGATTGAATTCAGAAACGAATGTGCATTTTTTTTTTTTGAAAAGCAAAATTGCAAGACAGATAAAAATTCATCTTGAACAGACACCCGAATGTGCATTTCGTCTAGGAGTTTGTATGAAATCCTTTTGCCCGGATGATACGTGAGTTAGTCCCATGCGGCAGAATTTATATACGATCGAGGGTGCTAATGCCAAATTCAATAAACCTTTCTATGTTTTGAGAGTTTTTGAGAAATAAAACGGTAAATGAAGAAATGAACATGGTAAAATATTTAATAATTCAAAATTCAGAAGTTTAAATTCATAATTTATAATTTTATCATTTTAAATGCGTTTCATTCTCATACTTTCTCTTCTCTTGGTCATTCAAATTCGGGGCAAATTATATTACAATTTTAAAAGACATTTTGCAATAACATGAAATTCAAAACTTATTAATTTTAAATAAGAAATGTCACTCACTCATTTAAGACCTTCTCATCCGACTTGATTTGATTATTAAGTTAACTTCAAGAATGATATGCATAGATCCCATTGAGCAAATCAGACTTGTGTTTCGACTTGATTAGATCATGTAAATTGGAATGGAGTTGCATAATTTGGGGACTATTTTGCATTAATTTATAGCATAATATTCTACCCGTTTTATAATCATTTTCTAATTCATTAAATTATTTTAACTAATTGATTAGTCTTGTATACGAAATTTATAACAAATGTATGCTATAAATTTTCAATTCATAGGAATAAAATTATTTATATACAATTATATACAAAAATAAAATCTCACTCGAGACTATTCAACCAAAATTAAGTTCAAGATTCTTTTTGGAAATCTTTTTCGATGAATAAAAATATCATTTTATTATTTTTATTATGTGTTAGCCGTAGATATAGATGGTTAACTCAATTAAATTTGAAAATTAAGAAACAACTAAGAATCTTTCCAAATCAAAAGTGCACAAAAATTAGAACCCTAAAACAAAATGCAGTATCTTAACCCTAGAAGCTATGATATTACAACTATAACTTTCCCATAAAGCATTATTTGATTTTGATATTTAAAGATCGTGATAATTTTACCGTTCTAAAATTAGAGCCGTGAAATAAAAAAATAAAAATATCTAAAAAGTTAAAATTGTATATAAGAAACAAAATAGGAAAAGAAAGATATCGAATAAAAATGAAACAATAATGAGTATAAATAATATAGGAGAGAAAGTTAAGCAACAATTAGGAAAGAGATACTTTTGGTAGCAAGAGAATACTAGGAGGAGAGATTCGGGTAGAAGAGAAGAAGATAAAGATACAATGAGTGATCCAGATGGGGGTCCGAAAATACCCGGTTGGTTTTGGTTTTGTTTGTTTGTTGTTTCTTCTGTAGCAATTCTTGTTTTCGCTTTAGTTTGGTTTCTTCATTAGCCTCTTCGAAATGACTTGTGTAATAATTTTTCCAATAATGAAGATGGGGGTCCCAACTTTTCTTTATTATTGTTTTGAATTTCATAATGAATCGCAATAAATTATAATTTGACTTAAAATTTAAACACTTGATTAAAAGAGAAAAGAAAAAATATGAGTTTGGATAAACTTTGTTCTAACTTGAAATTGAAAAATTTTAACATTTCCAATCTTTTACAAATATTTAATATCAAGACGTCATACGTAAGGATTATATTGTACCAAATTCTCTATCGATATAATGATATTGCATTTTAGATATGATTTAAGACCGTCTAAATGAATTTTTATATTATATATACCCTAATAGGTAACAAATGGGGGGAGGGGGGTTATTTCTTTTTAGGTATATATATATATATATATATATATATATATATATAAGAGAGAGAATAGTAATAGTAGGGTGTACTAGTTTGGAATAGAAAATGACTATGTTGTCGAGTGATAATTAGTCCAGAGGACTTTCATCATGTAATTTGGTACAAATAAGTCACTTAAAAATAAGTAGATAAATCATAAAGATTGTATTAGTCAATTTAATTTTGAATTATCGAGCAACGATTGTTCTATTTTTTTAAAAAAAGAAACAATCTATTTAACCTTTGGATCAATTAATCTAGTTTAAAAAAAAAAAAAAAACAAAGAGGAAGGCATATAAATGGCATTTTAGATGGTGCTTTCGCATTAGAAATATAAAAATCCGTTTTCGAGATATTTCGAGGATTAAAAGTTTAAAAAAAAAAAAATCCAAACTTGTTGAGAAGCTCCAACAAAGACACAAAGGGATTAACACTATAATTTACCATTCATCATTTTCCAAATTCGCAATTGCCCTCTCAAAAGAAGGTTTTTTGGGGAAAAAAAAATTCAAGAAAAGCAGCATATTGGATGCCTACAGTTTTCTCATTAAGGTGTTTGTTTACTTTATGTGCCACCCCACTAAACAAGATTAGTGCCTTAATTTTGGACTCACTCAGATTCTCACATACATTTAATAAATTGGATGGTGCAACTGCAAAGTGGTTCTACTCTACACTAGTAAAAGCATAAAGCCACAAAGAAATAAGAAAGAAGCAAAAGATATCAAATACCCTTCTTTTTGCTTATTCTTTTATGTTTTTTCAAGAGTAAAACATTATAAATTTGGCAAATTATATTTACATCCCTGCAGTTTGGTTAAATTATCAACATTTTTATAATTTTTGACAATTACATTTATCCACCTTGATCACCACCCGAACTCATAACAACTAACTTTTTGGTTGACGAACAAATGAGCAAAGGTGATCTAAACATTTTTACGGAGTCAAAAGACGAAATTAATCTCATTTTAGTTGGAAATGACCTTTTTTTTTTATCCTCTTGTCAAAAATGACCAATTTTTTTCGTTTTTTAAAATTAAAGAGAATAAATATAATTGTCGGGAATTTTGATAAGATATTCTTGGTAATTTGACCCAACTATATAGAAAGTAAACTTAATTATATATTAGTGATGATAGAGTAAGTGGATTATCCGTTGGCCGGTTGACTGGCCCGCTTCTTGTATATTTAATGTGTGAGTAGCCTAAACTTTAACGACTTTAGTGAAGATTTTTCCGATTTTTGTAATCCTATTATTACATGTTTTGATTGGCAAATGACACATGTAGGCAAAACTTTCTCAAATCCATATTCTGTTGTTGTTTGCTTTATTATCCCACTTTTTTTTTTTTTTTTTCCACATGGAATGAGCAGATTTTCCATCTTCTTATGTCCTCTAATGTACACGTAAACAAAGGAATAAAAATTAAGCATCCTCTGTTCAGTGGATAAGTATGAGTAACAACAGGAATAATGCCAAAGGGGACCATCCTATTTTCTTTTATCAATAAACTTTTTATTCGACTAAAGTGGCGATTTAACGAAAAAAATTTATTATTTTTTTAATAATATTGATCAGATTTCTCATTCGATGAGTCACTTATAGATTAGTCACTGTTATCGATAGTAATGCTAGTAATGCATGCATTGTAGACATATATATATATATATATATATATATATATGGCAGATGGGAAATCAAGAAAGCAGCAAAATCAGCAGTGAGAACTTGCTCTTGGTGTGCTCTAATTTGAGGAAGATCAGAGCTATGTGGAGAAAGAAGAGAAAGAAGTTGATTAAGGAAGATGATGAAACAGAGCACTTCTTCATGGAAGATGGAAATGCCCTTTAGATCATCTGAATGATGGCAGAAAAGGGTCCAAAAAAAACAAGGCAAGTCATTGTGGCAAAGGGAAGGCCACGCCTTTCTTCCAGTTCCTGGTTTTTTTTTTTTTTTTTTTTTTTTCTTGAATTGAAGTATTTCTTTGTTTTGTAACTTCTTCTCTTCTTCATGATGTATCTTTTCTTTACATATCTGGGGAGTTTTTGTTGATTTGGAGCTCTGAATTTTCATTAATGGAGTTTATCAGACTCAGCAATGCATAATCCTTGTGTCAAATGATCTTTCTTGTTAAGCTACTTTGATAATTTATTAATTCCTCCCTCTCTCTCACAAAGAGTATTGTTTGTTGAATGAAAAAAGCAATATCGCCCATTGAACTGTGAAGCGCATGTTTTTTTATAAATGACACAAAGAAATTACTTACAATATCTAAAAGTGAAATTATCCTTAAAACTTAGGACATTTCGAGATAAATAGGTTGATATTTAAAAATAAAATTATTGTCTAAATTAGAGACAGAAATAGTATGAGTTGATGAGTGTTGAAACACCTTCATAATGTTAAAAAAACCCTTAATAGGGTGGTATTGTTGAGTTTCTTTGTTGTCATGGCTGTTCCGTCACTTGCAAAGTCCAGGTTCCACACCTGGTTTACTTTTTTTTTTTTTTTTAAATTATCTATTAAAATGGAGTTTTTTTTTTTTTTTTTTTTTTTTTTTAAAGCCACACGATGAGATGGGCGTCATTTCAATAAGTAGTAAGAAGAAAACTTAATTTTTCTGGTTCTGTATGAGAATAATCTACCTAGAACATTCCAATGTGAATAGGTTGCAAACTCATTACATATAATCTTACATGAGTTTGTACTTATGACCTAAAATTGAGTTTACAAGTGTACTAGTACCACGTCAATTACTAGAATAATCTTTAAGGTGCCCTCTTAGCTTCCATTCAACTATAGATTGGAAAGTAAAGGACACAAACAATCACCTTCCTTCAAAACATGGATCAAACTCCGGACCCTCCTCATCCCATGCAATATCCTTCATTATCGAATTTCTATTATGAAACAAAGTAGAAACAAAATAGTCGAAACACGAAACCGATCGGACATCGAATAGGGATGCGAATATGATGCAAAGATTCACAAACATCATCCCAAAATTGCAGCTGCAGCGTTAGCCATGTTCAGCTTCCTGATCAAATGAAACACATAGGATGGACTGGAAAATAGGTAATACAAGGAATAATGGAGAGGAGATGAAATTCAAGTTACTTAACCAGGCTATCCGGTATAACAAAAATGGCAAGGTTTGGCACCTTCAGTTTTCATTTTGGCATTTGTAATCTAGCTAGAGTATACAAAGGGCATCCTAAACTCAATAAGCAGATACCATATTTTCACACTAATTTCTCACTTTCCGGGCGTAATAAGTTAGTCAGTCAAAGCCTAGAGATAGTTCTCTACTGCATCATTGTATGTAACTAATCCCAGGGGAAATCAATGTCTAAATGTATCACACCACCATTATAGCTTTCAAGTGGGACAAAGAATTTTTATTCGTCGTCATCATCATCAGACACAGCACACAGTACGTGCGACGCCATGCATCATCTACCCAAGATTTAGACTCTTTTTCATGGTTTCGTAAACCAAGTATGTAATGCTTGCTGCAGGCACAACTTTGAGAAGATTAGGGAAAAGTCCTTTGTAGAAGCCCCTAAAACCTTCCTTTTGAAGTGTTCTTCGAAATACGTCACCCATTCCTTGGTAAGCTGCCTCAGCATCGGGACGTTGTGCTTGCATTCTGAAAGGAAGCATTCAAAGACCCCAGCTCACACATTCAAACTACAGAAAAAGATGAGCTACATGTTTGAGATCAAAGATTACCTTGTTCTAATAACTTGCAAAGGATAAACACAGGTTGCTCCGAGGGCCCCTGAGATTGTACCGCAACTCAGTTGCACAAGTGGACCGGGTTCTGCAGTAGTTTCAAATTTCCAAGAAATGAGATCTTAAAAGGATCACAAAGTAGAACAAATGAAGTTTATCATTTGAATATACAGACATTCAAGGCTTACTAGGATTCACATCAACAGGTAGTTCAATTCCAAAAAAGGTAGTTCAATAGCAAAAAGCACAAATATGGAAAGATGGAAAAACATCTCACAACAGATGAAAGGAAACAAAACACTGAGTTATTAGAAGATGCAAGTGTGGAACCCATACCACTCTCATGAAGATAGGTCTTCGACATGTCTTTCAAGGTCTCATAGGCAGCCAAGTCAATGCCTGCATAAGGAATAATACCAAGAAGAGATGGTATCAGTCCTCTATAAAAAGCTCGTGGTCCCTCCTGAACCAATATATCTCTTGATAATCTTCGTAAACTGGGAATCTTCCCACTGTCACAAGCAAATGTTTGTAACCGAGTCTTCACAAGATCCATAGGATAAATAGCAGTTTGTGCAACAGCACCAGCCAGACCACCAGCAACAAGGCGACCTGAAGTCCCTATATCACCATGGTGCTCCCCTTTATCACCATGGTACTCCGCAATAACATTCTTCATCATCTCGTAAGTGTAAAATTTGATAGCACTTTCCGGAGCAACCTTTAAAACATTTAATCCGTTGCCCCTAAAGAATCCTTTCAACTTCCCTTCATTCCATATGTTCCTAACAGCAGTAGCAATAGATGAGCGACAAGTCTGAACCTGCAAAATCACCTTAAGGCGATCAAGCGGAGCAGTTGCAGTACGTGAAGCAGCTCCAGCAACTCCCCCCGCAATCAAATATTTTGAGGCATTAACATGTTTACTGATGCCTTCAGGAATAACAGCCTGTTCACCAATATCAACAAGATACACCCTTTCCCAGTAGCGGTAGATGTTTTCAATAGTGGCCTCGTGAGGATAGAGTAGGAAGAAATCTCTCCATTCTTCAAATGTTATTATTCCATTGTTGTCCTTATCAACATGCTCCACAAAACTAGCTAGTTCATCATCACCAATTTCTATACCTGAAGAAAGAAACTGCCTTGGCTTATAAGAAGAATACAAACTGTTTCAAGACAGAGGCAGGAATTGCTTTGAGGAAACATTTGCAATATCCACTAGAAGAATAAGAACTGTAAATGACCAATACTCAAAATGGACAAGAAATCGGCAAAAGTATCAAACAGCTGCGACAAAGATTAGGAGATGCACAAAATATTTTCAAAAAAATCTAGCTGTGCAAATACTCCAAATCAAAAGTAAAACATAATAAACAATTACTTACAAATATATGAGTCAGTCTTCACCCTCAAGAATATATGAACTGATGCCAATGGAAGCAAACATATGCCAATCAATCCACAGGATGGCAATAGAATGCAAGAAACGCACAAGGAACACTAAGCAGGGAGTGCCATTAATTTGAACAGGAAATTTTAGGAAGAAAATGACAAAATACTAACAAGAAATCCATCAATCAAGGAGATTCTAATTTGTTCATATGCCTCCCACATAAAGTGACTTCAAAGAAATCAACGTTTAAGTCATTGCTTAAGAAGACCAGTACAAGAAGACGACAAACATTAAAAATATATATATATTTATGAAGAGTTGGTTCAATATTTATGGATCTATTCAAACTCGCAAATTCAGAGCCCCACATCTTTGAGTGGCCTGATAGCTTTGCCAGGGGGTTCCCCATGTTGCAATTTACAAATAAATATTAAGCTCCACAAAGGGTAAAACTGCTTCTCGTAGAACACATTTTCAGTTTCAGAAAATGACAAAACCACAGGCAGATGACATTAGCAGATATTCTGAAATACTCATCTTGGCATGAATTGACATTAATCTCCCATGCAACCTTCTTTACATGCTCATGATTCCAAGATACATCTAAAGAACATCAGAAAAATGAAAAATCAAGCACATTGGCCATCTCAGTCTCCCATGATTAGTAACAAAAGCAACCACTCTTCTATGGATGGCAGATTGCAATCCAATATTGCATTCATAATCAAAGAAATTTATAACGTTTATTGCATGGTAAGAAGGAAAGAAAGAATTGCAGTCAAACAATACATTTGTGCACTGAAATAGGCTATACTGCTTGCTCAAGTTAATGGAAAACATGCTTGAGGAGAGTTGCAAGAGACAAAAATCGTTAAGTAAGATAAAAGATCATTAAATACCAACAGTACAGAAAAGGAATAGCAACCAGATTGCTTAGTGAAACATTATACTTTCTCCCCATATAGCAGAGGCGAAAAAGTTTGATAAACTTGAAAATCAAAAGCATCTTATGCTATAAAACATCAGACAACGACAAGACTGCAACAAAGCCTCACGATCTTTTTGTTGAACTTCAATATGAGAAATGAAGTGGTCAACAACAATTTAAGAGAATGGAGTACTTCGTGGTGTGACAATCTCAACCAGTAGGAAAATTTGGTTCAGAACCACTATGATGGCTAGTTTGCTTCTCCATTAGAAAACCATATCAGTTCTCTGAAATATTGAATCAAATTGCTACATGTGATTCTATAAACTATTTAGTAAGTGTTTCCACACATCAAGTTGATCACCCTTGTATTCGATAGGCTAATACCGAATTAACAATTAAATGTTGGAATATTCAAATTATTTCAACTTTAAATTTGGTTTACATAAAAGAGTAGCCATCTACATTGTCTCTTCAAATCAAACCCATTCATCCTTGTAAGGTTCATTCACCTGGTGTATACAGTAAATTGCCAGTAACAGAAAGTATGACCTGAATTTAATTATGAATTCCATGATGCAATACAATTAAACGTGAGAGTTAACTTTTTAGAATCACAAGATTCTATATTTTCGGATTTCTTCAAAAGTTCGTGTAGTGTGATTCCGTAATACAAAACTAAAGTTACAAGGTTACAAAAATGGAAGGTTAGTAACCATGTAACTTCTGAATAAGAGATACTATATCAACATAAAATATTGAACTACTTCCCTTCCTGGAAACAGCATCCGGTTACCAACTCCGCCAGCAAGCCCCAACGACACCCCCCCCCCCCCCCCCCCCCAAAAAAAAAAAAAAAACAAAACGTACACAAAGGGAAAAGAATCCATTCAAGAATCATGAATAGGCATTCAAATTAAACTCAGCTTCATACTAATACTCACCAAAACCCTGACCACAAAATCTAAGAGATTTATCATGCTCATCTTAGGAAAGGAAAACTTTCGATCATGATCAACCCTATCTAGATGTGAATCATACTAAAACTAGTCAAGAGGAACCACAATTTCGATCTTCTTCAATGCTGCATTATTCTTTTTAAGGATTTAACAGAACAAACAGCCATATCCATTGAACTATTGTCAACTAGTACCAAACAACCAAACTAGTCTAGACAGATCAATGTAAATAAACCTCTGTAGTGATAGTCCATCTACCATTCAAATGAAGTAATTAAAATCACATCATAAACCCAAACACACTCCACTCCTTCGCACATAACCCCGAAAGATGCATAAGAAAAACACAGCTATAGCATCGCAACAAAAAATTAAAAAAGAAACCCTTTTTTTTCTCTTTAAATGCACTGTCAAAAGACAACAAAGTACAAGTAAAATACCAGCCTTAAGAAGGGCATCCAACAGTTCCTCAGGCAGAATGCAACCATTATGCTCTACATCAATAGCCTGAAAAATCCTATACAATTCCAGCTCTTTATCATCCATATACTTCCTAAATTCCAGATAATCCACCCTCCCATCTTTATTAGCATCACACACATTCAAAAGCTCCTTAGCAAACTTATAGTCCGATGGAATTTGCAAGGCTGAAAGACCCTTCTCAATTTGGGCATAGTCCAAGTAACCCTCAGCAGATGGGTCAAAAAAATTAAACATACTCTTGATTCTTACATCCCTTTCCTCCTTAGTCTCCCTCAAAGCTGCCAACACATGATCCATCGAAACCGGTCCGGGTTTCTTCACCGGGTTGCAGCATTCGGACCGGTCTTTCGCTGCCATTGTAGGGAAATTCACATGCTCCACAGCTTTCCCAGCCCCAGACATGTGCAAAAAAAACCTGGGCTTTCAATTTCACAACATGGGTCGGGAGATTTTCAATGCTATTCTAGATCTACCGTCTACGCATGGAACCGGCAAACCGAATTATTTGTAAGCATCAAAAATGGGAATTGTATTCTGATTAATAAAGAAGTAAGAAGAATATTGGTTGATTCTGCAATAATGAATTAGGGTTGAGGGGAAAAAAAAAAAAAAAAAATTTGCAGAGGAGAAGAGATGAAAGAAGAGAATATCTGGCCAGGATCTTCTTCTAGGAAGATCCGTTGGGTTGACCCGGTTTGATAAGGTGGATTCAAATTCTAATCTCGGGTCAACGAAAAAGAGGAATGGCCGAGTCTCGAAAGAATATAAATGGAAACTAGGACGAGAAGAGTAAGCGTAATTATTACGAGCGAATTTTTTTCAGTTTGGTTTTTGGAAGGAAAGAAAATGTTGGATGTTGAATTTCTTAATTTTTGCGTCTTGATTCTATTTTCGGAGTTGGATAAATAAATAAATCTTTGGAAGGAAGTGTAGTAAGAAAAGTAATAAATATTTTGATATTTAAAAATTTATTATTTTTGAGTTGTGAATTCTTGTAGAGTTTTAACTTGGCTATCGATTTTATATGAATATATAAGAATGGATGTATTTTTTTTCGTGTTTGTCGATAGAACTTTTAAGTTGACTACCATAAAAGTGTTGAAATACAGTTATGGAATGTTGACTTACGATTAGATGTTTAAATATCTAAAATCAATACTAAAATTATGAGTTATAAAATAGTGACAAGAAGAACACATTAAAATAGACAATTTTTTCAAATTTATGTTTTTTTTATCTATCTAATATTTATAAGTATTTTAATAGAATAATTGTACTTAAAAACAAATTAAAGATAAATGATGGGGATTTGAAAACTTTGTGATATAATAATAATAAATAGTTTTCCAGTAGGTGTATTCAACCCATTAGCCAAAAAAAAAAAAAAAAGAAATTTATTTATCGAGAATGGGGGAAATTGGGCTAAGGATGGAAGATAATGCATTGGGTTGCGATGTGGAAACCTTTTATCCAATCATGAATCATGTGATAAAATAATGCATTTTAGTTTCATTTTTATAATCATATTTTTTAAAAAATTTCTTTATATCTTAAAATAGAGTAAAAATATTATTGACGAGATCCATATGAAGTTAAATATAATATAAATTAAGAATATTTCCTTTATAATATCAAATAACGTAAAATATGTCATAGTCAATAAAAATAAATATTACCTCTATTTATCATTATAGAAGGAATAAAATACTACTCCCTCCGTCCCAATTTGATAGACGTTTTAGAGATTTTACTATTATCAAGAAAAATTAGTAATTAATGATTTAGTCTATTAAGTTTTTCTCTTTTATCCCAACTTTAAGAGAAAATTACTAATAAAATAGTAGTTGAGTGTAAGATTCAATACAATCACAAATTTTGAGGAAGAGTTAAACATGAAAAACTATAAAAATGACCCTGATAATGGTAAAGTAACAACTAATAAGAGACAACTTTTAATTTCTAAAACGTCTATTAATTTGAGACGGAAGGAATATAAATTGTACTATTACTAGTAATAAAAGATGGTATTTTAAGCATTATAGTCGTTTGGGCTGACTTAACTTTGTATGTGTTAGCCCTGGAACAATTAATTCACTTCAGAAATTAGAGAAGAGAAGAATAGAACAGAACAGAGGGAAGAAAGAAGAAGAGCATAAAAGAGAAAGGAAGAGAATTCAGAAAATTTCATAAAATCACGGAATGAAAAATCATGCTTACAGCACCAATCCCTTTAAGCTGCTCCTACTCTCACACCGTCACTGTGTGTAACAAAACTAGCAACAAAAACATGAACTAATTTTCCCTCCAAATCCCTCTCAGCTTTCTACATGTTAATTGGCAAAAGAAAGAAACAAAACTACATCGTTTTCTTACTGAGGCATAACAGTATGGAAGTTGATGGGTGGTGGGCCTTGGGAGATTTGGAATTCAACACATGTCAACCTTTCTTTTTCGGTTGTGGTGGAAGAATTGGAGAAAAATGGCCCAGTCGCCCACAAAGTACCCCTACGTGTCTGAGTGGGCCGGTGATTCTGGAAGGCCCGTAAGGATGGTGTTGGTGTGGAAGGCCCAGACTCATTGGCTGTCCATTTGCTTAGATCCGTTTGGAAACGTGAATAATGTTTTATTTTCTTTGCTCAAAATGTATAATTTTTAATATTATCAAAAGTATACGTAATATTATATATATATATATATAATTCTATTACTACCTTATCACACTTTATCTTTAACAATATATTTACTTTTCAAGCAATGAAAATAGGGTTTGGGCGAGTTTGGGTGTGGTTTATGGAGAAAATAATAGTGAATTAGAAGAAATTTACGTGTGCACTTTTTATTTATTGTCTTACGCAAATTATATCCTACTCCTAGGAGTAAACTGGACGGTTTACTCATAGTTGATTTTTGTTTAAAAAACAGGATTAATGATGGCAAAACCGGGATTGAACCGGGTTCTGTAAATCCTTCCTACCTTCACATCGCATTTAATGCGCATTTAATGCTGCTGAAGGGAAAGAAAGGTTCACGCGCATCAAATGTTGATTTTTTGGTCCATTTTGTTGCTCAGCAGACAAATAATGATGACGGGCGGTGATTTTGAATTTCAAATTTGGTATCCATTTGTGGCAGTTTTAAGGGACGATAGTTTATGTAAACTCGCTTTTTGTGTTTATGTAAACTCGACTGTGTATTTAAGGGCACTATAGTGTTCTGTAAACTGCAGTTTACTGCAAAGTTTATGTAAACTGGTGCTTGGGCAAAGTTTATGTAAACTGTAAAGTTTACTGCAAATGAATCAAAACGATATTTTTACACTAACAAAGACCACTTTGAACCAGAAAAGAGTATTTAACATAAAACAAAATCATTTTGACCAAAAAATCAGTAGTTTACATAAGTCAACAGAACTTTTGCAGAACGCATCTCTGTTCTTTGTTATTTTTCGGAAAATCTAGAAAGCCAAAATTGCTTATATAAATTTCTGAGTAAACCTTATACAAAGAGGTTTAAATCGAGCTATAGTTTGCTTAAATCGGACAAAGAATAAAGAAGATATGAATTTCTGAAGTACAGTCATTACTTCAGATTTTTTTGCGAAAATAACAGCACTTGTAGCTCTATTTCAGAGCTGATTTATGGGAGATTTACAATTCCAAATAAAGATCCGTAAAATTATGTGTAATCCTTGTAAGGAGAGGTTTAAAACAAGCAAAAGTTTGATCAAAACGGATGAGAAACGATGGAGATATGGAATTCCAAAGTTTGATGACAGCTGCAGAATTTTCACTTCAGTTTACATAAACTTAACAAGGGAGATCACATCAGGATTATATAGACATCAGATCAGCGAATACTTGACATCAGATCAACAGACTATAGATATCAGATCAAGAATATAAAAGAAATCATACACTAGAACTAAAACATACTTAACAAGGGAGATCACATCAGGATTATATAGATATCAGATCAGCGAATACTTGACATCAGATCAACAGACTATAGATATCAGATCAAGAATATAAAAGAAATTATACATTAGAACTAAAACATACTTAACAAGGGAGATCATATCAGGATTATATAGACATCAGATCAGCGAATACTTGACATCAGATCAACAGACTATAGATATCAGATCAAGAATATAAAAGAAATCATATAATAGAACTAAAACATACTTAATAAGGGAGATCACATCAGGATTACATACTTACTGCAAACGAATCAAAACGATGTTTTTATACTAACAAATACCACTTTGAACCAGAAAATAGTATTTTACACCAAGAAACAACATTTTGACTAAAGAATCAGAAGTTTACATAACCCAACTGTACTTTATATAAACAAGCAGTACTTTATACAAACACCATTTTACACCACCAAGCCAGCAAAAACATACGATTTTACATAAAAAAAACACTTTTTTTGCCAAAACCCTAATTTTTCTTTCATCTTCATGGGCTGCAAACACAACCAAACAAATCCCCTTCTTCAGATCTATAAAACCCTAGTTTTCTTTTCATTTTCGTGGCTGATTTAGGGTTTTCTCAAACCCAAAAAACGGCGAAATTGTAGAAAATGGTATGGGTTTTGAAGCTTGAGATGTGTAGAGTATTTTGGCGGTGAGATATCTTCAAAAATCTTCTCAGAATCGGTAGCAAGAAGCTACGGCGGAAGAGAGTTTGGGGAGAGAAATCGCTAGAGAGAGAAAGATAAAGGGATGAAGATTTGGGAAAAGAGGAGCTGATGTTGGTTATATTATAAAAGAGGTGCGTTAAAACCACCGTCATCCAGCCTCATGTTTTGTGTTTTTTTTTTTTTTTTTGGCTATTTACTACTCCTAGGAGTATAATATACTAACTGTATTGTCTTATGCACGCATACTCCTCTGGGGGTTGAAACACAACCAAACAAATCCCCTTCTTCAGATCTATAAAACCCTAGTTTTCTTTTCATTTTCGTGGCTGATTTAGGGTTTTCTCAAACCCAAAAAACGGCGAAATTGTAGAAAATGGTATGGGTTTTGAAGCTTGAGATGTGTAGAGTATTTTGGCGGTGAGATATCTTCAAAAATCTTCTCAGAATCGGTAGCAAGAAGCTACGGCGGAAAAGAGTTTGGGGAGAGAAATCGCTAGAGAGAGAAAGATAAAGGGATGAAGATTTGGGAAAAGAGGAGCTGATGTTGGTTATATTATAAAAGAGGTGCGTTAAAACCACCGTCATCCAGCCTCATGTTTTGTGTTTTTTTTTTTTTTTTTGGCTATTTACTACTCCTAGGAGTATAATATACTAACTGTATTGTCTTATGCACGCATACTCCTCTGGGGCTAAAGGCACATGTTCTTAATTTTTTTTTTTTTGAATTATAAAGTTTTAATTATTCAACTCAAATATATTTTTTTTTTTCTGTTGGAGTTTATGCGGTTGAAACTAAATAGTTTGTCATTTTTTTTTTAATCCTATGGGCCGAATCGCTGTCAAGTAAATTAATACAAGGAGGATCATTAAAATTGTGCACACCTAAAATTTTGAAAGCTGACTCGGATAATTGATCTACACATGTATTTTCCTTTAAGTATAAGGGTGATGAAATGAAATTTCTTCTTAAAAAACTTCTAATTGGGTAGTACAATTTGTAGCCCACATTATTTACTATTTGTAGCTCTATTTTTGAAACAATCTTCTCAAATTGTCATTTTACTAATTTTTAAATAATTTATCAAATTTAACAAAATAAATATATTTTTTTATCCCAACAAAATGAATATTATCTTAATTATTTTAAACATATTTAATCCTATAATAACCAATTATAAGAATAATTCTCACACATACAATATTTATTTTTTAGAAAAATAAAAATATAAAAAAAGGAAAAAATAGGGGAGGAGAATAATCAAATTTTTTTTGGTAAAAAATTTCTGAACAACTACTTGTGTTAATCGAATAAAATCCCGATTAATTACTAGAACTAGTACCATCACCATCACAGCCGTCTCCATGGATATGATCGCAACAATAATTTTGATTTCCATCATCATGATCATCGTTGCCATCTTCATCAAAGGGCTTATTTTTGTAGAAAATACAGCATTTCTTGAAGCGGTTCTTCCTGCTACTATTGTTACAAAGAAGACAAGGAAGATGACGAGGACATGGTTAGGATTTGGGTAAGGCTAGAAGAAGAAGATGACGGCGTGAATTGCCTCATGGTGGCTTTAGCCATCATTAATTGGTATCCACAGGAAGAAAAATAATTCTAAAAAATTGGCAAAATAAATAAATAAATAATATATACGTGTAATTATGAACAAATTCTATTATGTTATTATCTTATTATGAGAATATGTTATGCACTAAGTAAAAATAATTGTTTCAGAATTCAAATGTTATTTAATTAAACTTTTTGTGCATAAATTTTTTTCATATCAGAGGTTCATTATTAGTGTTGATCGGGATTTTAAAATACGTGTAATATAGCTATTTTGGTATCAGAGCAAGCTTTCCTCCAAGCAATTGGAGAAAGTTTGTTGTTTGATTATGATAGAAACTAGGGCCAAGACCATGGAGGAGTTGTTCAAAAAAATTGAACAACGATTGCAACTAGTGGAAGAGCAGTTGAAGTCTCAGGAAGTCATCCAGGCAGAGAAATTGAAAACTGAATTGAGATCGGAATGAAAAGCAGAAATCGATTGCCTTATCACTTTTCTGGACCAGATATTAGGACCTATCGCGGTAACTAACGAGAAGTCAGAGAAGTTACCTCTGAAAATTGATGAAGGTCTAAGTCATCCAACACCAACGCCTGCGCCATTGCTACCTACACCTCCAATAATACCTACACTTCCAAGGATGAATGGGGAATTCGATAATTCCAACTATTGGAGGGATCGAGGCAACAAAGCTCCGTGGAATAGTCAACCAAGAATTGAATTAACATGCTTCCGTAGTGAAAATCCCAGGGAATGGTTACGGAAGTGTCAAAAGTATTTTTTACTCTACAATATTGCTGAACAATGGAAGTGGAGTCGGTGGAGATTTATTTGGAAGATAAAGCTGATATTTGGTTTCAGGGATTTAAAACGACACATGGTAGAGCAAGATGGGAAGAGTTCTCTGAAGCTTTGTTGGAGAGATTTGGGGATAAGAGCGGACGTGATGAATTTGAGGAATTCAACAAAATTCATCAAACATCAACGATACTTGAATATCAAGAGAGATTTGAGGAACTAAAAGCTTTGGTATTATGCAAGGATCCAAGGTTGTCAGAGCAATACTTCATATCTAGTTTCATAAGTGGTCTCAAAGAGGAGTTAAAACTGGTGTTGAGAATGATGAAGCCCTCTAGTCTAGCACGAGCTCTTGAAGTTGCATGTATATATGAACATACTTTGGAAATGCCTGTTAAGAAAGTTGGGGTTGCTACCGCATCAGTAACAAAAACTACTTCAAACTCATCTAAAAGTAGTCAAGATCTGTCCCATAATGCAGAAAGAAAGCCATGGCATGAGAAAATAAAAAATATCAGTCCACAAGAGTTACAATATAGGAGAAATAATCACTTATGTTATAAGTGTGGGGATAAATTCAGCGCAGGTCATCAATGTGCCATGAATGAATATACTTTCTTAATTTCTGATTGTGAGGAAGTTGACAATGCAGACTCAATGGCAGAGGCAGGCTTTCAATCAAAGCAAACTATTTCTTTTCGAGTTTTTAATGCTCAGTCTCGAGGACAAGATTGATTTTAAGGAGGGAAATTTGTCATACATTTAGTTATTTTATTGTAATATAGGTTATTTTAGTTATAGAGTTAAAAGTTATATATATGTAATTTATGATTAGATAATGGCAATGAGATTAATCATCTTTCTGGTTTAATTCCATATCTCTTGTTCTCTTTTTCTTCTTTTTCTGAGTAACTGACTCACGTTCTTTTCTTTTTCAATTTCTATTTTCTTCTTCATTCAACCTCTATCTTAACTTCTTCTTAATTTTTTTAATTTTTTATTCTTAATTAGGTAATCCTGACAGCAAGGTTCAAACTGTTAGGCCCAAAAGATTGAAGATTGACGTGTCATCTAGGCGTGATTTCATGCACTCCTGCAGTTCATAGTTCAAGGACACGCGTCCCAGATCGCCACCTATGTTCTGGGAAGAAGCGACCGCCCAATCCCCCGATGCTAACTTCAAGAATGCATAAATGGAAACAGGGCTCACAGTCAAATTGAAATCCTCATAAGCTAATTATTCCATCTCCTGGATCCCATTTTGCGCTAGATTTTTCAAAAGAATTCGTATAATCATTCCTCCATAGTTGTGTTGTACTCATGGCTTTCAGGTCTTCTGTAAGTGTTGTTTTTGCTTTGTAACTCTGATTCTTGCTGTCCGCAACGGCCCTGGTTTTGAACTTGTGGTTTTGGCTGAGATTTTCAGGCACAGATGAGAGCTTTCTTAAGCCGATTAAGAGCTGGATATGGGAACTCTTTGTTTACAACATCAACTGTTCCGAAGCTGAAATCTCATGCTCCTACTGCCGATTTTCATGGCCCTGAACCAAGCTTCAAGCTCTGGTAATGGCGCCATTCACTTGTTCTTGTTCTTGTTCTCTTTTGTGGTGCGTATTTATACGATCGAGCTTCTTCTATCTGCAGGCCGATAAGGGGAGAATTTGCGCCAGTTTATGTGGCGCTGGGGCTGATAACTTTGTCTGTGGGTTTCGGGGTGCACACAGCAATGCATCAAATCAAATGGGCACCCAGTGTCTGGGTGAAGAAATCGAGACGGGAAACCCTGCCGGAGGTGGTGGAGCCGGAGAGAGTGGCGGAGGAAGCCGAACACTTCATCAACGACTCTTTCTTCAGGAAGGTGGCTCATGTTCAAGATTATGATCGCCAGGAAGTCATGCCTAATCCCATTTCGGGCGATGTCTACAGTTCCAAAAACCGCCGAAAAGTTGAGACTTTGAAAGATGTTGGCGTGGAAATCCCCAAAGACGCCGCGCATTACGTCCAAGCACGGAAGAAAAGCCATTAATCATTGCAAACAACTGAAGAAAATCGTTGTTTGAATATGTTCTGTTTTCATCGAGTTCTTTTTGATGCTCAGCCAATGTATTTAGTGTTTGAATTATGAGGAAAACGGATGCTTTTTTTATTTCAGATGTTTTCTTTTCGCAAAAGATCAAGAACCCATACAAGAGGGCAAAGACAATGTGATCATTTTGCTACGGTTTCATAGCCTCTGTTTCTGTACTTTCTTTGATGAATGAAAACAATGGCTAGAACAGCTGCAACTAGTAGGGACACGATTGCAATCCAAGCATAGTTTGGTAGCCCAGAATTCCCATTCATCTGCAATGGCCAAAAACATCGGATTTGAGTTTAATAATCCAAGATTTCAAATATGGAATTTGGACAATCCTAGGATGATCTTACTTGGTTTGAAGAACTCAGTGTAGTTGAGTTGGGATTTGTTCTTGGTTCAGAAACCAAGAGGTAAAACAGCCCCATCACTCCAGTATGCCTCTGAGAGTTTGTATAATTCGATACAAGAATGAGGGACTCGCCATTGTTAATCTTGATGGTTCCCGGTTGAGGATAACACGTAGTCATCCCGACTATATAACCTGATTCGTTCCCTGGTTCGCCTCCTTCCCCATAAATCGGAATTGAAGAGCATATAACCTTTCCATCCTTCACAAATGAAACAGGAAAAAATGATCATCCAATTCCAGGCAGCGATTCAGGGAAGATTGTCCTTTTACCTGGCCGAAAAGAGTCGAACCAACGCCTCCCGAATGCTGGTGGGCAACGCCATAAATGACCTCCCCACCAGATGGTAAATTTATGGTGGCATTCTTTGTGTTGATGCAGTCATTTTGAGCCATAATCCCTGGACAGGACTCGACCTGATACTCAACCTGTAAACAATTTGTACATTTCAGTTCAGTCTAATGTTGATTAGAAACTTGATCAACTCAAAATGATTGTCACCTGGCAATGGTGTCCAGTTATTTGTTTTGTTCCATTTGATCTGCTGTACCATCTAGCAGTTACATCAAGAACATAGATTTTAACAGGCAAAATGGAATCATTCCAATCAAGATACTTGACAGTGTATTTCAAGAACAGGCTTCTTTTCACAGTTCCAAATCCTTGAATGAGCCTGCATTTTGTGCCATCCCGACAGCAACTCATTCCTCCTAGATAACCTGGTTCCAGATCATTGCCATCCTCATCTTTTGTGACATTGTAGAGCTCACACCTGCACTCTATGCATCCCAGTTTATCTTCTGCGCCTCTTGTGTCAATAGCATGTAGATTAATCTCCCAGCCCTCTTCATATCCTGCTGGAATTTGTTCTGGATTCCCCACTTCTATGCCGTAAGGATCAGGAACAAGTGTGTTTGTTTTCCTCGTTTCAGATCCCAGCCCGAAATACTGCGGGAGATACTCATCACAGATGCCGCTGTTCTTGATTACTGTAAAGTCTGAGTTTCTTGAACTTTCATCTGCCTTCGGTTGGTAGTAGTATCTCATGGCGATCCAGTGATGGAGATAAGCTTCGTGGAGCGGTACAGGATTGCCTGCTTTGTCAACCACTTCTGCGTCAAAACTCTTGACAGCAATGTGCCCTTTTGGGAAGTCAATATTGTGGAAAAGTCTCTGTGTGACTGAGCCTGGTTCCATTTCAAACTCTGGAGACAAGAACACTGCAGTTTTTACTCCATTTTCATCTGCTGCACCTTGAATTCTGGCAACCAGAACTAGGATTATTATCGATAGCAACCAGCGATCCGAACCGCATGCCATGATCTCTTCTTCCTGCACCATGAAACAGGTTTCACATCAAAACTTTGTTCTCCTTTGTTGTTGTTCAAGGTTTGAGTTTGAGAATCTTAAAAAATGTCAGGATTTATGGGAGTTTAATGGTTACCAAGTCAACTTAGGATACTGGTTTTATACAATTCCATGAATCAAATATCTCAACATGAAGATTTGATGTAGGAACTAAAGCCATTAGGTATATAAACAAAAGCCTACAATCCCAGCCCTCAAGATTTCTAAACAAACTCCCAAAGTCTGGAACTTTGAACATTAGCCAGTGAGATGAATAATGGACATAAGTGACAGCCAACAGGCAGAAAAAAAGAACTAAGATTGCAGGCATAAATTTCGGTTCAGAAGTAAGAAGACATAAAAACGAAAACCCAAAACAAGAACAATATTTAGATGTGAAATTCTGCAGAAGTAAACCAGATCACAAGATGTTGGTGTTTATTATATAAACTGCAGACTTGCTTTTCATTTCTATGCAGTTCTTACTCAGTTCATAACTATACAATTTAATCAACAAAAAGGGAAATACTTACAGAACAAAAGATTCAAGAAGCTTTCGGCGACAACGGTATAATAATCCCCAGAAAGAGTGACAGAATCAGTTTTATCATGAACAGATGAGTAAATGGTGAACCCATCAGGGCGAGGTTAGGTTATGAAGGAGCCTTCAATCAGTCACTGCTGCTGACACAAATGCCCGAAAAAAAGTCAGAGGAAAAAACTAGTTTTCTGAGGTAGGTTCTGTCTTAAATCATCAGCAAGACAGTGACAATCCTATTTTTTTTGTTCTTCTGTCGGCCCATTGGTAAATCTACCAATCTCAGTGAAGAACAGAAGCTTTGGAAGAACTTTAGGGAAGTTTCACAGCAACACAATCCCCATTGCTTCAAGAACTAATAGCCTTGTTGGTAATATTTTATCATAACAGAACTGTTATTTTATCTGGGTAGTTGACTCTTCTACGTGGAGATGGCAGCCAAGCGTTAAAATAATACAGACAATTCAACTTTGTTCACTAACTATTGCTGAAGTCAGCGCTCAACATGGAGAAATTGCTTCAGAATTCAATTCAGCTTCATTTGAGACTGAGAAGTCTGACTAAATTGCTTCATTGTCAAGAAGAAGAATGCACCATTTTCATTTGCAGATGAAACAGACAGTGAAATGGGGCTGAATTGCTTCATTGTTAAGAAGAAATCAACCTCATTTGCAAATGCACCAGACAGTGAAATGTTTTTGATGTAATTTAGAAGTTGATTGATCATCTAAATAGACAAGAACAAGTTCCATTTACTCAGGACACAACTATTGATTGCAAGCTTCAGCCGAGTATTCAATGGAGCATATTATTGCTAGCAGAATACAATTTAGTACATACAAAGAGGAAAACAGACGAAAACAGGGTTAAAAATCCATCCAAGAAATGGCGAAACGAAGTTTTTTAAAGAAGATTTCACTTTTGTAATGGTTCGTAGACATCTCCTCTTTGGTTCTTTCTCAGATAAGCAACAATAGCAACAGCAGCTGCTGCAACTCCTAACAATGCCAAACCCACAACAAAATTCGGCGTCAGCATCTTCTTGAGCATCTGCATCAAACAAGCAAGATCCAAGAGGAGATTTAGTTAGACTTGTTTAAAATCCATTTCTGCAGATGGTTTCTTTCTGAATGATGACATTAAAAGGGCAGTTAGAATCTTACCCAAACTGGTTGAACAAGTGAAGCATGGATCCCGCGAGATGAATCGAAATCTGCAACATAAATGATGGGGTCCCCCATAACTCCAGTATGCCCTCTGGCACTGCTGTAGCTAGACACCATAGTCAGAGTTTCACCTTCAGATATCTTGACAGATTCCGGGTGAGGATAACAGGAAGACATTCCTACTAAGTAGCCAGCCTCATTTCCAGGTTCCTTCCCTTGTCCATAAATCGCAGACGATGAACACAAAACTCTTCCATCCTGAATACCAAAACAAAACACAACAAATGAAGCTTTTCAGGCACTGACTTTTAGCATGATGATGCTAAAAGCTACCTCAAAGTGGAACAGAAGTACCAAACTTTTTAATGAAAAACATCAGAGGAAACTTAGGTTTACACTCATAAGAATGAAGTGATGATCAACACAACTAGTTTTACAATCACCTCACCATGAAGAACTGTGCCGGCTGCTCCAGTGTGCTGGTGTGCAAGACCATGGACAAGATGGCCTCCTTTGGGCAGAGCAAAGCTTAAACTTTTAGTATCAATGCAACTGCCATTCTCATCAGCGTTCGAGCACGATGCAACATTATACTTGATCTGGTTCAGAATCGAATAGACATATTTAACATCCCAATAGATAAAACACGTGTTTCTGTATACATTTACCAAACACTTTTAACTAAATGAAGAACATGGAACTTACCTGGCAGTCATGTCTGGAATTGGCTTCAGAACGTCTCCACTTATCAGTAACATTGATTACATACTCTTACAGGGACAATGGAACTATCAACATACTTTACAGTGTACTTCAAGTAAAGGCCTCATTTCGCACTCTGGAAGCCTTCTCTCAATTTACATCTAGTGTTATCATAACAGCATTTCAAGCCTCCAATATAATCTGGTTCCAGATTCCTGCCATATTCGTCAATACCATAAGGATCAATTGCCCCATGTATCAATTGCATGCACATTAAGGAACCATTTCTCCTCAAAGCCTGCAGGAATCTTTGCAGGACTACCAAATTCTATACCATAAGGATCAGGAACATGTGTGTCGGTTTTTCGTGTTTCTGATCCATGGCCAAAAAACAGCGAATTCCCCTGATCAGGCGGACACACGCCATCACTCCCTGCCATAACATAATCTGGCTCCTGAAAACCATTTTTGCAGTCATTCTTTGGTGCTGGGACGCCTTTCCATTGATAGTAATTCACAGCAGTCCAGTGATGAAGATAAGTTTCATAAAGTGGGACGCTGTTTCCTGCCTCATCAATTACTTCAGCAAGGAAACCTTTGACCGCAATATGGCCTCTTGGAAAGTCTATATCATAGTAACATTTGTTGGACACTGATCCAGATTCCAGCTCAAATTTAGGTGACAAAAAGACTGCAGTTTTCACCCCATTTTCATCTTTTTCCTCCACCAATAAGCTTCCAACAGTTCCCACCAAGAACAGAACAGCCAGAAAGCTCAGCCAAGACTTTTAACTATTTGCCATCTTTCACCTCAGTTGTTCACTATAACCTGAAAAGGCATTAATACAAGAAAGTTTATTAACAAGGTTCAATTTGATTCACAGATATTATCCTGCAAAACCCTTAATTTGTGTAGCTTAAACAGACAATATTGGCTAAAATCTTCACATAAATACTATCATACAAAACAGAACTTCAAAAGCAACTAGAAAAGAATAAACAGAGAAGAAAAACTTTTGAGAAACTTGATGACAGGGCTTCAAAACATTTTCTTTAGGTGATCACTGAAAAGGGTTCTGGAAACAATGCAGAATCAATAACGAGAAGACAGTTTACCAGGAGTGAGGATAAAGTGAGGTCCTGAAACTCTGAGGATTTCGCAAGAAAGTTGTGAATTTAAGGGTCTGTTGGGTAGGATTTAAAAACTTGAGACAGAAGGCCATGTTACAAAAACTTACAGAAACAAGACAAAGGAAGAGCTTTCAGCCGAAATGATGAACTCAGTCTGCTAAGAGTGGACAAAATCAGTTGTATCATGAATGGATTATTCCAAACCAAGTTGGTATTATAAGAATGTTGAAACAACCATAGTTTGAATATTTAGCAAATTGACAAGAACACTCGATAAATAAGTATCATAACAAGGAAATTAGGTTCTGAAGGAGCTCAAAGACTCTGAACTTGACAAAGATGACTTAATCCCTGGAAATTTTCTAAGCATTTGTGTCATTATTAATCCTAGTCATTACGAGCGTAATCCAAATAAAATTGGTACTACCATTAAAGTAAGTATTCCAGGATTGAATGTGACTAAATTGCTTCTCTATCAAGAAGAATTTACTTATTAAAAAATGGAGAAGAAGAAGAAGAATTCACCCTGATTTCAAGATGTCATCAGGCAGTGAAATGTTTTGGATGCAAATTTACAAGTTTATTGACCATATAAACGACAAGAACAAGCTCCATTCACTTAGAATACAACCATTGATTGCAAGCTTCAACCAGATATTTTCATTGACTGAACCATATTATTGTTACAGCAGAAGTACATATCTAACAAGCAGAATACACTTTACTACATTAGCACAAAGGGGAGAAAAGGGTTCATAAACCATCTCAAATACTTAGTTTTTAAGAAGATTTCACATTGGTATTGGCTCATAGATATCTCCTCTTTGGTTCTTTCTCTGATAAGCAACGATCGCGATAGCGAGTGCAGCAACCCCTAACAATGTCATCCCTCCAATAAAATTAGGCGTTAGCATCTTCTCATGTACCTGCATCAGCATCAACCAAGCAAGACAAGGTTTAGTTTCAATATAAGTTCATTTAAGTTCTCAACTTTTTCCATGCTCACAACTATTGTTCTGCAACCACATTAGTCAAATATCGTTACATTTAATGTTCTAGTGCTTGAATAATGTTTGGAAAATCAATAGACTTCATTATCATCCATTTCTGTGGAGGGTTTCCTGTTTGTAGATGGTCAAAGAAGGTAAAAAAACAGTTAATCTTACCGGAACTAGGTGATTATTTGGAGCAGTGATCGTAGATGATGAACCGAAATCTGCAACCAAAATGTAAAAGAGCCCCATTACTCCAGTGTGCCCTTGGGCACTGCTGTAGTTAGATACCACAGTTAAAGTTTCCCCATCAGATATCTTGACGGAGCCCGGTTGAGGATAACAGGTTGACATTCCTACTATGTAGCCAGCCTCATTTCCTGGTTCCTTTCCTTGTCCATAAATTGGAACTGATGAGCACAGAACTCTTCCATCCTGAATAAACCGAATATAGACTTTTCAAAAACTAATTTTACATCCAGTTGCTAGCAAACAGCTAATGATATGATGCTGCTAAAACCTACCACAAACTTAAACAAGTAAGAAACGTTATTTTCAAGTGAAAAACATTGGAGGAGATTAAAGAAATCTAGGTTTTCAATCATAAGAATGTAGTGATGATCCGCACAACTTTGTGAAATTAGACGATTAGAAGTTGAAAATCACCTCGCCATACAGAGTTGAACCGATTCCTCCAGTGTGCTGGTGTGCAACACCATAGATAACATTGCCTCCAGTGGGCAGAACAATGCTTACACTTTTAGTATGAATGCAGCTGCCATTCTCATCGGCATTAGAGCAAGATTCAACGGTATACTCAATCTGTTCAAGGATAGAATAAACATATTTAACATCCAAGAGATTAAGTTGAATGACATCAACTAAGTAGTAAAACACTAAATATAATGTCCTAATCGGTTTAACCATGTGTTTCGGTGTACCATCTTCATTCTAACAAATGAATGCAGACTATCTAAAGTGGCTGCAAATCAAAAGCAGAAAAGAATGTACATTTTGCAAATAATAACTCTGGAATTCTATAAGTTAAGCATCTCTAGACTTGAGGAGCTGCAGAACTATAATACTTTAGGCATAGATGATCTTGCAGTAAAATCATGCTATATCCATCAGGGAACTTTTCGGCAGACATTAATCATACACTTCAACAAAAAGAACAAGGAAACTTACCTGGCATTCGTGTCTGGAATTGGCTTCAGACCTTTTCCACTTATCAGTAACATCAAATATATAGACTCTTACAGGCACAATGGAAGTCTGCCAATCAACATACTTTACAGTGTACTTCAAGTAAAGGCCTCTTTTCACGCTTTGGAAGCCTTCTCTCACTTTGCATCTGGTATCATCATAACAACATCTCAAGCCTCCAAGATAATCTGGTTCCAATTTCCTGCCATATTCATCGATGGTAACATTATAGAGATCACACTTGCACTCTGTACATCCTAACTTATCATAAGCACCCCGTGTATCAATGGCATGCACATTAAGAACCCATTTCTCCTCATAGCCGGTGGGTATCTTTGCAGGACTACCAAATTCAATACCATAAGGATCCGGAACATGAGTGTCTGTTTTTCGTGTCTCAGATCCAAGGCCAAAGAATTGCGAAAGCCCCTGCGGACACAAGCCATCATTCCCTGCTATAAAATAATCGGACTTTTGAAAACCAACATCGTTATGGTACTTTGGTACTTTAACGCCTTTACGCTGATAGTAGTTTACAACAACCCAGTGATGAAGATAAGTTTCATAAAGCGCAATGCTATTTCCTGCCTCATCAATTACTTCAGCAACGAAACTCTTGACGGCAATATGGCCTCTTGGAAAGTCCACATCATAGAAAAATTTATTACACACTGATCCTGCTTCCAGCTCAAATTTAGGTGATAGAAAGACAGCAGTTTTCACCCCATTTTCATCTTTTTCCTCTACCAGTGAACTTCCAACACTTTCCACCAATAACAAAATAGCCAGAAAGGTAAACCAAGACATAGAACTATTGACCATCCTTCACCTCAGTTGTCCACTAAATCTGAAAAATCATTAATATACAAGAAAGCTTAACAACAAGGTTCTGTTTGACAGACACAGATTATCCTTAAAAAATCTCATACATAAGCAAAATTTAAGTACTTTGATTGCTGCATTTTACCTTGTTTCTGCAAATTAAAGGATGTCAAAACAAAACACTGTTCTTTCATATTTCCTTTTCTTGGAGTCATTAAACGAATGGATTTCATTATTTCCATCATAAGCAAAAGAAGGGAAAGGGATTATCATTTAACTTTATATGAATCTCTAAGGTAAAACAAAAACACCTTGTTAGGATTTCATTTTCAATTCTTTTTTTCCTTCTTAAGGTAAAACAGAAAAGTTATACACTTTTTGTGATCAATTAATCTACAGATTTCCTAAGAATATTCACATTTTCAAAGTAATTTACTAATTTGACTCAACCCTACTTCTTGAACTGAGTGGATTGGGTACTTAATAAGGCTCACATAGACAATTAAAGACTGGATCCCGCCACTATCAACGAAGATAACAGTGATATCTATAAACTGAAGAGTGCACAGTCTTCTCTCTCTTCGGTTCCATTTTTAAAACTTAATGATTGTAGACCATTTCCAGGGCTTCAAAAAGTTTTCTTTTGGCGATCACTGAAAAGGGTCTTGAGGAAATCATGCAGAAACAAGAAATCAAGAACGAGAAGACAGCTTACCAGAACTCACAGCATAGTCCCACAAGTGAGAATAAAGTGAGGGTCTTGAAACTCTGTAGCAATTTGCAAGAACGAGAGAATTTAAAGCCCCGTTGATTTTAAGGACAGACAAAAACAAACAACTCGATAACCACTCGATCACTATTCTAACCAAACTTTATATGGGCTTAAATGTCTGAATGGGGGCAAAGTCACAGCGGCAAAATCAAATGGGATTCCCACGTGTCAGTTTCTGATGAGGAAAGTGCTTAGCTCATGCCCTCGCCTAGTTGTCATTATTTTTTTCCAATTCTTTGCCGTAGCAACTGGGATTTCTGCATTAATTTTCGTCCAGAAAAACCAATGCAACGTTTTGGTTGGTTTCAGGTGGCAAGAGAGACAAGAGCAAGCGGACAAAAGTCTTGCTATCAAGAAAGGGAAATGGAGTTGGACGATTGCACGTAACTCAGAAAATGGGATTTGGCTGCAAGCATGCCATCGACCATGTCGAAATCAATGAGAACCAGCCAAAACAAAAGCGGGCAGAAGATTTGGTTTGGATCTTGATATTGTGGGATACTTTGAATGCTGCTAAAAAATTTCTTGAGCTTTCCCCATTTGTTCACACCTGTTCGCCTTACAGTTGGGCAAATGATCAAAGTCTTCCAAAAATTTGCAGAGCATCCATAATTATTTCCATTTTGATTTACTATAAATAGATAGTATTGACTCCAATTACTAGATTTACTATCCCCATTTGCTGATGTTATTACTGATTTTTCTAAGATCAAATATTTTATAATATATAGTTTTTATTCATTAAAGAAAAAAAGTTTTAAATATGAGATATTAATTTTATAATTTTATTAAATTTTAAATTTTATTTAGGCATATTCTATAAAATTTAAAATATTATTATAAATATAAATCAAATTTCAAGATAAAATTTTTTTGAAGCAAAATTTCAAAATAAATTAGACCTGCTTTAATTTTAAATACAAAAATATTAAATTTTTTTAACAAAAAAGTAAGCTGAAACCTATTTACACCAATTCAAAATTTATTATTGATTTTCAGCATGGGTGCGAATTAGACTAAAATTAAGGATAAAAATATTAAATTTAATGGATTATCTTATTTATATAATATAGTGAGACATAAGTGATAAATAATAAGTGTCATTAAAAAAATCATCTCAATTACTGGTGCATACCTTTTTTTTTTTTTTTGATATAATTACTGCTGCATACCTTAAAATTACAAATGGTTGCAAATTTTATATTTTTTTAACCACCAACTTCGAATTTAATTTATACTCCATTCATCCCATACTAATATCATTTCTAAAATTTATTTTTCATAAAAATAATTCAAATTTCATATTTCAAATATCAATATATTATTTTAATTTTAATATCTAAATCAATATGATTCTACATAGATTTTATATAATTTATAATTAAAATACAAAATTATACATAAAAAAATTATAATAATAAATATCTTATATAGTATTATAAACATAACTTTAATTATAAATAGTAAAAATTGCATGAAATTTTCCACAGAAAAATAAAATAAAAAGAGGTTGACCAAGTATGAGGAGGGAGACGGAGACAGAGAACTATGGCTGTTCAAACAGAGGCGGAGTAAAAGGGTCTGTCCTCCAAATAAACCGGTTAATTCTGTTATCAACTTTTATTCTCTTTCCTTCCTTGAATCCACCACACCTTTACCTTTCGAAGAAATGGTTAGGATAATATCAGTGAATTAGGGGTGTCAGGAATTCATTAGAGTTTGAAGCTTTTGAATCTGTGTATTATTGTTCGGTAATGGACAAAAAAGAGAGGGCAAGGGAGAAGAGAGAACAGCGGCGCCAAGAAATTTCTCTTGCCCGCACTATTCCTTATTCCGATCACCAAAGGTACGTAAAAAAAAAAAAGAACCAAGATTTTGCAATTCAACGTTGCCCTTTTCGTGTTCTTTTCTTTTGTTTGTGTTGAGCTCAAGAGGCTGCATTGAGCAATTTATGAACCGACATGAATATGGTTCGTTTCCATCTTCTTGAATTTTGGAGTTTTGGTGGGATTTCAAAATAATGCTTGTTTGATTCATTTTGTGATTGCCAAAATTCCTTTTTTTTTTTTATTATTTTTTTCTGGGTTTCTTCTATTTATGGAATGTGGGGATGTAAGATGAGTGCTGGAGAATTTGTGGAAAGCTAATCTGGTTCCTGTGTGTATGTTTGAGAATTGGTGCCATTTTCAATAGGATTTAAATTCACATTTGGGTCAATACATTAGATTACCCTAACCTTTCTTGCGCTTTTTGTAAGCTGGATGAATTTCATGGTGATTAGAAGCAATGGGAATTTAGGTCTGAAAATGTATAAAATACGAAATAATGCATCTCTTCCTCCTGGATTAATTGCATCTCTTACTTCTGGATTAGCAGGAGTGGACGGGCCTGTAATCTTCCAATTTAATGGTGTTTGCTTGGATTTAGCTCTTTACCACATACACTGATGTCAAAATATTTCCAGATAAAACTTGTCTTTGTCTCATTATCTTGAAAATGCTTGGATTGGCTGTGGCCAAAAGACATATTTTAGTTATAAATTATTTATCAGTACCTTTCACCCCTGTTTTTTCCTAGTGTATATATGAATCCATATATAAGATGATCAGAATATGATATTTGTTGGGCTTAAAAGCCCGCTCGAGATGTGAATAACCGTGACAAATTGACTCTTGTCTTACTTTAGTTTCAGTCTGATGTTTGGAGTGAACTTATCTTGGCAGTATAACTAGTTTATATTTGTAGGTGGTGGACTGCTGATACAATTGCTGTGGTGACCGGTGCTAATAGAGGAATTGGCTTTGAGATTGCACACCAACTTGCATTGCATGAACTGACCGTTGTTCTTACTTCGCGAGAGACTGCTGTGGGTGAAGAAGCTGCAAAGGTGTTGCAGGAAGGAGGTCTAAATGTTGTGTTTCATCAGTTGGACATAGTCGATCCTACATCTATTGAGACATTCACTGACTGGGTACGAGAGAAGTTTGGTGGTATAGATATACTGGTATGTTCTATACAAACACTCAATTTAAGGACTATGACCTATAATATCATTAATGGAAAAAAATTTAAAAAAAATGAGAGAAAGGGTGACATTGAAGAGAAGAGAAGAGGGTAGGAAAGGAGGGTTACATATCTTTTGAAGCTAAATTAACTTATACTTTGTGTAAATTTGTAGATAAACAATGCAGGAATTAATTACAATGTTGGATCAGAAAACAACTTGGAATCTGCTGAACAGGTTATTGCGACCAACTACTATGGCACCAAAAATATGATCAAAGCTATGATTCCATTGATGAGGCCCTCTACTTCAGGTGCCCGCATCGTGAATGTGAGTTCACGTCTGGGAAGAGTAAATGGGCGGCGGAATGTAAGATCTCATAATTCAATTTCATTGGTATTCATAAAAACACAATATTTGCTCAATTATTCTACACTTGCTACCGTCTGCCAAAGTTTAACTGTTGTTTATATTATGGATTTGGTGAAAATTGTATGATTTTTGTATCAATGAAAAGTTATCCCTAAAACTTTCTGGATTTGTTCTTTATAATGTAGATTTGAGTGAAAATTGGATGATATTTTGATTCTCAATTATTAGTCTTTGATCAATTGTTTAGAAAGAGTGCATTTTTTTGTTGTATATTTTTTTCCTATTTGAAAATGTGAACAAGCTGGTTTGGTTTTTGGTAGAGTATTGATAATCTCACCTTAAGAGCACAACTGGAAGATGTGGACTCGATGTCAGAGGAGTTAATTGATGGAGCTATGGACTTGTTTCTGGAGCAAGTGAAAGATGGCACTTGGGAAGCTGGTGGATGGCCTCGAGTCTTCACTGATTACTCATTGTCAAAACTTGCAGTTAATGCTTATACAAGACTAATGGCGAGGATATTTTCTGATCGGCCCGAGGGTGAAAAAATTTATATAAACTGCTATTGTCCTGGATGGGTGAAAACTGCTATGACAGGTTGGGCTGGACATACTTCTCCAGAAGAAGGCGCTGACACAGCAGTCTGGCTCGCACTCCTGCCTGAGTTGTCTATAAGTGGCAAATTTTTTGCAGAGAGACGTGAAATCAATTTCTAAAGCTACACTGAAAGATGGGTATGGGGGAGATTGTTTGTCTTTATTTAAATACACTAGATACTGTGGAGTTTGGGTATATTCCACATGTTTGAGAGCATACTACTCACTACTCGTCTTAGGAGGAGTCATTTTGAATGATGGTTAGTTTGCTCCTGCCAATTAAAGATGCCAGAAACATTTTTAATGATGGCTGGTTACTCGTGCCAATTAAAGATGCCAGATAGTTTTATATCTTGTAATGAAATTTTGGTCCTAAATTTTCTTGTCTGGTTAATCAGTGTTAGTATAGGAACTGATAGGCTTAATCAGTGTTAATCATTATGTGTTTTAACTATTCTTGGCGCTTTGGCTTCCAATCAAATCCTCTTTCCACAGTGCATCTTTTATGTTTCATATTGGGGAAGGTTTATGAGTTCCATTGAGATGAATTTAGGTGAGCTTGGTGGCCTGGATTAAGCCACGCTAACCCATTTCTTGATAAGGAATTCTGTCTCAATTCTTAATATTGTAAATATTCCGGGCCAAACTTGCAATTTAATAATAATGTTAGATGAATCTTTATTTCTTAAATTCACCCACACACAATTTAAATTTTACCAAAGTGTCAAAAAAAATCCATCAAATTCCAAAATATACTTCTTCCAAAATATTAATAAAATCACAACTAAAATACTACAATAACAGTAGAGCATTTTTATTGGACTGATAATATAACATTCAATAATTGTCGTTAGTTTTCAAGGAAAAGGTAAGTGTAGATTTTTTTTCCGCCAGCTGCATCCCTCTCTCCTCCTAACTGTTATTCTTCAATCCAGCTTCTTCTTCAATCCAACTTTTAATCCCACCTGAATCAGCGGCCCACCTGTAAGAACAATTTTGTAGTTCGTTCTTTTGTTGATTCTCACTGCAATTTCCTTCAGTTTCGACTAATTTAGAGAGGTGATTTCGGATACAAATTTATTTCTTGTACATTGGTGGCAGATATAGAAGCCCTTATAGCGCCGGAATTTCAAAGGTAAATTTTATTCTTGATTTTTTCCTAGATACCATACGCAATCGATTAGCTTTTCTGAGTTGGGTTTTGTTATTCTGGTTTTCTTGATTTTGTGAGCTGATATCTTCTGCTGAATGAACAAAGAGAATAACATGTAAATCAGTGTTACTGATGGCAATAGATTTTAATCATGTTAAATAGTATTTTGTTTTATGATTTAATCATATTTCTAGCCTTGCTTATAAAACCCTGATTTTCACTTGGGATTTTGTGAACATTCTGGGGATTGGCGGCTACCAGCAAATCATAGAATAGCCTAGCTGAAAGGATGATGTTCTGAGAATATTTAGACCCTTTTGTTCATCCGGCCGGCGAATTAGATTCTAGCGCGCCACTCCATTAAATTTCTTGTAGAATTTGATTCTCATTCAATTCTTGAGGTTGCTTGAATCAAATTGCAGCTTTTGTTAAAGATGACAAATTTGAGAAGGGCCCTTTTATTCGCAATACCCCGCATCCTGAATACTTCAAATCATACCTCAGCGGCTACCTCTGCTGTGTCCTCTCCAATTGTGCACAGGTAATGAACCAGCCTAAACCATAGGTTATTGTGAAACCCCTATATTCGCCTCTAACGGTATTTTGTTTCCCTATTTTCAGGCCAATTCTGGGTTCATTTTCCCATTTTTGCTCCTCAAGTGAACCATTGGATATTGATCTTTCCACTAAAGAAAGCAAAAGGCGATTGTGCAATAGGTATCTTCTTGTTTAATGATTACCCCTTTTATCCTCTTCGTCCATTTTCCTCTTTTATCTTTCCTAAGACTCTGCATTGATCCTGTCTGTCAAACTTTAGGCTGCTATATAGGAGCAAACAAAGAGGTTTCCTGGAGCTAGATTTGGTTCTGGGTAAATTCGTTGAGGAACATGTTCATTCCATGGATCAAAATAGAATAAAAGCTCTTGTTCATGTCCTTGACTTGGTATGCTCCTCTCTGTTCATTTTCTACTTCTCAGCTGTTCTTCTGTTTTTAATATATGAGGAGATTTCTGTATTAATCCAGTGCTATTTGATAGACTGAGCTCCTATGCAGAACTGATAGATTGTTTAGTCAAAGTACGTGTGCTAATGTGTTGTATTAAACATCTGCAATGTGCTTTTTTTGTGCCAAATGAAGTTGTACAGAGTATGTAGAATGGCAGCAAGCAATAATAATCTTTTCGGCGTCTATTTTCATGTATGTTATAGGAAGGTGTTCTTTTAGTCTTGCCAGTCACATTTGTGATGAATCTTTACTGGTTTCCTTTCTTTAGTTGTCCTCATTAATCTGAGTGTCATGCGCGATTACATGTGAATACTTTTATCATATTTGAATAGGCAAAAGCGTGTTCAAGTTTAAGATGTTAATAAACTACAATGTTTGACTTGGTCCTCTTGAACAGTCTACCATTGACTTCCTACAGTTTATTTTTTGAGCTTTAGTTCTCTCTGAATGAACAGACTTGAAAGCTGTATCCTTCTCGACTTGCGCAGGCTTGAAAGTGTTTGCTATATGCATGCTTACTTGTGGTCTTGAAAATCGCTTCCTGAGTTGAGTCGATGATTTTTCAGGTTTACATTTGTTTCCCTTTTAACTGACAGGAGAATCCCGATTTATGGAAGTGGTTGACTGGTCAGGAGCAACCTCCAGAGGCAGTGAGTACTAATCCGGTGAGTCATAAGATCCAGACAGAATTCGCTAGTTCTTCTATTCATCTCAATCTTTTTAAGTAACATTTGTTGATCTGAATATATGTAACTGTTGGCTTAGGTATTTACTGAACTGCACAAAAGGGTGATGAACAATCTTAACAGCCATGCTTCTCCAGAAACACGGGCAACTCCCGGACAGCCATGGGTGAGAGGGTGGGATGATTTCAAGAAAGGTCGCGATGGCCCTGTTGTTGGGAACCAGTAAAACTGCATTCCTCCAATATTAATCTGTTTTGCTTTGCCAAAAGCATGTTTAGAACCATAAATTAAACATAACTATATAGTATGTTGTAAAAATAAGGCTGCATATGAAGAACAAAGAACATGTCTCTAGTTTCATTACTTCCATTACATTCATTAATCATAGCTGCCATTTTCCAATTGAACCTGCAAAACAATGTTGAATCTTTATATCTGAAATGCAAGGATTCAAGAAGGCAACGGGATTGTTGAGTAATTACTTCAATATTCTGCAAGAATTTAACTGACAAAATCCGAGGATATGGAAATAGGAAACATGGCATACTTGTTCAGTGACTCTGCCCCACAATAAAAGCCATGCAAATATCTGCTATTCTCTACCGCTTTTCTAAAGAGTCCTACAATCTGGAGTTATAAAGGGTAGAAATTCAAGAAAATGGCCATATTCTTCTACCATTTTTTCACTCTTTTCTCATTGATTGCTGCAAAATCGCCGGACCCAACTCCGGTTCCATGGCCGGAACAGTTTCACTCAATTCTGTTCATGAACAACACCAAGGGTGCCCTGCAAAAGGTCGACCTCTGGTACGACTGGCCCGGTGACCGGAACTTCAACATAATTCAGAACCAGTTAGGGAAACTTCTTTATGATTTGGAATGGGACAACGGCACGTCTTACATTTACACCTTGGATTCCACCCAAGAATGCAGAGTCCTGCATTTTCCGGTGGGAATTCTGCGGCCCGATTGGCTTGACGGCGCAAATTATCTCGGCCAGAAATCTGTAGATGGGTTCCTCTGTAATGTGTGGGAAAAGGTCGATTTCATCTGGTACTACGAGGATGTCATCACCAAAAGACCTGTCTACTGGGAATTCTACACAGGTAAATTAAAAAAAAAAAAATCATCTTTTTTTTGCAGATTCATCAAATCTTTCACCAAAAAAAAAAATCCCTTTTTGAACACTATCTGCAAGAATATATCTTAATTATCGGGTTTTTCTGAGATGATTGACAGAAATGGAATGGGGTTTTTGTAAAAATTGATGCAGGAATGGTAGCTCATGTGATGACATTTGAGGTTGGGAGTGTTCTTGACAATTCTGAGTGGCAAGCTCCTGTTTACTGCTTCAAGGAATCCGAGGTTGAGAAGAAATCTAGACCTGAATTTGATCGATTCCCAGGCTTAGTTCCTCCTGGATATTTGGTTAGGGAGTGATTAATATTGTAATGTGCATTGTTCTATTTTTGTTTTTGAGAACTGAGAAATCGTATTGCCTCCATTGTTAGGGTTTATGCGACATAATAATACATGAATTTTTAACTGTCATCACTTTTTCTATTATCCTCTCTTAAATTATTATTTTTTATTACAATGCATACATTTTAATAAAAATTAAGAGCGATAAATAAGGAAGTAGGGTTGGTATGTGAAAGTTGTGTCTATTATATATATAATATTAAAAATAAATAATTAATAGCTGACAATTACACTTATTTGTCGAAGTTAAATATCACAAAATACTTTACTCTCATTTATGCATTTTTTTCTTGCCATCAAGATCCACTTCTTTTTTTTTTTTTTTTTTGTTTTCCATCATGATCTCCCTTCGTTAAATGATGTAAAAATAGTTGGGTGAAATAATTTATCCATAATTTTTACGTACCCAGTTGAATATTATATAAATTAGTGAGGAAATATTGTATCTCACTTCTTTATTGCTGCGACTATCAACTTATTAATAAAAGTGAAGATTGATTGAGCCAGAGGGTTTGAGTTTGGAGTTTACTTATGGGATGATTGTTGTTGTATTTGATTATTAGATTGTGGTTCAATCACCAATAATAATAATAATAAAGTGATATGGGGTAAAGGAATTGAGAATAAAAGGCTGTGGGAGATGATGGGCCGATAGTATTGAGTCTTCCCCGGGGCCGCAACTCTTCAAATACCCATTCGACTAGGCTAATTCAAAGCATGGGCTTGCGAGTCGCAACCCATTTTAGTTCAACTATTTAACCGAAGCACAGCGGTCAATTGAGTCAAAATGCACATTTCAACCCTACACACACCGCGACTTCTCTCCCTGCCCTCGCCGGTCCTCTTCCTGAAGCCGTCAATGGAGAAATCGCGCAAGAATTTTTCCGCCGCCGGTCCTCTCCCTGAAGCCTTCAACGGAGAAACCTATTTTATGCGTAAGAATTTTTTTATTTCTATTATGATTTATGCAATATTATAATTACGAACTCCGCAAAGCTTAATTGGAATCATTGAATTCATAGGTTTTTACAATTTCGGGAAGCGAGGATATACAATCGTTGTAATTTGGATTTCGATTTCGTGTTTTACCGGCTGAATTTCATGTAACAAATAGTCTCGAATACCTAACTAGGAATAGAGTACGGTGGTTTATAGGTTCAGTACGGTCGGGACTAGAAACAGGAGAAATGATTAGCGGAAAAAGAAAAAGGAAAAATGTAGAAATGATTGACGGAAAGGAAAAATATGTGATTCCGGTGGAGGGGTTGGGGTTGAGTGGGGCGTGGGGGAGAGAAACAGAGTACGGTCGTGTTAATGAATTCTTTGCAAATTTTTTGGATTCTGTTCTGTCTGATGCATATTTCTGATTGTTGATTGACAACTTTACATATGTTATCCTTTAGTTACTGGAAATAGTCTTCTAACTCCTGTTTTCCTTCACAACCTATTGGTTTTATTGAATGCGGAGATTCTCCTTGCTTAGTTTTAGGCTCAGCACTTTGAGATCTCATTTGGTCTTTTTTTCTTTCCAATGTCTCATGCTTAAAGTATAAGAGAAGTAGGAAGTTAAAAATGACATAACTATGACTGAATTTATAACATTTATTGCAATTTATAAACTGATGAGAAGTACCGCTTTCCTAGATTAGAATAATACGATGTGTTTGGTGGTGAATGCTAAGAATCAATTTGTTTCAAGATGACTTCCTTTTTGTTTAACAATATAATGTGTTTGTTGTCTTATGATCACACAGAGACTCGAGTACTCAATAAAAATATCTTTGTCATATCTGAAGAGAGAAACTATACGGCAGACTTGAATACTTATTCGCCCATCATGCTGAGTTTTGTTGATTGACATATCTAGGAGATCCCTAGATCTCAGGATGATGGGTAGTTTCCCCGACCTGGATCCTTACCATATTAAAATTATGAACAATTAATTCTCACAACAGCAATGTTATGGGAAGCCATCCTTTATTTTGGTGTGCCTCTTTTTGTTTTTCTCTCTGTACCTCCATGAGAAAACTTAGTTGTTTGTGCTTTTGTTGGATCTTGGAGGTCCTGGTTTCTGTTCTACAGGTTGGGTGAGCTTAGCTACAACTTCTGACATACTTACCATTATTTAGTGAAACATTATATCCATTGGTTAGAATTTTTGTCTCACTTACCACTGTTCCAAATGAGAACACGAGTTTACTAGATCTGTTATTTGCTTCTTGCAGGTCCTAAAGATGTGAATGACATATTCTTTCCTTTGAAAGATTGCGCTGAACACTTCACTGAAACCACCGAACTTCTAAAGTAACAGGTCATATATTGGCTCTCACAAGGATTCTACATAATTGTCTTATACAGCTTGTGACTTTTATAATGACTTTATTTGTCTGTCTGTTTACATACCTTCATGCAGATTTCGCTTATTTACTGTGAAATTTCAGGAAAGCTTTGGGTCTGTGCTGCAGATTGGTCTTAATGCTTTGTCTTTTGATTCATTGATATAGTTTCTTGTAGAGGCATATTAAATCTTTTCTGAATCTTCTTATTATTTCAGTGTCAAGCTGTGGTTTCTCGATTTGGATGTGTCTTCTACTGTTGCTTCATGTTACAGATACAAGTGGTGGTTCAAATAATTGATGGATTCTCAAAGCAGTAGAGTTTGGACTCAAAGAGTTTCTATATGAAGCAAATTGTATGTCTGAATAATGTGTTCCGGAAAACATGTCATCCTCTTGGTCTCTACGTTGTGTTTATTTGAGTATCCCCTCTCTGTTGCCATGCACTTGATATGTGTTTTTATGCATTCTAATTTTATTGTCTGTAGCACTTGTGCAGATTTCTATGCATTTCTGTACAGAAAGAGGATATGCTTGATATATCCTGGTAGATCTTTCACTTCATGTTTTTATTATTCGTTGAAGTGTTCTGCTGGGGGTGATGTGCTTTTAAGTTAGTATGGCCTTTTATATCTGAATAATATATAGGCAAATGGAGTATCGGATTGAGCAAGGACAATATCCTTTTAATTAGGATGTCTGCATTTTTTATTTTTGTTTTTGGCCATGATTAATTGTTGCTCTCATTACAAGTTATATACAGCATTCTTTTCGCTGTTGTGATTGCTCTCATTTCAGATGCATTGAGCACATTACCCGATAAAGTTGCTATATTGTCTCGGGATCCTTCATTTAGGAATGATTTCCAGAAAACTGTAAGCTACATTATGATTCTTTTTTCTTGAAATAACAAAAGTAGTTCATGTATTTACTTAGTGCGTGTTTCATTATAGGTCATGGTGGCTGGAACTAGTCCTACAGTTGAGGGGTTTGTGGATTGTCTGTTAACACAGGATGCGCTTGATGGAAAGGATACATCTGATGCATCATCTAATTATATACAATACATGGCTTCGTGTTTGGAAGTTGTTTTCTCCAAAAATGTTTTCCATTTTTGGCTGGATAAGGTTCTTCAAACTGAAGCTTTTCAGGTTATTTCTCTTGTTGAATGATTGTTTACATCAGCATTTTTTTCCTGTGATGCCATGAAGCAGCATTTGTGGCGACTTTATTTTGAGTCTATTTCTACTTGAGTCTCTTAGAGTTACTTTAATGTTTTTCCATGCTTTTTGGGCAATATCTAACATTTTCCTTCTCTGATCATACTGATGTGATTTGAAAGAAAGATCTCTGATGTATCCTTTTCTGTTGTGTCACACTTAGTCGAACTCTTTGCCTAAATAAGCTAATAAACCATTGACGAATAGAACTGAGACCAATTTTACTACTCCTGGTAGTGTATTCATTTCCTTGTTTTAGATATAATTAAGTTATGATCATGTATGATTTTGAATTGAAATAATCAGATTTAGATTCAACTCTCTGATAACTTAAGGTGATGAAAATAAGGAGAGGTCTGTATATAGGAGGACATATACATATGTGTGCACACATTTGAGAGTTGGTCACCAATAACATAACTTAGATCTCTGACTAACCCAGGAATGGTTCACCAAAGTAGATGACTGAATATTTTAAGGTTGGGAAAAATAACAGGTTTAGTTTGAATACTCTGTGAGTTAGGGTTCTTATTGACCACACTTTATGAAGTGTGTGACTTCAAGTAGTCTTGTATGATGAAGCTGAATTTGGAGGGCAATTTGCAAAGTTTTGTACTTGTTTTGCCTTGGAATTTTTTGTTTGCTTTTCTCCTTTGGCATTTCTAAGTTGATTTTGATTTTCACTTGTGGATGTGGATTACTCCAAAAGTCTCTCACACCTCCACCCACCCACACCCTGCAATCTAGTCTTCGCTTGTTTTTTTTTTTAAGTTCTTCAATTCGTGGAATTGGTGCTTGCTTTTTCAATTACGTCTTTATGCTTTGTAACTGGTTAATTGTGTTGGTGGTTTTCTGCTGTGTGTCTCAAGATTACTGAAGAAGCTTTTCTGTGTGGATGCCATCGTTTTGTCTTCCAAGTTTCGACTCCTAACCTGGTATTTCAGGTTTCTAGGTTTTGGACACCCTTGTCTTATCTGGCAGTGATTCACTATGTTTTTCTAGTCTTATGCGTTGCTTGAATATGTATTTCTTTAATTCTGTTTTCTGTTGAATTCAAGTGCCATAAAATTGTTATACTTCTTGCATCTTATCTGGCAGTGATTCACTATGTTTTTCTAGTCTTATGCGTTGCTTGAATATGTATTTCTTTAATTCTGTTTTCTGTTGAATTCAAGTGCCATAAAATTGTTATACTTCTTGCATCTTATTATTGTTCTTATTATTTTTTGTGGTTCTCTTACTGGTGCAGAATGATGATGAGGATATGATCTATATGTATGATGCTTTCCTGCACAAAATGGTCACCTGTTTTCTGCCACATCCGCTTGCTAGAGAAGGTAATTACTTTGTTCTATAGTTTGCAAGGGAAATTGTTTTCACTTGGGGATCAAAATTTAATCAATGCTTGCAAAGAGGATGAGTTTGAAGAACTGAAAGTTTCAAATGCCTACACTGAGAAGTATGTCTTTTGCTATTAGGTCTTTCAATGATGTGCTGATGACAAGTTAGATATGATTTTATGTCCACGTTTTCTCTGTGCCGTTCTGGGGTGAATAAAAGAATTGTGATGTTTTTGTATCATTTGGTGAATAAATCAATTGTGATGTTTTTGTATCATTTGGTGAATAAATCGTGTTAAGTTGTCATTTTAACTTGCCCTTTATTGTTCTAATTGGTAGGTTAAAGAAGCAAAAGAGAATGCTATGAACACAGTGTGTACCGGAAAGCTTCCCTTAATTCTGATGAACGGTGGTGCCAATACACAACATTCTTCTGAAACTTCTCAAACCTTAGTGTCTCTGTTGGAGTTTGTGAGTGAAATATATGAGGTAGGTTTTCTTTTCAATTATCATTTTCCCTGAAATATCTGTACATGGGACATTCACTGATAAATGCTTTTGAGCCTATTGTTTATTCTTTGGTAGAACTGATTGGTAAACTATTCTTTGCAAGGATGAAGTTACTGAACTAGACATGGTGTTATGAGTTTGAAAATACTGTTATTTAACTTGTTATTGGGGGTGTGTTTTAACCATTTAGGCATTCCTTTAAAACAAGCCTTTACTTGTGACATCAAAAGTTTACTGTTGGTAGTATTTAGGGTAAATAGTTCTTGCAAATGAGAAGTGTAATTGGAACTATCTGTGAGTTGTACTAAACTTATTAGTAACACAAAGATAATGATTATAGTTTAAGTTTACTTCTTGACTTCCTAGTATATTTTCTTTTGTCAAGATTATAAGCAGCACTTCACGCTGAGTTCATATTATTCTTGATATCTTGTTTGATTCTGTTATTGACCTATCATTGTTTTAGAGAGAACCTGAGCTGCTGACGGGAAATGATTTCTATGAACATTTGTCAGCTTTGCTGGAGAGGATCATACTAATTTTCATTAGTGGCATTCTTGAAGAACCTGAGCTACTGGTTTGTTGGTTGATTATTGTTCAATAATCTATATGGAGGTACTCCTCAAAAAATTTGTTTTTTGTTGACCTGTTACCTCTAATAATACATCATGTTTGTGCAATCAAGGCAAGCTTCTTCAGCCATCTGGAGGTCCCACAGCTAAAACATTGAAGATTCTGGGATCATTTTCAATTGAGCTCCCGGAAGAAATTTGATTAAAGACATCGCCCACAGATTCAACCAAAGAAGAACTCACCAGGGAAGAGAATTCTTTCCTTGGATTTAATCGTTCATTTTCATTTCTTTGATTTTCTTGCTCTGGGCAGACATACCAAACTCAATGCCTACAATCGTCATGGTCTTCTTTTCACCAGGTTCGCTGTGAATTGAATCACAGGAATTTGCTGCGAGAATTCTGCAGCGTAGATGATGACTGCCTACGAGTTCTGGGCTTTGACAAAATGACAAATAAGCAAGCCTAGTTGTCTGGGGCAATTGCATTTAAATTTACCACGCATAAGCCATATTAGAACAATGGAGACCATAATCAAGGTCTATGAAAAGACCTCCAGCAGCAGCGTCATAAGCAGCCATTTTATTAAGTAGCCATATTAGAACAATTTGACTATTTGGGCTTAACAATTTCTAAGTAGGCCCAAAAATGGTACAAATTATTGGGATTGGAAAATATTAACTAGGCCCAATATCATTAAACTATTACGACAGTGAGACTTCAAATTTTTAGGAGGCCAATTAACATATTACGATAATTGGGCCTTGAAAATTTTGGTAGGCCCAAAAATATAAAATAGCTACGACTTTGGGCCCAAACTTCTAAGATTACTCGGCCTCCAAATAAATTTAGTAGGCCCAACTAAGACTATTAGGCCATAAAATTTTTCTTAGGCCCATTACCATAAACTATAAGGCTATTGGGCCTCGAAAAAATTTAGTAAGCCCAATTACGACTAATGGGCCTAAAATTTTTTTAATAGGCCCAATTACATAAAACCACTATTGGGCCAACTGAAATTTTTGAGGCCCAATAAATTTTACGATATTGGGCCAAGGTAAAATTTTACAGGCCCAACGACAACTATTAGGCTTTGAATATTTTTGGCCCAATAACTTGAAAACACTTGGACTATTGGGCCTTTAAAATTTTTAGTAGGCCCAATAAAATTTAGCCAATACGGGCTTTGAAATTCTTTAGGCCCAATAACATAAAATACTAAGACTAGTGGGCCTTGAAAATAATAGTAGGCCCAATAACATCGATTTACTTTCACTTTGGGCCTTGAATAATTATCGTTGGCCCAATAACTTGAATATACTTTGATTTTGGGCCTGTAAAAACTTTAGTAGGCCAAATAATATTATTCAATTCAAATATTGGGCTTTGTAAAATTTTAGGCCTAATAACAAAAACCACTACGAATATTGGGTCTTGACATTTTTTTGGGTCCAATAACAATTAACACTACGACGGCTTTAGAGTTGGATTTACGGGACAATTTGAGAAATTGGGCCTCGAAAGCCTAAATTTTTTAAATGCTTTTGGACTGGAAGCCCTGGTGAAGATCAAGGCCCAAGACTACCAATTGGGCTCAAAATTATAAAAAAACAAAAGCCGAATACGCAGGCCTGTGATTTTTACTTTTAGTCGATTTGGTTATGAACACAAGCGAATAGGGTTTAAAAATGAAGACTACAGCCTATCCTTAGTTAAATATCTACTCAAATCGAGCCCCACAAGGATCATTCAAATGGTGGAATTCATTATCCCTCTCGAGTGGTAAAAGAAAATCCTCCCCATCTTGTAATGGGATAACGAGTCACAGCAAAAAGATGTCACGATTCTAATTTCTAAGTCACCAACATGCACGTAACATAATCTACATTTATCAAAGGGGAAAAACATTAAAATTACTTGCATTCAAAACATATCTATGGAGTGTTAATGTGGTAACTCATCAGCCCAACGGCCAGCTGGTTCAATGATGGAGTCTCTCTTCAACACTTTTAAATGTTGAACCCTTCGATGGTACTATTTAAATCTTTTCACATCACTAGAAAAGTAAAATGTTCACAATAAACAAAATGAAGCTATTCTGCTTATTTAACACACCATCATTGAAAGAATGCATAATTCCATGCAAGTAAACAACTCAGTATGCTCACATAAAAAACTTCCGCCTCCAACTCATTGGCTCTGAACAAGATCGAAAATGGGTGCCATTCAAGTAACTAAAAGAAAATAGGGTTATAGTTTTGTTGAAAGACACATTTCATGATATGAGGTGAATGCAACTTTTCAATAAACAAATACCAAGAATAAGTTGGATCACTAGATTAAACAAACAAGGGGGGAAAATGAGGAGCATTTATGGTTTAAAACACGGCACAGGCAAGATGAGCACTACCAGGTATTGTGTGATCAAGGTACCAAACATTAAATGAATATCAAATATTTCAAAGATATTTTTATCGAGTAATCAAGCCTGAGTGTAATGGAAATCCTGCTGTGCCAGATAAGTTTTCCATCTGTAGAAATTGCCTACAGGAAAACCCTCAATGCACAATTCAAAAAATACAGTTTTCCCACTTGCAGTAGATGCTAAATGACCATATTCATGTATCAAAGAAAACAGGCTGAGAAGCAGTCAAAACATGGTTACATTTGTCCCCCGGTTACCTAGAGGAAGACAAAATATACTTTTATATAATGGAAACAGTGTAGAACCTTATATTGAGTATCAGAAGATGGCATAATCTTAAACATAATCTCATTAGGATGAAGGTCAAACAACAAAGTGATACTGCATGAATCAGAAGATATCATAAGCTTACCAACGATTGAGGCTTCTACCCCTTGTAGTTCTCTTCACACATCTGTTCTTTGTACTTGGTTCGAGTCAAATTTGCAACGCCAAGTTGCCAATCCACACCCATGTTTCATTGAAATTTATCCAATCTTACAGGAAGGGCCAGCCCAGTATGCTTGATTCCTTTTATTTTAGCTTCAAAATCTAAGCACAACCAGGGTTTTGGAATTGTTTCAGCAAATACAGAGAGTCATCCAGAGCTTTTGATGTAAAGACTTCACGAGAAGTGTTGAATTCATTGAACCTTTATAAACTTTTTCATGGACAAAATGCTCTTTCATACACTTTGCAATCTACAACCATTTGAGCAAAATTGAATTCCTATCCTATGTAGCACTACAAATGGACTTGTGACGAGAAAAGGGATTGAGAAAATAGAAATTCAGTTGCATCTTTCCATTGTCCAGTAAACAAAATGCATGAAAGACTCAAATGTTGTTTATCTAAATTGCAATGGGGCTGAACGCATACCAGAATAAATTTATATTACCACAAGGTTAGAACAGGAAACCATCTTCATCAGTCTAGATCATTTGATAGCATGATAACCCATTAATCTTCTAAACACAAATATCTGGCTGATGTAACATAATGAAGCAGAGATAAAAGCACAAGACAGTTGGCATGATGAGTGAACTACGTTGCATATTCTACCACATTAGTATACCACAGAGGCCTTTATTTAGTTTTCAGGGTTCTGCTTTCGCATAAAAGTTTTGGAAGTATAACCTTATTTCACAAGGTGTAAGCAATTTTAGAATAATTTAACTTATCCTCTTCATTCTTAAGTATAAAATTGAGTCATCCATTCAATTGCCTTCTCCAACTAAGATCTCTAGTGAGACGCTCAAAAAGTTAAAAAACAGACTAACCAGATGAAACACATTCAAATTGCAAACTGTGTTTTTTCTGACTATAATCTTAGTCCTAATGACATAAATTTAGAGGTTGTATATATTCAATGAAACTTGTATGACACTACATGTGATATATCACAAATTACAAAATAAATCAACAAAAAAAATCAAGAATCTGGCCAATGGTAAAAATTAAAGCAGGGAAAATCCCTAAACCATCCACATCAGGAATATATTGATTATTTCCAACAATGTGACATTTGCCAATGCTATCTTGCATGCTATTAGCCATGTAAGTAATAAAAGTTCAGAGCAGGAAATCAAAAATCAAATCAGAAGATGCACAAAAAAGAAGATTCATGGGCTGATGACATTGGAGAAATAAAGCTAGAGTCTATAGACAAGACTAAGCCATTTAGAGTAGTATTACCTAGGTGAACATAAGATTAATTTATTTCTCATTGTCTCTTATGGCAATTTTTTGTTTTTTGTGTGGTTCTGCTAATAGACATGTCAAGTGGACAACTGCTAAAAAGACTAAAATAACTTTAGAACCAAACAATCATGTGTTGTAGACATGCCTGCGAGCACATTCATTGATTACTAAGCACTAAGTTAAATTTCAAGTTTCATATCGAATGAAGATTGAATCTCAGAAGTCACACCTATTTTCCTTTAATATCAATGCTGAATATGACTGAAAGGACCCTAACTTCAAAATAAATGCCCTGCAATATACCACAAACGAAGGCACACACCTTAGCATCAGAACTGACTGCATCATATCTCTCTGCATTTAAGGAAATCAAAGGTCTCCAAGCCTCAAGTTACAACTACAGTTCCTTCATATCAACCTATATAAAAATAAGAGCAATGCATCCTGTAAACTCATATATAACAAAAAAAAAAAAAAAACCTACTCAATTAAACATGAACACAGAAACTGATATTACTCTCAAATCAGTCAGAACAATTGAAACACATGAACACAGAAACTGCTTTAACTCTCAAATCTGTCAGAACAACTGAAACAGATGGAAAGACTGGTTCGTAATAGCCCTAGATCTGCATGAATTCACTCTAAAAAGAGTAATAACAAATTAATTAACACCATGGAAGCTTGCAATTCGGAGGAAAGAGTTATCAGAAAGTCAATGTCAAATCTGCTCGGTGAAAAATTCAGGAATTAAACGCATATTATCGTACAATGTATTTGAGAAATAATTACTTACAAATCGCATATGCACCTTCCGATTACATGTTTAAGCAATCCTTAAAGGCGAGGAATCAGACAACGCAACTGCTAGATCTAAAAAATCGGAGGTGCGAAAGTTCTCTAAGGCGCGAAGGTTCGCTCGCTGTCGGCCGAGATCGGAAGTCGCTAAACCTCAGTATTCAGACTCCACAAGCAACCGTCAAATCTACTCAGTGAAAAATCCAGGAATTAAACGCATATTATCTTACAATGTATTTGAGAAATAATTACTTAGAAATCGCATATGCACCTTACGATTACATGCTTAAGCAAACTCCTTAAAGGCGAGGAAATCAGACACCGCAACCGCGAGATCTCAAAAATCGGAGGTGCGAAAGTTCGCTCAAAATTCGGAGGCGCGAAGGTTCGGTCGCCGTCGGCCGAGATCGGAAGTCGCTAAACCTAGTATTCAGACTCCACAAGCAACAGCATCGGCAAAGCCGGTGAAGAGGTTAGTATACGAACCATAACGTAGGGCGTGTGGAGTGAGAAATTCAAAATGATAGTGTATCCAGCTGTCGATCTTTTACATATAATGTGGGGCTTTTGGGCTTTTCATTTTTTTCCGTAATATTATATTAATAAGTGCGGGTGCCTAATAGTAATAATTTTTCCTTGGGGGTCAATTTGTAAATTCAGCCCTACGAAAAAGTTTTCCGTGACAAAACATTATAAACTGAAAACAAGTGGCCATAGAATGATAGAAGGATGGGAGGAGCAGCGTCGCTGAATCTTCCGGTTTATTCCTCCGCGCCGTCGCCGTCTAATCTACTGGCATTTCAAAATTGAAAAAAAAAAAAAAAAATTGGTATCGAACGGTGGCTTTGGTTTGTATTTGTAATATTATATGGACGAACCGATTGGTTAAGTTTCCCAGTTCAGTGTTGCAGCAATACCAGTGTATTATCAGTATGAATGGCGGTTCGGGTTCAGGGTCGGATTCCAAGTCGCCGGAATCGGGATTTAACTCGAACCCGAACTCGAACGGTTGGGGCAAAGCTCGAGGAGTGGTGATCAAGTCGCTAGTGTTAATCGGAGGGGCTCTGTTACTAAAAAGGCTCACCAAGTCGACCACTCGCTGGGACCATGCTCGGTTCGTCGCTGAATCCCTCGCCGGCGAAAAGGTGAATGAGGAAGCCCACTTTTCTATGTTTTTAGTACTCCTTGTTTATCAATTTTTATAGTCGATTATTGGATTTCTCATTGTTTGTCAGTTTTCAAGGGAGCAGGCCGCGAGAGATCCTGACAATTACTTCAATTTGAGGTACCTCTTTGCCTTTTTGTTCATTTATTTGTCACGGTTGAATTGTGGCGTAATCTAAATGTGTCAAATAGTTAGTCCCCAGTGGTTTGGGGTGCATTTTTAAGGTTGGGTGTCAGAGCTTGAATCTGTTTCTTGATTCTGGACCCGAATGTTATAAAGATTGACTCTTTTTTGTACTGTTCTTGTTCTGTAGATGGTTATCGTGCCCTGCTGCTGAAATGGTTGATGGTTCTAAGGTTTTGTATTTTGAGCAGGTTAGCTAGTAGGATGGTTACACGGTTGTCTTACTTTTTCCTTGCTTTTTTTTTTTTTTTTTTTTTTCAGTTTTCATATCCTAAGATAGAATTTTGTATTGAGATTCCTTCTGTTTTCACAGGCATTCTGGAGAACTCCTCATAAACCATATCGCCAGGTTCGCATCCTATTTCCATTTTTATCTATGCTAGTTGTGCACATATAACTTGGTTCTACCTTGTGTTGAACACCTAGCTTGGTATATAGCTTGATTTTTCTATTTTTCTACACACTACTATACCCCTTAGGTCTGCTTCCACTGTATCATTTTCTCTGGTATGAAATTGTCCCATAACTTGTACATGCTTGTATGGTAGTTTTGGCAGTGAAGGTTGATTTGCTTTATACAATTTTGCTTTGTATTTGTAGTCTGTTGCCCCTTCCCCTTATTAAATTCTGACCTGGCTATGTTGATGCAGAGATTTTACATGGTCAAGCCTTGTCCAAAGGAGATGAAATGTGATGTTGAGGTACTTTTAATGTTTTTCTTTTGTAACCTGCTCCATCGCTCGTTTCTAAACTATGCTAATTGTAACTAAATGACACATTGAACATTAAAGAAATTTAATGAACCTTTTGTTCATGTATTATGAAAGATTACAGAGTTGTTATGTGGCTACTGGTTTAATCCGTTTGATTTACGAACTGATCACCTGTGGTGGAAAGAACACAAATTTCTTTTTATTTCATAGTTTGTGGGGTTAGGTGAATGGATATTTCCACATATTATTAAAGTGGAAAGAACAATATATTATGCAAAAATTGAAAAATTGACAATATTAATTAGTCCTATTACCTACAGACATACAGGGCTATGTTGCATAGTTTAGATATTTCCTTGTACTGATATGAATGATCTGGTTTATGTAATGCTCTTGTAAATTTTACATAGAGTTTCCCATCTGGAAAGAGTGGTGGGAAAAACTGAGGAGAACTGTAAAGGATTGGAGTGAAAGAGTTGGCTACAATACCAGTTATTCTGGGCTTCCTATAGTGTTATGGTTTTCTCTCATTAGCTTTAAATTTCCACTCTTTTATCCATTTCAAGATTTAGCTGTTCCTAAACCAGTAAATCCTGCTGACTGGGCAGCTAAGTACGTATGCCATCAGAGATGCCGAGGAGTATAAGAACTTTTGTGATCGGCCAAAGGACCAGCGTCCACAGCCTGAAGAAATTATTGGGGTATGGTTTGAAGGAATTTATATTTCTATTCTAGGAGTTTGCAACAGAATACTAAATCTTTGTGTTTAAGTACCGCAAACAGTAAAAGTGACTGAAGATAAAGGAATGTAATCGTTATACGCACAGTTTCTTATTATTTGACATATTACGCAGGACGTTGCTGAGCATTTGACAACCATTTATTTAAAGCGATGTGACCGTGGAAAGCGCTGCTTGTATGAAGGTTCAACACCACCCGATGGATTCCCTAATACTTGGGTATATCCTGTTTTTTCCAAGAATCCCTTCTACGAGTCCCATGATTGGCTTTCTCCTTCTTGTCTAACTCACTGAATTGTATCAGAATGGTGCTACATACTGTACATCAGAAGTATCTGTCTTGAAGAACAATGAAGTGCATACCTGGGATAGAGGTTATGATGAAGACGGAAACCAAGTTAGTTCCCCGGCGTATTCTTGAACTATTTCCTTTATCCTGCTTTAGTATGGACCTGAACTTGGCTTTCTTGGAAAAGTAATGGGAAGTTGTAGTAACTTGTCTTTGTGTTTTTTTTTTTTTTTTTTTTTTTTCTCTTTTGGGCTGTGAACAGGTTTGGGGTGCAAAAGGAGGTCCGTATGAGTTCAAACCAGCTCCTGCTTCTGCTTCGAGTTTTACTGATGTGTTTTCTCCCTTCAATTTTCCTCCTCAACCCCTTGAGAAAAGAATACAAGGCTCTTTTGTAATTCAGGAATAATCTCCATAGTAGCAGGAGGCCCCCAAAATGTAAATTTTTTAACCAAGTCTTCAATCTTTGAAAAGTTTAATCCCTTTATCTTCACAATGTTATATATATCTTGTGTGGAGCAAACAGGTATACGAGTAAATATACATCGTTAAATAGATTGTATAAGAGATTCTAAACCCTAACCATAAAAATAATTCAGAACACTTTTACTGCCACTTTTCACTCGGAATAGCGCATGCTCCATGCTACTCGGGTCATAGGATACTTTCAGTTATTGGATTTGTCACCATTTAGGGTTCAGCATTCGGCTGCTTCTTCTTCCAGTAGGATGTTCTTATTGCTGTCCTATAACTCGTTTTCACGGTTTACGTGCGAAAAATAAGATGAGTGCAAGTTAGTGATGTTTTCGACTATTGTACTTTTACTGTTTAGGGTTCAGCTTTTCGGGCTGCTATGCCTAAATTTCAGTCCATCTCATTCTTGTGTAAGATTAAATTCATTATTACAGTGATTCAAAGAGGAGGATCTCACACTCTAACTCATAAGCTGGGATTCTTGATCAATCAAGATAAAGTAAGATGAAGAAACAAGCATAAACATAACATTTTTACTGGAGGAAATAGGGCAAAGAAATATCATATGCTCCAAAAACAAGTGTTGTAGAATGAATATGAATGAAGGAAACCATATTATATCGAATGGATGCGTCACCTTCTTGGCTTCTTCAGTGAAGCAAAATTTGTGGGATTTTGAACAAATGAATATAAAAGTAACAAGTAGTAAAAACTAGTGGCATTTCTGGGCAGTTTTTCTAGCCTAAAAAGTGCTGTTTAAATAGAAATATAAACCAGCCAATGCTGCAGCTCCGACCACAATTGCAATTGGCAATGCTTTCCTGCATAATCAGAAATGGAATAATGTCAATAAATCCTCTGTTTTCTGAACCAAATAAACTCAACAGGAGAGACAGAAGATAGTAATAAGAAACAAACCCAATTGCTTCGTCCCTTTGGATTTCTGCTTTCCTGGTTTTTCGAACATCCAAGTCATTAGCATTTTTAGTCACCTTAGGTTCAAACGTCCTAAATCTTCGCTTCGGGGCGCCACAAACTGCAGGATTCATACACAAGTTTAATGTCTTACATTTGAAAAAGATTAAACTTCAACTTCAGTGCTCTGTTTTTGCAGAGATTTCAATGGCAGAGGAGGCCCCAAAATTCCTAAATTTTCAGCATAGAAGCACAAAGGTAGAGTCTGCTGACATGACTTTTTGAAACTAATTCAAAACAGGGACCATTTCTAGCATAACATTCCTAAATTGAAGGATAAAGGGACGAACTTTCAATTGAAATGGGGAGGATTAATGTACCTGGGCAGAAGTAACTGTCAGGTAACTTCTCAAAGGGTTTTCTATCATTGTAAATATACCTGAATCAAAGCAGCCCACATAAATATCAAGCAATCCGCAACAAAGAATCCACAGCAAAGAAAAGATTTATTTTTTTTTTTTTACCCGCAGTCGCGACATATGTAGGCTTGCTTGGAGGCAACCCGCATGGAGAATTTAGGAGCAGTTGCAACAGCCGCAGAAGGGCCGCCAGGGGGAAGCAAGAGATGAACAGAAGGGGAAAGAAAAGATGACTTGAGAGCAAAAGCATCAGAGGGTCGCCGGAGGCCAGCATTGCGGCCTGTTGGGGCTAGTGTAGACGGGATCGACTTGGAAATGGTGGTGGGTGCCTGCAGGGCCATCTGGGCTTGCTTCAGAGTGCAAAATTCGGCCTTCCTCACTGAAAATTCTTGTCCAGAAGTTGGAAAGGAGGAGGAGGAAGAAGAGATGAGGTGATCGAGTGGACGAGTGGAATAAACCCAATGTAATTGGTTATGGAAAGTCTAGAAACAATGGAGGGAGAAGCGTGGCTGTCATACTCCCCACACAAGTCACAAGTGCCCCCTATTCTCACTTTTTTTTTGTACCTTTCTTATCTTCTTCAATTTTCTTTTACAACACAATATTTATCCATGATGTTCTTGGCTATTTGCTCTTATTAGAATCCCAAAATCAAGAACCAAATGGGGTTATTATGTATAAAACACTAGAGATTTGAATCTTATTAGCAACAACAATAATAGTGGATTCATCCCTCAATTCCCATAGAAGGGTTCTATATATGCCTGTTTTCAAGCTTAATTAGATGTGGAATAGAACAATCCAAAAAGGGATTTTATGGTTTCAGAAGGCATATCAAGTTCATTTTACTTGAGGATGTTTCATGTTGCCGAAGTTAAGACCAGCATAATCTCGCTCGACAGTTCGAGGAATGGTTTTCTAATATTGTGGCTTCAAAAAATATCAATTACAAGTATATAAGGCATTGCAATCATGCAAATTCTACGGTTCAACTACACAAGATCAACTAAAAGTTGCAAAAAACCATAGTAAAAATCTTTTGTGAACTTTTTATCAACAAGAATCAGTGAAATGCTCTAGTACTATATATCTATTGGGAACCTGCCATCTTCTACCAAGGTTTCAAGTCACCCACAGGGCCAGCAGTCCAGTTCAAGATCTTCTCACCAGGTTTCAAGAAAACGCTGCTGTCGTGTGGCAGTTTCCGGGCAAGTCCATTCAAGATCTGATGGAAAGCGTCGCGGGATTGTGCCGGTTGAGGGAACAACATAGCCTGCTTCATTGAAGGGTTGGCAAGTAATCTCTGCTTCCTCAGTATCACTTCTGTTGGGATTGAGGTGAGTATTGTATCCAACTTAGGCACATCTTTCTCGTCTACGAATACTCCAATTTCTTCCCAGGGAATTGCGTCCGCGAATGGTAGAACAATGTCATCTGCTATGATTACAGGGATACAACCAAATATTACTGCCTCAACTAACCTTGGACTCCATGGAGCCCACCCCAATGGACACAGGCAGAAAATGGCTCTTTGCATATCTTCATAGTATGTAGTTGGATGCTCGGTAGAGATGTCAAAGAGAGGGTTGTCTTTGAAGTTCTCCCATACTGCTGCCCTAGCACCTCTGCAGGATCAAAGAAGTATATTCAGACAGCACACCTAGTGGTATGAAAGAATAAAAATGGAAGTTCCTACATGCATACATTGTACTGTTTACTGAATAGTTTAGACTGAAATTCCCAATGACACTAGATCACAATGGCAAATAGAATAGTGCTACTTACCTCGCGTAGTAGCCGCCTTCCGGGTCATTCCCCACATCGAAGAACAACCCCCGGAAGTAAACGAAAATGGAACGAGGAGTATTAGGTGGAATCAAGTGAGCTTGCATCTTTTGTGGAGGAGCATAGGGTGGAATTGTGATGGAGCCTTCCTTCAAGCAAACATGATTTCGTTGCCCGAATGTTTGAACCAAGGTAGCGCGCTGAAGTAAATGGAGAATACCTCTCTCAATAGCTTTTTCTTCCTGCCAAGGTAGCAAATGATGATCAGCATCAGATAGTGGTTGTCAAACAAAGCATAAAGAAGATTATCCCCAGTCATCCACCATCATCAGGTTTTGGAAAATAGTAACAGATTCCCTTTACAAATAGTCTTTTAGGGGGGACATGTTACCTGATAGTGAAAACAAGCACCAAAATCATGGGGTACAATAAAGAAGTGATCAGCACCCTCAGTTCTATTCCAGTATGGCCAGTTAGATGAAATAAGCTGTATTGCACTCCTCATCATTCGAGGCGATTTGAAGGGTAATGGGAGGCCATTAGGAGTCAGGTCGCAGGTCGTGTAAACAGGGGTGTAGAACCAATCTGCTTCCTCGGGATTGAGAGTTCGAACCGGGCTTGATAAAAGGAAACGATGCATATAAATCTCGGCAGCAAACATATGAGTGAGACATCGAGCATCCTTCTGCAGCACCTTCTTGTTGTATTTGCTAGGAAGCTCATACACAAAAACTTTTAGCCTTCCAACTGGATCATCTTCCAATACATCACCAGCACTCCCTAAAGTTTCAAAATGCAAGTACAGTTAATAAAATTAGTGCACAAATAAGCACTGAACTTTCTAAGACAACACGGTTTCAGCTCCTGAACCTTCAACCTAGAAACTAAAAACTGATAACAAGAAAAATTAGTGGACTAAAATCTCATGTCCGAGCTCGCACTAGTACATTCTTTTGTGAGTAGCAGAAATGAAAAGACTAGAATTCGAATCTAATAAATCCCTTGCCCTGGTAAATTAGATCCCCAAAGATTCCATCCCCAGGCAACACATCCTGGAAGAAGAAAAAATCAAGAACCAAACTCTTATTTCTATGAGGCAGTACTTAGTTGGGACTGTTGATTAAATCATCTATAGACTCAACTAGTCCCACATATTGCATCTCCAGCTTCTTAATATCTTACCTCTAATGCACCAACAACAGCGGATAGCGTTCAGAACTTTTCTATTTTAAGTGCTTCAGCATCATGTATTATTATGTGAAGCTGAAGCTGACATCAATGGAAATAAGCACACTCGAAATATTGTTGAGCTTACAGGGAACTGTCCAATTCCACTCCTAGATTGCAACAGTCAGAACTTTCCAATGTTTTGTTGTTACTAGTTCTACATTGCCAAACACAATTCGATAACTTTTCATGGACATTAAGATCTTCTAAAGTGAATTGCTTCCTAGATTAGGCAGCTTCGACATCACTCCCAACAAAGGAACTGGAAGTGCTTGAACAACTTCAAGGATCAAATGCAAATTGTAGTCCTCTATTTCTTTAACCACAGAGCAGGTTTACAAGAACATTGTCTCAATAACACAACTCCCAGAACTCATTGCTAGTCATCTTTCAAATCAAGATGGTCAGTTAAAGTGAACCATCTACTTCTCAAGCTCCTTTGTAAACTAATGGTTAATCAAACTCACATCACAAGATTATTCATAGGGATAGCTAGAAAGTTAGTAAAGCTTCACTACAAACCATAGCAAAATACGAAAGAAATTGGGCAGGAAAATATCAATATAAAAGCTTTAACAATAACACAAACAGAATCTCCACGTGAATTATGAAATTGAACCCTAAAAAATAGGAAAAGTAGGCACACAAGTCCTCCACTAATCTTTCTTGAACTCTTCTAACTGCAAAAATCCGTAACCATAGTTACCTGAAATTCGTTCAGTGCGTTCGTGTTGAGCCTTGCTAAACTTCCAACCTTCAACTCTAATCAACAAAACAAGAAAAAGAAACCCAACAAAACCCCATCTCCAATTCCTCATTTTTGTTCACCCAGAACCCAAATCTGCAACTCAACAATCACTACAAGCTGACCCAGAAGAGGCAAACAAGCTTCAGAGCTTTATCAATGACATGTGCCCCAACACCCCCAAAGACAGAGCACCAAGCATCAATTCATAGGATGAGAAAATGGTTGGGATGTCATTAAACGAAGTAGTTGCTAGAAAGACCTTTCTTGCAAATTGGGCTTCGATAAAACCACCCCAAAGAAAATAAAAATAACACTTTTCAAAGCAGAAAGAGACAGGTGGGGGATTGATGGAGAAATGGGTTTGTGAGAAATTTGCTTCAAGAAACAGGGAAAAAAGAGGACTGCTGCTGAAGAGAGAAAACAAGGAAGATGACAGGAATGGTTTGGTCTAAAGTTGGTTGTCAATCAGCTGTTAAAATATTCTAATGGGGGAAGCAAAGCCAATTGGCAAAACATGAAAAACTGCAGTAAATTGGTGGCCTTTTGCTCCAAAGATCATTTCTTTAATCCTTTGACTGAAGAAGTGAGATCTAATCATCTACTAGTATTTGTTTAATCTATAGTATTTGTATCTGTATGCACCTTAACAAAGGGAGAATCTGATGAGAAGAGGCTTTCATTCTTTTCTGGTGGTTTGATTTGATAGCAAGTCCACCTCAAAACAAAGTGAAATTCTCAGTGGGATAAAAAATCCTAGTCAAATCTGCTCACCTGTTCTTCCTTCAGGGTTGATTTATAGTCCATTTCTCCACATTTTTTACCATTCAGATTTGCTTATTTGGAAGTATTTCCTTGTTATTAATGATCATATATGTATGTATATTAGCTAATGTGGGAAATTTTGGCAAGAACAGTGAAATAATCAGTGTAATAAGGGAGTGAAGTAGTTCACTTAAAATGATAAAATTATTACTCACATTTCTTATAAGTTCAAACATTACATTGCCATAATTAGTAATACTCCCGTGTCTCCATATAAGTAAAGTTTTAGATTTTTTTAAATATAAATAAATCGTCAAGTTTATATATTTATATAATTTTTTTAAAAATTTACTGTATCACTGGTATTTAATTTAGTGAATAATTTTAGCGATTTTTCCTCCTATTAATGCATGTGAATTATTGAAAATTAATTTGATTAAAAATTATTTGGACACTAGTGGCTACATATTGCTTTAAATCTAAGTCCAACAATTCAAAGTTCAATTAAAATGTGCGTTTTTTACAAGCTTGGAAGGAAGTCGTAGAACCCTGAGTTCCATAAATGACGCCTTTCTATGTATAACTGGTGAGGTGAAAATGGGCCTGAAAATTGATATCGAGATTTGAGGATTGGATATAACAGAAAGCCCACTTATGTGGCCTTCGGAGATCCATTTGTTTGGGTGTAATTAACTGTCCACTTATTAGCGCTCCAGATAAGGCCCAACTGAAAGTTGAGGTATAGCCCATTCAAGTCGCAAGGACCTGGAAATTAATTTATTCTTTCGATGAAAACAAAGACTATAGTCCAAAACTGGCAGCGAAAATATCATTTTAATTCAAAATAAAAAAAGAATTACTTTTTTAGTCTACTACATCATATTTTTTAAAAATTTTGGTCTAAAACTCACTTTTGTCTCTCTTGACCAGGAGTATTTTGGTCTTAATGAAAAGTATATTTCTTTTAACCCTTTAAAAAATTTACTACCAAATCCCAATAATATATTTTTACTCTCTCTTCCCCTCTCTCTCCTCTCTCTTCCCTCTCCTCTCTCATTTCTCCTCTCCTCTCTCTCTCTCTCCCCTCTGCCCGTCACCCCGCACCCCCCCTCACCCGCCGAAAAACGCTGCAGCACCACCACCACCACCACCAATTTCCCTTTACCTTCTTCATCTACCGCCCTCCTCCTCCATCTTTGCCTTTTTCCTTACCTCCCCACCACCCTCTATCTCCCTCGCCGTCACCCTCACCCTTCTCATTGAGCATATGATTTCACTCTACTGGAACATAAACATTACATAATCAAAAGAGGAATTCATTTAGCAGGCAACCGTCTCACCAGAACTTAAACACACTCTTTGCAAAATGCCAAACCCAGAAAATCAGCTAAGTTTTTACAAAATGTCAAAACCCAGTAACTTCAAACCCATCAAAGTTTCTGCACTAACTTGAGAGCTTTTGCAAAATGTGAAAACTTAGCAAACCAGATACACAAAAGTCAAACACCAATGATACTCTACCATAAAAGCCAAAAATTCTGCTCAAAACCAAAATTCAGAGCATAACATAGAGAGCGGTGCAGAGCATAATATGTCAAGAGCCAATATCCAAAGCCAAAATTCGAGCCAATTATCAAAGTCAAAATCCATAGCCAAATTTTTCAAAGCAAGAAGCCGACTAGTTTAAAAGACATAGCAGAACATATCCAAAATATAGAGCCAAAAACCAAATTCCAGAGCAGAACATGTCCTTTGCCACAACAATAAAAGCCGCACTACTACCATGATTCCCAGAGCTCATAATCAAACCAAAACAGGAGATAATTTTTTAAAAGGATAAGATATATGCTCCTAACATACTTACATCAGATTGAAATCTTCAAAACTCCTTCAATTTTTCACTTTCAGTCTGATTTCGGTCATAGCGTTCCAGATGTCGAGAGGCTTTTAGATTGACGGTTTTGATATGTCGTTGTACAAAATTATGGATTTTGAGCTCAGCTTCTTTGGTCATTTTGGAGGTTTTCCTCGTTTCTTTCTCCTAACTAGGCGCCAGGAGAAGAAGGAGGAAAGAGTTCATTGAAAAAACCAGAAACCGACTCCAGCGGCCCGTTTTCCGGCAACCTTAGTGACAAAAACCATGAAAAACTTTTTGCAAATCCAACAAAAACAATCGCAGCCCAGATTTCAAAACCAAAATTTTCGGCAAGGAAACCAAAAACAAAATCAGCCCATTGAATTTGAAAACTAATCAAAAACGAAAAACCCACAACAAGCCACCATAATCACCACAATAATAATCAAGTTTTAAATCTTTACGCATTGGGTCAGCACTAGAATAACATCGAAACAAGATTCAATTCCTCAAAAAAATCCGTCGCTTCTTCTTTGTTGCTTGGAATGTCTTTGCGTATTCCAAAAAAATGAATGGAGAAGATGAAATAAAAATGGAAGGTCTGAAGCTCCAGATGGATCCTCCCTTTCAGATCGATATTTTATACTCATCCCGGGATTCTGAGAGGAATTTCAGAATTTTTGGGACGAAAACCCTAAAATTTGAAGGTTGTTGTGGGTGGAAACGGTGGTGGAAAGGAGGAGTGGGCAGGGATAGTGGTGAAGAAGGGGGATAGAGGAAAGTGGAGAGGAGGAGGAGCGACAGGGCGGGCAGAGGGTGAGAGAGGTGAAAGGGAGAAAGAAATAGAGGGTAAATATGAGGAGGGGAGGGCAGAGGAGCTGGAAAATAGGAGGAGGGAGAGGGGCGATGGACGGGGGGTGGGGTGGAGAGAGCGATGACGGCGAAGGAATGGGCAGGGATGGTGGTGAAGAAGGGGGCACAGAAAGGTGGAGAGGAGCAGGAGCGAGGAGGGGAAGGGAGAGAGGAAAGAGGGGATGAATAGTAACTATTTTTTATTATTTTATAATTTTAAAAGGTTAAAAGAAAAATATTTTTCATTAAGATCAAAATGTCTCTGGTCAAGATAGGCAAAAGTGAGTTTTAGACCAAAATTTTTAAAAAAATATAATGTAGTGAACTAAAAAAGTTTTTTTTTTTTTTTCTTGACCAAAATGATATTTTCACTATATGTAATAGAACATTTTTTAGTGTAATTTTCTGTCCACTTATTAGCGCTCCAGTTAAGGCCCAACTGAAAGTTGAGGTATAGCCCATTCAAGTCGCAAGGACCTGGAAATTAATTTATTCTTTCGATGAAAACAAATTATTTAACCGGAATTATTGGAGAATATTGGAGATAGGCACCCTAATATTAAAATTAGTAATGAAATATTTTAATATTATTGTTGATATAAATTAAAAAGTACCTTTTTCATGTTCAAACCCTAATTGGAAGTATTTTATACAGTGAAAGAAGAGATGAATCAAGGTGAGCCTTATGGGGTAGGCATGTGAGGTTATCACTTGTAAGTTTAAAAGTTGGATTATTACTTGTAAAAATAGATAATTGAAACTTTTAAAAATTTATATAAAGATAACAAACTAAAAATAATATAATTAGATAGTTGAAACTCTCCAAAATACAAACATCAAATAATTATTTGCATTGCACATAATATTTCTCTCAATAAATCGTTTATATTTTTGAAAAAAGAAAATAACTATTGATATCTTGAATCAAGGAAGAAAAAAAAAAATTTCCATTAACCAACTTCAGGCTATATATCATCTAAATCTTCTATCTAACCTTCTGTGACAAATTATTTGAATTTTACATTGAAAATATGAGATTTTAATGCAAAGTTTATATGACTGTTCTTCCATCTCAATATTTAGATTTTGAATGGTTTAACATGTTGTAGCCTTGATCTCAGCAACTGCAAATCTTAATTTATACTACCATCATCATCGTTTCAAGTTTAACAAACTTGATTATTATTTTGATATAAAAATAGTAGTTATTCCATCGTTGTCAATAAGCTAAAATATGTTTCCAAAAGCAGTAAGGTGGGAACCAAACCCAACTACTTAATTACTTGCCTCTTTTGGAATACGAGTGGTTATTTTCAAGATTTATTTACGTTGCATTACTTGAGAAAATCACGACACCTGTCAAATTTCACGCCTTTATTTATTCATAGTCACATCTACAGATAATCAAGCATGCTGTCGGTAGCCAAACGAAGATGGAGGATAAAAAGGACGCCAAATTAATAATTTATAAAATCAAGTTTGTAGAAATTTATAAAAAAATATTGGAAATTAGTGTACAAAAAAATTTAATTTATAATTCATCATATCTATTTAAAATAAAGCATTATACAAAAATTATTATTAGTTGTAACTAATAAATAATGTCTTTGTTGTTGTTGTTTTTTTTTTTTTTTTTTGTACGATTGTGTTGGGGCTATAGATGGTACACATATCCCTGCATGGGTGCCAGCAGATAAACAAGATGCATTTCGAAACAGAAAATGTGACATCACTCAGAATGTTTTGCTTGCATGAGATCATGATATGATATTTTTTATTTATTTATGCTAGATGGGAGGGGAGTACACATGATACTAGAGTGTTACAATGTGCATTAAATCGTGACAATGTAGATTTTTCAATGCCCCCTGAAGGAAAGTACTATGTAGTTGATTCAACATATAGAAACATGTCAGGATTTATGACACTATTTCATGGTTTTCGCTACCACATGCAAGACTTGAAACACCACGTTCATTCTTCTTTAAGAAATGTGATTGAAAGAAGTTTTGGAAGTCTAAAGTGCCGCTTCGCGTTTCTTAAATGACCAATGCACAATTACACTTTGAAACACCAAATACATTTTGTAATTGCGTGTTGTGTTCTACATAATTTTATCAAAGAAGTTCAGTTAGAAGATGATATTTTTTTGGAGTATGAGAATGAAGATCTTCATATGGAAGGAGAAAGTGGTGATATTGGTCATCAAGAAGGTGAAAATAGAGTTGAGAAAATTAGTATTTCAAATGAAGCCATCTTACAATGAAGTAATCGGGGAATGACTATTGCAACTCAAATGTAAAATGCATTAAGGACTGGAAATTAGAAGTAATTATTGGATTGTGTTAAGTAAATTTTATATGTTACAGCCTATGTGCTAAATGTTAGATATATTTTTTATTAATGTAATAAAATTGATGTAAAATGTCTCAATAAAAATGTCAATTTATAATGTAAAAATATTGAAATCAATAGTATTTTGAAATTAAATTAAAGACAAAAAAAATAAATATTTTTAAATGATTTTACCTATAAAAATATTTTTATATAATGTTTGTCCAAACATCTATTTAACTATTTTTAATTATAAAAATAATTATTTAAAATAGTTATCCAAACACCTTTTCAACTATTTTAAACTATAAAAGTAATTATTTAAAATGGTTGTCCAAACACATCTTTATTCTTTTAAAAGAAGTTAAAATGAGTTATTAAAATTTCCAAAAATCCACTTATGTAAAAATATTTTTAAAATTCTTGTCCAAAAGAGCCTAAAAGTTCTAATTATTATTAGGACCTATCTGAAATTTAATAAAGTATTCATTATATTATTGAATTCTTTTTAATTCTAAGTGATTTGAATTCTTTTTAATTCTAAGTGATTTGAATTCTTTTTTAATAACTCAAATTTAGAACACGTTAATTCTAAATAAATAGTACCGATTATTAGAGTACAACTTTCTCATCAAAGTCTTCATTAACTGATACATTACGAGTGCACAATCCTCATTGATGAGGTCGTTGGGTGCAGGAAGAGAGGAATACCTACCTGAAGAAGAAATTGAGTAAGTTCATACACAACCATTTCGGTTTCTTTAGCTTTCTTAGTTCTATAAACAGCGTCACACATTGGACCACGCTCCATCAATGGCTAATCAAATATGAGATAAATGAAAATTTTATATCTTTTGCCAGTATAGAAATTCAATAATAAATTATAATATAAAAAAATTTAATATTGTTTCGATTGTTATCTTATGTAAAATATTTTAGAAAATACGTTGAAATAACATGTTTTGTACTTAATTTCAAGTGTTTTAACTTTGAAATTTCTTTTTCTAACGGTAAAGTTTTAATATTATAGAATGTACGAATCATCTTTTAGAAGAATAGTTGTCATAAAAAATATATATAACACTATATTTTAAATTTATTTATTTATTTATTTAATCTTGTAATTTGAGATAATAATTTTAAATTTTATATATAAAAAGTATCAAATTCTTATTACTCTCCCATTTCAAATTGATAGTTCATTTAAACTTTTGAGTTTGTTTTTTTTAATAGCTTCTTTTTTAATTTTTAAAATATTATTTCAAATTGATAGTTCATTTAAACTTTTGAGTTTGTTTTTTTTAATAGCTTCTTTTTTAATTTTTAAAATATTATTAACAATTTTTTTCTTTCTTATATAAGAAGCATAAATATTTATTATTTAAATTATGAATTTATTTATTAATTAATAAAAATAAATAAAACAAATCCGTCAATATATCCAACTATTTAATTATATTTTTAAATGGTATACGAGAGGTATCCAATACGGGTAAGGAATAATTAATGGTTTCCGGTTAAGTATTTGACTTGGATCCATGGACCCATGGTTACGTTACGTAGGTAATTAAGTCTTTATTAATAAGGTGGTCATGGCTTCACCCGCCCCGACACGCCATTACTGAAATTCCGTAAGCAGTCATCAGAGATGATGTCATTTCGTTTTCTATTCTTACGCAAAAGACATCGTATCTTCTTCCTATGTTTTTGAAATCCATCCATAAATATGTGGTTTTTTATGGCCCTAATTATTTTTGTCTTTTGAATTACGAATTTTGTTCTCTTAACTAAAACTAACTTAAATTAAAATAATAATTATATTATTTTTAATAAGCATACAAAGCGATCGTAACAAAAGAATTTAGACGGTCGAGTATTATAATTGATAATTTTTCTTTTTTAAAAAATGTGAGTAATAATTGTTTAGCATCTTCAGAACAACTGGCTTGCAAAAATACGTCTAAAATGAAATCGTAACTGAAATATGATATTATCATTTTTTTCTTATTTTTTAAAAGGTTTTGATTTCATATAATATGATTTAATATTAAATTTAGTCATAAATATATTTAATAACATATAAATTTACTATTCACAATAAATTTAATTTTAGTAATTTTTTTTGGTGGGTGGGGGAGAGGGAATGTATTTAGGCCCACATTAACGTGTTATAGTATGTGACATAAAATTTGGATTAAATTAATTCACGCGACATTTACGTGGTACATGAGTTAATAGAATTGTCATTCAACCATTAAGTATCTCAAAAAAATTATTACTAGAACTAAATATGATGTGAATAGTAAAATTTAAGACTAAATTTATCCAATACTAAATGTTCATGACTAAATTTTGACATTAAATCATATAATTTTTTTCTCCTATTATTTTAGAGAGGGGAAGAAAAAATCAGTTAGTATATAGTAGTCTATGAAATACCTAGGAATATAGTCCATATGATAAAAATTAAAATTTAAAAACATTAAAAAATTATCCACACAAGCGTGTGTAAACAATTGAAACTCTACATATGATAGTTACCAAATTATTGGAAAAAAAAACGTCCATAACCCCAGCCTGAAAAATAGCTTAGCGGATCATTATACTACAAGCTAAAATCGAAAAAACATTGAATTAAATCTAAAAAAAAAAAAAAAAAGCAAAACCCTTTGAAGAAAAAAGGCAATGCTGGAAGACGAAGGCTGACCGGAGAAATAAAGCGTGCACACCAGGAAAAAAAAAAAAAAGGTGATACATTTTTCGGTAAAATCAACCATTATCTGGCAAAAAAGGTAATTTTTTTAATTTTTGTGTTGATAACTAAATTGATTTTTACTGTCATACCCGATGCCTTTTTATTTGTCAGTGTTCATATTTTTTTATGGAAGAATGAATTCTTGTAGTGAGTGCAGAAACATACTGGACAATACCATCCAATGTAATAAAAAATCTCACCACTAACAAAATATAGTGACACCAAAGTTTTAAAATAACATAACAAAAACACACTACCACCCAATGTAATAAAAAATCCCACAACTAGTAAAATATAGTGCCACAAATAGTACAAAATAATATAATAAAATACAGTGTTACAAATTGTAAATATAAATCCAAAAAAATTAAAACCAACCCATATCACTAGTAATAAAAAGCTATCAGTTATCTTGATTAATAAAGAAAAATATATAAAATCAAGTTAAAATAAAAAATAAGATAATTATAAAAACAAATAACTATCCCTACAAATAAAGAATATTCCTCATCCTATCATCAATGTGAGACACTTGATGTGAAAATTTGAAAAATAGTACAAATTTAAATAATTTAGGATGACATCAATCCATCTCATTAAAACTATCTAGTTTTATTTCATTGCTTGGATTACGATGAACTATCAAATAATTTGTCAGAGATAATCTGGACCTTTTATTTAAGTAAGAGGCCTTACAATTGATTTAAATAATTAATTAATAAAGTTGGGTGAGAGAGACCAACTACCAACACGCACCGTCTACAATTCATTCAATTCGCTCGGCACATAGTTGCATCACAACATGCCAATTTTAGCTGTTCATCGCTAATTCACTATTAATTACATATGCCAAACCTTCTTCGGTCGACTCTCAGTCTTGGTTTTGCTTCTCTCACACAAATCTTCTCTCTATATATAGCTGGTTTTTCTTTCTTTTTGTCCATTCAAATCTGGAAATCATAAGCAGTGAAAGGAACTATAAGAATGGAGGAGAAAAGGGTAGCTGAGTTAGTGAATATTGATGCAGAAAATGATCATACTACTCATCATCTTCATCAGGAAGAAGAAAATCCAGCGGAGATCAAGGATAAAGTTCAGTTCTTGAGAGCCTTGGTTGAAAAACAAGTTCCTTCTTCCAAGGTTCTTGATCATTCATTCATTTATTCCTCCTAATTTTTACTTCTTTTATTACGTGGGCTTGTTCTTGAGAATGTAAAAAACTACATTTGAAAATGTTAAACCGCTGTCTTAAAAATTGAGTTAAAAACGTGTTTTTGGCAATTGGTTTTGTGTTTGAAGGGGATGGATGATTCGACCATAAGAAGGTTCCTTCGGGCTCGTGATCTTGACACCAAGAGAGCTGCTTCAATGCTACTGAAATACGTAACATGGAGGCAAACATTCGTCCCAAATGGTCTAATTTCAGTGTCCCAAGTCCCAAACGAAATCGAACAAAACAAGATCTTTGCCCAAGGGGTTGATAAACAAGGACGCCCTCTTGCTGTTATCTTTGGTGCTCGACATTTTGTCAACAAGAAAGGAGGCCTCGACGAGTTTAAGCGTTAAGTATAACCTTCTCTCCCTTCTAGCAGATGGATAAATGGCCGATTGTTCCATTTCCATTCCAAGAATTCAAATTTGCAAGTAAAAGAGACGTCTTTACTATTCATCAAAACTTATTTCAACTATAATTTTACGATTTTTCAGGCTTTGTAGTCTATTCTCTGGACAAATTAAGCTCAAGGTAATAAGTACTTTTAAATGTATTAAAAGGGTTCTTTTTCCTTTTTTAACAGATGAAGTTTATGCCATAAGTAAGAACAGAAGAATGCCAAGGAAAGTCATATATACGTACAAATGCTGCAAAGATCGCATTTTTTTCACAACATTTATCTATTCATACTTGCAGTATGCCACCAGGGCTGGAGAAGTTTGTGGTGATTATAGATCTTCAAGGATGGGGATATGCCAACAGTGACATTCGGGGTTATCTTGGAGGTTTATCCATCTTGCAGGTCAGTTCCTCAAAATGAATCACGAAAATCCATGGCTGCTCTTTGATGCTCACGTCCTAACGTCCATGGTTGTCTGTTTCGAAACTCATGTTCTTGATCTTTGTCTGGCCTAGACTGAAATGTCGTAAGACCCTTTTCATGTGAGATCAAACGGGATTGAGAATGCCGAGATGGGATTCAAGTTTTTCGAGGTTTACACTACTGATTATCGTTGATTTTGATGCTTGAAATTGCAGGATTATTACCCGGAAAGACTTGCGAAGGTGTTCATGATTCATGTGCCTTATATCTTCACGACTGTTTGGAAGATTATTTATCCATTTATCGACGACAATACTAAGAAGAAGGTGCATATTACGAATAGATTATATATTTTTAAGGTCGGAATCGCATCATATGTAGTAATTATTATTACAGCAAGTGTTCTTTCTTTGTAGTTTATATTTGTTGAGAAGAAGAAAATCAAGGCTGCACTTCTTGAAGATATTGATGAGAGCCAACTCCCAGAAATGTATGGAGGCAAATTGGCCTTAGTTCCAATTCAAGATACTTGATTGATAATCCTCCCCTGAAACTCATCAGGGATAGATGGATCAATGCTTCAATACATCCAATCCAAAGCAATCATCAACTTTTTTTTTTCCAGTCAAGTTTGTATGTATGTATGTGTGTATATTGAGAAGAGAAACCTCAAATGTTGTACTGAAACAAATATGTCAATACATTGAATATAATTTTTTCACTATAATTGATTTTGATATAAAATTTAGTCTGGAAAACCCCTTTTGCTTTGCTCAAGTTCTGTGGAGGACAAAAATGGCGTTTGAATCAGTCAGAGAAACAAAAAGCATGGCTGCAACGATGGAAGTCGGGCTGTTTTAATGTTATTGGGAGAAGTAAACGATGGAAGCAGAATCAGTCCGTGTGACATGTACTGCATAATTCAGTGAGAAATCAAATCAAATGATGATGCAGTCCAATCAACATGGTCAATATAAGCACAGACATCGGAACTAGTTTCATGGTGCAGGTTTCACTACAAGCAGAAACCAGATTGACAATTGAAGTGCCAGCCTGAAATTTGTTAATTAAAACATGGAAAGAAACCCCGGTTTTCGTGTTCCGAAATTCTTATTTTAACTTTCGCGTAACATGTTTTGGAATAAGAATTCATAACAAAATGTTGATGTGTATTGAAACTGATATGAAAACAAGAACATTAGAAAAGAATATTTGATTTTGGGAAGAAAACTTTTATTTAGAACTTCTTTCTTGATGCAAATTACCCATAATGAGTTCAAGTTTTGAGTCTTTTGACCTCAAACAGGTACAGTAGAAATCCCTTTCAAGTGACTGCTGCTGGATCATGTCAGTAAATACAGTAGAAGTAATCATGTAATTAAAGTTACTGCATCAGTTACTGATGGCAAATTGATTGGCACTCTAGTACCTGCAGTTTTATGAGCCTACTTATGAAACTCACAGGCTATCTCTGATGTGAAGAGTAGTACATTAATTGCATGGTGCAATCAGGTTTCCTTCTCTTCAAGCTTTTGACCTCACTGACTTGGTTTTGCAGTTCAATTTAGTTCCTCAAGGAGAAGTTTTAAAGGTAGGAAATAATTGGCTCCCCCTCAGTAAGCCTCATAATAATGCTTCCCAGAGGAAAAGCAGGGCTTGTTCATTAATATCACTAAAAATTGCCAACTGAATTCAACATTGAATGCTGCTGATGATGATAAAAAACTGCATTCCCCTTCTTAATTTAAAGGATGAGGAGGTATATATTTTTTCTGGGATCATAAATTTGAGTTCAGGTGAGGCAAACAAATGTATGAGAGAGTTATTTTCTTCTCTTTTTCTTGCATTGGACATGGACATTGATACTTGGCATTATATTTCTTTTTCTGCCACTTAAGGAATGCATTTCAGAATAAAACAGGCTCTGCAGTCAATCCATCCAAAGTTTCTTGATCTGAATCCTCAAAAAAGGGCTACAGCTGATCTGATCTAGCCTAATCTAAAGAGAGAGAGAAGTTTGCTTGTAACCAGAGATTGAAGCAATGCAATATCAGTAGAATATCACATATCCCTTGTTTGATAAGCAAAATGTATCCAATGTAAACTGAAGAAAGAGAAGAAAAGGACTCATTGATGTCCAAGAAACTTTTGAGACTTCCACAAATTGGCTAATGGCCCTATTGAAATATGAATCAGCTAGGTAGCTAGCTAGCAGCACAGTAGCACTAGTGTTTTTGGGAAATGGGCATTTTTGCATTTGTTTCTCTGGTCCTTTTTCTTCCCTTTTAAGTTGCCTCCCCTCAACACCATCATCATCATCATCATCATCATCATCACCACAATCATTCATCATTCCCTTTACTTTCCTAAAAGCAATGAGGCCTCAATTCCTTGTGTTCATCTCAGTTCTGCACATACTGAATTTGGTTTGCATAGCTAACAGCAGACCATTTGTGCCACCAAATGGTAAGTTTTTCTTGACATTTTTCTTCCCACTTCTTTTGTTTTCAATCATTACAGAGTAAATCACACCTGGGATTGTTGTTAATTGAGGTATAGATGAGTACAGTTCCAGCAGGCCTTCGCAGAGAATTCTCAGCAGCATGACTGAGGTCTCCTCCACCCTTCATTCCTGTTTGTGATTTCTTGTCATTGATATTTCATATCTTGTCATTGATATTTCATACTCTGTTCATTCATATAATAGCTAAAAGATCATCTGTTGGGATGAATATTGAACAGGGGAATGGAGGCAGATTAAGGTTGGAAGAAGCAGAAGAAGAAAACATGGGATCAAGGCCACCAAGCTGCGAGCACAAATGCTATGGATGTATGCCATGCCAAGCCATTCAAGTTCCAACAACCACCAGCCATGTGGGAGTTCAATATGCAAACTATGAACCTGAAGACTGGAAATGCAAGTGTGGTCCTACCTTTTATACTCCATGAATATTGAAAGCCCAGCAAAAACTGCAGAAAGAAAGAAAAGAAGCCCATTTTTTTGGTTTCATTTTTCTTCAAAGTCTTGACAACAGCAGAAAGAGGAGGTGGTTTACTTACAAACAGAACAGTGAATCCAGATTCCAGAATGTTGGGATTTAAGGAAGAAGAATCCCTATTGTACTCTTTTCTTTCTTGTATCCATCTTCCAATATCCTTCAAAATCATTATTCCAGACACTGTGCTACTCATTCATATCAACCTAAATATTTTTCCCTTTTTTAATAGAGAAAGTTTAATGGGTTAGGTTTGTTTGTTTTTCGAGAATGAAAATTATTTAACTATAAATTAAACTTTTATTAAAGTAATATAAATTATATGATAAATGACATCAGTGTATTAATTAAAAAAAACTAGAGACATTCAAAACTCATTAAAGTAATTATTGACTGAAAATTATTAATATGTAAAAGAGATTTTTGAAAAAATTATAACAAAAAATAAATATAATATTATTTTTTAAAATTAGCCGAGGTTTAAATTTTAATTTTATGTGATATTGAACCGGCATATTTTATATTTATTTGAATTGAAGATCGACCGGTCTTTCAAGTGTCCAATTTGCTTGTAATAATCAAAGCAGCCCTTTTTGAATACTTCTGTTTCGAGTGAATTCAACGGCGTCGGTTTGTGTTTGTCCAACTTCCAATACTACAATTTTTTCAGTTCCGAATAAAAAAAAAAAAAAAATTTAAATATACTCAAAATAACAAACTATTCCGGTCCATTTTGTTTTTTTCCAATATTTATTTTATAATGAAATGTGCTTTAAAAATTTTCTAAAGTGTTCGAAAATTTTTTACAATATTTTAATCATTTTTTTCTCATACATATTTATTACAACCTAGTATTTTGGACATAATATTTCTATTTATGGTTGTATTTAGTAAGAGAAAGTATTAGAAAAATAATACGTAATAATAATGTAAAAAATATAATTATTATTACGAAACGATCATGATAAAATTTAAAATAGATGAGTTTTTTTTTAAAAAAAAATTATGACTAGGGTTAGTTAACGTTTTGTTTATTTAGTTTTTTTTTTTACATTTATTTTACTAAACACAATATATTCAAACAATCATCAAATAAATCACATCACATCAATTTTAATTTCTTTTAAATTTTTTATCATATTATTTTAAAACATTTCTCTCCCCAATACATTTTTCTCTTATTCCTATAAAACTTTTCTCTAAAAAAAAAAAATTATATTTACCTTTTATAATTTAGTCAAACTATCGATGGTCCTTTAAAATTTTGATTGACTAAAATCAAATATAAAAAAACTTGACAATTTATAGTTAAAATAAGTTTGAATGATTGTGAGTTTGAATTTTTCTAATAATTTTTTGACTCAATAAAAAATATTTACGATAGTAGTTATATTTTTTTCTGTTAACCAGTGGCTGATTGTTATAAATTTGTTAATCAGTAACTTATTGTTATAAGCTTGAGTGATAAAGGGGTAGATGTAATTCTCAAAAATCTAAAAAATGTATTGATAATTTGACCACCAAATTATACTTATACCGAAAGGTAAACATAATTGGCCAAAATATATATATATATATATATATTCCCAACATAAAATACGTTGAAAAATTGAAACAAACATAGCTAACTAATTTGAAAAGGTTAATTAAGAATATTTTAATTTGTATAAAATTTCTTATTTATCATGAGGTATTAAAAATGTTCCAAGTCAACTAGTCTTTGTGTTCCTTTCGGACAATGAACAGTGCGTGGCTTTAAAAATTTTCCGCAATTTGTAGATCATAAGATCCCTGATCTGCTTTGTCTAATATTGTCGTATTTTCTTCTATTTCTTCTCCTGGATTTCTTTGGCTGGCTGGCATGTTAAATCAGATTTCTTAATCCTGATTTCTGCTTGAGCTGTAAAATTTGGAACCCAGAAAGAGAAAAATAATAATGGAGAAAATCAGGGAAGAAAAATCAGTGATAGAACCAGAAGAAGATGAAGATCATACTCATAAACTGGAGGAAGAAGAAACTGGTTTTGAAGACAGCAATAATCCAGTGGAGAAGAACAGAGTTAATCTCGTGAGAGCCATAGTTCAAAGCAAAGATTCTTCTTGCAAGGTTCTTGATCATCATTAATTCTTGGGTTCAAATGAATTATTGATTTTGATTGATTTCATTTCAGTTCTTTCTTTAGCCCTTCAGATCGATCTTGCTTCCTACGTGTTTGAGTAAACTCCTGATCAGTTCTTGAATTTTGCAGGAGGTGGATGATTTAACAATCAGGAGGTTCCTTCGGGCTCGGAATCTTGACACAGAAAAAGCTGCTTCAATGCTGCTGAAATATCTAAAATGGAGGCAAAATTTCGTCCCAAATGGTCAAATTTCAGCAGCTCAAGTCCCAAATGAAATAGCGCAAGATAAGGTGTTCTTGCAAGGAGTGGACAAGTTAGGCCGCCCTGTTTCTGTCACCCTCGCCTGCAGACATTTCATCAACAAGAAAGGAGGCCTTGACGAGTTCAAACGTAAGAATATCACATCACCATTGTTGAGATCTCCATTACTTTCCCCCTAACTTCATTAATCCTCACAAACTTCCACTTCTTCACAATCTTCAGGTTTCATAGTTTTTTATCTCGACAAAATATGTGCAAGGTAATATTATCTTCCCCAAAATCGTATAAAACGAGACTATTTTTCCTAAACGGAAGTGTAATATATTAGGTATAACAGTTTTGTAATTTTTTATCACGAGAAAGTTTGCACAAGATAATATTCGCATCGTATTATTTTTTGAAAAGTCATATAACATTACAAATGAGACTGTTTTTTTAGACGGAAGTGTGAGGGATTACGTATGACAGGATCCCACCGGGGCAGGAGAAGTTTGTGGTGATTATGGACCTTCAAGGATGGGGATATGCTAACAGTGACATTAGGGCTTCACTTGGATCTTTATCCATCTTGCAGGTAAGTTTCTTTCACAAATGTATACTTTAACGTTGGAATTCAGCCTTCAAAATAATTTTGGACTGGTTTTATTTTATTAGTAGCATTTTTTTCAATATGATTTTCAATATTTTTTTTTCCTGTTTTGAGATTGAAAATATTAGTAAATTATGCGTATAGTAACGTTAATTATTGATGAAGTTGACCAACCAGCTAATCAGTGAGTAGACTATACAAGTTCTTGAGAAATGTAGCATTAAATGATCATCTATTGCCCTAATTAAAAATTCAACGTTAAATTACATTTAAAAGTTCTGAAATTAGGCAAAATAATAGGAATTACTATCTGAATTTTATAATAAAAGATATTTTTAAAATTTTACTCCAAATAATAATTCAGCTAGAGCTGTAGTATGGGAATCTGCCGTTTCAGTTACGACAAATAGTATATTCGACGGCCCCTTTTTTTCATTTTTGAAAAATAATTATTATCCGAGTTATAAAAATAATTTTTATCAATAATTACATAAACACATATTACATTTTGATCAATACAATTAATCTTGTTGATAAAAAATAATATCGGTAAAACTTTAATTAGGGTATTGAACATATTTTTTTAGTTTCGAATGTTTCTCGTATAAGTCAAAACATAAATCATTCATAATATGTTATGAAAATGATTTTAGATTTTTATTTTCCAAGTCTTGATGATTGATTACACACTTGAAATTGCAGGATTATTACCCAGAAAGACTTGGAAAGCTGTTCATAATCCACGTCCCTTATATCTTCATGACCCTATGGAAGACCATTTATCCATTTATTGACAACAAAACTAAGAATAAGGTGAAGACTACTACTCCAAAAATTACATTTATATTTCTTCGATATTGAGTCATATTTTTTTAAAAAAAATTAATAAATGGTTTTTTTTTTTTTTTTTGGGGGGGGGGGGGGGGGGGGGAACAAGGTTATTATTGCAAATAATAATAATAACTTACGTTTTTTTTTTTTTTTTTGGATTTATAGATCATCTTTGTTGAGAACAAGCGACTAAAGGAGACACTTCGTGAAGCTATTGATGAAAGTCAACTCCCAGAAATTTATGGAGGCAAATTAGCCTTAGTTCCTATTCAAGATGCTTAATAATATCCTACCTTTAAGAGTGCCACTGGGGGGCCCATATCCTTTTTTTTTTAATGGACTTGTATATTATTTATTATTATAATTTAAAAAATTTATACGCTATTTACAATAAATTAGATATAATATAGACAAGAAAGATGTAGTCTAGTGGTAAACACTACCCACTTAAAACGATAAGTTTTGAATTTGATCACCTTTATATATAAAAGGATGAATTATAAATTTGATCATTATACTTTGGTGAAATTTAAATTTTGGTAACTAACTTTTAAAAACTCAAAAAATATCACTAAGTTTGTCATTTTAATTTTACTTTTGGTCATTCCGTCAAAATGAACCGTTAAGTGCATTAACGGTGTTAACTTTTAAGGGTAAATTTGTCCAATCATCAATAATTAAAGAGTGAATTAAAAATTTGATCATCATACTTTGGTGAAATTAGGTTTTGGTCACTAACTTTTAGGAAAGCAAAAAAGTCACTAATTTTGTCATTTTTGTTTTATTTTTGGTCATTCCGTCAAACTATAAATTAGTGACTTTTTTATTTTCCTAAAAGTTAGTGATCAAAACCTGAATTTCACCAAAGTATGATGATCAAATTTGTAATTCACTCTATAATTATTGATGATTGGACAAATTTACCCTTAAAAGTTACCATCATTAATGCACTCAACAGTTCATTTTGACGGAATGACTAAAAGTGAAATTAACATGATAGAGTTAGTGATATTTTCTGAATTTTTAAAAATTAATGATTAAAACCTGAATTTTATCAAAGTACGATGATCAAATTTATAATTCACTCTATATAAAAATAAAATAGATATAATGTAGAAATAAAAAAATATGACCTCTTGTATGCATTATACCTTAAATAAAGTGAAAAGGTTATTAATTTTTTAAAACAATAGTAAATTTATGACTAATTTATAGTTTTGGTCTTTTACAATTTATCAGATAAATTTTTGGTTTCTTACGTTTTAAATTTTTTTGATTTTTATATTTTAGAGAATGTAATCTTTGCCTTGATCTATAGTGATTCGGTCTAAAGTTTCCGTCAACTCCATTTACTTACAAATCATAAGGCTTTCTAGAGTTAAAAGTATAACTGTTTTAACATCATTTGATTATTAAAAATTCAAATTAAATGATTAAAACTGAAACTATCTATCTCAAAATCTACTAAATAGAGACGATAATTTTGAATTTTCAAGATCTGACTTAAATTTTAATTTTTTTATGTATAAATTACTATTTAAACTATTTTAATACTCAAAAGTTCTCATAAATTGAGCATAGGAGAAATTAAGACAGTTTCAATAGAATAAACTCAAGAAAAACTAAATAGTTTTTTTTAAATGTAAATAATCCAAAAAATCATTTTAAAATATTAAAAACAAAAAATATTTATTATTTACCATAGACCAAAAATGGGATCTAATTTAAAGATATTGGATTTTTTTTTTTTTCTGGATAGGGGTAGTAATATTTAGGTCAATCGAAAGTAATCTTGAACATTTGGCTTTGATAGGTCAAATACGGTGGGAAAAAGTTAAAACTATCGTTGTTCAACCTTAATAATCCATGGGTATATAAAAATTGGTCATGGTCAACTAGTCCTTCTCCTCATCATCCCTCAAAAAAAAAAAAAAAAAAAAAAAAAAGTCCTTCTCCTCATCAATTTCAGACAAGAAAAAGAAACAGAGTCCTTGTGGCCTTTAATTTTTGTCCCAAACCATAGGATTAATTATTCATCTACGACTACCCACTTCCCATAATAAAAATCTAATTTTAATTTTTAAAAAATAGTATAATTTTTATATTTTTAATATTAATATACATAATTTTACCTTCAATATTCAAATTAATTTGATTGTTATATTGTAAAATTCTGTTATATTTTTAATATTAATATACATAATTTTACCTTCAATATTCAAATTAATTTGATTGTTATATTGTAAAATTCTGTCTTGTTGTCGAGTACTGATTGAATGAAATTTCATCCTATATTGTGAAGTTTCAGTCTCATCGGTTACTAGTTATTTGGGTTGATCAAGTTAGCAATAGTAAAAGTTTAAAAGTTATTGAATCAATTGAGATGCTAAACTATTTATATGTGAAAAATATAAGAATAAAATTTTGAGTGAATTACATTAATTTATCTTTTCCGTGATTTGATTAAATTATGAATGGTCCCGAGATTTTTAATAATTACATTTACCCTTTGATTCCTGAAAAATGCAAACATACAAAAACATAAGGCAGTTTTTGGCAATGTACAACTAAAAATTGAACAAAATATAGGGTAAAGATTTTTTTTTTCCCTTAAATTTTGGAAGGTAAATTCAGAGTTATTTCGCCTTTCTCCTCAATAAAAATGCTTACATTACATTCTTTATTCATTTTTCCGTCTGTCAAGGTGTATTTATTAACTATTTGCATGGTTAAAGAGATAATTTTAATTGTCAATAATCAGAAAAATCGATTGATAGTTTTACCAGATTACAAAGAGATAAGTGTAATTTACACTAATTTTTTTTTGTGGGACATAAATGAGCTAACATAAAAAAGTTATATCTCGTTAAATATTCCTCTACTTATGGAACATGGGCAGCACTATCTTGTTTGTTGTTATACTTATTTTTAAATAAAAGTTATAGATTGTGACTAATTTCCAAGAATTCACTATCTCTGGAATTGGATTCCCTTCAAAAGTAGCTTTGGCCGTCACTATGAAAATCTAACTCATCTTCCATTAATTCCCATTCTGTAATATACATGACAATTCACCATTAATAAGCTCTGGCTTCTACTGCTTTTGTTGGATCCCTCCATTTCCATGCTTTTTCCATAAGAACATCTCTCCTCTCTGCTTTCTCTCTATCCATCCTGCAAAACTTTTGGAAATCAAAATCAGGAGTTGAAGCTACAAAAAGAACTGATTAATGGCGAACAGGGAAGAAAAGTTGGTGGCAGAAGCAGAAAACGATCATGCTCTTCTCCAGGAAGAACATGGTTCATCATTGGAGAGTATCAGAGTTCGTCACTTGAGAGCCATTGTTGAAAACAAGGATTCTTCTTGCAAGGTTTTTCCATAATTTTATTTCATGTTTAACCATTACTACTTTGCTTGTAATACTGAAAACTTTAGTTACCATGAAGATTGCTTCCGCTCGAACCCTTTAACTCAGTGTTACTATTGTGATAGCGAATTTATAAGTTTATGGTAGCGTCTAGGCCGGCCGCTCGGTTTTTTGAACCAAGCCCCGCATGTTCGGAGCTTCATAATAACGATGCTGATGCATGCATTGTTATTTAGGTAACCTAGTTTGGAGATTGATCTTGTTGTAGCATTAGGATATCGAGTATCACAAATATGACTATTATTTTAGAACGTAATGAAAAACTAATAACACATTCCTCCTGATGGTCAAGCTTATAGGCATGGGCATTGATTCTGGGCACCACTTGAAATGGTCCATCTCCCCTTAGGTGTAGCTTTGAACGCCTAGCAAGCTGGAAACTTTTCCTTGCGCATGTAAATCCAAACTCAATCACTGAGTTCAAAGATGATTTTTTTACGTCCTTTATTACCTTGTTTGGCATATTGCTTAGTCTTTTTCTGAAAATTAGCACAAGCTAGCCCATGAAACGTAGTGGCAGAACCATCATTGGGTCAAAGGGTGCAACAACACCCTAATGTCGGTTCCCTTCTCAACATTCTTTTTTTTTTTTTTTTTTAAATTAGCACCATCATCACAAAATTTCTGATTACCCCACTGATGAACCTTCTTCACTTTCTGGGCTCTTTGAGCTCTACGATCATTCTCGAGATACTTGATTTTATATTTTTCCAGGAGGTGGACGATGCAACCATCAGGAGGTTCCTTCGGGCTCGTGATCTAGACATAGAGAAAGCTGCTTCAATGCTGCTGAAATACCTGAAATGGAGGCAAACGTTCGTCCCAAATGGGCAAATTGCAGCGTATGAAGTTCCACACGAAATAGCACAGAACAAGATGTTTGCTCAAGGAGTAGATAAACAGGGACGGCCACTGGCTGTTCTTCTTTGCTCCAGACATTTTTTTAACAAAAAAGGTGGTATCGAAGAGTTTAAACGTGAGTACAATTCATTCTATTGTTGTTGGGTTTTTTCTTGTCTTGAATAATTATAATCCTTGTTTTGTTTTCATGTGGTTTTCAGGTTTTGTGGTTTTTGCTCTCGACAAACTTTGTACAAGGTATCAGCTCAATCTAATAAAGTCGAATAAGAGTGAAGTATTTCTTAACTAAGTTTTAAATATTTTTTATTAACTTATACATGATTTGTTTGATCCATCTTAATTTTTAACCCATTTAGAATTTTCACTGTCATTCTGAGTTGCGTAAAAAAAAAAAAAAAAAAAAAAGCCTTTAATTGAAGTTTATAAGTTTATGTTTTTTACTTGTGTTATTACTAGTCTCTGAAAATCTCATCTCCTTCATACATGTCTAAATTATTTTTAAGCAAGTTTCTATCTTTTTTCTTGTTGATGGGTGAAACCCTCCCTTTCATTTCATTTGAACTCAATACAACCCAACAAAATTTTATGCAGGCAAATTGTGCAATTAATCCTGAAATTTTTCTACATTTTTGACGATTTGAACATCTGACAGGCTGCCACCTGGGCAGGAAAAATTTGCAGTAATTGGAGATCTTCAAGGTTTTGGTTATGCGAACAGTGATGTTCGGGCTATTCTTGGAACGCTATCGATCTTGCAGGTCAAAAGATATAACAATCCGGATACACAAATACGTCTTTATAAATTTCAATTTTTCTATCTGTAACTCGAGTTTATGGGGGAAGAGATTAGTAATCGTTGTCGACATGGACCCTATTATATAAAAAGAAATTCTTTTTTAAAAAAAAATCCCAAGAATTGACATCTCCATATATAATCATAGTCCACAAGTCAGTAACCTAATTAATCACCAAGAAGGACAGAAATTTTGACTTAGTGTGGGAATATTCTGTGACGAATTGAAAGTGCCAGTTGCCCAATTGGATTAAAAATGACAATTTTTTGCAGTCATAATTGTTGTTGCTTTGACGTTGTTGAAATGCAGGATTACTACCCAGAAAGACTCGGAAAATTATTCATTATTCGTGTCTCTAATATTTTCATGACTGTTTGGAAGGTTATTTCTCCATTCATCGACCTTAATACCAAGAAGAAGGTGCACCATTGACTCAGATTTATCATTTTCCGGCATATATAATACCGTTTTTAATATTATAAATAGTTAAATTCGAATTATAGGTGACGTTTGTGGAGAAGAAGCGATTGAAGGCGACTCTTCTTGAAGATATTGACGAGAGCCAACTCCCAGAAATCTATGGAGGCAAACTCCCATTAGTTCCAATTCAAGATGCTTAATCATCATCATCCCTATTAAGAAGACAAGAAGCCCACTAATTATTTTTCCATGGTGGTAACAACGTCTTCTTTTCTCCTTTTCTTGATGTAATTCTACAGAAATATTTCAAGATCATAAGGAAGAAGAAGAGCAGACACAATCATCGGAAGCATAGATGCATATTTCATTCGGGAAATTTGTAATAATCACATTCCATGTCGCTTCCTGGACATACGGAGAAGATAAACATAGTTTTTTGGTATGAGGATGACACACACAGAGATCCAGAGATTGTATTCCATTATGAATTTGTGTTACACTAATAATATCAGTATTCTAATCCTATTCTGTTTTCCTAGTCTCATTCTCCATTGATAGCAGTCAGAAATCAGCTTATATTCACAACATTCAGGCAATCAAAATGTAGTAAATCACCACCCAAATTCAGAAAAGGCAACAGAAGCAACTGAATTTCATTAACTTTTTGCAAATCTTGGACATTTTTCAAGTTCTCTCTTGATTTCCAGAAAAGAGAGAAGAATAAACATGTTACAAACAGAAGGTCTGAAGCAAATCTGGAAGCTAATGCTCGTCGATTGACTCATTTCCAAGAATAACAGATTGATTGACTACCAATAGTCTCCACAAGTGCAAGTGCCGCGCTCAAACCTGTGAAACCTGATTCTGTCCCTCACTGATATCACCCTGTTCAGGAGTTTCGAAACGATTTTCATCCAGGAGTGGCAATCGGAACATGTCCGGAGGTTTTTGGATATCAGTATTTCAGTCCCGGGACTTGTTTTCAGTATCCCATATGCTAAAGCCAACTTTTCGCTGTGATTGTTCAAGTTCTCCATTTTTTCCTCCTCTGACACATCCATCAGAACCAAATCTGTGTCAGAGATGAAACCCTCCATTCTTGTTCTCTCCATCAATGCGTTCAACACTTTGTATACCTTGCTCGCTTCGGCATGTGATTTCCCACCGGCACTGAATTTGTGGATTACACCACCAATTTCCAGCCAACTTTTCCCACTACTTTTACGGACACTTTTTTCCTTCATCCTATATCTGACTTTCTCAGAGCTGTCCCACTTATTGACAGAGCAGTAAATATTTGATAGCAAAGTATAATCTCCACAGGATAGACGTTTAATCTTTGAGATGGCAACTTCAGCCAACTCAGAGTTCTTATGTGTTCTGCAAGCACTAAGTAGTGCTCTCCAGATGATGATGTCTGGCTCCACCGTCATTTCTTTAATGACTGCATAAGCTTCCACTAGGAGTCCAGCTCTGCTCAACAGGTCAACCATTGCACCATAGTGCTCAAGCTGCGGCTGTATCATGTAAGATGTGCTCATCGTATCAAAAAGCTTGCGACCCTGCTCAACCAATCCACTATGACTACATGCAGTTAAAATCCCAGTGAAGGTAATGGAATCAGGTGATATGTTTTCCGCTTTCATCATTGATAATAATGCAATAGCATCATAAGCAAGGCCATGAATTGCCAAGGCATTAATCATCGAATTCCAAACAGAAACATCAGTGCGCTGAACAGCATTAAAAATTTCTTTAGCAGCGTTGATTTTTCCACATCTAGCATACATATCAATTAATGCAGAAGCTAATATATAATTCAATTCAATGCCTTTCTCAACCATCATACCATGTACCCACTTGGCATGATCAATCGCTCCCAGCCTAGAACAAGCAGTAATGGTAGACGCAAATGTAAATCCATCCGGTTTGATTACTGTTTTGAGCATCTCTCTGAAAGCATCCAATGCCTCCTGAAAGCATGCATTTTTAACAAGGCCCCCAATCAATGAGTTCCATGTCACCACATCTCGACAAGGCACATTGTGAAATACCTTCTTGGCGATATTAATTTCACCTACCTTCATGAAATTTGAGATCATTGAATTTGCAGAGACTATGTCAATATTCTGGTAACAAATTTCTTCCATCAATTTACAGGCCAGATCATGACACTTACTGTTAAGATATATACACATCAACAAAGGAATAGCAGATGGATACTTCTCATACCCGTGTTTAACAATTTTAGTATGCACTCCAGTTGAAGTCCTTAGATTGGGAAAACTTTTGCATGCTCCAAGAACACATAAAAGCCCTTCATAACCTAAAAGAATCGACCAAATTGGATTAAACACATTACATACGAGAAAAGCATGTTAAGATCAATCATTAACTACTGATAAAAGAGTTTTATGATACATTTTTTCACAAAATCTCTCAACAGGACATCAATTATGACAACAAAAACTGCATTAACTACAAAAACCTGACAACAAAAGAGACATAAAGGGATAAAAGGGGGGAAATTGTTCCAATTACATCATCCAGCTGCAACAAACTTATGTCTGAAAACGCGAAATTCAAACCAAAATAGAAAGACCATCCATTTTTTTCCTCACTCATCATGGATTTCGCAACTTCAGTGGAGAAATAAAGCATGCCATTGGAATCAAAGTAGAACAGCAAATCAACAGAAGTATACCCGCGTAAAGACTCAATTTTTAAGTGAACCGGGACAAACCCATATAAATAAATTAAACAAGGCAAAAAAAAAAGAAAAAAAGGAGAGGTTCTAAAGCAATAAAGATGAAAGAACAGAAACCTGCGTCTGAATGAAATGAATTTGAGGTGGGATTATGAAGTTGGGGATTGGAAGTGAAGGTGGCGCAGCTGCTGACCCAATACGAAGGCAGTGAAATTGAAAACTGCCGCCTCCAAACCACTATTCTGGCCATCGTTTTCACTATTTTCTATGTGGCTCCCAGGACTGGCGGAGAACATTTCCGTCACCCGTGGAGCATCCAGTTCTGAAGGTTTTGTTACTATATGCAAGCGTCTTTTAGTCAGAAGTTGCGACTGCAAATGTTAGCGGCCATTTTGCCAAAGCCCGCATGGATGGGTAGTTGTTGGAAATCCATGTCTATATTTATGGGCTATAGCCCATTCATTTGTAGCTTCGGTTAATAGATATGGGCTCCTTTCGGACTATGGTTCCTTGTGCTGAATTGCTATTTGTATAACAAATTTACTATTTGTATAACAAAAAATGTCAAAAATACCCCTGATATGAAAAAAAAGAACAATTTCAGATTAAATTTGTGGTAAAAACGCTGCGTTTTGCAATATTAAGGGGACAAAAACGTAAAATTGGTATGAAAAGATACACAAAAAACGCTAAAATGTCACGTAGGTATGCAATAAAAACGTCAAAATGCAGCGTTTTGAAGCAGGTTCAACGGTAAACCGCAGCGAAACCAACCTAGATGATAGCTAAAATGTAGCGTTTAGGAATAAATAAAACGCTAAAGTGCAGCGTTGAAGAAGACCTCGCTCGTTAAAATAGAGCGTTCGAGAGGCTTCTGTTTAAAAAACGCAAACGAACCCAGAAACGCTGCACAAGTCGAAATTGGGGCAATTCACACGCAAGAGTTCATACAAAATCCCAAAACATTAAATCTATTTCCAAAATTCAGTAGAAATCATTGAAATGGACGGTGGTGGTGCTGAATCTTCGAGAGTTCATGGCGCGGGCAAAGGTCTCTCTATTCGGGTAAGAAATCATTCATTCAAAGTTTTAATCGAATTTTGGAATTGCGTTCGAATGGTCTTTTTCAGCGTTTTTATGTGTTTAAACGCTTCTGTTTAGCGATTGGTTGTGGTATAAAAGCTGATTATATGCGTTTGCGACTGAAAAAAAGCTAATCTGAAGCGTAGTGTTAGTGTTGAATCGTTGAATTGCAGCGTTTTAGGGGAACCAAACGCGGATCCGCTGCGTTGGATACGCGGTAAACGCAGATCGGCTGCGTTTACCTTGGATAATTCGCGGCCGATCAGCGTTTTACCAGCGGTGAACGCTATGTTGAAGCGTTTTACTGTTAGTTAAACGCTGATAAACAGCGTTTGACTCTTAGTCAAACGCTGGCTATGAGCGTTTGACTAACAGTCAAACGCTATACACAAGCGTTTGACTGACAGTCAAACGCTGGCTTAATCGTAGCGTTTTACTTCCGGTTAAATGCTACAATTTATTATGATTGTCTAGGGTTTACGTTTTAAAAATATTTACGTAATATGAAACGTATGTGCATTAATATGATTGTTTGTTTATTAATATATTTGAATTACATTTTTCAGGGTGGCGGTAAGGTTAAACCGCGCGTTCCTCCTTCCACCGTTGAGGAGAGACAGAGGCCCACAGTTTCTGCCAGAAGGCAGAAGATGGCAGCCAGGAGACCTCGAACTCGAGGTGGCCGATCCAGTGGTGGCGGTCGAGGGATTGGCGGGGAGTCGGCGTTCCATCTGAGGGACGAGGACGATGCCTCGCCGAGCGACGAGGACGATCGGTCAGAGGAGGAGGAGGCTCACGAGGAGCCTCCGAGATCGAGCCATCAGCGGCAGTCTGGTATGCAGCAGCAGGAGCGGGCGGAGCCCTCTGCAGGTACGCGATATTGATTAATTAATTACGTTTATTTAATTGATCTATTTGTCTAATTTGTGAATTATGTTAAATTATGTATTATTTGTTTAGATTATTATCAATTAAGTAAATATTTAAATTAATATTTAATTGTTAATTTATTTGTTAATATGATTACTTAGTTAAATTATGTTATATTGTTTTATAAATTGTAATATTTATTGAGTTATTTACTTTATGAAGTATTTGTTTATTTATTTGCTAATTTGTCTAGTTAGTGAAAATATGTTATATTTGTTTATATATGTTATTAAATTGGCTTTTTAGTTTATTTTTTGTGTAAATTGTTAAAATATTTAGGATTGTTTTATTTATTTTATAACATGTGAATTTATTAAAGTATGTTTTATTCGTTTATTTTGTTAATTAGTTAAATTGATTATATATATTATATTTGATAAATATAGCGATCCCTAAAAAGCGGAAGAAAGATGACAAGAGTTGGTTGGTCACTGGACCAGTCGAGGGTGGGCCGATCGATGCGACGGTTATTCCTAGTTTTTTAGGCCACGTCGTATCGAGGTTTAGTGTGACCGGTGGTAGAGCCCCTATTAGGTGTCACAATAGGGGTTTGATGTACGATTCCTTAGTTGGTTGGGTGCGAGGTATGTCACCCCTAGGGGCCCATTTACTTAGTCAGACAGGGCTGGGACATATTCCCAGCATTCTGTTTAGGCATATAGACGCGCCATTGATTTGCGCATTTTTGGAGAGGTGGCAGCCGGACACCAATACTTTCCATTTACCCTTCGGTGAGATGACGATACTTCTCCACGACGTGTGGGAGATTATGCGTCTACCGATAGAGGGTCGGTTGATTACCCAGTCCGCTGATACCGCCACACTATTGGCGTATTCTAGAGATTTGCTCGAGATACCTCCGGACGAGCACATCGACAAGAATTTATTCGAGAATGGGGCATTCTCGACCGAGCGGGTGATAGATCTCTGTAGTCGTAGACCCCGGCCCGACTCGGACGTTGCAGTATTTCTATGGGCTACTATTGGGACCTGTCTGTTTACAGACAAGAGTTCCAATAAGTTCATGCCAGGCCCTGTTCTGGAGCTGAGGGGCGGGATGGCTCATGTGGGCGAGTATGCTTGGGGCACGGCGACGCTAGCGTACCTATATAGACACTTAGGTGCTGCTAGTCGTCATGGCACGTCGAGCGTTGCGGGTTGCTTGACGTTGCTACAGGCCTGGATCTACGAGCATTTTCCATCTTTTAGGAGTAATGCCAGGCCTCTGCCAGTGCACCCCGAGCGGCCGCGGGCCAGCAGATGGACGGTCGACGCACCCCGCAACAAGGACGACAGACTGGCCATTTTCCGAGAGGCCCTGGATGCCTTGTCACCGGACGATGTACGTAAATCAAAATTTTACATTAATTAAATATATGTAATTTTCATAAAATTAGGAAATGTAATTGGAAATTTTTTTCATAGGTTGTATGGATGCCATACGGTCGCGCTGCTGTCACGCGCACTCCGAGGACCCAGTACCGCGGCCTGATTGCGTACCGGGAGGACATAGAGCCGTACATGCCAGACCGGTGTGCGCGTCAGTTGGGGTACGTGCAGTGGATCCCCAGACCGTTCATTCCGGCCACGGATGGGACGTACAGGGGGTACGGGGGTAGTGGGTACGTCGTGCACCACCCACGGACATATGCGGAGTCCGAGTGGGACGCATATCCGGCTACCGGGCCTATATATTTTGTGCACCGTGCACAGACAGGGCACGGCGTCAGATATAGTGCCTGCGTGGACGGATATCTGGAGTGGTTCGTACCCCGATCCCATCCGTACGTCATAGGGCCCCCACCGGAGCAGCCACAGCCACGCCGATCGTCATCGGAATACGTAAGTATTTTTTTTTTTCAAATTTGTAATATATATTTATTACATTGTTCAAAATCAATAATTGTTATAATTGTGGGTATTTTTTGTAGTGGGTTAGCGATGTGCTGGGCGTGCAGCACCGGTTGTTGGAGCAGCTGCGAGATCGAGCACCGGACCTGCACGGGGAGTATTCGGCTCTGATTGACGATTTTGAGCAGCGGTTTGACCTGGCCGATTGAGCCCATATGTATTTTTTTATGTATGACATTTTGTTTACATTTGTATATTTTTTTATGACATCAGCACCATTTATATAGTAATACTTTATGCATTATATTTTTTGTTAGTGTTTATTTACTCTATAACCCTTATTTAATCAAGTTAGTTATTATGTGAATTCAAGTTAATACAAAACATTATTTTAATATATAATACCAAACTTAGTTCATAACTACAAATATTATTTCAACAAAAAAAACACAGTACACTAAAGCCGCTAAGCATCACGACGATTTACCCATAGCCTAAAACGCATTCTGAAACTATTAGGCCAACGTCCAACGGTCGCTTGGTTGCAGTGATCGCGCCAAACAACGTGCAGTGGAGGAAGGGGACAATCATCAAGAACATCAACACGTACGTAATGATTACCACCCACGTGAGCAATTGCTATCTGCCTCTCGGGGCGGGTTTCGTCCTCTCCAGCATCCAATGGTAATATGGTATAATTCGCCATCGGCTCCGAACGGCTGAGGTGCAGTACAACGGCATTAGCATGCGTTGCAAGTGGGAACAAGTCCGTGGGTGTGGCCATCCAGTAGGCTTCAGAACAACTTCTACCCTGATAACGTAAACGCCGGATCACGGCACCCAAATGATCACCGTCAGCAGGTCTCTCCTCCACAACTGCAAACAAACCTGCATACCTTTGTGGATCACGAACTATCTCCCCAACAAGCGCTCTACGCGACAATTTCCAATTGTGCTGTCCGCCTGAAAGGTAACTAGCAATCACTCTGAACCCACAATTTCCATCTCCAATGACATCCGACCATCCAGTACAGTAATGCCGAAAAAACACTGGTACGCATGGTACATCTTGTCCAAATCCTAAAGTGTTAAATAAAATAGAATGAACATACTTGAATTAACTTTGTAAATAAATAAATTCGTGCAACATCACTAACAATATTTACCTTCACGTAATGGAGACTCACTAGAGGAGTCCGTCGTATTGTTTGATGTGCGCCCAGTTGATCTTCCACTTGAATTTGACCGACCCCTACCACGTGATCCACGTGTCGCTCTCTCGCGTCCACTCCACTCACGCATAACTGAATGGTGCAGTCTACTCGGCGGCCTTCCCCTATGAGTACCCGCAACCGATGGCTCAGCTGCACTAGACATATCAGCGTGCATCTCTTCCACATAAGCCATATTAAGTAGACGAGCCAAGAATGACGGACTTGTGTTAACTGCAGGAATGACTTCCTCATTGAAAAACCTTGATGAAACATTATTTTCAATCAGCATCCAAATGTAAAATTACAAAAAATAAAACAAATTTAATATAACTAACAAACATAAGTAAAATGTACCTGATGTCCTCATTCAGATTATTCGAATCCCTTTGGGAGGGTACAATTGTCAATCTCTGCCAGAACTCGTGGACTAATGGGAGCAATTGATATGCGGTCGATTCCTGTGCCTTGTATATATCACATGCACAAGGAATCCCAAGCGTCACCTTGCACACGCATCCACACCTATCTATAACTTCGCCTGCCAACCTATCCTTTTTTTCAACTTGTTTGCTTACCAAATTCAGGCAGTGATGCGAAACGTATTTGTTCAAGTAACAGTATGGAAACCCCATCCTACTGGTTTGTGTCGTGGCAGTAGAAGACTCGAGCGACCCACTGTTATTGTTTTAACATACAATAAAATTATAATAAAATTATGACATTAAATAAATAAACGAATGCGGTTATTGCACTTACGCGATGTGAGGAAACAGATGCGTGAGATGAGAGTCGATCTTCATGAGCAACGTGTCGAGAGAATTGGTGGAAGAATGAAGCCAATCTTTCAATGCAGCATGGGAAGCCTCAACCCTGTTAGTTGCCGTATTCCCAAAGTGTTGAAATGTGTCCGTCCAGGCCCGGCAGAATTTCTCCTTATGAATGAACCACGTCCCCTCCAAATAATCAACAACTGTAGGCTCAACCATAGAGTATGTAACCTTGAATTGGACTAATAAGAGGTTAAACCTTTCAACTGTGGGAGCCATGATAATTTTCTTCCACCAATTACTATATATATCAGTGGCCGTGTCCACATTCCTCCTGCCAACATTTTTTTCCAACCAGATGGCAACATCACGGTCAATATGCCACCGACATAACAAGTGATTGCAAGATGGAAAGTGATCCTTAATAGGCTGCAACAAACCCAACTCCCTATCTGAGACAACAACACTTGGTTCCACATTACTAGGCAACAATTCCCTCAAGTTTTTCATTACCCAATCATATGTTTCTTTTGTCTCATCCTTAACAATGGCAAAAGCAATATTGAAGTTCTTATTGGTGGGAGTCATACCGATCATCTCAACGACGGGCATTTTGTACTTGTTGGTCTTGTAGGTTGAATCAACCACTACAACCCAATACCACCTGTTGAACATCTGAATTGATGTAGGATGAGCGATGAATGCATGTGTGATCGCATTAGTGGCCTCGTCAGTGATAATCCGAACAAAATATTTCTTCTCGCGAGCCAAATGCAAAAATTGCTGCCCAATATTCCTACCATCCAATCCATCTTTCTTCATATCTTCCTTCAAATTGTAGACCTGCCTTATCTGTACATTGTCTTCGGGAAACTGCTGATGAATAGCTTCCCAAACGCTTTTTGGTCTCACATTGAAAGAAAGCATGCGTTTAGCCTCAGCCTTTGCCTCTTTCGAGAAACCGCTCAACTGCCTGTGCCCATATGGATGCCTTATACCTACAAAAATTAGTAATAAGAATATAAGAAAATGCTAATTATAGGAAAAATAATATAACATATTCAATGGCGAAACATATTCATACCAGGATGATTATGTGTGGACGATACCCCTGGCGTAACAAGCACACTGTAACGCTCATTAACAACCTTCTTGACAGTCAACTTGAACGGACATTTACATCCGCATCTTTTCGTGTTCAACCGTATGGTGGGGAGAGGCTCCTTCAATGGATCTTTCCATCGACTGCACCTAAAATAATACGTCGAGCCACTTCCGCCTTGCTTCGAAAGCACAAACTGCAGGCTATTAGCTATAGGATAGCAAAACGTAAATGCATCCTCCACACTTGCAAAATCCATATCTATCCTAAAATATTCACTTAGATCTGCCCCAATGTCCTGTTCCTCACCCCCCTCGTCATCCTCATTATCCTGTTCCTGCTCGTAATCATCATGTGTGCTCATATTCGAATCATCGTCCTGTATAGTCAGAAATCCAAATCCATATTGTTACAAACGCTATAAATTACACAATAGGACTATAAAAAACGCTTCACTTTACATATGTAATCTTAAAAAAACGCAACGTATTTCACATAACTATACAAACAAACGCTACACTTCACAAAAAATTTAACTAAAAACGCTACGGATTTCACATAAATACCATAATTTCGCAACAATTTTCTTAAATGAAAGGAATAAAACGCCACAGTTTGGCGTTTTTTCTTGACAAAAACGCCACTTATTAGCGTTTTAAATGACCCAAAACGCCACTTATTAGCGTTTATGTTGAGTAAAACGCTAATAAGTGGCGTTTTAAATGACAAGAAACGCCACATATTTGCGTTGATGGTGACGAAAACGCTAGAAAGTGGCGTTTTAGGGCAAAATAAACGCTCCAAAATACAAAAATACATAGCGGGTAGCAGACGTACCATTTCGTGAAGAATGTCAATCGAAAGTTGTACAATACGATGGCAGATGGATATGATTCGACGAAACCTTCTTTCGATTGTCGATTTGAATTTGTTGTCAATATTTGTAAGGGAACCTTTTGTACAGAGAATGTACAAAGGTTATGATGTAATTTGTTGTCAATATTTGGTCTGTTCATATTAGTTCGGTCCGTTTTTAAAAAAAACAGTCACAAACGCTACTATTTAACGAGCGAGATATGTTTTTCGGCTATACTTTAGCGTTTTTTCTTGCTTAAAACGCTATATTTTAGCCTTTTTAGTAAATAAAACGCTTCACTTTAGCGTTTTTAGTAAATAAAACGCTTCACTTTAGCGTTTGGATATTAATAAACGCTTCATTTAGGCGTTTTTTTTACACATTTTCGCTACGTTTTAGCGTTTTTGTCTAATTTTTACAAGACATTTATGCGTTTTTTTGTTTATTTCCATACCAAATTTACGTTTTTTGCCCTTTACTTCTGCAATGCGTAGCGTTTTTTGTCCAAAAAATATCTATTATTTCATATCGGGGGTAATTTGGACATTTTTTGTTATACAAATAGTAATTTTGTTATACAAATAGTAAATCCCTTCGTTGTGGTATGCAACTTGCGCTTATCTTTTTTTCTCTTTGGTCAAAAATAGTGTTTAATTTCCATATATTGTAATTTGTAGGATCGTGATTTTATGTATGGGATAAGAAATTTAAACTAAAAAAGAATTTGTGAGAATAGTCTATGTATTATGGTCTAGTATCAATTCACTCTTTTTTTTTTTTACGAGGTTATAATTTATTAATTAGTGATGTTACCGAGATAAGTAACTCCTTTGACATCATGATTCAACCACCTTCGAATCTCTATCAGTACTTCTAGCAAAAGGGTGTAACCCGTTAGCCTTTTTGCTGCTATAACTGTTAAGCAATCAACTGTAAAATTTATCTGTCGATACACATGTGACACCTTCATTATCCAATCTCTCTGCATAAGGATTTGTATCCTGTTAATCAGGTTGGAATATAGAACCCCCAAACCCCACCCCCATCCACATGGGCAACAATCCTTACAGCTTCCTCGATATCTAACTCCACCTCCACCTTCCTTAGAAATATCAAATTTACTTTTAAATGTTTAGTAATCGATAAAAATTTATTTAAGTTAATATATCATTATTTTGATATGGAAGTCATATTAATGTTTTAAATTATCGAATATATTGAAAGTAATATTTATCTTCTTGTTGGTCGAAATACTTGTTTAGTTAGGCAAAATTTTCATTTATTCTAAGAGAGTTGTAAGCAAATTAGATGGACATACATGTATTTTGAAAGTTTTTAAAATATAAAATAATAAATGTATTAATAAAAAAAAGACCTAATTTAATAATTCAGATATATTTTCAAAGGTCGGACCATTTACCCTATCTAGCAGGCAGCAGCTAGGGACCGCCTGAGCTAATTTGAAAAAAAAAAAAAAAAATCAGAAAGAACAGTCCAAATGAGGGTCAAATATGACTGAAAAACGAGAAAGAATCCAAGAGAAAGATCTGTCGAGAGTCAGAATGGTAATAAGACTGCCAGTTTCAACTTTTCAAATACAGCCAAAACAGCAACATAACGCCAAAAACAAGAACAACACCAAGAAAGAAGAAATGTTCATAGTCCCGGATTCATGCACGGCCACATTATATGATCTACGGTGGCAGTGGGCAGGCCAGCAGCGGCTTTTCTTTCCCGTCGGCCGTGCATGCAGCAGCCACTGGTCTCCAACATAGGACAAAAAACATTAGACCTCCACGGTACCCTGCCAACTCCCCCCACGTGTCGATCACTCATTGGCTTCTTTTTTCCACTGCATCTCGCCTCTGTTGACGAGGAAAAAGCCTGGCATAATCGAGCATACTTAGGACAAAAATGGTGTTTGAATAAGGCGGAGAAATGAAAAGGGCCAGAAAGATGGAAGTCGGGCTTTTTGTTAATGTATTGGGAGAAGTAAACCGATGGAAAGAAAGCAGAATCAGGGCTGTGTGACACGTACTGAATATCTCAGTGAGAGATCAAATCAAATGATAATGATGCAGTCCAGTAACCATGGTCAATATTAAGCACAGACATCCGAACCAGTTTCATGATGCCGGTTTCAGTACACGCAGAAACCCGATTGAACAGTGAATTGCCAGCCTGAAATTTGTTAATTAAACCATGGAAAAGAAACCATCTTGATCGTTCGTTCAGAACAAAAAAATTGATATATATATGTTGAAAAAGATGTTAAAAATAAGAATTTTACAAAACAATATTTGATTTTGGGAAGAAAACTTGCATTTCTTGATGCAAATTACCCAAACCAAACGTGTAATGACTGCAAGTTTTGTGTCTTCTGACCTCAAAACAGGCACAGTAAAAATCCCTTTGAATGTAGTACTATGTTGTCAATGAGTAGTAATCCTATGGTAATTACAGTTGCTGCATCAGTCAAAATTGATTGGCAGTAAGTATTTAGTATAGCGTTGTAGCAGCTGCTGTTTTGATGAGCCTAGTTATGGAACTCACAGGCTATATCTCTGTTCAGTCTGATGAGAAGAGTATAGTACCATTAATTGCTTGCATGGTACAATCAGCTTTCATTTTCTTCAAACTTTTGGCCTTCACTGACCTCGTTTTGTAGTTCAATTTTGTTTCCTCAGAAGAAGTTTTAAATGCAGGAAATAATTGGCTTCTCAGTAAAAGCAGCAGGGCTTGTTCATTAATATTTACCAACTGAATTCAACATTAAATGCTGATGATAAAAGCCTGCAGTCCCCTTCTTCAATGGTAGTTATAGTTCTCAATTTAAAGGATCAGGAGAGGGATATATTTTTCTGGGCACATGAATTTGAGCTCAGGTGAGGCAAAACAATATGTGAATCGTCAAAACTCCTTCAAGTTGGATCGTGAAATTTAAGGAATTGAATTGAATTCACAATGGCTATACCTTTTGGTATTCAATTCAACTCATTTAATACCTTTTTATTCAGGAGTTTCCCGATCCAACTTGCGAATTTGGCAAGAATTCTCATCTTCTTTTTCGCCTTTCCCTTTCTCTGCTTCGTTGCTGCTGATAGAATAATTCTCGGCCACCAAGAAGCTGGGTCGGGTGGCTGAACAATCGTGCCACCGACGCCGGTCGCCTGTGAAAAATCAGGCACATTACAACCTTAGGACGACAAAAATAGATTTTGCCGGAGAAATAAAGGAATCAAACACAACAATGAAGCTGAACAGCAAATCAAAGACTCAGTTTTTAAGTGAACCGGGACAATCCCATGTAAATAAATCAAACAAGGCAAAAAAGAAAGACAAAAAAAAAGGAGAGGTTCTAAAGTAAGGAATAAAGATCAAAGAACAGAAACCTGTGTCTGAATGGTGAATTTGAGGTGGGATTATGAAGTTGGAGATTTTGGAAGTGAAAGTGACACAGCTGCTGCTGCTGACCCAATATGAAGGCAGTGAAACTGAAGACTGCTGATTCCCAACCATCATTCCGGCCATCGTTTTCTTTATTTTCTGCGGAGAAATTTGATTTCCGATGTGGCTCCGAGGACTCGCAGGGAACATTTCCGTCACCGGCGGAGCCTTCCAGTCCTGAAGGTTCTGTGAGTGATATGAAAGCGACTTTTTCCTTAAAATATTCGGTCCGAATATGCGACTGCAAATGATAGCGGCCACTTTGCTAAAGCCAGCAACTAATGGGCACTTCTTCAAAACCCAAGTCCATATTTATGGGCTTGGGATCCCTTTTGGACCTTGGTTCGTTGCGGTATGGTCCATGATCAAATATGCGCGATTCTACACTAGTGTTGATATATTTTTTAATTTTGGCGTGTTGTTTACGACTTAATCAATTTAGGTTAGGGTTAACTTGATCAACATAACATTGAATTAAAGTTTAAAAAGTCAATTCGTTTGAGTTGGCATGTCGAGTTCAGTTCATGAATTGATGTTTATATTATTCTTAAACCGACTCAAATTTGACATGTCAACTCGAATGATTAACTCTAATTTTTTGACGTTTAATTAACTCCATTAATATTTCCTACAAATATGTAACCAAATGTTATGTTCTCTTTAATTTATTCTTTATCATATTTTTCTTAAGGATCGTAACGAGGTAAAAAAACAGTGTGAACAACGAATCATCTTTTGTCCTCCTCCCTTAGGGGAGTATATATCATGGCATATAGCTAACCCTAGATACAGTGGTTGACTGAATACATATTTTTCTGACGCTTATTCTGCAATACGTACTTTGCCAAAGGAATACTATTACTAGTTGATAGACTTAAATGTGTCTCTTCCTCCCTACCAAATCAATGGTCACGATTCATAGTTCATACAATGTAAATTATACGTATTTATTAAATTAAAATAATATAAACAAAAAACAAATTATAAAACAGAATTAATATTATATGTTTAGTCTATGGAGATTTGGCATGGCAAAACAAGAACATTTATAGTGTAACATTCTAATAATATTCTAGCCAACTAACTCTTAATCAAAACCCTACATGTTTAATTAGCCTTCCTAATTAGTCCTTTTTTTTTATTTTAGGTTTCTAAATTATTAAAATGTCATTATAAATTTTTTATTAACATCAATTTGTTCTTGTAAACAATATTCATCAAAAATTAAAAAGAGGGCCATTCAAATCAATTCAACAACTGGGAATACAATTGTTATAAAGGTCATTTTCTGGATAATCATAATAGCTATGGAGATATCAAGAAATGCTATCATTTTTCGATTTTCCACTTATCACACAATACAATAACTCACTAAAAAAATAGTCAAACTACTAAACATTATTAATTCATAAATAGAACAATATCGACCCAACAACTCGCCTGACATAATCATATTACAATTACTTACAAATATTCATCATATATATGATAATATATAAGTTAATAGTAAGAACTTTTTTTCCTTGTTTGCTATGTATTATAAAGTATATGATATTAATAACATTAGATAATCTTTTTCACCATTTATAAACGTATTGAAGCTTGATCATTCTTTCAATTCATATTTGGCGACACACAGATTTAGTGTTTGCATTATCTGCTCCGTTTCTTCACCTCCACTGTGGCCCATGTTGCCTCCCTCTTGCAAACCTAGCAACCACTTCCCCCACTATATATGATTTCGATTCATCATTTCAGCTATAAGCATTTCATAATCTCAAGACAAATAGTATAACTAGGGATGCGATAGAACACACAGCTTGACATAAGTATTGAGATATATCTCGACCATTGTCTAATATTACATCCAAAGTGAACTGATTTAGCGTTCTAAATAAAGTCTGAATGAGTTTCTAATTTGAGTTATCGTGTCAATCAGCCTCTTAAAAAGTAAAATGATCAATATATTTCACCTAACAAAATTTAGACGTGCGAAATTTAATTAAGAATAGATAGTATTTGTATGAAATATAGGGGAAACAAGAATTGGAAAACAGAAACAATCTGGTTGGATCCGAACTATCTAGTTAGCTGTTCCCCTCAGAGGGATATAGCCTCATAAAGAGAAGACAACAGTCAAATCCTGCATTGTTGTCTGTTGTCTGTTGTCTGCATCCAACAACAACAGCAAAAGCAATTCACATTCCCATTCAGTTATACTGTAATATCAAACAGGGGCATTCCCGGAAATCCACACCCCACTCTTGTCTCTTCTTAATACAGTAGCTGCTGCTTGCTGCTACTGAGAGAGTAAACAGCAAATGTGCGTGTGTTTTTTTTTTTCCAAATTTTGTAAATTTGTTATTGCTCGTCTCTTTGTTTGTTTATCTCGTCAAATAAGATGGACCCTGATGCTTTCTCGGCAAGCTTGTTTAAGTGGGACCCAAGAGGTGTCCTGCCACCATCTAGCCGGCTGCTGGAAGGTGTTGCGGCTGCACTGCCGCCTCCTCCGCCGCAGACGGCGTACTCAGTCAGGCCGAGAGAGGTGGTGGGGCTTGGGGGCTTGGAGGACTTGTTTCAAGCTTATGGAATAAGATATTATACGGCGGCTAAAATAGCTGAGCTGGGGTTTACTATGAGCACGCTTTTGCATATGAAAGATGAGGAGCTTGATGATATGATGAACAGCCTGTCCCAGATTTTCCGGTGGGATTTGCTCGTCGGTGAGAGATATGGAATCAAGGCTGCTGTCAGAGCTGAGAGAAGACGCCTTGAGGAGGAGGATTCACGCCGGCGCCACCTCCTCTCCGGTGATACTACCAATACTCTCGATGCACTCTCCCAAGAAGGTTTTTAATCTGTTTTTTTTTTTTTTTTTTTTGACATTTCTCCTTTTCATCCTTCGTTTTCTGCAAATTTGAACTAATTATTTTCCATTTAATTTGGTTTGTAAACATGAAACCACGTCCCTAGAGAGTAAGATTGCATGCATGATCCATGGAACATGAAAAATATTATAAATATGACTATTTTTCTGGAGAAAAATGAAAATGGCAGTCTGCTTTTATATTGATTTCTTCCTTCTCTTTTACTATAGGGTTGTCGGAGGAGCCAGTGCAGCAAGAGAAGGAAGCGATGGGGAGCGGAAGCGGAGCAGCGGGGACGTGGGAGATGGGGAGGAAGAAGCAAAGGCGTAGGAAGAAGGGAAGGGAAAGCAGCAAGATGATGATGATGACTTCGATGGAGGATGAAGATGATGACAGTGATGGTGGAGGTGCGGAGGAAGATGACAGCGGCGTAAGCGAGAGGCAACGAGAGCATCCGTTCATCGTGACTGAGCCGGGGGAGGTGGCTCGTGGGAAGAAGAATGGTTTGGATTATTTGTTCCATCTTTATGAGCAATGCAGGGAGTTCTTGATCCAAGTTCAGAATATTGCCAAGGAAAGAGGTGAAAAATGCCCTACTAAGGTCAGTCTAATCTTTATCTTCTGGCTTTGCCATTCAATAATCAAACTTTCTTTTCTTAATGCCCCTAAAATGTCACATTTCTTCGAGTTTGAAAATAATATGGGAATATATATATAAATGCTCTAAAAATATTGCCATTTGCCAGGCTCCAGATGTTAGTATGTTATTGTTGACAATGTGGGCCGGATGGCACCTGGATTCATGCGGCAGAACAGAGGCCAGAAGTTTGGTTTTGTTCTGTCGTATGTTGTACCATATGTAGGCTTTACAAACATGATAAAAATCCTACTTTTATCCTAAGAAAAAAGAACTGGGCTCTTGAGCCTATAGAATTTGGCTCAGCTAGGAGCTATCAATCAAAGATGGAGATGAAAAACTCACGATATTTGCCTAAGATTTCTTTGTAACTTTATGTTCTTGAATACAGGTGACGAATCAGGTTTTTCGGTATGCGAAAAAGGCCGGTGCGAGCTACATTAACAAGCCTAAAATGCGGCACTACGTGCATTGCTATGCATTGCACTGCCTGGATGAGGATGCCTCCAATGCATTGCGGAGAGCTTTCAAGGAGCGAGGAGAGAATGTGGGAGCATGGAGGCAGGCCTGTTACAAGCCTCTCGTGGCGATAGCCGCCAGGCAAGGCTGGGATATCGACGCCATCTTCAACTCGCATCCCTGTCTCGCCATCTGGTACGTCCCCACCAAGCTCCGGCAACTCTGCCATGCTGAACGGAGCAATGCTGCTGCTGTTGCTGCCGGGGCTTCCGGCTCGGTTGCTGGTGGTGGTGCTCAGCTCCCTTTCTAGATTCTGGGAATTTTCTGCTGTTTGTTCAATGTAATTCAGTCATCATTTTAGTTTTTTAAGGCTTTTAACAGCAACCAACTTATTGTTGCATCCTGGAATCCTTGGTGTTGGCATGACGATTTATATATCCAGACTACAATGTTTTCTTACAAGCTAACTTTAGCAATGAAATTGGTGATAAATGAAGATTCCACTGTTTCATCAAGTCAAAAATACAACAGCCAAATCAGTACAGCTTCATACTTGCAATGCAAATTACAACAAACATGTCAGAAAACAAGGTTATAAGAACTGTGTAGGAAAGATGTAATCAAAACTCTATATCCCCCGTCATTTTTTGCCCCCATCAGGAAGTATGAGTAGGATATTTCCACAATACATCACCCCAGGTGCTGAGGCCCTCTGTAACCTCCTTAATTACTGTTGCAACTTCATCCACATTGACGCGAATTTGCTGCTTACTATCCCTCTCCCTCACTGTCACTGAGGTTGCCGAATCAACTGTAATAGCGAAAGGAACACCGAGCTCATCTGTTCTTGCGTATCGCTTCCCAATTGACGTACCTGCAATGCCAAGAGTTACAGAATCATACCAAGACAGTAGATAGAAGTTACGATGAACAGGTTTAACCCAAACAGTTCCAGGAACCGAAATCAAGCTAAATAGGTTTTGCACACTTCTAGCAAAGAATGCTGGGAACACCAAAGTTGGACTAGTTCTTAATGCAGCGCATACGCATTTTCAGTGGTGTTTGGACCATTACTGAATATTTCCACCAAATCACAAAGTTGACATCCTTTTAGTTATCTTAATTGCAAGCTATTCTATCAAGAAAGTAGTAAGTAAAATACTACAAAACATGAAGAAGTGGGGAAGACATGAGAAAAATGATGGTAAAAGCTATTCAGGCCATCCTTCAACCTCACAATATTCTAATACTGAAAAGTTAAGAGAAAAGTGTGTGCATGTACCTGTAATATCAATCTTATGTGAGATCCCAGCAGCAGTAAGGGATCTAGCAATCTGTCTTGCTACCTCTTCATACTGTTGATTCTGAACTAAGGGAAACACAGTGCACTTGATGGGTGCTACCAGTGGGGGAAATCCGAAGACATTTAGTTGTTCATCCCCATCTCTGCTAGGTCTAGTATAGAAGGAATGCTCATAAAGGCAATATATAATCCTCCCAATGCCAAAAGAAGGTTCAATCACTGATGGTGTGAAAACCCTTTGGTGTTCTTTCTTCGTCTCTTTGGAGATCGTCACCATGTTACTCTTGATGGAAACAACCTTGTCAAGAGTACAAACCTTAAATTCCGCTTCTCCCTTGGACTCCAAGGTAGCTTTCATTTCCAGAGCTTCTTTTTCATCCATGGCCTATAAACAACAGAATCCAAGCATAAGTACCATTCATAAGGCAAAACGGTGATTTATTTCACTGCACTCAAGACTTATTAAGTCACATTGTATAGGAAAACCCCGCCTGTGAAAAAAATATAGAGGGAATCACTTTACCAAAACCCAAACTCAAACTATGCCCTAACTTCAGCACTATGTTCTTGACCTCCTATAGACCTCAACCCCATACGGTGAAAAAGTATAGCAACATTGGTTACAAGAGCATAATAGGAACTGGGAAAAATATGTGCAGGAGAAGACAAAAGATAAGCAGGAGAACACCCATGGTTGCAACAGTACAATATATAATCACTCTATAGAAAGCATACCTCCAGAGCTTTAACAACCATTCTTTGGTTACCCTTGAATGCAAGACCAAGTTCTTTCTTCACAGGAGCTATAACAAGTTTCTGATAAAATATCAATGAAGGAAAATATTAGATTACAGTGAAGTTGAAGAAAAATAGTAAGCAAAAGAGAGGAAAAGCAAGATACCTCCACTTCTCTAGGTTCTGCAAATTTTTCATGTGCAACAAGGAGCACGCCGCTTTTTTCCTGCCAAACAATAAAAAGTAACCAATTTACCAACTAATTCAGAAAATTATGTGACTTTCAGAATTCATAGGTCAGACAACAGGAACTTTTTTCAGATAATAAAAATCAGACTCGTAAACCGAATAAAAAACAATGGAGATGAAAGAGATATTTAACAAAAGCTTCCAATATATTCCAGAATAAAAAGTTTATATTCAGTTATTGTTTGGCACTTAAATTCTTGACCAAAGGACTCGAAATCTAAGAGCAATCATTCAAAGACAATTTTCCTAGCAGCGACAATGATGACATCGACTCCTTTTTGTAACACAAAATAAATCATCTTAATCACAACAGTCATACGCTTTTCAACAAAATATTATTCTTAAATTCTCACTGTATGAGCATGCAAGTCGTAGGCTGATCTATCGGCAATGCCAACACATTCTATCCACCCAAAAGAACATTCAATCTCTGCATCCCAACAATCAGCAGCATAATGTGCCATCTCATTTGCAAGATGTTGGCGGAACCTTAGCCGATCTCTATCAATACCAAGATTTGTTAAGAAAAGATACACTCTCCCAATAAAATACCCGAGCGTTTCATTGTTCACAATCCCCTGTCATTGTTCAGAAATACAAGGAAAATAAATGAACTCCTTTAAAGATGTATATATTTGCACATCCAGAAATTAATACCAATAAAAATACCAAGATGAAAAATATGTAAGATATTTGTTTCTCAAACAAACCTGAGCAACTGCTTCACCAATGCGTATTCTACTTGCTGATCGTCCTGACACCTGGTCTCCCCTGGGGAACATCAAAAATTCCAAATTCGCAACTTCAGAAAATTTTGGATGAGCCTTGTCATCAGGATCCACAAAGTGCTCAATCTCAGCCAATGTAAATTCACGAACTCTGAGAAGTCCTTGGCGCGGAGAAATCTGCATTTTTATAGCTAATTACCTTATCATTCAATTTAATCAGAAAATAAGTGAATTTAAAGGTGGCTTTCTCACAATATAGGGTCAAAGAAGGAAACCTAACTCAACTTTAAACACTTCCACTCATTTTCATCATACATAAATGGTCATATCTAAATTAATACAAAGACAATAGCTAAGTCAAGTATCTGAAACTAAATCCATTTTTCCTTTCGTGCTTTTATCAAGGCAATACTAGTAGAAATCATCAAGACAACTGTAACCACCTTTACTTTCAATTGCTAAATGACTATTAAAACCAACAATTACTCTCATCAGCATATGCTCAGAGCTTGATATTGGAACATACATAACTTTGTAACTGAGTACAGGAAGAAACATTTAAACCACAAATTAATAGAAAACATAAAATATAGGCCTTTCAACAATTTATGCAGTTAATGCTCAAAAGAAAACAAAAAAGGTTAAACTGATAGAAAAAGAGTTGAGGGTGGAGAATACTCTCTTCATTAAGAACACCCAGCAAAGTCTTAAAGCATAAGAAACAGCTCAGAGGAGATTCACTAAAATATAAAGGACAACCTTGGCGGTTTGAATATTTAAAGAAGGTAGAATCTATTAGGTTTGAACAAGCTATCCTTAAATCCTCAATTGTTATTATTCCAAAAATACAGTAGGACATATTATGGGAGTTCAACCGGCAGTGGTAGGTTGTTAAACTACAATAGCCCCACATAAGGCACAAATGGCAACAATAAAAGTTTTGTGAGAATAAGATACTAACCTCATTCCTGAAGGCCTGTCCAATCTGTGCAGCAGCAAAAGGAAGCTTGTTCCCATTATAGTAGTATAAATCTTTGAAGTTCACAAAGATACCTTGAGCAGTCTCAGGGCGCATATAACTGCAGTATTTTTTTTCCCCAAAGCAGTTAACAGCGGTAGTAACCAAGTTCAAAGGAACAGGAATGCAAACAAATAAGAATTATATAATTGAATTCTGACAACGCCTCTTTCATGTATCAATATAAAATTTAACATGTTGGCAGCAGATAGAGAGAAAGAAAGTATTTGTTTGGAGGCTTGGTCCGGTGTCACCTCTGTACATGCAAAAATAATATAGATACAACTATCAAAAATTTGAAGGAACTTACCCAGGAAGTGTCCCAGATGGACCAATGGAAGTTTGAAACATTAGATTAAAAGGGTAGGGATCAGAAAGAGGATTCTTGGTGTCTGGAGCAGTGATTCCATACTCTTTAAGTTTTGCACCTAACTCTTCAGGGGAAAGGTCATCCAAAACAGCAAGAACATGCCTCAATTCAGCTGCTTGGTTAGCCTCAAGATTAGGTTCTTTCTCAAGCTTGTCTTTGCAGAAATCCTTGAGCAAATGGTCAGCTCTGTAGCAATTCCCAGTCTTTTCATCTTTTACCATAAGATCGGTAAACTTGTCAACATGACCAGATGCTTTCAGCACAACCTCTGGAGTTACACATGGGCAATCCACTTCCAACATATTCTCTTCCAGCACAAAATGCTGAATTTAGCGGAGAAACATGAAATCCCAATGTCAAAATCACACCTTTTTTTATCAGGGCTAGTAAAGTTTCGCATAAATAATTACAATTCAATACATTCGAGTAGCTAATACTCAACTTCATACAACAAAAGCAATACAGGACATTTACATCCAAATTCAACTTAAATCTCATTCGGGCCATCTTGAATTCGATAGAAAACACAAATCAATAAACGATCAACTCTTCCCATTGACAAAATTCCGGTAGAACGAACTGACCTGACGCCAGTAGGCGAGGACATTTGACTTGACGGCGCAACCGGGAGGACCATAGTCGTAAAGACCCGCGACGCCACGGTAGATCTTGAAAGAAGGGATATAAAAGAGTCGCCTTTCGAGTGTATTCACAACAGCCTGCCGGAATGCTTCCTTGTTCTGGGCTTCTTGAGCGCCGTTCATTTTATCCGCTATTGCTCTTTGGCCCAGCTGAGAGAAGGGAATTTCCGCAGCTTTAATACCTCGAATTGAGAATCTTGTTTTCCTTAAAAGGGAGTTGAAGTGGAAATATCGGAACTGTAGATATTTTAGACAAAGACTTTGGATGGACTCTGCGTTTTCCTTTTGGGATTTTTTTTTTTCTTGATACTGAAATGAAATGAAATACTATGGAATTGGATATTGCAAAATGCAAATGTGGTGGGGCTTTGTTGTGCATGAAATGTTGGACGTTGTGCAAATAAAGTTGTACTTCTGTTGAAAGGATAAAGTTTTCTGTCTTATATGAATACCTTTTTATCGATTTTTTTTACAAATCATTTATAAATTATCTTGTTAACAAAATCATCATCATATGAAAGAATATATTAATTAGCTCATATTAATTTATATTTTGAAATGAAAATAATATATATTCATAATAAAATATAAAAATTGAATCATTTTTGTGGGATAAAAATGATATTAAATTTAAAACCATGTTATTATTATAATATGAAAATGGTACAATTTAATATTTGAAAAAAATACAATAATAATCCTATAATTATAATGTAGTGACAAATTTAATTCTAAATATTTGGTGTTTAAAAATTTTAGTTATAAAATTTACTATTTATAATATATTTAGTCATATTAATAATTTTTTTAAGCATTTAAGAGTTGAACAAAAAAAACTAAAAATTAATAAATAATTTAATACTTTTTACTATAATATTTTAAGTTGACGTTATACAGCGAGATATCTACGTTAGACAATATTTGATATTAAAAGAACATTATAGTCTCCATAGAGGTTTGAAACTTACTTGATTATGATATTATTGTGTTTTATATATGTGAAATGTAATAAATTAAGGTGCTAAATTTGCAATTGTTAGTACTATTTTCATTGGAGAGTACTTGACTCTTGTTTGTAAAAAAGAAAAAAAATTAAATCAAAATATATTTTCATTTATCTATTTTTACAAATTTAGTTATGATTAACAAAACCATAAGTACGTGGTAAGATTATTATTTTTTTTTTTATTGAAAAAACATAGTAAGATTATTTTATTCGTTTTGAAATAACAGAGTAAGATTATTTTGTTTGCTCCTTCGTGAAAATAAAAAAATAACCTTGAAAATAGATTTTAAATCGAAACTCCGGAACGGGTCACTTTCCCGCTCAACAGAAAAGCATCAATCCTCCACCGTCCGGCGATATCGGGGCTTTCACGAGTCGCTTTCCTCGACGGAACAACGATGCATCGCTCGTCCGATCTTCAATTGAAGGTCTTGCGAATTGCTCACGGACATGAACAGCTCAAAATCGCCTTCAAAGACCTGAAATCTCAGATCAGAGCTGGTTTGCTCGAAGTATTTCTGCCTCCATTTCGAAACTCTAATTTTAAAGTTTGTCTCGTAATTTTGCATGAGGTGAAACACTTTGAGACGGTTTTTCAACTTTATACTTAAAGGCGGAGGATGTGTTTGCTTCGCTTGCTGTTCCGCTGATGAAGCTCGTCGGAATGAAGACGGTTGAGATGTCAGAGGAAGGAAGGTTCAGTTCCATCATATTCAACAATACAGATAGTGCTCATCCATTTTGCAGAGTACTTAATTGTTTGCTTTTATATTTTCGGGAATTTGACATATAATTCAGAATTATTACTGTAAAGATGATGATTTTCTTCACAGGATTGGCCACGGAATAGAGATACATCCGAAAAAGTATCGGGGAGCTCAGCGTTGGCGATTCGGAGAGCAGATATGAATCAAAGGACTGATGGATTCGAGGTGAAAGATATTTTCAATTTGTTTCTTATAAAGACCAGTTTAGTGTGTGTTGATGACAAATTTTGTTTTAGTGTATTGAGTATGGTCTTCAAGTCCTTTACCTTGATTGATTAAGAATCAATGACTAACTGTACTTTGTTAGGAAGATTATTGTCTATAATTGATCTGCATTCTGCTCCATTGCTCTTCCTATCTAACTTCAATAGAATCAACTACTCGGGTGGCCTTTGTGAATAGTCCATGTTATCCACACAGAATCACGTAATATTATTGAATCCACAATCAAATTGTTACTGGTACTACATGATAAATCGAAAGTCACTGTTGTTGAGACAATAGAAGGTACCGGGTTGCGATAATTATTGAATCCATAGTAACATTGTTTAGGGTATTAAGCAGGTGAATGGTTATGGTTAATAACAGAATGGATTGCAGCATTTGTGAGTGAAATGCATTGTTAACTAATCCCGCCATCCATTAGATTTTGGCTGAAGCGTCATTGGTTCTTTTGGTTTGTTTCATGTCCTGGTGATGCCATGGATTTCTAAGTGGGTTTGCGACTCAAAGTAAACAAGAAAAATCCATTCCATGCTTTTTAGGTTGGAGTTTTTACAAGTTTTAACTGTTCGGTTGCCTTAATTATTTGTTCTATTTAGCAGAATCTCCTGGCTAAAGGCACTCAATTATGCAAAGAGCTAATGCATAAACAGCAGCTGCAGCTAATGCAATTAGTGCAACTCCTTCAACAAATTGAGATCCAAGTTAATTCAAGCCAAGATGACATTCTTCAGACTCTTGCTGATCATCGATCATTTCTCAAGAGATTATTTCAGAAAGCTGTGAATTATGTTTATACAATTCATAGATCAGCAACTAATGGCATGTCTCCTGACACAGTAGAGCTTCTTAAGTGCACGTTTGAGCATTTTGGTTCCACCCTTGGCTTGGTGGAGACTGGAGTAGAAAACTTGATCACTAATCTTGCTGACAAAATGTGCTATCCAATGGCTAAATATGTCAAATGTCAAAAGGCTGAACTGGTTGCTGGAACCTGTCAAAGCTTACTGGCCATGATGGAGGACATGGAAAAAGTAGTAAGGTTAGAGCTGGAGGAAGCAGGAAAGAGTAGACTCGAGGCTCTAAATAAGTTGAGGTTCCAGAGCCTAGAGCTGGAGGAAGCAAGAAAGAAGGTAAAAGCAGTTGATAAGAGTAGACTCGAGGCTCTAAATAAGTTGAGGTTCCAGAGCCAAGAGCTGGATGAAGCAAGAAAGAGTAGACTCGAGGCTCTAAATAAGTTGAAGGAATCAGAATCAAAATTAAAAGAAATTAAGGAATGGCAGAGTTCCACCTTAGAAGCTCATATCCAATCAAGGGAACGTCCTGTTCCTGAGAAGGTAACATTTCGTTCTGTCACTTTCATCTTCTTGCAACCTTTTGCATATGCAAAGTTTCTGGAACAACTTTCAGATAATCACCTACTTGTATGACTCTGGTCTATAAAGGTTCATTGGGAGTTCTTTCTTTCTCACGCTTATCTTCATTTCTGCATTCTGATTTACACTATCTGTTACCAACATCACTTAAATTTAAGAATCCGCATCTTAAAGATATGACGTTGTTGATTTCCCAGAGTCAGAAAGTTGTTACTGTCTGTCCTTTTTACCTGCAATTAGGACCTGTGCACTCTAGGGTATGTATGCTTCTTACTAAATCATAGTCATGCAATTTAGTTATAATATATTGTGCCAGTGATATTGTTTATTACTTGTTATATTCTACTGTATTTGACAAAACCTTGCAGTCCATGAAGGATGACACTATATTATGGGAGGTACTGAAAAAGAAAAGGAAAATGTTGGTACCAGATAGTCCGATTGGAGCAACAGATCTTTTAGGGATTGGAACCAATTCCAGAAATCTCAAAGTCGCAAGGGTAATACCTCCAAGAAAGAGCAAGCAAACTTCAAACAACCAATCAGCATTGCTCAGTCCATCAACCCCCAGAATGGATCATTTCTGGATACCGTTAGGTTCTTCTCCTTCAACTACAATTCCTCAACTTCATGCTGACAAGTGTAGATATTTTTGGAGCAAATAACTGGTAATCTTCAGAACCCCTTTCTTTAGATAGACAGTTTTGGTTGGAGCAGTATATGCCTTGGTTCATTTACCATTACTGACACTTGATACTGTTAGATTAATGAAACCTATGGCTAATGCTATAGTTGCAAGTTAACTTTGGTTTACTTGGTGAATGAAAGTCCAAACCGAACCAACTAAATCGTATTTTAGAATGAGGATGACTATAGCAGAAGGAGGATGGAGGCGATGGAGGACGGGATGAAGACAGTGAATGAGGATGACCTTAGAAAAAAGAAAGACAGCGTGAAGTAGTGTGAACATGAAATGAGAAAGTCAAATTTGTTTTAAAAAATACAATACAAATATGGGTAGGCTCATGGTTCTTTCTCCAAACGGACAATTGGGTTAATCCCCTCCTCCATATGGATGAGAACTCTATAATTAAGAAAAATATTTAAAAAAATGATAAAGATTTCAGTTAAAACTGATAAAATTTATTAAGAAATAATCATGTTATTACTGCTTTTGTTCTAGCATCTGACTCAATAGTTGTAAATTGTAATGGAGGCCTTGAGGCCTTTAGCCCAAAAAATGTAATGGGCCATAACGCGTAATGAGCCCAAGAAGCAAGCAATTTGTCACATTCAAGTCCACACGTTTAGCGAGCCCATAACAAAACCAGGAGCCGCCTAAAACAACGCGAAACCGCCTTTCTCAGCAAGAAAGATATAGAGACGAAACGTGGGGGAAAAGGGACGCAGAAGAAGAAAATTCCCTCACTTTTCTTTCAGATTCTGCTACGGAGGTTACTCTAGCTGCCAATTTGCCCCAACCCCATCTCTAATTTTGGTAAGACTCTGTTGCCGACTTAGATTTTTGTGGTTCTATTGTTTTTCTTTTTATATTTTCCTTGGATTTCATTGACGACAAATTTATGCTTAACATGGAAAGAAAAAAGTATTCTTTTTTGAATAAAATCTAATCTATTTGCCGCAATATTGAAATGGTTTGAGTAGGATAGTTCTATGTTATATTTGTAATGCACTCCCCCACCCCACCCCACAAAAAAAAAAAAAAAGAAAAAATGCCTATTCAAGTTCATGAATGCTAGTGATATAATGAAATTCCAAACTTTAAACTTAGATAGAATGATGCTTATTGCAGAAAATTTTTATTTTTATTGTCTTCTTCCTTTTGTTGGCTCCTGGGTTTTTGAGCTTGTATACTTGGTTAACTTTTGATTTTTCTTTTGGAAATTTGCTTGTTAGTTTTTGTGTGTTTTTATGATCATGAAGGCATAAATCTTACTCATGCTGCTCTGATTCTGTGTAGGTGCTTACCTACTAAAACATATTGCCAAGATTGGAGTGTATTGACTATTTGTTTCACCTAAAGGATGGTATGTACATAGTCTCGTTGCTTGATCAGGTTTATTTGTTAAAAGGTCAATTCTGGTTTGCATGTGAGACACCTTCTGTTGTTTTGTTTGGATGAATCCATGGGAGGTTTACTGTGAGTCTGTGACGATGATATACGTTTTTAGAATTTTCAGTTTGGGCGGCATAAATACGTATTACATTGTATTCTTGCATAGCTGTAACTGCTTTTAAGTAAATGATTCAATGTGCGAACTTTTAAGGCTTTTACAGGATATGCCCATGTGATTAATCAAGATAGTGATGTAAGCCTTGACAATATAAGACAGAAAAGAAGAATATAAATGATTTAACTTGTGTTAATCAAACAATATTGTGGAATTCTGGATCAGGGAAAGGCATGTCCCTGCTAGTTTGTGATTAAAGTGGAAGAATCAAGATGTCTGACAAAGGTATCGAGTTTTACATGAGTTGTGGTAACCAGATGTCTGTAGTTTCAATTAACTGATAAAACTTTTCATCTGGGGATTATGCTGATGTTGATTCCAGACATATTTATTGCTACATGGGTTACAATATGCTTGATTATGCTATTCTCACAATTACTTTTGTAGGCCACAAATTGCTGAAGTAAGCTGACACAGAGTGGTTAATGAATACTTGATTATGCTATTCTCACATCCCTGTATATTTGTTTTCTGAAATGATTGTAGAAAGCTTTCTCTAACATACTACTACTATTGGATTTGAAATTCTATGACTTCATGGGTTGGGGTAAATTTGTCTTGAATTTTCCTATGGTGACTGGTGATATAATTTCCTGCCCTTTGAATTCTCGCTTAATTAACTATCCATGGTGGTCTGACTGAACAGGAAATCTTTGGAATTCATTCTCTTAGTACTATTTTTTTTGTTAACCTATTGCAGGCAGCAAGAATTTTTGCAAACATACTTGTAATTGGCTCAGGAATAGTGGCACGTGCATTGACTCAAGCATATCGTCAGGCACTTGCAAGTGAGTATCGTTTTAGTTAATATGTTGCGTTTTTTTGTAACTGGTCTGCTATTTGTTTGTGTGTTCGTGCGCTTTCCTTTAACTAATATCCTAAACAAGGTGGTGTTGCTACACAAACCATCCATTTGTCAGCCAGGCTATTTACTTTTTTGCTAGTTTTCTCTGTTGAGATGAAACGAATTGAAATCAGTTTCTACCAATCATGACTGATCATGCTAAAAGAAGTGATGCCTGTCTGAATTACAGATGCGGCGAAAAATGGCGTTGCTCAAGAAGCGGTACAAACAGTGAGAAATGCAAGTCGAACCATGACTGCAGCAGAGGCAAGGCAAATTCTTGGTGTATCAGAGAATGCTTCGTGGCACGACGTCTTGCAGGTTACTACGATCCATCATTTAATTCGGGTCCTTTTCAAAAAGAGTCAAGTAACTTGACATTAGGCCTTCTTGTTTAACCTGCAGAAATACAATAGTTTGTTTGAAAACAACGTGAAGAACGGGAGCTTTTATCTTCAATCAAAGGTTCACAGAGCTAAAGAATGTTTGGAAAGAGTTCAGAAAACAGAAGTTCCAGGGACAAGTGCATGAGGTAGGTGATTTCCTCAGTAAAATCATTTCATAATGTGGATCGCTATCAGCTGCTACAATCTCCCTGATCAAGCTGTTATATCTAGCTCTTCAATCATCGGCGAATTCTCGCCGGCATTCTTTACAAGGCGGCTTATGGTGGGGGTGCTAGCCTGCAGTGTCTCATCTGAGTTCATTGTTATATAATGATTTGTTATAGTACGAGGTTGGCATTGGGCCTATAGTGCACTTTTTAAACTGCTTGGACCCTGTAAGGAAACTTTTCATTTTGATGATTATAAGGTTATAACTCATCAAAGTTTAACAAGGATTGAGCCCATTAACATGGATGACTCTTTCAGCCCAACTCCTTTAATTAAAAAGTGACGAATTTGATTTCCCTTCTCAATTTTTTCCTTTAAATTACCAATTATTCCTTCTGCATCTAAATTATGGTTTGGGCGCCCAACAGTATGTCCCTAAATTTGGGCTCGAAGTGTGTTATGTAAATTCACCCACTCATTGACTGATATGAATAATTCAAAAGTTTTCACATTTATTACTAAATAGTTTTGAAGTGGATATTTGTATTTATTCTATTGCTCAACAAGTTCCATACACAAACATTGGAGCGGAAGTTAGGTTTATCAATATTCATTTTACAACTGAACACAATCATCATGAATTTCACTGCAATTTCTAGCTTTTTGGAGCTTGATTTGAGCACTTGAAACCCCATTAATTAATCAAGAAAAAAGTGAAGGAAAAAGGGAAAATGAAATGAACCCAACATTGCATGCTGCGTTAACTCATGAGAATGATGAATATGATCGGCATTAAGAGTAACACAAACTGACTTGACGAGGTCCCATGATTCCGAGGTAGACCATGATTAGTTTAGTAATTAGTAGTATGAACTATAACTTGGGTTGACGCGATGGTGCCGGAAAGTTTGACAATGGGAGAGAGGGCTGTCCGTCGTCCACGGAGGCAGCCGACAACATAAGTAGGAAGTCGGCGGCAACGCGACAAGGAGCGGAACTACTATTACAACACAATGATGTGATTTTAGCGTTGGAGATTAGAAAGGTTGTTTACGAAAGGGGACGACTTATTCAACGTCTTGGGTGCTGTTTATGGGCTGTGTCGCCATCACCGGCAAGCCGCAAAGTATATCTTCAGCGTGGGTCGCGGGGATGGAACATACACGCCCATCGGAACAAAAAAAAATGGCACCCACAAATCTCTCTAACTCGAAATTTATATGTCAAGAGCATCTAACCAAAATTAATTGACAATGTGGTGAGACTTTGAATTATTTATATTAAACACAAATATTATGGGTTAATGATGTGGAATTGAGACAATCTTCAACATTATCCCATACTCCTAGTGCTTTATGGGCTAAATTTTTTTTCTCTTAAATTTAGGTTAATCAAAATAGTCTTACTCAATATTTTTATTGTCACTCTCGGTATTTTTTTAACGAAAAAATTTAGGAGATAATTGTTTAACTCATTTTATCGTTGAAAAAATATACTTTTTACTTAATCATGGTTTATTGAACCTATTTTACAACATGAACCCTCCTTACAGTTCAACTCATTTAGGTTTCTATTTTCATTTCGAGTTGGGAGCCTATCTAAATGGGTTAAACGTTAAGCATGATTCGATATATGAAATGAGTTAAACAAATCATAATTAAATAAAAAAATATGTCTAATTAACAATCAAATAAGTTAAATCATTAATTTCTCAATATTTTCATTAAAAAATATCAAAAGTAAAAATAAAAAAAATTAAACAATACTTACTTAGTCGATCAAAATTTAAGACCACGAGAGACCAAACAGCAGTTCGACCTTTCTCTATCATAGTGCAGTTGTGTAATAAAATCGAACATTAACAAAGAAAAACTCATCCTCCACCCACCAACAAAAAAAAATGGACTTGTTTTGAAGAATTGAAGTTTGGTGGAGTAGTAGCTAAACATGGTAGTTGGATATTTGGTGTTCTAGCTACAAGTTTGAACAACATGCAATCTATTTTAGTTAACTATCACTCTCTCATAAATTCACTTTTAATTTAATGTTCGATTTAATTTTAATTGACTAAATAATTATCACTTTTCGTCTCAAAAAAAATTTATCACTTAACTTAATTAAATAGCTAGTTAAATTAATTAAATTCAACAATTTCATGCTAATTATTGCCTCTAATACATACATATACATAAGCCACGCCTATTCTAGAAGTACCATGATTACAGCATTAAGATCTTAATCATCCAATTATATTATTAATATTAATTAATTACTTTTATTGTGGAAATCCAACTTTCAAAAAATATTTCTTTTCTATAGGGGTAAGCATGGGACAGGATGAGACGGGATTTGATCATATTTCGTAAATCCCGTCCCATCCCGTTCGGGACGAAATTTTATCAGGATCGAGATGTTGTCAGGATCGGGATGATGGGATGTCAGGACTGGGACCGGGATTACGGGATATGTAAAAAAATTTAATTTTTATATTTTATCTATTAATTATTGTTATACTTTTAACTAAAGAATTCAAAAATTTATTTATTAAATAAATGAATACAAAAATGTTCTACTAAACTTCAAACGTATCTGAATAGTGAATTGAAAAAAGTAAATAGATATAAAAAATTTATACCCACAATATTTACTACCTAATTAACATATTTATAATAAGAAAAATATATGCAAATAAACAATTAAACATATAATTAATAATAAAATTTAATTTTTTCACAAAACTAATAATTATTAAAAAAATGTATTGCTCGGGACGGGACCGGGATATAGTAACCGGGATCGGGATATTTGTTACTATATCCCGGTCCCGTCCCGAATGTCACGAGATCGGGACGGGACGGAATCGGGATCATCGGGACGGGTTCAGAAAATTTTCGGGATCTCGAGAAATTTGCACACCCCTACTTTTCCATCTTCCTATCATTGGAGGATGGAGAAAATAAATTTGTTCTCCGTTTTCATTTTCTTATTTTAGTTTCGTCATCCAATAAAGGGGGTTATCCCCAATCTTTGTTTTCTTCTGTTTTTCAATAGATGACCTATAGAATGGTAAAGTATTTTTTCTTTTAGTAGATTCAGATCTACTGGTAGTGTCTAGTCACAGCTTCATTGATGGTATTCGTTGTTAGGACAAAAATTCGTTGGATTAGTAGCGACGTCGTTGATGATGCAATATCTATTTGTTAGATTTATGGTTTGGATTTTTCATTTGATAATTAGTAATGTATATTTATTCAGATTAAAATTTTGACAAGAGATATATCAACCGCTTGATATGGTAGATCTATATATGACATTTTCGAGTAGAATAATATGTCTTTTATTTAAAAAAAAATACTTTTACTGTGAGTTTAATTAAGTGGATAACGTTGTTTTAACCTTTAATTAATTGGATTAGGAAGTGCCACTAAAGCTTGTTATTACTTTCTACTGTAGTTCCACGTGTGCGGCACATTTTTAATTCCCCAAATCCCAAAAAGACAAAAGAGTTTGGCGAAACAAAAAGAAAAGAATGGGGCGGCCACTAAAAAAAAAAAAGTAAAAAGAGCAAATGTTCATTCATTTCCCTCGCATGCACTTGTACTCTTTATTATATGCACATCTTTTTCCATTAGAGGAAATCCATCTTTAGCGAAGCTTGAAATGAAATTGTCATTTCATATCTTGTCATGCTAAATAAAATTTACATTTAATTTTAGATTTAGATTTTTGACAATTATATTTTTCTTTTGCACTTAAATTTATAATAATTAATTTTTTGATTGATCGAAAAAAATAAATTATTAAGATAAATATTTTTATTGAGTTAACAATAATTAAAAATGTTCACACAAAATCACCTAAACTAGTCGAAATTGTTAGTTTTTTTATATTTTAATATTTTTTAATGTTTAATTTTAATAAAAAAATAAATATAATTATTACGAATATTTTAAGAAAAATTGATAATTTCATCAAATCACATAAAAAAAATATATATATATATATATAATTCGCTGTCTATAATATATTGGTTCGTGCAGTTTGAATATCTCCCATTTGAGATATCATTGGTGTGATGTGACGGATTTCGATTTCATCAGATCCATACCTAAGTATTCCCTTCGATTTCATCACATCCATACCTAAGTATTCCCTCTGTTTTATAGTAAAATATTTCACACAAATTAAAGAAAATTTAACTAACCCTCAACAACTAAAATATCATCCATATTAAATTCTATTACCCTCATAATATTATATATATATTTTTGAAAAAGTTTATAATACGTTTTGTTTTAGAATTTCAGAAAATTTTTAAAATTTTTTTATTATTTGATAAGTGGAAGTACTACAAAATCCTTTACAAATAGCGTAATGAGTTAATTTATTTTGTAAAATTTGAAGACCATAAAAAAATTAAGGGCTTTCTATATTTAGAAACAAGAAGGTTATTGCCTAAAATTCATGCACCTCCTCTTCGAAGATAGGAAACTCAGGTTGAAGTCAGTGTCACATTTGTATAGGCGGGTCAGGAAGCCTTGTCACCCCCAGAGTCCTTTCTTGAAAGCCAATGTAGCCAAGAAACTAACCAGTCCTCTAAAAAAAAAAACTCTTTTCCCATAGTTATACTTTTCTAAAAATGTTAAAATTAAAAATCAAATAATCCTATTTTTATAAAATAGAAAAAAGAATCGATTAATGTAAATATTATTTTAAAATTTTATTTGAGTTATTCTTTTGTGGATAAGAGTGACAGATAGAATAAGCTTAATGAGATGAAACTTGAGAGATTAGGAAACTTATTAAGTCAAGTCTAACATAATTCATCGGACTTTATTTTGTTGAATATTTTAGTGAGTTATTTAATATTTTTTGGCGTCCGTGAGAAGATCAAAGTCAAGGTCAAGAACTAACAAACTACTACTCTACTACACAATTCCATTCAACTTTTATAGTAGACCACGTCTCCTCCAAAAACGGATTATACCCTACTCGAATAAAAATATGTGACAATTTGTGTCCATTAAATAAATAATTAATAAAATTTTTAAAATAATATATTTCGGTAGGATTATATATTTTTGTGTTAATTAACGAATGATTATAATATCAGATTATAACTGTATGATATGTTTTATCTAGTTTAAATATTTTTGTAAATAAAATAATTATATGTAATATAGTTGTATAAACTATACACATGTAGACTTAGTACTATATATAAGGATTGTATCATCACGAGCAACTACACCTTCCATCCTTTAGTTTTTCTTTAATTAATTTATCAATATGATTTTTTAATATTGTAAGTTTAGTATTATACTTGTGATAAAGTATTAAAGATTTGTATAATATAAAAATAATGATTGGTAGATAACAATATTTATAATATTAAATAATAATAATAATATAGGTAAGCAATCATTTTATAATACAACATATATAATTTGTAAATAACGCAGATCATAAATTAGTATAAATAAAAATAAGTACATCTATCATATAAAAAAAGTGATATTTATTAAATTAAAATAATAATAAATCATTTAAAAGTGATATCTCTTAATAAAACTCTTAGAGTATTATGGTGATTAATAGTCAGACCACTGATTAAAATCTTAATTACACCATATCTTCTTTGGTTGTATTATTTCCTAGATAATGTTGATTTGTGACCTTGACCGGTAAGGTAGACACCAAATATAAAATAAATTTACGTTTGAAAATACTAATTAATTAATTATATTATTTTAATTTAATAAAAATAATTATTAATTTAGGAGGAAAGTAATATTATTTTAGTACGCATTCTTATCCGTTGCTTGAGTATTTGACAAATTCTATATTAGGACTGGCGGGAATTTGAAATTTGTTTTCGACAAATTCTGTTTTCGTCCAAAATAAATCGTATTTATAATATTATAAATATGATTTTTTGAGACAGAATTCATATTTTATTTACTGTTTGATTTGGTATATTTGATGATTCTTTATATAACATTGTGCTGTTGGAAGAACTCAGCCCTTCGCTATATGCATCAATTATACTTGTTAAGCATTATGTATAATTTTTCCCCCCTCATATAATAGTAGAAAATATTTTTTATAAAATATTTTAGATTTTCAATGTAATTTTTATTTGTTCTTATCAATTGTTCCTATTTAACAATAAAATTTAATAAATAAATTAGAGATGGATAGGGTGTTTTATTTATAAATCATCGTTATTAAAATAATATTTTAGAGTGTCAACTGTGAAGAAAATTTGGCAGCAAATTGGATGGCAGGTATGACAATGAACGAGACCAAAGGCATTACAATACAAGAGTGATGGAACCCCGAGACAAATAAAAGAATGGCTCCATCATGATCCGGTAGGAATCACCTATCGATGAAATGTAGTTGAATGATGTTCTAGACTCTCCCTCCTTCTTTCTTCTTTGTATTTAAAAAAAAAAATAAAATTTTTTTTTTTAAGTGTTTGACTTGTTCAATATTTGTTATTTTGTAATTTTTGAGGCGGATGATTACATCTGCTTAGTTATGATTGTATATACAAATCTAACTTCTAATTTTGTAGTTATTGAAACCAAATTAAACCCTAATCATTTAAGCATATTCTACCAACAAATTTTTAATTTTTGGTTTTGCAATAAATATATACGACTCCATCAACCATGTTTGTACTTGTTCACACGTCCAGAGAGATGTTAGTTGGTTGAATTGGGAAACTATACAAATTAGAACCTCCCACAACTCAACTAGCTAACTAGCCGACCATTTTATGCCATTTTTGCTTCTTGATTTCATACTCATTCACAACATATAAAACAAACAAAAACATAAATAATAATAATAATAATAAAATAAATTGGGCAGGTTATGAAATGAATTCAATTCCTTAGAACCATAAATTTTAATTAATTATTGAGGTAAAGACTAAAATCGAAATGTACACAATTGATTGATGGTTGAAGGTTGAATTAAGTCCCAATTATTGTTTCTCCTAAATGATAATCATATTTCTTTTTTAAAAGATATTCTATTTTATTGAATAATGCAGATCAGACACGTTCATAGAGAGATCAACTTTGCTGCAAATTGTTTTGCAGCTAGCTAGTGGCGATACGAGTATACCCACTTACATGATAAAATGATATTTTAAAATTATTTTAAAATTTTAAAATAAGATTATTATTTTCGGCAGTAAAGCTTACTATATATATATTTTCAGTTTCGTAAAGCATCAAACTAATAATATATGGTGATAATTTTAGATGCGTGCAAGATTTGGCTTATACTTTGAACCAAATCGAGCAAAAAAATCAAACAATAGCCGAATTCCATGACTGAAATGGGCTTTTCTAGACTTGACAAAAACCTTAAAAATTTCTGGATTTTCACATTTGTTCTTGGAATAATAATATCATTATCGTACGTGCATTCTACTATAAAGAATGGAGTTTGCAGTTAATCTTCTTCGCCACGAAGCTTACTACACTCCAGGTACTAAAATTCATGGAAGTTTTGGGAGCTTTTCAAGACACTCAAATTGTCTGTCTTTATTTTCAATTATTCAAAATTTGTAAAGAAAGAATTATCCCATGCATGAACGAACCCCATTTTTCAAACGTTGGGAATGTCGAAAGAGAAGTCTGAAACTAGCGACCAACCATGGCTGGCTATGGCTACTTCCAGGTGAAGTTTCTCTTTTTATTTAATCTTCTTTTCATCTCTATTAAGTTGAAAGTTCACTCCTACTCTTTCAAGAAAGACCATAAACAAAGACAAAACAATGTTCCCTCCTTCTCCTTGAAGAAAGTAATATTCTTTTCTTCTTAAAAAAACACAGTCAAATTCATCATTTATTAAATTAAATAATTTCTTTTTGAATGAAAATAATAATAAAATGTACTGATTACAATAATATTACTTTTTAATATAAAATTTGAATAATCACTGTATCATACTTCGAATTCAGACTATTCGACACATATTTCGTTATTAGTCATATGAACTCACATCATTAGGGCTGGGTCAACTTTAATTTCTTGGATAATCAATCCATGTTTTGTGTGGAAATAACCACGAATCCTCTTGTTAATCATGTCCACCATAAACTTCTTGTTCTCATGCAAAAATGTAAATAATCTAAGACATATATTTACTTGTACTTCCTTTCTTTCAAAATTTTTTTTTTTTTTTTTTTTTTATCATTTCTCTGTTCTATAATAAAAACGTTTCCCTTATGATTAAGGGAATAAAATGTAAGATAGGTAATGGTGGAAGGGTTTGGGGAGATAGTAATTGTGTGAGCTTATAATCATGAATTTCAAAGGTCGAGAAGTAAGTAAAATAATAATAATAAATAAATAAATTTTAAAAAAATGTAAGATGAGTAATATTTTAGTTATGATTAAAATCAATTAATTAACTTTGAACACTTAATTAAAACTTTTTTAATATTATTTAGTATTATAAATATAACTATTTTCTATTTTCTAAGAAAGTCATATTTAAACTATTACTTAATATTATACTATTACTTAATATTATAAACATCATTATTCTAGCCGACTTTGAGAAAATTTGAGGGAGGTACTAGCTAGCCGGCTCAAAATTTCATCATTACTAATTATTCTTGTGAAAATTAGGTACAAAATTAAAGTTTTGCCGTCTAGCTAGCTGCCTTTGGACTTTCTATATATAGTTCCTACATATATAGGTGAGAGCCTTTGATGTTATAATAATTGCACAATTTGAAGCTATTATTGAGGGAGAAAGAAAAAACATAATGAAAAGAAAATAAGATTATTACTTCTAAATTAATTGAATTAATGCATTAAAATTGAGAAAAACATAATGCAAACCCTCGTTTTTGTTAGCTGTTATCTAGATTTCCAAGAGCCTTTTAATTAATTATAACAGAGGCCTAGTTACACAAATGCTAATCCTCATCAATCCTTATATACTAACATTATGCCTATATTGCAATGTATTTTTTATAAATAACAGGACAATATTGATTAAAAAGGAAACAATAAACATTTAAAAAGTCTATATATTAATAATAAAATATTCTTTTTATTAAAGTGAAAATCACACTCCGATATAATTTTCCAATCCCCATTTGTGTATTGCAACTCATATTATTGTATTAACTTAGAATTTATTTTTTTCATGTGATAATATTAAATACATGTGAAAATTAGAAATCTCTATGGTTTCTTCACCTATTTCGTATCCCAAATAAGAGCACCCAAAGAGCTATCACATTATGCAAAATCTATCATACTCACAGCTGAAATTCGACCTGTTAAATCAGATTTTCTTGTTTATTTGAATATCATTTCTATTTATTTAATAATAATACTAATACTGATAAAATCAATCCAAAACATTTCTCTTTTGGCGATTAATGTTTATATTACGTTATTCGAATGTCATAAAATAAAAGTCTTATGTGTAAGGTTGCAAGAAATAGCCAATATTGCACCATTAATTAATTAAATGCTGGAAACACTCAAACAAAATGGAAACAAACACACAAATGATCACAAAAAACCCCAATCTTGAAGCTCGAAATTAAGGGGAAACTTACAACTTCTTGGTTGTTCAAAACTTCGTCTCATACTTATGATACCGCTAATCCAAAACCAACTTAGGAGATTGAAATCATAAAAGTTTGTAGCTACCTCCTCCTCGAATAACTATTATCAAACTCATTCCAATTATTCCGTTGAGGATCCGAACTCGACGATGAACTACTCCTCCCAATATAAGGAGATTGGAACTGAAGATTTTGATGTGGATGTTGATCTTGAACTTCTTGAAATGATAGAGTGGACGACGAACCCGATGAAGATTGAGAAACAAAAAACGGCGCATTATTCATAGGGTAATTACTTTCTCCAGCTGTAGAACTCCTAAGAAGCTCAGCATAATGAAGAATGTGAGGATAAGAAGAAGTCATTTCTTGAGGAAAAGGGCTGGAATTATGACCAAAATTAGAAACTTGTTGAGCATTATGAATATGGCTGAATTGATGATGATAATCTTGAGGAGGCTGAGAAGGAGGAGGAGTGCTTGTTGTTGTTGTTGTGAGATAACCATATTGAGTTTTGCCTTGAACCCTTTCTGGAAAATTGAGTTTTGCTTTGTTTCCTTTGAATCTAAGGGCAGCTTCATCATAAGCTAGGGCTGCAGCCTCAGCAGTCTCGAATGTGCCTAGCCAAACCCTTGCTGCCTTTTTAGGGTCACGAATTTCAGCTGCCCATTTCCCCCATGGCCTCTGCCTTACTCCTCTATAATGTCTTCTTCTTTGGCTCTCTTCAAAAAAAAATATATATATATATATATATATATCAATTTATAACTTCATTAGCCATTTTTGGACACAAAAAATAATGCTACAAACCAAGAAATTATGCATATTATCAATAATATTGACAATACTAAGTAGATTCCCACATTCTTGGAGTTTGCATTAATTTAGAATGTCACAAAAACAACAATCATATTTATTTTTATTCAATTGTTTCAACTAATTCAACAACCAAGCTTTCATTTTTGGAATGGACAGAATAATCTGTATAAATTCTGACAAAATTTGAGCGAGAAAGCCTTCACATATCAAGATGATCAGTGACGGAATCAAGAAAAATGATATGATAGCTGCTCCTCTTACCAAAATGCTCAAAAATACTTGCCTATTAAGAGTTTTTTTTTTTTATGATGAAGATGTTTCAACACCCATAAGCTCTAGTTTAGTTCCGCACTTGAAGATGACTCCATTAATTATCCAAAGCTGACATTTTATGCTTGAAACTGGGAAGGACTTGTTCCAACTTCATCTCCAAGACAAAACTAGCTAACTTTGGAATACTTTTCAGCTGATTATTATGTTTGTTTTGAATCAAAGAAGAAAGTGAGGCAACTCGTGAAAACAATTTTTGACCCACGTGTTTATATAACATTCTGATTGAAACATTCAAACCACTCTTTTTGGTTCGGCCGCAAATTAATTATTGTGCGCCGGTAGCTGCAAAAATTTAAAAAAACACACACACATATAGATATCGCGTTCATACAAAAATCCAAAAAAAAAAAATTCTTCAAAATCCCACTTATAATATATTAAAATATTATCGTAATCACAAAGATTACTATTTAGTTGCTTCTTATATTATCAAAACCGAACTATTTCCTTAGTAAGTGATTGAAAGTTACCTTGTTCTTGAACTGTTTGAGCTTGGTGTTCTAGAGTTGCACCCGACTCAGCTGCAGCAGCTAGGGAAAGATGATCGTTTCCAATACTAAGATTTGGGATTGGATTGCTGCTGATGCTGTTATTATTAGAGCTCCCGATAACCTGAGAAAGGGCAGAAACCATGGCGTTCATATCTTGCTGAGATCTTGCAGAAAAGAAAGGGAACATATGCAGCTGCTGATCAAATGGCGGCTGCTCCTCCTCCTGCTGCTGCGGCGGCTCCTCTTTCTCCTCCGATTCATGGGATGAAAAGGGCCTCTTCCCATGCCTTCGATCCACCGTGGCAGCCTCTGTTTCAACCCTTTTCAAAGATAATATCGATCACTTTTGAGGGATTTTTGTATTCTTTCTGAGGCTTAAACTGCCGAGGTTGTAGCTGAAAACTTAGCAGTGAAGTAGCGGTTTTGGATAATCCAATTGATGAGGGTTGAAAACAAGAGGTGGGGTTAATAGAATAGTCGAAAGATGGACAAAGCAAAAGGAAAACTTCGCATTATTTTAGGGTTTTGAAAATACAAGGAAACCAAATTGAAATATGAACAGTGATGTGAAAAGAATATCCAATGGGTTGAACATGATATTTTCTCTATGAGTCATAATATTTTTATTTGTCTTGTATTTTATTAAATTAATGTATTTAATAAATTTTTTTTTAACGAGTTATATTTATCTTTTCTGTGATTTGGTCAAAATACTGATTCCCTTTCGAAATTCCTGAAAACTACATTTATCTCATTTGACCGAAGTCAAATATTGAAAAAATTAAAAGACGAAAAAATATGACCATTTTTTACGAAAATAAATTTGAGTGGGTGTAAGTGTAAATTTTTTAATGATTTTTTAATTTAATAAAAATATTTATATCAGTAATCTTATTATTTTTTTTGTCGACTCAGGTTGTTTTAAGGTTAAGTGGTCAAAAAAATAAATATAATTGTCAAGATCTCGAGAGAGAATTGATAATAGAACCAAACACAAAGAAAATAAATATAATTCGTCCAATTCGTTTTTATACGAGAATATTATTATTTAATTTTGTCCATAAACTCCATAAATTGATCGAAGCTTTGACTCATGGTACATGTCAAGAGTAAATGTTTGATATACCTATGTTAGACTTTTATTGCTGTTACTTCAAGATTTCTTTTATCCCTTGGATTGGAGCCTTTATTTGCTTTCGGTGGTCTTTGAAAGTGTCAGATTATATTTATATAAATAATTATTTTTGTCGTTCAAAATTATTTATGTATATATTGATATATTAATATTAAAAATAATTTTAAATTATGTTTTAAATATATAATTTTGGATGAAGGAATTGTATTGGTCCACCTCAATTATCACTCCTCTTTTCCTAATTATCGTGCGAGGCTAAGTCCTCATGTAAACGTCTATGGATTAAATTCATTCCAAACAGTTTGTTTCTTTAATTTTTTAATCTTTTTATTTCTTACAAAAATTAATTTCTGATATTGTAATATCAGCTGGAATCATTTATAATTTTTTTTTTCATTTCTATAATTATTTTTTGATTGTCAACAAAAATTGGCCGATACAACTCTTACAATGGATGAAAAGAAATCTTAATTTTGAATTAAAGGCTAAATAATATTTAGAAAAAAATTTATTTTTAGTTTCTTATAAAACGTTTTGTGCCATGATGGTTGTTTTCAATGTTTATCGACGGAAATTATTTTTCTTACAGTAGAAATACCTCGCATTTACTTAAATTTGAGATTTAATTATTTTTAACAATTATCCATCTCTAATTTTAACACATACAAGTTGGTGTGTCAACCAATTTGAGTCAAAAAAATAATTTTTTTTTTAAATTAACACAATTATTTCAAATATAACATCACTTTCATAAAACACAATTTTTTTTTTTTTTTTTGAATCACTTGAGATTAGCTAAGAAAGGGTTTGACCCAAATTTAGTGACGACTTAACTGGTATGAATTAAAATAAACGTCGATTAATTATCAAAATTAAAAAATTGTTCAAATTCCAAATTTAGTCTTTAGAGGAACTAAATATAATGGATTTATAATCAACAGAAACTATTTTTGTCGATGAAAATTAAACCACAAATTATGTGTTGTCAAAGACTTTTTATATGGGACCAAAAATAACCTAACATTCATAAGAATTGATGGATCGTTGTAACTTAGAACTATTCAACCTTATATTGTATATATAAAATACTTTGAAAGACAATAATGCATCTTGAACCCGTTAATCATGCACTGAATAGGGAAATCATAAAACAATTCAAATGGAGGACATCCCAACAAACAAGCCCTATTTTTTTTTTTTTTTTTCTATTGATATCTTTACCTGTTAATTTAAAACTATATTAATTGAAATATCGAACGTGAAATTATAGACATTAATAATGATAAAAATATAGAAACAAACTTCTTCTTAATGGCCGAAAATTGTTTAAAAAATATAATTATTTTTATGAGCCGAGACAGTATATCTATATATATATATATTATTATTATTATTATTATTATTATTATGTATGCATTGACTTTTTTTTTTTTTTTCTCTTGTTTTGTTCCATTTTAGTATACTTTGGGGATTTCAACCAGTTGAATAGATTTCATCAATTGTTTTGTAAACTATTCCCTCCGGCAGAAGCAAAAAATTTGTCAAAAAGAGGAAAGGTAGCTTAATTTGACTGAAAATAAAAGTCTAAAGTATTATATTTTTATTAATTTAATAACATTTTATTATTCAGAAATTGAAATAATATCTTGGTCAATGTGGACATCCCAATTGTTTTATTAGTGTAGGGATGAGTCAGAGAATCCCTATATATATTATTAGCTCCATGATCATAGCACAGTTAAAACGTACCGTTTTTTCTCCTCTCATTCTTGACAATTTGAAAAAGCACAGGAGATGAATATTAATAAATACCACATATAAGTAGGGCTGGCAATTGCTGACACGACACGATAACCCGATACGAAAAAAAATGAGTTAGGGTTGAGATTTTTTACGCGTATAATAATGGATCGGGTTTGGGTCGACACATTTAGATAACGGGTCAGATTTGGGTCGACACGTTTAGATAACGGGTAAGGTTTGGGTCGACACGACGGGTTGGCGTGTTGACACGTGAACCCGTTAAGAAAATATTTTTTTAAAAATTAAATTTTATAACCTTAATAATTGATGAAACTTCCAAATTTTCAAATCAAAAATTCAACAGGACTTCCTATGGTGGTATTTTATTATTTAAATTTTCTAACTATAATTACCTTTGAATTTTATTTATTTTGGTTGGATTGAATTGGATTTTGGTTGTATTAGGAAGAATTTAAATTGATGAAATTTATGTTGATGTCATGTATAAGAATGTTATGGTTAAATTTAAATTTGATAGATACAAATTTTAGATGGTGTTATTATAAATAAACGAGTCCGTTTACGGTGGGCCTATAGGAGTAGGGTGAATTTTACTCCTACTGTAGCGTGCTACAGTAACGCGCTACAGTTTTTTTTTTACGCACAGCCTTTTTTAAAAAAAATACTTTTTTTAAAAAAAATAATAATAAGACAGTATATATTAGATCAACAGACATATAGACATCAAATCAGAGAATACTAGACATCAGATCAACAGACTATAGATATCAGATTAAGAATATAAAAGAAATCATACAATAGAACTAAAACATACTTAACAAGGGAGATCACATCAGGATTATATAGACATCAGATCAGGGAATACTAGACATCAGATCAACAGATTATATATATCAGATCAAGAATATAAAAGAAATCATACAATAGAACTAAAACATACTTAATAAGGGAGATCACATCAGGATTATATAGACATCAGGTCAGAGAATACTAGACATCAGATCAACAGACTATAGATATCAGATCAAGAATATAAAAGAAATCATACAATAGAACTAAAACATACTTAACAAGGGAGATCACATCAGGATTCTATAGACATCAGATCAGAGAATACTAGACATCAGATCAACAGACTATAGATATCAGATCAAGAATAAAAAAGAAATCATACAGTAGAACTAAAACATACTTAACAAGGGAGATCACATCAGGATTATATAGACATCAGATCAGCGAATACTTGACATCAGATCACAGACTATAGATATCAGATCAAGAATATAAAAGAAATCATACAATAGAACTAAAACATACTTAATAAGGGAGATCACATCAGGATTATATAGACATCAGATCAGAGAATACTAGACATCATATCAACAGACTATAGATATCAGATCAAGAATATAAAAGAAATCATACAATATAACTAAAACATACTTAACAAGGGAGATTACATCATGATTATATAGACATCAGATCAGAGAATACTAGACATCAGATCAACAGACTATAGATATCAGATCAAGAATATAAAAGAAATCATACAATAGAACTAAAACATACTTAACAAGGGAGATCACATTAGGATTATATAGATATCAGATCAACAGACTATAGATATCAGATCAAAAATATAAAAGAAATCATACAGTATAACTAAAATATACTTAACAAGATAGATCAAATCATGATTATATAGACATCAGATCACAAAATAGTAGACATCAAATCAACAGACTATAGTTATCAGATCAAGAATATAAAAAGAAATCATATCATACAACAAAAAAGTCCATAATATGTATCATAATATCTAAAATTATTTAATTATAAAACAAATAAAATGATAATGTAAAAATATTTTTTTTATAAAATTCAAAAATATTAAAAAAAAATACTAAATTGTCTAGAAAAAAATAGATGGAAAAAAGTTTCAAGGAGGAAGGCAAAAAAATAAAATAAAAAAATAGCCAAAAATAACAAAAGAAATGAAGACAACTGTAGCGTGTTACTGTAGCGCGCTACAGTGCGCATTACTGTAGCGCGCTGCAGTAGGAGTAAATTTGCATGGTGGTCCTAAATTATCTAAATAAACATGTATGTTTTAGTCCCTTGACAAATTCAGTCCCCTTTTTCTGTGGTAAAAATTTGGACCGAAAAATCACCTATCAACAATTAAACGGGTTACGCGGGTTAGGTTCGGGTCGACACGATTATAAATAGGTCGGGTTAAGATTGAAGTTTTCAACACAATTAATTAAATGGGTTGAGTTTGGATTGGGAGTTTCTCGACATGCTAACACGTCATCCCAAACACGACACAAATTGTCAGCCCTACATATAAGTGAGATTTTATACCCGTAGAAATTTGCACGCTTTTACACTTTAACATGCATTAGCGTTAACAAAGGATGGCGATGATTATTGTCTTAGCTGTACCTTCAGATTTAGGTATAAATGGTTTAGACAACATCGGTTCAACTGGTCAAACTAACTCAATCAAACTGTTTAAATGTGATTTGATTTATTTAATTTGACATATTAAATTATTGATTTTGTTAAAAAAATTAAATAATAATTATTAGTTTAAATTATATTTTTACCTTTAAACTGACCAAATCATCTTAAATACACGCTTAATCAAATACTAATTTTGATAAAAATTAAACGGTAAAGAATCAATGGTATACCCGTAATAGATTTCGACTTCGAAAAAAGACAAAACATTTAAAAGTGTTACTAATGATATATTTAGAGTAAAAGAAAAATAACTAAATGACGTCAAATAACGAGACTTGTCGTGAAAGTGAAGTTTTGGTTGCTTGACGTGTTTAATTAGTTTTTTTTTTTTTTTTTTTGAAGGAAACGTGTTTAATTAGTTCATTAACGATATAATTAGAATATGTAAATTAATTAATCTTAGGCAAATTAAAGAGCCTTTAAATCTATATATTTTAAAATCTCTACCCTTCTCTCCCAAACTCCACATTCAAAAAAAATATTTTTTTCCCATCTTCTCATTATATGGGAGGATGAGAAATAAATTTGTTGCAAGTTTTCATTTTCTTATTTTTTACTTTTGTCAATAAAGGGGATTAACCTCAATCTTTATTTTATTATTCCTTCAGTAGATTAAGATCTACTAGTAGAGTTTCGTTGATAAAATTTGTTGGCATGGTAGCGGCGTCGTTGATGATGTTCGTGGATTTGGTCCAAGAAAATTCAGTCATCATAAATCTAATTATTAGATTTATAATTTGGTATTTTTATCAGAAAATTAGTGATATATCTTTGTTCGGATTAAAATTTTGGCATGTGGTATATCCACGCTTGATAAGGTAGATTTATATAGGTTTATCCGTAGTAAACACAACAACAACAATGATATTCATATTTGTAAGTTGTGTTTCTTTGACTGTATCTTCCGTTTGTCAATCGTTGCTGGATGTTTTTCAATAAATTAATATATATTTTATTTAAAAAAAAGATCGTTTAAATCTTCTATCCTAAAATACATATGTATTAAGATATACACGATTAAAACGGCAAAAAAAAAAAAAAATTGTAGTAGAAAATGTAGAAATATTTTAAATCCTTCATGGGTTGGTCAATAATTACTACATAACACAAAACGATATCATTTTCGTACCAAAAAATAGTTATATTTATTGTATTATTTTAATTTAATAAATATGATTATTATTTTAAAACTTCAAAGTATAAAAAAAAAAAAAAAAAAGGAGGAGAAAAAAAAATAAATGTATATACATACATATATGGATGGAACCATGTAATACTAAATATCGCCCTTTTCTTTTATTTATGGTTGCAAAATAGCCATTTAAGAGACTATAAATACATAAAATAAATGATAAAGAATGCACCAAACTTAAGAACATGGAATACTCCGAAGACAAGCGGCAAAATGTTCTTGAACAAATAATGTCTAAAAGTAGGAATTTGGAATGAAATTTGGAGTGATTAATTAATTACCTTGACATTAACACATGATTAATTTCTTCCAAAATTTTTAAAAGCATTTTAGTGGACGTGGGCTGCAGCTTATCCTAAACGACAAAGCATGAAACAAAGAAAATGAACTTAATTCTAGATGCAAGAGTATGCATGAAATGCACAACTATAGTTTTGAAGTTTGAACTTGTTGCTTAACCTCTTTTTATTTGGTTTGTTTGTTTTTATCGATAATCGCATATTTCATTGAATAATTACTGTTATACGCACAAGGGTTTGAGGGAAATGAACAATTTATTGGGGTAAGATTTCATACCACGTTCTGATATTCATAAATTTAATAACCGTTAATGTTGAAGGTAAAAATCAAACTTTTAATATTGGAACTACAGAACGAAGCAAACTCAGATTTGATTTCTCAGTTTATATATGAAATCATTAAGCTTCAATAATTAACAGAAACTTCCAAGGTTTTTTTTTTTTTTTTTGTTATTTCGTTTTGGACAATCAGAGCAAGAAAAATTTGTTGTCTTAGTTTAAGAATGTTCGTGTTTCTAGAATTTTTGGACTCTGTATCCGTATAATAGCCTAAATGTTACCCTGTCTTTTAAAAAAAAAAAAAAAATTGAATTAAAAAAGGCATTAGTGTCTAATTCTAGAGAATTGCCAATTTTTTTTAGAAGCAAACCAAATATATACACATTTAGGTTGTATCCAGTAATAAACACTTCTAATTTAAAATAATTATTTTAAATATTAAATTCGAGTCACAAGTATATTAAATATATACCACTTAGGATACTCGGACCATGACAAATTACAAACCAATTAACTCAAATCCCCTAATTAAACGGCATTCGGGTCTATAACACTCGTATAAAAAGGAATATTAATACTACAAATTACAAAAAATATATCAGTCAATCAAATTGTATTCCCCTCTTAGCTTATATTATAAACATAATCTTTTTTCTGAGATAAAGGTAACATATTTCCTTTTTCTATAAAAGAAAATTTCTATTTCTTAAATTAAAATAATTTAACAATCAAAACCCTTTTTATAGGACTGATAGAGTAGCAAACAAGAAAAAAATTATAAAAATTGTGTTACAACACTACGAGGTGTATGATTTTTTTGAGCTTCTTTAAAATGTTTAATGACTTCTTCGTGTGACGGAATATTAACTAGGCCTTCAATTAAGATGAGGAAATAGAAAATATTATGTAGGACATATATATATAATTTAATTACTATATCTATAATAATTACTTTTATATATAGGAGGCAGAATACAGGTATAGAAACTAAATTTATCACCAAAATACCTGACGATGTCCCCTTATCAATCACAGTGATTTTTCACCTATCATGGCAACCACATCGATCTTTTATTCATTTTTTCGCAACCGTCTTTCATGTTTTTTTTTTCTCTTATTATTAGTCTAACTTTTAATTTAAACTCTTGTCACACATAAATCTGAATACATAAATCATATATATATATTTCAGACTATTATAATACGCATAGGCAGTTTGTTAAATATTATGAATAGTCAGAGGTAAAATATTTATAAGAATGGTTTGATTAAGATTTATCTTGTTCTTTAAAGTTGGTCATAGGATGATGTAGGATTTGAAATTTGCATAAAGGAAGAAGTAAACGGCACTATAACCGTAGGATAATGGTAACCCCAAGTTAGTAGTGTGGACTATCTAGAATTAGACGTACCATTCTCCTCTGAGTTAGACGTAGTAGGCATCCATTGATATTGATCATAAGCTTCTTTTTTTTTTTTTTTTTTTTTTTTTCCTTTGGAAGCATTTGATCATATGTCAAACTGGGGGGTTTGATCAATTCTAGGTTTTCAGGCTTTCGGCTGCTTAAGCAGTGGACCAAGTCTTCGTCTAATCATTAAGCATGGACTATCCAACATTAACATTATTTCTCCACCTACAAAACAAATAAATAAATAAATCCCTCTTTTGTTCTAAAAATTAGAAATATATTTATTTATTTTGTTATATTGAAAATAATATTGTGAATAAAGTTTGTTTTATAACTAGAAATAGTTACGGAATGTCGATTAAAATAAATTTCTCTAGATTTATGATATACCAAAGAGATGGCATGAGCAATTTTGAGAGTGGTATTAAATGTTGATTCAACCCTATAGTTAAAACATACTCAAACATAATTAGTCTTCTACAACAACCTCTCCTTGTTATAACAATATTAACAATCTAACTTTATATCTTACAAAATAATTTAGTATTTATATTTTTACTATTAAGATATTTTATTTCTAAACTTTTTTTAAAATAATTAATATAATATAAAATTACGAATAAATAAATATATAACTTACTCAAAATTAAAAAATATATGTATGCATAATTTAAAGAAGGTTATTATTATAAGAAAGATAAAATACATTTCTTTCGAACCTTATTTCTATGTATATTTTAGGCCGATCACTAGTAGTCTCAAAGTTATTTAAAAAAAAAAAAGGAAAACAGTAGTTTAATTTAAATTGGTAAAAAAAAATTAAATTGGTAAAAGTATGATCAAGAAGGATTAATTTTTGTCCCGCGAGTTGGATGGGTTAAAGATGATGGAAAGGTCATTTTACAAGATTAAATTATGGACCTTGGGGTCATCGTTCCGAGTCTGCTGACCAATTTTAAGGACCTTTTTTCCTTGCTTTGAATCAGACGTATGGACTTTCAAGGTCTTCCCATTTTTATAGGTCCATTCCCAGGGGGGATACCCAAAGGCTCTAGGCCTAGGTGGCTATAGCAACGAAGGACGATGACCGCGGATGTCAACCACCGAAAGCTCTCTTCCTCCTTTTGAGGCAGCAGTATTAAAAATACTACTAGTGAATACCAAAATGGGGATCCTCCTTCTTTGTTATTATTTGAACTTATGTCAATGTCAACGACTAAAAAAGCCGCTAAAAACACCGTCACAAAGTCTCCGTTTCATGTGGCTCCGAAGCTAGCTGCTACCAATGCCAGTTATCCCCGCTCCAGTTTTTAGTTTAAAGTCGTAAGCATCTGCTTCATTTTCAACATTGCTATCAGTAGTCCATGTTCCTTGTCGTAACTTACAAGGGAAGAAAATAAGGTTATTCCTTTGTCCTCCTCATTTACCAAGTCAAACACAAACCTGACAGAACACTCCGAACCATTATCTGCACTTTGGCGGTGGTAACAGTCAAAACATCCCATCCCAATCTGGGACCTCGCGGCACCTTTACGTTTCTTCATGTGAGAGTAGTAGAACACAGTTCCATTGGAACAGGGTTCCATAATCCAAACAGGTCATCTATACGTTCTCATGGGACTATGTTTCACTCTCACGTGTATACGTGAGAGTACAACACAATTCCAGAGCAAAAGGAATCCATTACAAGCTCATAGTCCCAAAGGAAGGCTCTACACAAATTTTAAAATCAATGTAGCTTTGTAATATTAACATGAAAGTTTCAAAAAGGGGGGGAAATAAAAGGGCATACTTCGCCTAAAAATGAACCAAGAAATTACTAGGGTGCAAAAAGTTTGGGATCATGTTGGTGTCATTGGCTCAAACTGAAAATTTACTTGACGAATGAAACTGAAGAAGATCCAGTCGGTATGTACAGTTCAATTTGTATTCAGCTACTGGGGCTTATGTTTCTGGCTTGCACATATGTCAAAAACTGGGAAGGTAATTCTGCTAGAAGTGATTGAACCACAGAGATCTGTCCGCCTGCAAATTGATGCACTAACATCACAAACACGCACAAAACCGGAGAAGATTTGAGAGGTAATAGAATCAAGTAGAAAGCTCATACACTCAGTAGTCTTTTTTTTGTTAAACTGGAAAGGCAGTAAGAAAGAAGTTCTAACAAAGCGACTCACTCTGTACGTCGCGGAAGGGAACAAATTGGACTATATCGCGTGATGCCACACGGCCTGTAGAACTTTCGAGTCTTTCTTTATCTCCATCCAAAATCTAAGACAAACAAGAGATATGAAAACCACAAAAGTGAATTGGATTACTCGTAGTAATTCTTTGGATGACTACACTTTCAAGAAAAGAAAAGCAACAGCATACCTCCATTTCTTTAAAGTCAGCTCCTCCAACCCCCACAATAAGGATTGACAAAGGAAGATCAGAAGCCTTAACAAATGCATCTTTCGTTTCTTGAAGATCTGTTATTACTCCATCCTGAAAATTGGTACGATGATAAATCTATGGAAGAATGGGTGTTCATTTGTACTTCACTGTGCTGCTTAACAGCACAATGATCATTCTAACAAACCAATTGACACAAATGACAAGTAAGATGTTGGACAATAATCTTTAGTTTCAAAATAGAGTAAACTGAGAACTCTGGCCCATGGAAAACCCACACAACATTCACATTTTTCAGTGCAGAAATTTTCCAGCAACTTCATTCTGAAATAAGGATGATAGTGGTGTGGGATAATTTGCTGTAGATGCACTTACCGTAATTATCAATAAAAGAAAGTACTTCCTTTGATTATCTGAAACGGCTTGACTAGCAATATTGGAAGCAGCAGTAACAATTGGCCCAAATAAAGTTGGCCCAGCAAGGGAAACATTATAGAGTGCACTTACATAAGCCGCCAAAATTCCTTGAACTCCTTCAACCTGGAACAAAGGAGACAACACTTGGTCAGATTGATTAAGTCTCACAGACAACATCAAGATCCTGTGTTTGAGTGCCCAGTAATAGAGTTGGATTCCCTTGAAGTTCCACTCCTCCTATTGGTCGAGTAGTTCATAGTGTAAATTGAGAAAGCTAGTTGTATTCAAATCTGTAGCCTTCTGCTAACTTATGCTTTCTTATCTTCTCAATAATCAAAAGACCTCTATTTTCCAGTACCCGTACCAGTAGTACCCATAGCTTGGCTTTAGTCATTTCACTACCATAGATGTATAATAGCTATTTGAGTTATTTTTGCAGCAGACTCACCTCACAATAGCTACTGCTACCATTTAAGTTAAAGCAATGAGAGACAGGGCCATCAATGGGTCGAGCACCAAAGCCCCAAGCAGGAAAACGTTTGTCTGAGTCATAGAACTGCAGCACTTCTCCAACCTCTGAGATTGCCTGAATTATAGAACATAAACATCATAAAGTAGTTCACATCGGAGTAATCTAATTAAACATCCTGACAGTAACAAGTTTCTCACTCTCTGATATGCATTTGGCCTTCCTGAAGGGTCAATATAATGCAGTGAATCAGGTAGGCGAGGATTTCCATTTGAGGCTGAAACATGAAAACTAAGAATTTAATACATTATAAAAGCAGATCTTCAAAATATGAAAAAATGCAAAAGAGGAACTCAAAGGATTCAGAAGTTAGTCCTCAAAAAATCAGTGGACTTAATTTGCGCCCTATTCTTTATCTTTTCCTTGTATGGTTCATTATGTGGTATTAGTTTCAAAGGGAAAGGCCATAGACCAGCATAGATCATTCAAGAGTATAGCATTTTACATTTGTTGCATAGAGCAAGTGTACCATTGTGGTGCCACTAAACCCTTTTGAGGTTCAATATTTGAAGAGGAAAGATAGTCTTGAAAACCTCTTACAACAAGAAAAAAAAATTTTAAAAATCATTTTTTTCCATTATAAGACCTACTTAAGTAAAGCATCATCTATATTTAAAATAAGATGAAGTCCTTTAGTAAATGAAAGAGGACAGGCAAACAACAAAAAGCTTAAAACAAGCACGTTCGGCCAAGGTCAGTTTCACAATAGTCTAGCTGGCTTCCGTTTAGTACACAACAAATTTTAGAAGCACCTTGCTAAAAATTCAAAGTTAACGAATTTATGAAGCTCCCAGCCTGTGTGATGCTTTGATATATCATTCAGCTCTAATTTTTGCAATCAATAAGTCTCTTTTCCGTGACTAGACAGAAAGATGACAATTTACCACATCTTATGGCCCTATGAATAATTTAACAGTAAGTCAAAGACAAATTGCATGAAATGGTAAACCACCATACCCGTGAAATCGATTGCCACCATGAAGTTCAGTTCATATCCACCGGCTAGGTAATCCAGAAATGTATGATGGATCTTCTCAGAAAATTTTTCAACAAAAATTTGACTCTTTAGAACCTGGTCAAACATTTAAGCAGATTAGAACCCCTAATTACTCAGTTACAGTAGACTCCTATTCTATTGCTGTCTCTTTACCTTGTTGGGATGATTCTGGCTGACAGCTGTAGGAATGAATAAATTTGCTCCCGTCCCTGTAGTATGATACTTTTCCATTTCTGCTAAAGATACCTGAACCTTTCTGAATGACAAAAACATTAAAAGGGGCACAATAGAGGATATCCTATAAAAAAGACAGAAAACAGGATGATAGTACAGAAAACCAGCGACTTACCCAAGTAAATCATGCCTTCCATTACCATTGAAGTTAAAACACTCAACAATCAATGGGCTGTCCTGCATTAGTTAATAAATTAGTGAAAACTCTTACATTCCGTACCCCTTCGCAATAGAAATTTCAGCATGTCAAGTGAATCTCAATTTTTAAGATCAGAAAACCACAAATGACCATGTGGGTCATTTGACAAAGCACTGGCAGGCATGTCAACCTTACCAAAACACTGTTTCTTAGAAGTTCTTACCTTAGGTTTAGAATTCTAGGAAAGTTGGGAAAGAAAAAGAAGGTAAAACCTAACAGACACCCACTGTATTGGACATTTGGAGCAACTAATAAAATAATAAGAAAAAATGCAAGAATAGTCCTATGGTCTAGTGTCAAATTTAGTCGCTTAGAACTAAATTTGGCACTAGGTCATACTATAGGAACTATTCTTGCATTTTTTCCAAATTAAAAAACAAACAAATATATCATGATTCAGATACAAATAGCTACATGTGACATGCTATGTTTCTAATATCGGAAACTTACCAATGACATGAAAGAGAATAAAATCTCAAGTAATTTGGTAGCGAAGATCACTTTTTCACTCTTGATTTTCAATTAAGAATGATATTTTTATTCTTTTGAGCACAAATGTGGAAATAGAAAAGTGCTACTCCTAACAAATGGCTCCTCACACTTGGTCATAAAGAAAGTCATCTTCTCTTCAGGAAGTATATTTAAAATATGGCATCCAATATGCAGGTTATAGTGTCTCACTTTATTTATTAACTCTTCTTCCCCATACAGAAAGAGGGAAAGCCTGGCAATATACAAAAAAGAGGAGAATTCTTTTCATACCACAGATATGACTTGAAGAGACAAATGATTCTACCTTGCTTCCTGCTTGTTGAATACTAACCAAAAGCGGCTTCCATCTTGGACTATGATCATTTTTTAAAACTTCAGTTTTGCAAATTGGGATGGTAACTCCACCTTCTGTAACTTTAGAAATCACCAGGAAAGGGTCCTGCAAGACACAACAGAAATCAAACTCAGCACCAACTTAATCTACTCCAATCAGGAAAGGGAAAGAAAAATGTAAAATATGCTTACACTTTTCGAGAACAAATCTTTTCCTTCCAAATCTGAACACCTCAGCACCAATTCAGTTGTTGTCTTTGAGGTAAAACTTTCTTCTCCGTAAACTGTGAGCTGACCAAGTTTACTGGGAATGGCTGAACCCAAAGATTCTTGTGTAAACGCGAGATTTAAATTCAAGGACTTATTTGATCTTGCGACAATCTGTAACAAAAGCAGGAAGATTTTCTGCTTATAACTCCACAAGCATATATAGAAAATAGAGGAAAGTTAAAGGAAATTGAACTTAAATGACAAGAGCCAACTACAACGATACTAGAATTATGGAGACAGGAGACTGTAATTTCAATACTAGACAACAGAGGGGAAAATCTAAATTGGACGATTCATTGAGTTACAGCTATATCTATGGGAAGATATAAGAAGGACCCAAGGGAGAGAAGGGAAAGAGAAAAGGCTGACAGCAAATTTGTTATGTCTTAGTTTTTGAAACTTTAATAAAAGATCAACAGATGTCTTCTCTAAGCAATGATATCCCAAGTAGAAAGAACAGTAAGTAGCATCAAACCTCATCATACAAAGAATAAATAAATACATTCTTAAAAGCTTGAAAGGCAAGTATCTCCACCTCTGATAATGCGCAACAAGCCTCGCCCAGGAACTGCTGTTCATCCAGCTTAAGTATCTGCAATGGCAAAAGTGTATATGTATGAGTGTTTACAGTACCCTTGTCCATAACTGCAACTATTGGAACAGCCTACGCTGACCGGTAAGATACGAACACTAGGAAGGACTCAGTTGTGTTGTGCACAAGAAATCCTTTATATGGACAAACATGACACACCTTGACGTCTGCATTGTGAAACTGAGTATCGATGTCATACACATGGAAACTGCAAGGAACATTCTCAATGTCAAAGGAGAAACAATTCTTGTATGATGTAAATAATGGGAGGAAAGAGTCATACTCACACTAAATGCTGCACCATCTCGAATTGATATGTAACATTGAATTTTCTAATCCACTTGGGACTTAAAGAATTCAAAATGACTTCAGTACGACCAAGCTCTTGAAGTGACCCATCGTTTCTTTTTGTATAAACAACAGCCATAGGATCACTCTGGAAACAAACAAAAGATTTCTAAATGATACTACAACTATAAAAACCTAATAAGCACTTCTGCCTGTGTTATTGAGATTCGAGAACCACAGGGTGAATGGAAATATACAATTTCTCTTAGTTTAATGCATGGAAGGACACAATTACTATAATGAATCCATAGTGTAATTGATCAACAAACCTTGGATAGCACATCCCTGTCCCGTAAGTTTGTTGCAGAAAGAGACAACTGCACAGAAGAAGAGTCTTTGTGAGATACCTATATTCATCGAGGTCAACCCTCATCAGAAGAAACCACTGAACTTATTAATCTAAAGTTTTACTAGTAGTTATAATTTTTTCCTGAGAAAGTTGAATTCCGCAAACCTAGCAATCCTATTTCCAAATGCTAACAATGTGATACCGCCCCAAGCTCGCATGAAAAGCAAGCACGAATATCATTTTTAAGGCTCTTACTGTCATAGGCTTCCATTACTGGCAAACATTTTCCAAATTTTTCTCAAAACAATTGTGTGCACTGAGTCATTTACTTCTGAGATTACGTTTTTCCTTACTAGTCGTACCCTACCCTGCTACATGTATCAATTAATCATATACACATTTCATCAATGTACTCTAACAAATCAACTCACACGCATTTGACCTACTTAAATGTTCTCTTCATTTCAGGTAATCCTACAAAAATGCAGTAATCCACTTCAGATTGATTTTCCCTAACCAAGAGTTCCACAAATTCTTTACCTAGTTTCAGACCTTCAGTAAATTCTCAAACAAGGAAAGATTTAGACGAGCAATCAAATAACATAAATCTAATGACCTTTAAGGACTAGCGATATCTCTTCAATTTGTTAGTTTATTTAACAACATTTTTCAAGCTACATAAAACTAAGCATTCTGAAATTCATTTAAAATAAGAGCAATCTCAAGTCACTACATCAGTTCTCCACAAGTGATGAAACAGAGAAAACAACAAAGTCAAAATTATCCATCACAGCGTCATCCAAACCAGCTCCATTGTTATTCATCCCTCGTATTTCCACTCATTTCACATAAAACAATCAGCAAAACAGGTAAGGAAATGCAGCGGGGAAAAAAAATCTTCAGAATCTATAAGAAATGAAAAACCTCGATCTGAGAGTATAAACCGTGGTAGCCGCGAGATTTAAGAAACGCATCCACCGCTTCGTTGGGAGCGTTGGAATAATTAGCTTGAAATGAAGCAGTGCCGCCGACAGCTGACCGTCCGCCGGCCACGTCGGAGAAACAATTCCCCATAGCCGCCTCCGCCGCCTCGTACAAACTTTCGACACTTTCCGTTTACTACTGGTCTACTACACTAACTTACAGCGGTTACGTTCACGGAAAAAATGTAAAAAGAAACTGAAAGGAAAAAAAACAGAGAGTATTGTATTATATATATGTATTTATAGAGAGAGAAAGGCGATTGTGGAGGAAAAATAAAATTTTAAAAAAGAAAAAGAAATTAATGCATGAAGATTGCTAATTAAGCAGAAAGAAGCGACAAGGAAACAGAAGGAAGGATTAGTTAGAAAGAAGGTGGACCCCGCAAGTGTTGCTGTCTGGCTGAAGCTAAATCCGCGTTAAAAATTTTACTGTTTCAGACAACATGGATGCATGCTCCTTTCTTCCAAAAGAAATAAATAAAACCCTCAAAAAATGAAAAAAGAAAAACTAATAAAATTGAGATTTTTTAAAATCAATTTTACCTTTTTGTTTTCATTAATGATATATTTTTAAAGAACATTTTTATTTTTTTTGTAATAATATAAATTTTATAATTTGTATTTTCAATATTCACATTCTAAATTTCAATGAACGGCATGATATTTTTTTCAAATATAGACTTTAATATGACGATTTAGGCCTATATAAGAGCAGACGACTGTTTAGAAGTTCGGTCGATTTTTTTTAATGTCATAGAAAGAAATTTATATTTATAATATATTTATCATTCTGGCATGACCCACTAATTTATTTTCAACCATCTATCTAAGTGTTTTCATCAATAAAAACATCATGTAAATTGATTTGGGAGATTTTTGAAACGGGTGGATTGATTTGAAAATATTTTTAATATGGAAGTGGTTAATCGGATGAAAATGAGGGGATTTTTCTGGATTTGAGATTAGATTCCTCATTTTGGGATAAATTTTTGCCTTTTTATTTTTTAAATGGTAAGGACATGGAATACTAATTGATGGAATACCGTGTCATATGCTAGTGTAGTATAACAATTATTTTTTAGTGGATTTTGAGCGGTCAAACTTGGTTCAGTGAGTTACATATTTGACCAAAGGGACAAGACAACTGAATTATTGTACTGAAGTGGTTCACTTTCTTGTGATATTTCGTGTGACGAATTTTAATTATTTTATTTATATATTATATTTCATGTTAATTTATATATATTAGTAACATATAGTTTTAGTAGATTATTTTTATTTTTATATTTTAGTATTATTTTATTTTTATATATTTTTAAGATTTTTTTAACAATATGTATCATATTTAATAATTTAATATACCCTAACCTTTTAAAAAAGTGAACCCGTCGTGTTAAAAAATATAAAAATGTAAATGATTATGTATTACGTAAAAATTAACCGAAAATACAATATATAAATAAAGGAATTGGAATTTGTAACAGAAAGTGTCACAGAGAATCTTAAGCCGTCAGAAAGTATTATTTTCTCACCTCCACATTATGTTACACTCAAATAATAAGTATATTATATAATATTCTTAAATTATATTTGATATATTTTTTAATTATATTTTATTTTAAAAATAATTTATTTTCATGTGATATTTGATATATTCTCATATTATAAATAATATATTATTAATTACATTTGAAATAATGTTTGTTATACAACATGTATATTTTTCAAGTGGAATCCACTAGAAGTAAAATATAAAAATTTTGACAAGGAGATGTAGATAAGTGGTAAGTACTCCTCACTCAAACAATAAATATTGAATTCGAATCAATTTTGTATCAAAAAAAAAATATATATATATATATATATATAAATTTTGGTAATTTTTGTTTTTCTATTTTTGACAATTAATAATTTTATAAAAAAATTAAGGTTCCAATTTTTTCTCTTTCTAAGATTATAAATCTTACCCTTATCCTATGTCAACTAATAATTGTGGTACTAGCTTTAGAAAAATGTCCTAAATTCACATATAAATAATGCTCATGGCAATATAGCAATAGATGGTAGGTATCAGGTCGTTTTGAGTTATATAATACGTGAGAATTTTGTTTTAATAAGTCATTTCCTTATTTTTAAATGTTATTATGAGTGTAATTTGTAAAAAAAAAATTATGAGTGTGATAATATATATAACAAAAACGGTTAATAATGCCAAATCTAATAGGAGAATATACCATAAATACATTTATGAAACCTATGTTATGCCCACGATATACTCCCTCCATTTCAATATATAACTCGTTTTGACCAAAACACAAATATTAAAACTGTAATCAATTTTTAAAAATTCTCATAACTTTTAATGGTTAAACCTGTTATACCCTTATTCAATGCATTTTTGATAATAGTGCTATAACTTGGAATAGTCATGATAAAAATAAGTCCCAGTGAAATTATAAACTAAATAAGGGTAATAAAGTAAAAACAATGAATTGTTTCCTAGAAGTAGTCAAGTGACTTATATTTTGACCAGCTCCTTAATGAGTAAAAATGACTTATATTTTGAAATGGAGGGAGTAATAAGTTAAGTACTCCATCCGTCCCGATTTATCTATCACTTTAGGATTTAATTTTTAGTCTAATTTATCTGACGCTTAAAGTTACTATTCCTATTTTAACCCTCATCAAACTCTGAATCTTTTATTGATATTAACAAATTCAAACCAATTGTATTAATTACATTCACTAAAGTATTAATTACGGTCATTGGTAAGAGTACAATCTCTCATTGAAAATACTAGTAAACCTATTTAATTATGGGTGAAAAAGATATTTTATGAAACAAACTGATTCATTAAATGTGATTTTTAAGAACTGTAAAAATTTTAAAGTGACAGATCAATCGAGAGTAATTTATAATTAAAAAAAACAAACAGTAAAAAAAATCCACCAACTTTAGAGGTTGAAAAATGTAGTATAGTTTTAAAGTGAGAAAATTAGGAATGCTCAACTTTTAGGAAGCATACAATTAGTACATTAAACGCATTCGCTTCGGTCTTCCATTGGAACAAAGTTGAAATACACTAAATTAAAAGCCCAAGATTTGACGGCCGGGAGGTAAAATGTTGACTTCGATTTGGCACGCATACACAACATTCATTACTTCCGTCTATTCTAACACCGTAAACCTAAATTCATATTATAAGTTATTTTTTCGATTTAATGAACATATCAAAATTGATATAAATCATTCGTCTAATTTAAAAAAAAATAAATAAATATTTTTATTTATTTACAATTAATTAATTATAATATATTGGTATATGTCTTTTTCATATAGTATTATAAGTTACAATACTGCTATCAAAAAAATGGATGGATTAAATAGAGGCATATTAGATATTTTCAAATTTAGAGAAGCTTGTATTAAATGATTATTTTTTAATATAGTTGTCTGACAAAAAATGATTTATAATATAAAATAAATTGAGTTTAGATTAACTTTTTTCTCGCTTTTTTCAATCATTATATGCTAATATTAGGAGTATGTTGCAGACTATTTTGTGTAAAAATGAGAACAAGTGATTGATTATGGAAGAAAATAGTGAAAACACATTAAAAATGGTTATATTTTAATATAATAAATTAAGTATATAGTAAATTAAGTAAAAATATATTACTCCATGTCTCGTGATATAATTTGACAGCTTTTTGAGGAAAAGGTTTAAAACTGCTGATTTTTCCAAATTGCCATACACTAAAAGTTTCTGTATGTGGTGTGTGGGGTTTGACATGGGCCAAAGTGGCTTGACTTAGAATCTTGCTTTGTTTAAACCCAAAGCAACCAATTACTGTATGTTGTTTGGTGGTGATAACAACAGTAGAGAGCATCATCAATCAACAAGATTTCTCCCTTTTCCCCTAATACCAAACCTACCAAGAATGTCAACTCCATTCTAACCATTCTAATGCTCCATCTTCCAGTCTTCCACACCAGTTTCTTTATACTTCCCTCCTCCTCCGTCCTAGAATAATAGCCGAATTTCGCATACTGTTACAGTTCACCGAACATGACGATCCTCCTCCATTCTAGAATAATAGCCGTATTTCGTGTATTGTTATAGTTTACCGAACATGACTATTATTCCGAGTTGGAGGGAGAATTGTGCGTGCAATAAAGGAAGACTACGTTAAGTTAATGTTAGTCTTATCCATCTACACTTGTGTTCACATGAACTTAAAAAAATGACAACAGAGACAGACAAGTATGTATGGGATATTTTTCATTTCTGGGATGTCTCGTGTTGGGGCGTCGCGTCCTGATTTCACTTCCTAAAAAGTTGGTGGTCAATTGACCACGTAGGTCAAGGGGGTCAAGGTCAAGGTCAACCACTAAGGGGATCATCTCCCTTTGTGGATAATGGATGGATACTTACTAGTGGGACAAGTAATAAATCCATACAAACTACTACCACAAATAGAACTTGGTAAGGTTAATGGATGTTTCTTTTTTTTTTTTTTTTTTAATTGTGTGGACATTAGAATGATTGAGTGTATGGTTTTATACCTTAGTCATGCTATTTACACTCGCATTCAACTCTGTTGCTCAAATAAGTAGATCATCCTAGCTGCCCCTGAGACATGAGGTACGAGGAAGAAGGTGCGGGTAGCTGCCCGTGAGGTGGAAGGTAGGAGGAAGATGCAGGAGGAACATTCTGATGAGGCCACCCAGGTGGTGGAGCTTGTAACTTAACAGTTGAAGAACCATGACCGGCGGTTGGCATCGGGTGGTAGTAGTTGAGAGCCATAGTTGGTCGGTTTAGAGTATTCTGAGAGTCCCTTGGCCAAGACGATTCATGATGGTAAGGAGCAGTTCCTTGGTATTGAGCATTCTCTCCTCTCTGTAACATATAGGGATGAGGATGACGGTGATCAATCCCCGAGCCGACAGGTCGAGGGGCGTGAACCGCCTCTTGTGCGGGCCCATACCTGCCCATCCAGTAATTCCAGGTGTTACATTTTCTATGGCATGAAGAACAACTATCTCAGCAATTAAGTATCAAAAAGTTCGAACCACCTGAACTATAACTTGACAACAATAACTTAACATGTTTAATAGGTATTGGGGAACACAGAGCACACTTCGTAAGCCACTACTTTTAACATCATTCTTTTTCCCATTGCATAAGACGTTACGCCTCAATGAATGAGGTGCACTACATCGAACAGGTTTTTGACAAATTCGCGCAACTGGGAAGAAGTAAAGGAAGTAAAAGTCATGCAGTGAGAAGAAATGGAAGGCATACATTGCCACTTGCAAATTAATAATCTGCTTATCAGAACTAAAATATTCATTTAATAGAACAGCAATAACTGCAGTAATGACTTACCCAAACACCTTTGGCTAAAAGAGACAAATATAATTACTGCATCTAATGTACATGCCATTCAATGCCAAACATAAGAAATTACCTAGCAATTTCATCACAAACTTCACAACACAGAAAAATGCAATTAGACAAAATGTAATTGTGGAGACCAGAAATGCTCCAGAAATGTGTCATGCATTGAATCCACAAAATCAAGATACATATCACTTCACTTCACTTCACTTCACTTCACGTAGCAAGGGAACTGAAAAGGAAAAGAACAAAAGTACCAGCGATAAGGGTTCTGCATGGTCGGGGCTTGTCCTTCAGAGAAGTACGCCTGTTGAGAATCTGCAGAGTGGTAGAAATCAGTGGAAGTGGGGCGAAATCCATGCTCCATTGGTTGAAGGGAATGCTGAACAGGGCGGGAAAATACATGTTCCATTGGTTGAAGGGAATGCTGAACAGGGCGGGAAAATCCATGTTCCATTGGTTGAAGGAAATGCTGAACAGAGCGGGAAAATCCATGTCCCATTGGTTGAAGGGAATGCTGAACAGGGCGGGAAAATCCATGTTCCATTGGTTGAAGGGAATGCTGAACAGGGGGGCAAAATCCATGCTCTATTGGTTGAAGGGAATGCTGAACCGGTGCAGGAATCGTGTGATTCAAATGCTGCACAGTCTGCACCTCTTGTGCAGGTAGAGGCTGCAAACTTTGAGGAGCATGGGAATGCTGCATAGAATACAGATATGGATACAATGAAGCAAGCAGCTTTCGTTGATCACGAGTATGAGGTGTCACAGGCACATATGGATCTTGGTATCGATCATCTGATGATGAAATTTCCGCAGGATGCTTAAATTTATCATCCATGTCGGATGAGGGCAGTTGCTGAGTTGAGGCTGCATTTGGCAATGGAAGAGGAGAATAAGTTGGTGACAATGCAGCAAGAGGAGGGAAAAGCGAGATCAAACGTGCCACCTGCATTAAGGTATCTGCAATGTAAGGATAAAATATACGGACGTCAAGAAAGTAGCAAAATAGCACAACAAACAGATTTCTTACTTGCTTTTCATTAAGTTCTTGATTAAACTTGGAACCACTGTAACTATCCTGAATGGCACTTTTAAAGGACTTCTCTCGGATGGGCATACACTCCTTAAAAATTCTAAATCTAACCTGAAATAAAACAGAAACAGCCACAAGACTAAAAATGCTTTGTCTCCAAAAAGCCATCAGATTTGAATGACGATTAAATATGCACAGTACATCAACATTTGAGCCATTCCATGAGAGAGATCTCAACTGTATTTGAAAATGATTCAGGCATTGAAAATAACATATTACACAAGTAACCCAGGTATGAACAAACCATCAGGTTTTTATCCCACTACCAAAATACTAGTTAACCATTTAATTCCAGTGAAGGGAATTAAACACCAAAAAGGATACCTGTGAAGGGAATTTCCCACCAAAAGCGGCTGGTTCCAAGTCTGTATTTCCTTCAGATGTTGCCTCATAGACACCATACAGAAGTTTTGATTCAAAGTCAAACAGAAAAAGCTTCGCACCAGGTTGGATCCTCTCAACAACATCCCTTTTACCAATGGGAAGCCCAAAAACACGAAACTGATAACACTCTGGTTTTGTCTTTCCATTACACATAAAAATAAAGCCATGTATCCTAGACATCTCTTCAAACTGTAATGCAGCTCCAACACCCGAAGCATAAACAACAGAAGATTGCTTCCTCCTGATCAAACCTGTTCCAATGAAAATGAAGGGGACCCTAATAAGAAACATGAACCCAAGTCTCTTAAAAAAGAAATAATTGTTCAATAAATAAAGAAACACGTCTTATTGGGCACAAATACAAAATTACCTTGCAACAGAAATTAGAACTAGTAAAATGCTACTCTCAACACAATGTGCCCCCATCAAAGAGGATCTTTTGCAAAAACATCAAACTTTGGTCCACCTTTTTTGTACTTCATGAGAAGTCAAGTTTGTTCAATCAAAGCAGCAAGTTTCCTCGTAGGCAGCTAAACTAACTGTAAAACTTGCCATTCGCAATTCAATACCGAACTCTGATACGATAACCACAACTATTTACAGAGCAGAAGCTCCGAATAGTTGAAAATGAATCTAATAATCTTACAAAGAAATAGAAACGATTCAACGCCATGCATAGAGAAAAGGAAACGAAATAGAAACTTTAGTCCGTACCACTACAAAAATTGAAAATCATTCAATCCATGGCATAGCCTTCATCAAACTAGGACAATGACTCTAAGTACAAACAGAATTTGGGAGAAAGAGAAGTTACCCTAAAAAATGGGAGAACTTCAATTTAAACGAGCACAGCACAAACATAAACAGTGAAGAACAGCAGCCGATTAAATCGACTTCATTGCTCCGTTTCACAACCAGTTTCGAGCTGAAAACAAAATCGTGGCGCTCCGAACGGGGATACCTGAAGCCGTGTCGGGGGATTAAGAGTAGAGAATTTACTAGTCCAAAATTTAGGTGAAGCGGCTCAACCCTAACTACAATTCTAGCAGTTTTAAGCGTCTTCTATGGAGAGCTTAATTTAGAAAACGGAAACAAATGAGGCTTAACCGACAGCAATTCAAGAACCAGCCGCCGGAAAAGTTTTGGGGGGGAAGGGAAGACACGTGAAAAGCTTTTACAGGAAAAAAACATGACGGAGAAGAAGAATGAAAGGTCAAATTCAAAATTAGTTGGCTAAAATGGTAATAAGACAAAAAGTTAACACCTTCCAAATTAATTATTCAAAAAAATATTGATGAATATAGATTTTATTTTTAATATCAATATATTAATTATTTTTTTTGAAATAATATATTAATTAATGTTTTGATAATTAATAATTATAAATAAATCTCCCAAAATTTAAATTACAAATTATTTATAAGCACAAGATAATGCTCATTAACTCAAAATCAAAATCTGCATAGAGGATTTCTTCTCGTTACTAACTAATTACATGTGTTTATTCGAATTTGGAAATCAAGATCAATGTAATTGTCTTTAACTTGTTTTTGATAATATTCATTAAAAAAAATTTAATTATTTTTAATTACTTTCAATGTTATTATAATTCTCTTACTCTTTGTGATTGTCTTATTGATGTAAATAGAGAGATCACGATCATTTCTTCTGAATGGGACAAAAGTGGTGGCTCCTATCTCTTGGAGCAAATTGAGTTGGTCATCCACTACTTCATATAATTTCCTCCCACAGTAAACTATCCTTCTTTTGGAAGTTTTCTTGCCTCATTTTAAACAACTATGTACTTATTAATGTAACTCTTGCAATAATTGGATTCCAAGAATCTGACAAATTGCATAAATACGTCTAGTTTTAGCACAAATTATACCCTACTCCTAGGAGTAAGGTTTTTGTTTAAAAAACCAGATTAATGATGGCAAAATCGGGATTGAACCGGGTTCTGTAAATCCTTCCTACCTTCACATCGCATTTAATGCGCATTTAATGCTGCTGAAGGGAAATAAAGGTTCACGCACATCAAATGCTGATTTTTTGGTCTATTTTGTTGCTCAGCAGACAAATAATGATGACGGGCGGTGATTTTGAATTTCAAATTTGGTATCCATTTGTGGCAGTTTTAAGGGACGATAGTTTATGTAAACTCGCTTTTTGTGTTTATGTAAACTCGACTGTGTGCTTTATGTAAACTCGACTGTGTATATTTAAGGGCACTATAGTGTTATGTAAACTGCAGTTTACTGCAAAGTTTATGTAAACTTGCAGTAAACTGGTGCTTGGGCAAAGTTTATGTAAACTGCAGTTTACTGCAAAGTTTATGTAAACTGTAAAGTTTACTACAAATGAATCAAAATGATATTTTTACACTAACAAAGACCACTTTGAACCAGAAAAGAGTATTTAACATAAAACAAAATTATTTTGACCAAAAAATCAGTAGTTTACATAAGTCAACAGAACTTTTGCAGAACGCATCTCTGTTCTCTGTTATTTTTCGGAAAATCTAGAAAGCCAAAATTGTTTATATAAATTTCTGAGTAAACCTTATACAAAGAGGTTTAAATCGAGCTATAGTTTGCTTAAATCGGACAAAGAATGAAGAAGATATGAATTTTTGAATTACAGTCATTACTTCAGATTTTTTTGCGAAAAGAACAGCACTTGCAACTCTATTTCAGAGCTGATTTATGGGAGATTTACAAGTCCAAATAAAGATCCGTAAAATTATGTGTAATCCTTGTAAGGAGAGGTTTAAAACAAGCCAAAGTTTGATCAAAACGGATGAGAAACGATGGAGATATGGAATTCCAAAGTTTGATGACAGCTGCAGAATTTTCACTTCAGTTTACATAAACTTAACAAGGGAGATCACATCAGGATTATATAAACACCAGATCAGCGAATACTTGACATCAGATCAACAGACTATAGATATCAGATCAAGAATATAAAAGAAATCATACACTAGAACTAAAACATACTTGAGATGGTTCTAGTGTATGGTATGGTTCTAGTGTAATGGTGAAATTGTAGAAAATGGTATGGGTTTTGAAGCTTGAGATGTGTAGAGTATTTTGGCGGTGAGATATCTTCAAAAATCTTCTCGGAATCGGCAGCAAGAAGCTACGGGGGAAGAGAGTTTGGGGAGAGAAATCGCTAGAGAGAGAAAGATAAATGGATGAAGATTTGGGGAAAGAGGAGCTGATGTTGGTTATATTATAAAAGAGGCAAGTTAAAGCCACCGTCATCCAGCCTCATGTTTTGTGATTTTTTTTTTTTTTTTTTTTTTGCTAGGTACTAACTGCTAGTTTTAGTACTTCTTGGAACTCTAATGTAGGAATGTTTCTTAAAACCTGCATTGATGTTTTCCTTTTTCGGGACATCAAAATCATGATGTCTTCAAGATTATTGACTCTCCTCTCCACGATGAGGAAGTTATTAAAAAGACTCTACTACACAAAGCCACTGACTTTGACTTTGGCTTTGAAGATCTAGAATGATGGTGATTTGGTCGCCAGAGATATCATCAGATGCAAATTAAAACTAAATCATGCGGTGTGAAATAAACTGTGGTTGCAAAGGTAACTGCGCAATGAAGAAGAAAGACAAGTAGTCGGGCTGAAAAAGGTGCCAGACGTGCTTTGATGGAGGAGGACCATAAATCATTGAAGGAAATACTCGCAACCCTCAAAATGAAGTGCAAAACCATTCAAGCCTACACCATTCATGGAGTTAAAACAGGCATATTGCAGCTACATTACAAGGAGGGGAAAACAGCCATAGCAGCTTGATGAAGAAAGTGGTGAAGTTGGCAAATTTCTTAGTTTGGTGTTGTTTGTATTGTTTCATTGGCAGAAGTGTTTTTGCTGAACATATTTAAATATAATTTATACTCAGGGAGCGTGCTCTCCTATTCTCTCTTCTGGTATTGGTTTTTCTACATTCATAATTACGGAAGTTAATGTTTTGATATACATGGTGATATTTTGTAGTTTTAAAAAAATCAACAATACATTTAAAAAATAAAATTAATTTTTAATTTAATCCATGTCAATTTAACTTCAAAAAATGCTTAAAAGTTAACCAAATTAAGAATATTCCATTCAATTAAATACTTATTACTATTTTTTAAAAATTCTTTTTCTAATAAGTTATTCATTTATTTTCTTAATATTATTCCAAATAAACCAAATCCTAATGTAAATATGAACAATATTGAAAGGAAAATATTTCACCCTCAAAAACGCCTTATAAAATCTCATTTCCAAAATCACATAAATATTTCTTATTTTCAAAATACTAATTTCTAAAAGTTTCACAATAGTGCATTTGATTTATTGGGAGAATTAATTTCAATGAATGTCCTTAATAAATCAATTCATATTCATTTTTGCATTACGAAATACGATCAAGATAGTACAATAGTGTAATATTGATATTCATTTTTACATTTTTTTTCCTACAAAATAACAAATTAATTTCTTATAAATTTATATTACAATATAATATTACACTTTCAAGTCCCGGCTACAAGTTCAGCTATGAACTAGTACAAAGAAAAAAAAAAAAAGAAAAGAAAGAATGGCTCCAAATAGCGCCTTACTTCACTTTACAATTGTCGATTTATAATACACAGCCACCAAAACTCGCCGAAGATCATCCTTAAGTGGTGTAATAAAATGAGTCCATTTGCCTACTTGAACTCCCCTACTATCCATTCAAGTTCAGCTCAAAACCAATGAAAAAATCAGAACTTGAAAGGTTCCATTGAAGAACTACAAAGACTAATAATGCATACAAAATCCTACACAGAGAAAGAACCAAAAACAGCTTAAAAACACAGTTCTAACCCCTAATTAATCTTGTGCAGCCCAATACTGAGGTCTGAAGATATGGATATCATGAGGGGTAGAGTATTGTGCCAAGCAGCCTTGAAAACTCTTTTCTGATGAGCTTTAATGGACTGGGATGGGGTATGGGATGTATACCTGATATCAAATATGTGGATAATCGGATCGGCTGAGCCGGATGAAAGGTACAAACCGTCCGGGGACCATGACTGGTTTATCAGGGCGGATTGAGAATCACTGCTTTCTTGCTTCCAGCCGAATGTATGGATCTCTGAATGCCTAGATCGAATATCGAACAGGCGAAGCTGTTCTCCTGGGGTCCTGAAAGAAAGTTGCAACATGAAATCCAAGTTTTAACGAGTATAATGCATTGCATTGCTAGTTCTTCAATATAACGAATGCGTTGTGAAGGCGCAACTGAAAGCTATTAGAAAATTATACAGACCTCTTCGGATCGAACCAAATCCAGAGAAACTTGCATTAAGTCTTTTATAACAATCCAATGCAAGAAAAGACCCCAGCGAAAACTGTACACTTAACACTAGCAATGGTGTATGATAAACTGAAAGGAGATGATTATTTACAATGTAAGCATTGTAGTGTTAAGACCGTCATCTTAGGCGACGTCTCTACGAACTTAGCTATAGTAATGGCATGTTGTGACTACTAATTAGTACATTACTATTAAACATTTAATTTGATTCTGGACTTCAAAAGTCTAGGATGAGTACAATCACACATGCAATTAACCAGAAGCACAGCTGAAGAATTTTAATTTTATTAATAATTACTGTAGATCACTGCATATATTTGTTTTCAGCTTCTTTGTTGTACAGTTAAACAAACACAGAAGATTCTCAGTATCACCATATCTCCATTCCTCCACATAGGCTTTAGGACAAACTTCATTCTAGGGATTCTAGTGGCCACATCACATTTATCTGTCTAAATTTAATTTGCAAACAACCAGGTAGTTTAAAATGCACGAAGAAGTAGAAAACTGCAGCTGAATGTGAATCAGGAAGACAGATTCATTGCCAATCAACCAATGAATTCAGAAAGGAATAGAAAACTACACAGATTGTAATGTGAACCTTCAGCTGATAGAAAATGGTAAAGGCTCAATGAAAGAACAGCATATGAAAATGATGGTTGCTGTAAGAAGATTCTAACAACGTACCCAGTCTGAACCATGAAGAGGTTGAAGTCGCAAGGATTTGGCAGAACACTCATACATTTACTGTCAATTTGATACTTGTAATCTGACCTCATTGAAGTTACATCAAACCCAAAAATTCTCTTGTCAGCACCTACAGACAGAACCTTTTTCGTCTGCTGAATTCCAGCAACTCCCATTACAGCAGAGGAATGATAACTTCGATGCAATATTTTGTGTTTCCATGAATTTTCACTGTCATTCTCTGTCCAGAGGATAACTGCATGATCACTGCCACCAGTAACAAAACAGGTATCATCCCACGGCATGAACTCTATGCTGTTAATGATGCCTTTAACGTGAGGCTTCTCATCTAAGAAACTCACACGCGATCTCTGTTAACATCACAATGTCAAAAATAAGAACTCGGGTAATGCAAAAATCACAAAGGAAGCATGTCACAGATAATAGAAGTAACTTGGATCATTTAGTATATTTGACATGGTGTCAAGGGCTAGAAGTAACTTGGTTCATTTATGTACTCCCCCATCCCAAAAAAAAACGAGTCATGTTTATTGAACTATTCTTGGCACTCCTTTTTTGGGACGGAGGTAGTACATTGGACTCGGGAAGGTGTAGCTTTGACAAGTGAAATGCATCAGACGACAGCATTGTATCTCAGATATAAACTTCTCACGTAGAATTTCTAGCAGGGGGACCATGGCTAAACCAAGTTTTCTGTTCATGGGGGACAGACAACAGAACTATTAATTTCTATGCACATTTGAGAAAACAGAACCACAGCATTATACATGTGATGATTACAGTCACTAATGCAGTTCAAATTCAGGGAAAATAATTACACAACGGTACACAAACAAAATTCCCAGTTCAAAGGTGGAACACAACCTACAAAAATGAAATTTTAAGATAGACATGTCCACAAATAATTTACTTTCTTGCGTTATGAAGCTCTTCAGAACTTATAGTAGAAACTAATGGATATGAACTGAAGGATAGTGATATTGGATCATTCAACATGGATGTACATGTTTCTCCTTTGTAATTTTTACCAAAGCAGTTCATTCCTATCCAACTCACAAATTAAGCCTTAATCTAAAACCATTATGGCTTTGGCAATTCAACGACACACCACTTTGGAATATTTGAATATTCACAATTACATATTACAATTAGTAAGTTTATAGTACAAAGATAAAGAGATTTAGGTGAATAATATTTGCTAAGCATCTATAACCTAATCATGCGCAAAATAAAGATTAAACATAAGAAGATAGTTAAATTTAATCTTGTAGGCTGAATAGGTTCATATCCATTTAAGAACTGCCACAATTCCAATTTCCGATTCTGGATATAGACACATCACGTATTTGATTAAAGCTAAAATAATGTGTTTGTTTTATAAAGGATAAACAGAAACAGAACTACGTTTTCACCTCTTTAGTTTTGTTCAAGTTCAAAATAGATATCTGAGAATCCCCACTATCAGCACTGTAAACTAAAAATAGGCTGTCTCCCTGCGGATGCCAAGCAATATCTTCTGGCCATCTCCTCTTGGCTGATAAACAATCAGTTGAACTTAAAAGATTGATGCTTGATCTGCATTTTTACACAAAGGATCACGAACCAATCAGATTCAGAATATAGAACCAAAAAATTCAGCTAACCAATTACAAGAAAAAGAGCATCACTATCAAGTGAAGACATTTTCTTAATAGAAACCTTCTAAACTTTCAGGACAGGATCCTGAAGGAAGTTATAGGGTTCAAACAGAAACAAGCCACATACCCTTTGCCCTGGATCTGCCACAAGTTAACAATTCCATCCAACGCACTGCAAAACATTAAGACATAGGTAAGTGTTAAGTCTATAAGTGCAGGAGGGACCAAAAAAAATGTTTTGTAAGGAAAGCATAAACTAAAAGTCTAGATAACTGCATGTGAAAGTTACACAAGCATCCAAATTCCCAACAGACAGATAAAGAAAAAGTGACGATGTTATTCGAAGAAGTAGAATAATTTACTTGGGTAAAGTAAGATAATCAGTTTAGGTGCTGATAAAATCGTAGTTTTCGAAAATATATTTTCCCCATCCTCTGTGCGGGAGGAGCTTGAAAAGATTACCTGAAACAGTTTATGAAGAGAGAAGAATAGTTTGCAGTATACATCAAGAATTAAAGGAGCGACAATTCTTACTCAAATCAGACACAAGCTGCTGACAGATTAATCAAGAAGTAATAACTTTCAATTAGGAAACATTTGATTGGCAGGAAACGTTTTAAGTTCTTCTGATTCTGTCTATATTATGGCCTTCTCAACTAGAATGGAGGAATGGCAACGTACCTGGTACAAAATAGCTGATCGTTTGTAGGACACAAGATAAGACTTCTGAGCTTCCTTTTGTGTTGACTAGATACAAGACAAGAAGTATGACAACGGAGCACGGTAGGTGAATTGAACTTTCGCACAACAGGAATCAGCGGTTCATGTTCTTTCAGCTCTGTATTAAAACAAAACAACAATCATTTAGGCGGGAACCATAAAAGAATTCCAAATGTATGGGAGAAACTTCACTATAAATGTCATATGATTCATTTAGATACTAAAAGCAATAAAAGCATTAGATATGCATAATATTACCTATCTTTCTTTTTGTCTGTTTATGTTGGTTGCCACTAACTTCCTGTCCAGGAGATGCTCTGGAAGACCTATCCCCTTTCAGTTTGCCATCGTTATTCACTTTAGCTGGACTAAATTTATCGGACTGTGAACCAGAAGTACTTGAAACTTTAGACCCAGATTCTTTTATCTTCATAGGTTGAGATATTTGAGGGTTAGCTGCAGGAATTAAAAGCAGTGGTCTAGACTGAGGTTGAATATTAGAAGAATGCCGGGAAGGACTCGCTGATCCACGCTGACGTCCCTCGCCACTTTTAGAAGTCTTAACACCTTCCGGGCCCGACAACGGTTTACTTTGTGAAGAAACTTGGCTATTCCTGAAAGGACTCCTGGATCTTTCTTCAAGTTTTGCCTCTTTCATACCAATCACAATATCAGTTTTGGACGTTGTAGTACCATTCCGACCGCGAATTCGAGCCAATTGACTCTTTGAATCCTCTAACCTCTTCTCTGCTTGCTCAAGCTGCAATTTTCACCAGAAAGGACGGCAAACATCATAATTTCAAAACAAAAATATAAGAAAATATTAACAAAAGGAATTCTCAACATTGCTCCTGATTTCTTCCTTCAACCATTGAGTAATAAACCAAACAACCTATTTCAGTCTAATTTCCTTCTTCACATCCAAATAGTCTCATTTAATATCTCATGCAGAGGTCCGTCCAACACTCTAACTACAGTTTTCTTAACCAATGGCTATCTTTTAACTCACCAAACATTTTCACTTGCCCCACCAATTCAAATGCGGAATCTCATACTACTCCAAAAAAGTCCCGCGAAATCCTACTTTCACTTTCCAACCATCAAAACAAAACCCTTAAGCAGATATAGAGCTTCTACAGAATTTTCACTAAGGTAACTTAAACAACAGCATTCTAGCAAAGCAAAACATATTAACGAACTGTTGACTTGCATATTATCAACCCCAACTAACCAAGGGAATCAGAAAAACCTATAAAAATCAAAAAACTCCAAGAAAAGTTAACATATTTTCTTACCTTTTTAGTTCAAAAGAGCAAGAAAAGTACACCTTTAAAAAAAACACACACACACAGAGACACATTTTTTTCCCAAAAAGGCAATCGAACATCAGCTATAATACTTTCACCAGAAAAAAAGTAAAAAAACACCGGAGATTTTGTCCGAGTATGTGGTTTGGAGACCTGCGATTTGTAATAGGTGATGCGGTTGTTGAGATGTTCGACTTCTTTGACGCGATGTTCGATGAGAGCGACGACCGCTTCCTCTTCTTCTTGCCTCGCGGCCTGTTCATCTTCGTTGCCGTGTTCCTCTCTGTGTTGTCCACCATTTTCGGCACGTCTGTCATCTTCTCCTACGTCCGGAACTTCCAGTTTAGGCTTCTTTAGAACCGGAGGGAAGCCGCTCATTCTCACTCTGTTCTTTCTTTCTTTCTCCTCCTTCTGTATTTGTTTTGGCCGCCCTGGTTTGCCCGGTTTTTTTTTTTTATGCCGAGTTGGTGATTGAATTTGCGCAGTTTTTTTTTTTTTAAATCTTATTTACATATTAAAAAAAAAAAAAAGATAATGAGTATTAAATTTGAACAAATTGATAATGTATTTTTCAAAAAGAAATTTAATTTTTTTAAATATAAAAATATATTCCAACAACAGTCTCGTCTAATTTCAATTTTTAATGTTTTCTATTATTATTTTAAAAAGGATCTGTTCTAATATACTTTGCTACTCTTTAATTTTCACTATAAAAGAATTCTCTGTAAAGAAATTTATTCCTAAGAACATTAAACCTTCAATCAATTATTGGGATAAACTGAAGCGGAAGCGTACCTTGATCCATAGCGATTGATTGATAGATCAAGCAACTGTACTGACGGTTGAATTAATCTCGTGATGAATCCCGACAATGGTCTTCCAGGTGATTATCAGCCTTCTTTCCAGAGAGGTAGTTTCCCTAGAATTCTTCTTATTGATGGGGAATAAGAAAAACAGAAAGTCTTGATTCACCCGGGGACCATAACCTTTATTTATAATATCATTCCTAAATTACAATTTCACCCATCGCAAAAAAGTAATTATAGGAATATACCGGTTTCTGCACAATAATATTCCATACTTAAAAGATACTTATGCCTTATTAAACTTAATTGATCACTTTAATTAGGCATTACTATATAGACAACACTTTAATGTACAATAACCATATTTATATATTAATGTTAAGTCCAAAACCTTACAATCTCCCACTTGGACTAACGCAATATATATACCTTATAATTGTACATGAACTGAATGAGTACTCTGAATTTGTTGTCATAACATATCTTTCACAATCCCGTCCATTAACTATATCAACATAGGATCAAAGAGGCTTTCGCTGCGACTAATGCGGCTAGACCCATCAATGGTCACATATGTCAACATAGCCAAATGACATGGATCAAGTATGGATGCACAGCATGGAAATTTCACGTGATGTGATCTTTAACGTGCCTAAATCCAACTGGTCCAACTGAACTTTAATGAGATCAATTTAATATGAAAATCAGAATATGAGCACAACTGAAAAATTGAAACTTTAAACTTTAACTTTATGGTTTACGCTGCAGCATTAAAACCAATCCAAAACTTAAACTGAAGTGTTCGAAACCACGAACAAACTGAAAAATTAAAAACTCCCACTAAACTGATACATCATCAGACAATAACACACCCATTTGAGCAACATGCTCAAGAAAGACCTTGGGTGGCAATATTGGAGTTTGTCTTTATGTGCTCAATGAAAAATTAATTATTCTGAATTACTTCTCTAACAACTAGGTACTTAATCTCTAAGTGTTTAGACTTAGAGGAACTCCTATTATTGTTAGAGAATTCCACGGTTGCTTTATTGTCCCAAAATAACTTAAGTGGTCTTTCAATACCATTGACAATTTACAAACTCGTGACCAAAATTAGCAGCCATATAACATGATTGGATGCTTGAAAACATCCACTTTAATTAGAGTCGGAGTACCAAATGATCTCTAACTGATCCGACCTCTGATAAGTGAGCATATAATCCAAAGTTCCAAGAAGATACTGCATGACCCGTTTGGCTGCTCCCCAATGTTCCATACCGAAATTACTTATCTGCCTAAAAACTCCAACAATGAACGCAATATCTGGATGCGTACATACCTGAGCATACATTAGACTTCCCACAGCAGAAGCATAGGGAATCTTTTGCATTTCCTTTCTTTCGAAAGAGTTATTGGGGCATTGATTGAGACTGAACTTGTCTCCCTTAGAAATTGGAGTAGCACATGGCTTGCAATCTTGCATCCCAAATCTTTTAAGGATTTTTTCGATATAGCTCTTTTGTGACAACTGTAATATACCTCGAGAGCGATCTCGAAATATCTGTATACCTAATACAAAAGAGGCGTCACCAAGATCTTTCATCTCAAAATGATCTGAAAGAAATTTCTTGGTTTCGTGCAATAAGCCTATATCATTGCAGGCAAGCAGTATGTCATCAACATACAAAACCAGAAAAATATGTCTACTCCCACAGAACTTATGATATACACAATCATCCACTAAATTCACCTCAAAACCAAAAGAGATGATCACTTGATGGAATTTGCGATACCATTGACGGGAAGCTTGTTTGAGCCCATAGATGGATTTCTTTAGTTTGCACACCATCTGCTTTGAATGTTTAGAAACAAAGTTTTCAGGTTGCATCATATATATTGTTTCATCAATGTCTCCATTGAGAAACGCTGTCTTAACATCCATCTGATGAAGCTCAAGATCAAAATGAGCCACTAATGCCATTATGGTCCTAAAAGAGTCTTTCGATGATACTGGAGAGAAAGTCTCTGTATAGTCGATGCCTTCCTTTTGAGTAAATCCTTTTGCAACAAGACGTGCCTTATATCTTTCCACATTACCTTTTGAATCCCGTTTGGTTTTAAATATCCATTTGCAACCAATGGGTTTCACACCTTCAGGTAATGGGACAAGATCCCAAACGTCATTGTCTTTCATTGACTTGATTTCCTCATTCATGGCATCTATCCACTTTTGAGAGTTGGAACTTTCAATGGCCTGGTGAAAGTTGATTGGATCATCTCCCACCATTTCATTGGCTTCTTCATGTTCCATGAGAAACACTATATAGTCATCCGGAATAGCATTTCTCCTTTCTCTAGTGGATCTTCTTAATGGCATTTGTTCTTGAGGCTGTTGAGTTTGTTCTTCATGATTTTGTTCTTGATGAGGGAAATCATCGACATTGTCTTGTAATTCTTGAACAACTTCAGGAATTACAACCGTAGGAAGAGAAACTAATTCCTCTTCAAGGACAAAGTCATTAACCTTATCTTCCCCTCCAAACTCAATATCCTCAAAGAATTGGGCATTTCCCGTCTCAAAGAAGGATCTGCTTTTGGGATCATAGAATTTGAATCCCCTAGACCTTTCAGCGTATCCAACAAAATAGCAACTTATGGTTCTTGAATCCAGTTTTCTTTCACTAGGCTTATAAGGCCTAGCTTCAGCTGGACAACCCCAAACATGAAAGTGCCTAATACTGGGTTTTCTGCCAGTCCATAGTTCATAAGGGGTTTTAACAGTTGCTTTAGTTGGAACTCTGTTAAGTATATAGGTTGCAGTCTTTAGTGCTTCACCCCAGAGTGTATTCGGTAAAGAAGTACGACTTATCATACTTCTTACCATATCTTTAATTGTCCTATTTCGCCTTTCAGCAACACCATTCATAGTAGGACTACCAGGCATAGTGTACTGTGGGACAATGCCACACTCATCGAGGAATTTAGCAAATGGGCCCGGACGTTGTTCACCTGATCCATCATATCTACCGTAGTATTCACCACCACGATCAGATCTGACAGCCTTAATGCTTTTTCCAAGCTGATTTTCAACTTCAGCCTTAAAGCTTTTGAACACGTTTAGGGCTTGTGACTTCTCATGAATGAGATAAAGGTAACCATATCGTGAAAAATCATCTATGAACGTGATAAAATATGTTTGACCATTCCAAGAAGCCGTAGGGAATGGCCCACAAATATCTGTATGTATCAGTTCTAAGACATCTTTAGATTTTTCAGCCTCAAATCTCCTTTTGTCTGTTTGTTTTCCCTTAATGCACTCAACACAAATTTGAGAATCTGTAGAGTCCAATGTATCAAGAATTCCATCTGACACAAGTCTTTCAATTCTCTGTCTAGAGATGTGACCTAAGCGCTTATGCCAAAGAGTAATGGAATTCTCATTGATTAATTTGCGTTTAGTACCACGTGTATCCACATGCAAGGTTTCATTGTATGAAACAATAGTATCAAGCAAATAAAGGTTATCATTACTAATTAAAGAGCCAGTTCCAACCTGTTTTGAATTAAATGAAAGACTAACTTTATTGTTTCCAAGAAGACAAAAGTAACCTGATTTGTCCAATAAAGAAACAGAAATTAAATTCCGTCTAAATGACGGAACAACATAAGTGTCTTCCAAATCCAAATAAAAACCAGTCTTTAACAACAACCTAAATGTGCCTATTGCCTCAACTTCAGCCGTCTCGCCATTCCCCACATAGATGATTCTTTCAGCATCAATTGGTTTGCGATAATGGAGGCAACCCTGCAAAGACACACTTATGTGAGCAGTAGCACCGGAATCTACCCACCAAGTATGTCTTGGTACTGAAACCAAATTAACCTCAGAACAAACATTAACAATGACCATACCTTTCTTGGCACGCCAAGCATGATATTTGGTGCATTGTTTCTTTTGATGAGAAGTGTCACGACAGAAGAAACAAGAGGATTCCTTAGTCTGTTTCTTTTGTGGTGCTGCAACTGCAACTTCCTTATCCTTCTTTTTCCTTTTGTTCTTGTTATTCTGTTTAGAGGTTGTTGCCAAATGAGCACTCTCAGTCTTTTCTTGCTTCAATCTTTCCTCTTCTTGCACACAGTGAGAAATGAGTTCGTTAAGATCCCATTTTTCCTTTTGGCAGTTATAACTGACTTTAAACTGCCCAAACTGTGCAGGAAGGGAAATAAGTACCAAATGCACCAACAAGTCATCAGACAAGTCTAACTGTAGTGCCCTTAATTTTGAAGCAACATTAGACATCTGCAAAATGTACTCCCTTATGTTCCCAGAACTCTTATACCTCATGGAAACAAGTTTACTCAAGAGAGTGCTTGTTTCCCCTTTATCACTTTTAACAAAAGACTTTTCGAGTTCTTGCAGGAACAAATTGGCATTGTTTTCCTCTTTAACAGTGCCCCTAAAGGTTTCCGGAATTGATCGCTTCATGATCATTAGACTCAGGCGATTTGATCGCTCCCACCGCTCCATGTTCCTTCTTTCCTCATAGGAACTAGTATCCGTAAGAGCAGGGGGGCAATCAGACCGAAGCGCAAGGTCTAGATCCATGCAACCAAGAACTATCAGAACATTGTCCTTCCAATTCTTGAAATTTGCACCATTAAGTGTTGGAATAGAATTAACATTGGCAGAAATAATTGCAGCAGAATCAACTGGAAAAACAAAATAACCAAACATAAGCTCACACTAAAAAAAATATGACGAAATTTAAATTGACATCCCCATCACAAGATATCTAGTGCAACATTGGGTTTAGTCTTTGGACAGAAACATCAATTTGCAAGTGATACTCTTGTTGCAGTAATCAAATATTGACAATACACTTCTGTCAAATAATAAGCCTTCCTTTGGGTCGACTTATTATTCACATGAAAAAACCTAATATTGTCACATATTTATTACCGCAAGTATGTTTTAATTTCGGCCAAGTGAGGACCTTCCTTTGGGCCGATCGTCACCCGCATGAAATTAAAACACACACAATCACCTTGGTAATTTAAAATTGATCATCAAACACAAAAGAGGTTACTTTGGCAACTTTTTATGTCATCTAATCAACCAAAATATACTAGGTGTTACAAAACTTTATATTTTATGTCAAAATAAATCAATCATATTAATCTGTATTCCCAAGATCTGAACTAATTAAAGTTTTGAAAAATTTTGAAACCAAATAAAATTTTTCCAAACTTAAATAGTTCAAAATATGATTTCTTTTAACTTTAGGGTTAAAATTACAATTTCCTAAAAGTTGTAGCTAAATCTGTAAGTTCTTTAATAATTTAGGGCCAGATAAGAAATCATAAAAGTTTCCGGACCTAACTGAATTATAACAAAATATGCAGGAATAATTTAAAGAACTAATTAACTTGAGGACTGAAATTGCAATTCTTAAAACTAAACCCTAAAATGTTCTTCTTCTTCAACCAAACCAGCAGCCGCCGCCGCCCGCTGCCCAACACCCGCCACCGCCCGCTGCAACACCCGCAACCACCGCTCGCGTTCACCACATCGACGTCTCCACCGCGCGACCGAAGACGGCGGAGAACGAGGCCGAAAGTAGCGGCGAAAACAGAAACCTGCAGCGGAGTCTCTCCAAATACTCGACACTGCCGACGAGAGCAGCCGCCGGACACTGATCGAAGAAGCGGAGATCAACAAACGATGAAGGTCGACCGTTCCGATTCTCCGAACAACAGCGACGTGGGCGAGCGTTCGAGACAGAACCAAAAAGACTGAACCCAAAGCAACGAACTTCACGTTTCTTGCGGCAATGAAAGCAAAGAAACGAAAGTTGGTGAGCGGCGGAACCAAAATCCAAACTAACAGCGAACGGGAAGGCGGAATTCTAGAAGCGAACGGACAGCGACGGTGAGCGCCTGAAGCTGGGAATCGTGGGCGGCGAGAATGAAAACCAAAGACTGAACAAAATCAACTAAGAAGGAGAAAAAAAAAACTGCGATTTCCAAAAAAAATTTCCGACGACAACCACTAACTCATAAGGTTTCTTGATCCATAAGCCAGCAAGCATTAATTCATGCAAACAAAAAAAAACCAAATCCAAAAACTTGATTTAAACTAGCGTACTTAATCCAAACAGCCGATGGCATAATTATCTTAAAACAACCCAAATATTTATCAATCAATTCCAAATAAACCAAATAGGAATTAGGATTAATATAAATTAATTGATTCCCAAATAATTGATATGAAGATGGCTCTGATACCACTTGTAAAGAAATTTATTCCTAAGAACATTAAACCTTCAATCAATTATTGGGATAAACTGAAGCGGAAGCGTACCTTGATCCATAGCGATTGATTGATAGATCAAGCAACTGTACTGACGGTTGAATTAATCTCGTGATGAATCCCGACAATGGTCTTCCAGGTGATTATCAGCCTTCTTTCCAGAGAGGTAGTTTCCCTAGAATTCTTCTTATTGATGGGGAATAAGAAAAACAGAAAGTCTTGATTCACCCGGGGACCATAACCTTTATTTATAATATCATTCCTAAATTACAATTTCACCCATCGCAAAAAAGTAATTATAGGAATATACCGGTTTCTGCACAATAATATTCCATACTTAAAAGATACTTATGCCTTATTAAACTTAATTGATCACTTTAATTAGGCATTACTATATAGACAACACTTTAATGTACAATAACCATATTTATATATTAATGTTAAGTCCAAAACCTTACATTCTCTATTTATTTTTTAGAAGATAATTATATTTATAATACTAAAAGTAATAGTGGACACTGTATATATTTTGGGAGGGATGGAGGGAATAATATTGTTTGCAAAATTCTCAATTATTACAGTATAAAACTAGATTACGAACCAGTCACATAAGGTGTAATAATAATTATTAATAAATAAAATATGAAAGGGAGTAATTATCGTTAACTTCATTAGGTTAGATATTTTTAAAAATTATAATTAAATTGAGATTTAAACGTTTTAAAAGACGATATACTTTATTTTATTTTTTTGGACAATTTTTTTTTTTTAAGCATTGGGCAAACTACTTAAGCTTTTATTTTTAAGTAAATACTCACCATGATATTATGAGGCACAATACTTTATACCTCTACAATAATAACATATGAAAAATAACACAATACTTTATACCCGTAATGTTACTGTATAATTTGCAAAATCCCTTTATTTATTTCTCTAGTGCTACAAAAAGTGATGACAATGATTTTTTTTTTTTTAAAGTCAAGATACCCCAAATAGAAAATGTATCTAATAACTGGTAGATTTTTTTGTTACATTCTAAAATAGCCATATTTGATTTTTTATGGACATCATTGCTTGATGAATATCAAGAACTAAGCCATTATCTTGGCAAATAATGAGACCAAATTAGTATTTGCGGTGAATTCCTCTGTTAAGTATTCAAAATTATTAATTCTATCAAATCATATATTCAGCTGTGAAAAAGATTCATTCCACATAAAGGTTTCCTCAGAGGTACATGGTTTGCTGTATTACCATATCTTTCCTCCGCCGGAAAGAAAAATTCAGTTTGTTAAACTAAAACCGTTCATTTCTCTGTTAGAGACAAAAAATAACAGTTTTTAGAAAAACCTCAACTCACCAAAACCCAAAATCATAATCATTTTACAGCATTTTTACAATAGCCTGAGAGTGAAGTGTGACTACACATTAGAAGTAGTATCCCAGAGCTGGTTGAAGTTAAGGGAGTGACTAACTTGATTTGAAACTCAATTTACAGATGAAGTTCATACAGCAGGAGACATCTGAAACCTTCCAAGCAAGCATCCCCTGGAGTGATTGTTGAGAGGCTATGCATTTTGATGCACCAGTTCTTCTACCCCCGGACCGGAAACAGACTCCACCGGGCATTCCAAGAATGTATGGCTTGCTGAATTCCCATGCACTCCTTCCATCCCAGAAAATCGATTTTCATTTGTTGAACTATAACCGTTCAACTTCGCTGGGATGAAGATAGTATAAGGTATTCTCAGGCAAAGAGAGGGCGGTAGCGGTATTTAGGTGATCACAAGTTTTCTGCAGTTGAAATATCAAGAATCATATGGAATGAGGGAAACCATAATGTTTTGAGAAAAGGTAAGTCAAAATTATGCCTTCACAGGCTATGTAATCGCGGCGGATGAAATTTTACTCCTCAGGGACATAAAGAACGTCTGCGTCTTTCGTGGATCTTTTCCTCCTCTTCCTATCTGCTGGTGGAAGTTCTTTTGCTTTTAAATCATTACAGAAGGATCTCAATGACTTTGCAAGGTGATTATTTCGATGTGCTGAAACAATAAATGGACAATTGTCATATTCTGTGAAATTGAGAGACAAAGGAAGAGGTACATCACAGCATAAAGGACTGATGGTCAGACACTTTAACCACACAGCCTAAGCATCTAAAGTCATCACTGGGAATCTCTGCCTCATTACAGATTATCAATGTGGTTTAAGGATCTTCAATCAACAATGAAACAATAAATGGGCAATTGTCATATTTTGTGAAATTAAGAGACAAAGGAAGAGGCCCATCACAGCAGAAAGGAATGATGGTCAGACACTTTAACTACACAGCCTAAGCATCTAAAGTAATCGCTAGGAATCTCGGCCTTATTACAGATTATCAATGTGGTTTAAGGATCTTCAATCAATAGTATCTCCAAAATAAGGCCAATCAGATGGCAATTCTGGTGACAAATATGAATAAGAGATACCTCTAACATAAATAAGAGATCTATAGACTTCAAATTGTGGTTGATTACAAATATGATTAGTAATGGAAACAAGCATTCAATATCACAACAGTGACACAAGAAAACCTTACTCGTATTATATTCTTCTTATTCCACGAAAGAAAGAGATATGTGCAATTAAATATTTTAACTGCAGCTGCCCCCCAAATAAAGGACCATAACTTTGCAGAATTAATTTGATATGTTTAGAAGAAGGAAGAAAGAACAGAAAAAGAGCTTTCAACTTACCACAAAGTATGACATCTTCCATGTTAACAGACTTCCGACCAGCATGCTGTGCAAATAACTCGAGGTCCTTTGCCAACTGTTCTGCATTTCAAGAACATTCCTTTATTAGCAAATATTAAATACTTCTAACAAAATTTCCAACAAAGACTGTGATCTTCAAACTAGTAAGCCCAACATTTCGACCATTCTCACCAAAAGATGATTTTAAGAATGACTGGCTCCAATATTGCCATACATAGTCGTCCTAAACAGTTAATAAGTGTACCCACGAAAACAATAATTACCCAAGAGTCACACATTAGTTTCCCTTCATCATTTCCAAACAATTGACGTGACCTAACGGGTAACTATCTTGTTGAGATAGTGTTATAAACTAGACTTTCTTCTATGGCCACAATCGTTGTCTTGAGAAGAAACTAAGAAAAACTAATGTGATGGAAGAAAAAAAGAAAAATCCCAGATGCTTGTTCAGTTTTTGGATTAGTTCATTCTATATCTTAACAGCAAAGAGTGGCGGAGCAAATTCACTGATCAGGGCAAAATCAACGCAACTTCAAAACCGCCACAAGTTTAGAAACCAAAATAAAAAAGAACGAAACTTCTGCATGAAACAGCATATCAGGCAATAAAACACTAAAATTGCTCATTTCCTAGATATCATGACATCAATATCCACGAAGAAAATTACCGGCATATTTGAACGCCAAATCAGAAACACACGCCATGATCGGTTGTGAAATTTCCATCCCGTTCTTTTTTGCTGCAAATAGGATTTGAAATAATTCATACAAGGATTCAATTAACGAAGCTGATTAAAAAAACAATTCTAAATCTAAAACTAGAAAAAAAAAACCTTCGGCCTCGGCAATGGAGATGGTGCAAAGTCGAAATCGATCTCTGACGATTTCATTGGCTGTTTCATCTTCATCTATATCCGCTTCGACTTCAATCGCTCCTGTCGTTCCCTCCATTCAAACAAAATTATGAATCAATCCAGGGATTTCTTTTTTTTCTTTCTCGCACTAGCTAGTTGGGGCTTTCTCTCTTTTGTTTTGGGATAGGACCAGCACAAAATGCGCGGGAAATGAGATACGAGCGCCACGTTTATAGTCACTTGTAAAGTAAGGCCGCGGATCTCTGTGGATTGGGCTTATTCCCTGAGCTTGGGTTTGCTTTGGACAATTTGGGCCTAATTTTGACAACCCAAATTCTCAATTCAACCCTTAATTTAAATATTATTATTTGATAATTCAACACAGTACCAATTTTAATTAAATATTTAATAATTTTTTTGAAGCAAAATATTTAATAATTAAATATATTTATAACTACAAATTAAAATTTTTAATAATTAAGTGATTAAAAAATATAAATATAATTATTAGCTTCAAAATAAATAATTGCTCAATTTAATTACTACACTTTTTTTTTTCCTATTATTTATCCTTTTTAAGTTTTCTTTAAATAATTTTATTTTATTAAATATTATTTTCTTAAAATATTTCTTTATTCACGATACGAGTTATTCTCTTTCTAAGAAAGTTAATCACATTTTAATTATGTTTATTTCACGTGAGGATGTAATTGAGATATCTTGGTATTAATTACATTGTTTTTGCCTTTTATTCAGGCAACATTCCAAATAATTTTACCATTCTTCCATTCTCATTCCCGAGCAATAAATACAATCTAAAAAAACAAAAAAGCCAACAGGTAGAAGAACAACACTCAATTGCTCCATTCACATTCCCGATCAACAAATACACCCTAAACAGCAACACAGGCACAAGAACAACACTCAAGATATTCTTAGAATTCAGAAGCACAAAGGGTCAGAAAACAAATAGAAGAAGCACAGATGAATACACAAACATCAAAAACTCATCATGTCAACAGCATCTAAAACTCATCATGTCAACAGCATCTAAAACTCATCATGTCAACAGCATCTAAAACTCTAACCATAAAGTAAATATCTTAGCAACAAAATTTTCCATTGTTGAAGTTACAGATACAGTAGACAGATAGATAGTTTGGTCAGCTATTCTAATATACAGGGCTTGCAGGCTGTACTAAACAAGTTAAACTTGAATCTTTAAATGACTTACAGGGAGATCATCCTCCATCTAGATGTTCTTGAGGGAAAGGCTGAAATCCAGCTAAGACTTCAAATTTGGAACCTAGATTGGAACAGCCTCCACAAGATTTGCAAAGTAAAACTGCGTTGTAATTCTACCTCTTTTCCTTATTCTCCAGCCGACTTTTCGTAGAGCGCTTTCGACATCTGCCTCTGCATGGAGATACGCTCTTGTGGCTTTAGATGGTCCAGGGAACAACTCTCCAACTCTCTTCAATACATTGTAGTACAAAGTCTTTGGTGCAAAACTCAATATAAGACGATTCTCGGCTAATGAAGCAAGATGAGCAATCATTGCATCTGCCTTGCTTTGAGGGTAATGTATCAAAACATCTAAGCATATTACTGTATCATACTTGCCGTCTATGCTTTCTAGGTCCTTCACCTCAAATTTCGGTATAACCGGGGAGGATGAGCTACCGTTCTCGCCTTTCTGCAGCTCTTCTTGAGCCTGCATAAAAGCATAAATATCTCTATGAAAAATGCTTAGGACGCTTTAGCAGCATAACAACAATAGCATCATTACCTTAAAAACATGGTTATTTTTCCTATGTCGCAACAATATGGTTCTGTTGGTAATAAAACACCAAATTCATTCACCTTTGATATATAGTAAGCTCCCCAATAAGCACAACACGGCTTGGCATTGCCTAATTTGTTGTCTTAAACAGTAAATTGGGAAATGTTATACAGAGGTAGAGATCTCTATTACTCTAATCTCCTTCTTTCCACACACAATTTGATTTCCTGTTCTATCACGTTTGAAATCTTTAACAACAAACAATAGAAATCTCGCAGAAAATTACTATCTGTCCCAAAATAATGGTCGTGATTTTAGTCCTAAAAACAGTATTGAAAGCATTACTACTATTTGAGTTATATTTTCAAACAAGAGCACCAACTAGCTAAAATTTCAGAGTCAAAATCATACCACATTTTGAGGGAAAATTGGAAGCAAGCCCCAGAAAAGGATAATTGACAAGAAAGTAACTTTAATCTTATAGTCTAAAAAAGCAATAAGCAACTAATTAAGGAATAATAGTAACTAAGACTGACATTCTTTTGAGCTTCAGCCACCATGGAAGCCGAGATATCACTAGCATAAACAATGGCGCCTTCCTTAGCCAACGGTATCGCCAGAGAGCCAGTCCCACACCCTGCATCACACACAGTCACACCTTGAAGAGGGCCTTCATCAAGCAACATTTTCAGGGTATTTTCCACAGTTTTGGAATGCCCAATTCGAATATCCAATTGAACTCTGTTCACATCATCCGTATCCCCATATATTTTCTTCCACCTCTGGAACCCATTATTGTTAAAGTACTCCCTCACCACCTCCTTATCCCCGCCGCCGACTTCCTCGGCCTGCATTTTCCGCCGCCTTTCTGGGTCCGTTAAAGATATGACCGCGGCCAGTGCGGCCACTGACCCGCCTCCGATGACGGCCACGGTGGTTCCGTCTAGAGCTGGGGCAATGGAGGCGACGTCGGAGGCTGTGGATAGGGGTGGAATAGCGGATACTGTAAAGGGTTTGCGGAGAGGTCTGGTAGGATTTGGAGTGAAAGTAATGGGAGAGAATAGGGCCGAGGAATAAGCCATTGTAAAGTCGGAATTTCAAGTTCCCAGTCTCCGGCCGGTGATGGAGTGTAGAGCTACTGCGGACTTCAGTGGAGAGAGGAGATGATAATGTATGTAATCCACGAAATGGATATGATTTGGCGCCACTCAGCTTCGTGGGTCCCGGTTTATGCATATTAAGGTAGTTGGACTCTTAAATACAGTTGTTTTTTTTTTTTTTTTTCCCTAAATTATCATTTTATCTTTTGAATTACCAAAATGCCCTGCCACCTCCCTCTTCTCCTCCTTTGATTTTCCATATTTTGTGAAGAAATCAAGGCTTGAAACATAGGAACCTCCTAAACACATTGTGGAAAGGCCTATTTAATAAATCGGTATGTTTTTAGACTAAAAAATTTTATTAAAATTTGGAGAAAATTATTATTTTTCTTGACTATCATGGTGGGTCGATCAAACTATAGGACGGACTGAAAATTTAGCCGCTATCATCTGCAAAATTTTTTAAAATTTAATATTTATTGGGGTAAAAATTTAAAATCTAAGCAGTTACATTCTTTCCAAGTTCGTAATTCCCAAACAACCCGACAAGTGGTAAGGATAATTCCTAGGCAATCCATGTTTATAAATTATAAACAATTTATATATAATTAATAACATTTATTTTAAAAATACATCGACAATCAATATTTAAATCTCAATTATAAATAAAACAAAAACATATATTTATCAGTTTTTATGTTATATATAATTAGGTACATATAACTAGTAAAAATATCAATCTCACTAATACGTATATATACAAAATTAAAAATTATTTAGTTTACATTGCAAAACTTACGATATATATATATTTCACTTTTTTTTTGACACATTTATATATTTCAATGACAAGAAATTGAGTTAGCATATGTATTTTTTTATATAAAGTTATTGTATTTTCATTAAAATAATGCATCCTAATCGAGTAAGATAAGTTTGAAGGTTGAATTGTCATGTTAATTTGCTAAAAATTATTAACAAATGGACGAAACAAACATTTCCAATAATAGAGTTGGGATTTTTTAATGACATTTCACTTGATATTTTATATTATATAATTAAACTAATCGATATGTATATTATAAATTGATTAATAGATTTATTTTAACTCGATAAAAAGTGACTCCTTAGTACTAAAGTTTATTATAATTAAAAATTATCATTTTAGTTTTGTCAAATTATCAATATTTATTCAAATTATGAAAATTATATTTACCTAATTAACTATTCAAACTGGTAACAACAAAACTTTAACAAAAAAAAAAGAGCAAAATTGCTTACATACGTATTTTTATTGAATAGAAAGACAAAATTAATTTTATTTTGATAAAAAATCCCAATAATTAAAAGGATAAATATAAATTTAAAAACTTGATAGGGGTATGATAGTTTGAACAAATCATCATAATTAAAAAAGAACAATGATGGTATAAATATTAATCGAAATCACACGTATATATACTAACTAATTTAATTATTTTGCATAGTTGGAAATTTATATTTTGTTATAAAGATAGTGTGACACGTGTGTTTTAAAGGGAGAAAACTATATTAACTAGATTTAATTGGATAAAATCAGATAAATTATTGGATAGAATCAGATAAGTACTAAAGTTGATGGACTGAATTAAAATATTCTTAAAGACAGGGCCCAAATGAATATTCTTAAAGGGTAATATTAAATATCACATTTTTTTTCTCATTTACGGTTATTTTTTATGAGAATATTTTTATTATTTTTTAAAAAATAAGGTAACATTCTTAAACTTAGGAAACTTGCACCTAATTTATTCACATATTCCGCTTCCGAGGTAAAAATTAGCGGGAAAAGATAACTATAATACTCGATAAATGATTGGATAAGCGTCCAAACCCAAATCCAAAGCTCCTCGGCGCTACTTCCAACAGTCAAGTCAACAGCCCAGTTAACTCTGCCGTCTCCATTCACTTCGCTCGCCATCAGCTAGTCTTCTTGATCGTTACTCATAAGTAAAATCGAGTACGGACATTAACATCGAACAATCTTCGTACAGTGACATCTCTCCTAACATAGCTGGTATTGAAAACACCCTTATCAGTGATTTGTTAACTACTTTTGGCCTGGAGTGTGATTATTGAGAATGGTTTGCCGATATATGTAGGCCCTTTTTAGGGAAGAGTATTACCGGATTGCGTGTGTGTCTGATGAAGAACAACATGGGGAAGAATTTTGAAGTATGGTGTTTGGTGTTGCTGCTGATTGGGATTGTGGGTTTGATTCAGAATGTGGAATCGAAGTATATGGAGTATAATACTGGGGCAAAGATTGACCCTTCGAAGCTCAATGTGCATTTAGTCCCCCATACTCACGATGATGTTGGATGGCTGAAAACTGTTGATCAGTACTATGTTGGTTCCAACAATTCGATTCAGGTCACCCCTTTTACTAATTTTTTCGAATTTTGGAGTTTGTACAGTTCTGTCAGTTTGTGACTGTGTAATATAGATAATGAATTACGAGTTATTTGTGATTTTACTGTGCAGAACGCTTGTGTGCAGAATGTGCTGGATTCTTTGATTCCGGCGCTGTTGGCAGATAAGAATAGGAAGTTCATTTATGTCGAACAGGTTTAGTATTTTGAGTTTTTGGTATTAGGCAAAGCAGATGTATTTGCTTTTATGTTTGAACATTTCTTTTTGGGTGGGTTCTTTATATGTTGGATGGGTGTTGTGTGTGCAAATTGAGGAGACTGTTTAGTTGTTTACAGGCCTTCTTCCAGCGATGGTGGAGAAATCAGAGTCCAGCAATGCTGGATACGGTTAAAGGGCTTGTCAATGAGGGTCGACTGGAGTTCATGTAGGAGCTAATGTAGCAAGACATTTTGTTTTTTTGGCATTCTAACCATGCTTAAGTAGTGGGATGCCGCATAAACTTGTTATTTACTTCTTGGTGGTGGCATTTGATATCTGTTTTCTTGAGTTTTTTATAATGTTTTTTGTCTGAGATGAAAATAAAGTAAGGTATTAGGGTTTGTTGTTGCAAAGATTTGCTGGCTTACTTTTTCCTTGAATAATAATGTAGAAATGGTGGCTGGTGTATGCATGACGAAGCAGCTACTCATTATATTGACATGATAGATCAAACAACCCTTGGTCACCGATATCTCAAAGATCAATTCAATGTGACCCCCAGAATCGGTTGGCAAATCGATCCTTTCGGGCATTCTGCTATACAGGCCTATCTTCTAGGTGCAGAGGTATCATCTAGGCCTTGCTTCAAGTTTCTTTGTTAGAGGTTGAAGAGCTTCTTTGATCCTAAATTATCTTTATGCACTTCCTAACACTCTAACAATGACCCTGGTGAGTGTGATTAGAAGTTACAAATTGGGACAAGTGGAGTTATCAGTTTATTTTCTCTGGATACAATAAATTAATCCTTATGTCTTGTTGGATTTTTTTTCTGCAAAATCTCAATATCTGTAATCCAGGCGGTACCTCTGCACCTTACTTCAAGTTTCTTTGTAGTAGGTTGATATCCATAATTATCCTTACGACACTTCTTAACCCTCTGATACGAGCCTTGCGAGTGTGTTTAGAACTTACAAATTGTGACAAGTGAAAGTATCAGTTTTATTTTCTATGGATACATTAAATTCATCCTCAGAGATCTCGTTGCATTTTTTTGGCAGCAAGATCTCAATATCTGTAATCCAGTTTACGATAACATCAATGATGGTCTGTCTGATATCCAATGTAACAAAGCTGGATAAATGCTTTTATGACTAAATCCGCTGATGCTGTTTTACTGGTTTAGGTTGGATTTGACTCTTTTTTCTTCGGACGCATTGACTACCAAGACAGAATAAAGCGGAAAGTTGACAAGACGCTTGAGGTTGTTTGGCAAGGTTCTAAAAGTTTGGGTTCTACTTCACAGGTTAGTTGGAGTAGTTTTTTTAATATCTTGAAGATTTTTGCAAGTTTCATGTTTGTTTCTCAGAGGTTTGAGTGGCTTCCTGTATCACAAACTCCAGATATTTGCCGGTGCATTCCCAGAGAACTATGAACCTCCAAAGGGGGGTTTTTACTATGAAATTGGCTCTGATTCTCCCGTTGTGCAGGTATCTAGAGGAGGAGAATACCAAGCATGAGTTCTCTGATTGGTTTGTCTGTTGTGTGTGTGCAAGTGTTGATCATAGTATTTTAATTGAACTGCAGGATGACACCTCTCTATTTGATTACAATGTTGGAGAACGTGTCAATGCTTTTGTAGCTGCTGCTTATGCACAGGCAAGTTACTTTCTTGTTAAACATGTTAGCCCGTGTACTTCTTAAATGTTAATTTTTAAGTACATGGGACTTCCCAATTCATTGTCTTTCAACTAACTCAGAACATTTGTTAAGGTCGTCACCATTACAAGCTTTCTTCTATGAAAAGAAAGTGATAAGCTGTAGTTTTTCACTGCATTGTTTGATAGAATATCTGTACTAGTGCACTTTATTAAAATTAAAAGTGTCTATCATAGCCAAGCAGAACCGAGAGTCTTGATAGAGTTCAGGGAACAGTTATCGGTCTTGAATCTGTCTATCAGATACTTGAATTTAACTTGAACATAACTTGTATCTACAAGATTGATTAATTGTTATCTATTTCATTCTGCAGGCTAATATCACTCGAACAAATCATGTAATGTTTACAATGGGAACAGATTTTCAATATCAGTATGCTCGGTCATGGTTCCGGAACATGGACAAGCTGATTCATTATGTCAATGAAGTTAGTCTTTCCTTTACTGCTGCTGATATGTCTTTTTTAATCAAACAGGCATTATGCCACTGGTGATATATGTGTTTCCTTAAACTATGGTTGCTATTTCCTTGTTTACTGGGTATCATTTCCATTACCTTTCTAACTGTTTGATACTCTTTCTTGTCATCTTTTGGTGCATGTAAAACTAGGATGGGCGTGTCAATGCCTTATATTCTACACCATCAATATACACAGATGCAAAATATGCTTCAAATGAGTCCTGGCCTCTTAAAACCGATGATTATTTTCCGTGAGCCCAATAATTAAAAGTCATTTTTTCAGACTACCTTTTTGTTTTACCTCTTGTTTCTTATTTGGTAATTAATGCTTGTGTTCTTCAGATATGCTGATCGTATAAATGGTTATTGGACTGGATATTTTACCAGTAGACCTGCCCTCAAACGCTATGTTAGAGAACTGAGTGGATACTACTTGGTAGGACGTGAGCTGTTTACTTGATATTTGATAACTTATTTCCTGCATTCTTTTCCGCACACTCTAGATCCTCTCTTCTGACCAAAACTGCTGCGCATAATTAGGCAGCTAGGCAACTTGAGTTTTTCAAAGGCAAAGATGAAGCGGGACCAACAACTGACTTGTTGGCTGATGCGTTAGCAATTGCTCAACATCATGATGCAGTCAGTGGGACATCAAAGCAACATGTAGCTAACGATTATGCCAAACGTTTAACAATGGGCTACAAAGAGGTGTGATATGCTCTAATTTGAGATTGCCACTTTCTGGCTGCGGAAAATTGCTATGTCCAATTGTGGTACTAACTTTTCCATTTTCAGGCTGCAGACGTAGTTTCAGCATCACTAGCTCTTCTAACAGGTTCATCATTAAAATCTGGATCTGAAGAGTCAGAACCGAAATTTAAGCAGGTACCAAGAAGGAAAAATCTATTGTTTATAATCATTGCTCAGATAATTTCTTTTAAGATTTAGATAATAACCCATAAATCAATGTTTTCTGAAAGTAGTCTGTCTACTTTTGTTCGAGTTCATTACCATGCATGCAAGTTTTTTATATTGTGACAATTTCTCATAGAAATGAAAATGGACACCAAATATATTTTATGAACTTCGGATTTGGGAATATGTAACGCTGATCTATTCCCTGGTTTCTGCAAAGCGGAATCTCAACTAAAACTTCTAATTTGTTATGTGTTTTGTTCTACAATTTGAAGTTGCGGCTTGTATATTATGTGAATAACCTTTGGTTTCCTTTTCTTATCAGTGCCCACTTTTGAATATAACTTATTGTCCTCCGACCGAAGTTGATTTATCTCTCGGAAAACGATTAGTAAGTATAGTATTATAACGTGCTGAATATCCCTCTGTATTTTCCTTCCTTCTTTCTTTTTTTTTTTTTGGGTGTTTCAGTAATTGTCACCAATTTTAGTTATAAGATTGCAATCAGAAATTGGCTTAAACTATGGCATCTGAAACTTTCTTTTTTTGCAGGTTGTTGTGATTTATAACTCTCTAGGGTGGAAAAGAGATGATATTGTCAAAATTCCTGTGAGTATTTAGATATTTCATTGTACTAGAACCTAGCTTGGAACTTCATAGTTTTGTGCTTGTTTCAGAAGTTCTTGCATTTTTTCCATTCAATTCTTGACACATCTCTTTCTTTGAAGGAAACACATTTTTCGGGTTTATACTGAAAAATACATGTTCTTTCTCTTGCACAAGAGTTTTTCTATTGCATCTTGCATTCCGACTCCACTGGTCTTGATTCCAACAAATAATATACAGTTGAAGTAGTATCATGGATAAAGATATAGACTATTGAATCTCTGTGTGTTCAGCTTTAGCAGGGAAATTGTAATTTTTTACCCACATCTTAAGCTTGAGATTTGCAAGCAGTTGATAAGTCGTTAGCATTATTGTGGGTTTCTTATAAAAATTTGGTTGTTTGTTTGACTTCTGCATCACTTATTGGAGTACTCTCATGTTAAAGAATTTCTTAAAAATGTATAATGGACAATTGTCAAAGAGGAATTCCTAGAACAATGTCAATCAGAGACATCCAAGAGAAAGTTTCTCCTGACTAATATCACTAGAAAGAAACCTTAACGGAAGACTTCTTGTCAAGCAAGTCCGAGTTCCTAATTTGTCTCTGCTAACTGTCTTTCTTCTTGCTTTACTAATATATTAGATAATTCAATAGAAAGTCTCTCTTGTCTAATATTACTATGAAGGTACCTTAGTGAACAATCTTGCCAAGTGACTCCAAATTCCTGACATATCTGTGCTAATTCTATCTCTCTCTCTCTGCATAATTATTGCAGATAATATTTGTTTAACCATCTCATTACTGCAAGCACGCCAGCATCTGCTTTGCACATCATGTTTTGATCCATATTCATATACTTCATGCAGGTTATCAGTGCTGATGTTGCTGTTCGAGATTCTGCTGGGAAAGAAATTGTATCACAGATTGTTCCAGTTGTTAATGCGTCGTTGGCCCTACGAAACTTTTATGCAACTGCAAATGTAGGAAGCCTCCCTGCCGGAGGCCCCTTGTATTGGCTTGCATTTAAAGCGACTGTTCCTCCTCTGGGTTTTAGCACATATACTATCAGCAGTAGTAAAAGAGCAGGTTTGCTTTGTGGTTATTGTCTGTTGCATGCTCACATGCTAAATGAGAACATTATAGTAATCGTCTCCTCCTGTATTTGTTGATATGGAACCTCTTCTTTTTTTCCTTTGTTTCTTTGTTTGCCATGCATAGTAAGTGCAGCTCTTGCCTCAGTTTGGGAGGAAACATCGTACGGAGTTGATGGGAGCCAACACAATGCTGTGGAAGTAGGGCCAGGCAATTTGAAGCTGGTATATTCTGGACATAGCGGAAAACTGAATGAATATATTCAAGGCAATGTTAAGGGCAGAAACACGGTAAATTTGTGTACCATTTTATATTCTTCCGGAGTTAAGTGGTGGCATTACCTGTTTCTTAGATTCCTTGTTCTGTATTAACGAAACTATGAATTTCCCTTTACCTTTTATTTTCCCTTATGTGAGAAAAGTGTCTTTTTAGCTTCGAACAACTCTGTACAACGAAAATTTTGATTTGATTATGTTACCATCATCCCTTTTTCAGTATAATTTTATCTTTATTTCCCTTTTCTTGTTTAGTTACTCAATTGAAAACATTCACTTAACTTGCCTGATATCTTTCTCCTGAGAAGGTCAAGTTCTCTGTCGATCAGTCTTACAGTTACTATATTGGAGATGACGGTAGTAAGGACCCTCCAGCTCAGCTTCAGGTAACCAATCTTTTCTTTTTGGGTTTCGTAAAATTCATATCTCCTATGCTTCTACTGCTCCCTTCATGTTTAAAGAAGTTTTCTTGTCAACCTCTTTGCTTTTTTCTGTTATTGTTTTCATGAGTTTGAATTTTTCATGGGGAAGCTGACCCAGTAATTCTGCAAATGTTTTAAGGCCTCTGGAGCATATATTTTTCGCCCCAATTCCACATTTCCCATCCAGTCTCGAGAAAAGGTATAAAAATCATGTAAAGGATCTTTAATAAATTGATCTTGCTCGATGTCCAAGAACATGATAAACAAAGATGTCTTTGCTGATTTGACAGACTCCACTGACAGTTCTTAGGGGACCGCTATTTGATGAAGCTCATCAGAGCATAAGTCCATGGATATATCAGGTGTGCAACTAATTACTCCGTAATGTTTTAGCTGCTAATTCGTGATGTCTCATATTTACTACCTCATTTTTCTTCATGACTTTATCACTTGATGAACATCGTCTTCAAAGATGACCAGCTCTTTTATGTATGATATTCTCTCATGAATTTCTATGACCTCTAGATAACTACTAAGAGAAGCTATAAAAGAGTTGATGTCAAACAATATGTTTTCTTTAATCCTGGATTCAATAATACCTTTGAGCTTATGATGTGGAAAAATTTGTATCACTACCCTGAACCTCCTCATTATAGATAACAGGAAGCATGAAAACTTTCAAATTTTGAATTTGTCATACTCTTTTTTTAAATGGTGAATGAACAGGTTACAAGAGTATACAAGGAAAAGCAGCATGCTGAGGTTGAATTCATTGTAAGTGTGACATTTAATTTATTGATTTTTATTTTTGATTATGTCAGATAATAGGTTTTAGTTTCAACCTTGAGGCTCCTCAAGCCCTGAGACTCTTGAAATGCAGGTTGGCCCCATACCAATTGATGATAAACTTGGCAAAGAGGTTGTAACCAAAATTGAAACTGGCATCAAGAGCAACAAAACATTTTATACCGATTCAAATGGACGAGATTACCTCAAAAGGGTATGTTGTTGTGACTTTGGTGGTGGCCTTTTTTGTTTTTCTTTTCCATGACATATCACTTTTTATTACACTTATTGTTATATCTGGTAAATCTTTTCAGTTGCTGGACATATGTGAATCTAAATACCACTTTGTTTCCTTCATGTGCAGATACGGGACTACAGGTCAGATTGGGAACTTCAAGTGAATCAGCCCGTTGCGGGAAACTATTATCCAGTATGTTCATCAACTTTCGTTGCATCTCTGAACTTTCAGTTGACAAGAAGGTTTTCATTTTATTAAATAAAATGTCATTCCAATCAGATTATGAACCTGTTTTGCCAAAAAAAAAATAATAATAAATCATTATGGGGAAAATATCTGCTGGTTATCCTTGAAGTGTACAGGGGAAACATCTTTCTTTTCCATGGTATGTGTGATGCAGCGGACGTGCATGCAGAATGTTGGGAATGGGCAAGTAGCATGATATATAAGAGAAAGCTATGGTTATCTGAACTTAAACATCATGTCAAGTATTAAAAATATGAATCTCTCTCCCTTCTTTAAAGGTGGAGCGATATTACGGTTAAAGTTAATGCATGAGAGAGTTCTTTCCCTTCTCTTATGGGCTCTTTGTCTTGCAACTTTTTATATTTGGCTTCCATGTTTTCCCATTTAAAAAAATTTGGTTAAGGGAAGGAATAATTAATATTCATATGCTTGTATTTTGCCGTTGGATATGATGCCACAGATCAATCATGGAATCTACTTGCAAGATGACAGTACTGAGTTCTCAGTCTTGGTTGATAGAGCTATTGGAGGATCCAGCATACTTGATGGGCAATTGGAGCTCATGGTTCATAGGTGTGCTCCATTTCTTTTGTTCATCCCCCTTCTGTGGTCTGGTTTAATTTCTTCCAACTGTTTTTCCAACTGGCTGATTTGTTTTGTTATATCTGTCACGAAAATCGCTTGTAGGAGACTTCTTCGTGATGATGGTAGAGGTGTTGCCGAGGCACTAAATGAAACAACATGTATTCCTAGTGAATGCAAAGGGTTGACTGTAAGTACAGCAATTTTGTTTCAGTTCAATTTTTGCGAAAGGGTTGACTGTAAGTACAGCAATTTTGTTTCAGTTCAATTTTTGCGAAATTTCTTTTACAAATAATATTCTTGCATTTTTCACTTCATTGTTTGAATATTTAGATTCTTTTATGATTTCTTCAGCCAAAGTTATTTTCTCTAACCTAGTCTGAACGCTTCTCGCAACCTCCATTTCTCAGATTCAAGGCAAGTACCACTTCAAGTTTGATCCAATTGGCGAGGGAGCTAAGTGGCGCCGGTCATTTGGACAGGAAATATACTCTCCACTTCTTTTAGCCTTCAGTGAGCAGGTTAGGGAGCGACATTTCATGTTTCTAGTCCCTCTATATTAACATGTTTCTCTGACATGCCTCCATATGTAAATAGGATGGAGACAGCTGGAACAACTTTCAAGTTCCGACCTTCACAGGAATTGATCCTTCGTATAGTCTTCCTGATAATGTGGCAATGATAACTCTTGAGGTATGTGTTAGAATAACTGCAACTCTTAGTCTTTTTGAAGGATTTTAGTTGTTGAAGTATTGGTTCTCGAAATCGCAGGAACTCGCAGATGGGACAGTTCTACTCCGGTTGGCTCATCTATACGAGGTTTGCTGATATCTTTTCCCACTTTGACAATGCATCCTGATAACTTTCTTTCATCGTATTTCGAAGGAGATGGCCATGTTTGTTATATTTTGGAGTTCTTCTTTTGTCTCTTGCTAGGTTGGAGAAGACAAGGATCTTTCAGCACCAGCAAAAGTAGAATTGAAAAAATTGTTTCCTAATAAAAAGGTTAGCAGATCACATCTGTACTGTACTCATCACTTCCCATCATTAACCTTTGCATCATATTTTAAGTAATCATTCCTTTTGAACTTCCTTTTCAGATCAACAAAATAACAGAAATGGCCTTGTCTGCAAACCAAAAGAGAGAAGACATGGAAAAGAAAAGATTAGTTTGGAAAGCTGAAAATTCTAGCGACAAAACGCCAAAGGCGACAAGAGGGGGACCTGTTGATCCCAGTCTGCTGGTGGCCGAACTTTTCCCGATGGAGATTCGCACCTTCACTCTCAAATTTGGTAAAAAACTGTCTACCACCGCAAGGTGAGTTAACTTGGCATTTGCCTGATGGTTCCTTTTAAATAAGTCTTGATTTTCTTTGATATTCAGATTCTCTGTAGGTAGAAATCCCTTTTTTCCTGGAGTGTCGTCTATCTGAGTTCAAGTCTTGATCCTCAATAACATCGCCGGAGTGCATCTTTCGAATAAATTCGTCAGAATAAGCGGCAGGAGGAGGAGTGAGTTTTTACTGGATAGACACTGTAATCTGTGATTGTTCTTAGCTTCAAGTTCCTTGTTTAGGTTGGGGAAGGATGAACAATTCTGCAAAAAAAAAAACTTCTCTTCTTCTGTGTTGTATATTGTTTTGGTTGTAGGTGAATCAAGTATGTGGCTTTGTTCTCTTACCAGTTCAATGCATACATTGATTATCATGTCTTTTAATAGCCTTTGATTTGCTTTATTCAAGACTGAAAACATTAATAAAACGAAACTCACATGACAAAAATATATATAGTATTATTAAAATGATATTATTTTTTTCATCACGATTATTTTTTTTTTTTTGTAATAAAATAAAGGCAAAGAGAATCTAATTAATACTAACTATATAGGTGTGTTTGTTTAGAGGTGATGAGAATGAAGTAATCGTAAACTGATTTCGTTTACTCCCGTTTACTCCCTTTTCAAATTATGTCGATAAGTTCATTCTTTTTTTTTTTTTTTTATATATCTAGTGGAGCCTAAGTAGGCTATTCAACGCGGACGCACAGAAACGTTAGGAGGGGCTTCTTTGGCCAAGTCTTCCATTATGCATCTCGGGGCTATTCTCATTTTCGCGTGCATCATGGACGATATTAGTGAAAAGAATATAATATGGGCCATATTTAGTACTTAACCCGCTTCGCCTGTGAAGCCCAATACCATTGTTAATGACAAAAAGCAACTCGCCCAGGCCCACTCCATTTCTTCCTCCTTCCTTCTGGTCACCAGCTAGGCGCAAACCCTGCTACACTCCCAAAATCTACAGTCCCAAAATAACAGAATTACGATTAAACGACGCCATTTGAACTTTAAAGATCTGATTCTCGCAAGCTTCTTCAATGGCGAAACAAAAAGACCCTTCCCCCGCTATGGAAATCGATGATGCCAAGCCCAATTCCGCTGATCAGATTAATGGTCCTAAGTTCTCAATCAATGGTACTCTGACGCTATGGACCTTTCTACATTTGTTTATAGTTTAATTGATATTCGGAAGAACATTTTTAATTTTTTGGGGGGTGATTTCCAGTTTTGGAGCTGGTTAAATCGGCTCAAAAGCAGCATGGATTGCGTGTCAGTGATTACGCTCGATACAGGTGCAAAATTACATTCTGTAACTTTGTTACTAATTTAGGATTTTAGGGTTTGGCCGTGAAAGCAGTGTTGTTTGTTAATGATGTTTTGATGTGAAATGGGTTGGGTTTTGCAAAATTTAGGAGGTACTGTACAGCTCGACTGAGGAGATTGTACAAGTCCTTGAAACTAACGCATGGCCGTGGCAAATATAGTAAGAGAGCCATTTCTTCTTCTATGGTCACTGAGGTGAGGTGAGTGAGGTCTTATAATATTGCTTTTTTTGATAGCGTTAATTGTTGAATTTGATTGAGATACACAACGTGATGAGGTTTAGTTCAACTACCCATTTTGGGTATGTATTTCTTTTTGGATTGGTTGTTTGTGATTTGGGGTCTGCTTTTGGTGCCATGGGACAATGTAGGTATCTTCATGTGGTTCTTTATACAGCGGAAAGAGCTTGGAGCCATGCTATGGAAAAGAAAACGCTCCCAGATGGTCCAACTGCACGTCAGCGGAGCTATCTGATCGGTAGGCTGAGAAAAGCCGTTAAATGGGCTACGCTATTTCAAGAGTTGTGTGCCATTAAAGGAGATTCTAGGACCTCTTTGGAAGCAGAGGTGAGTGGATAGTTCATTGTTCTTGCAAATGTTGTGTCTTTAAGATTTAGTTTACCTTTTTATATGTTAAAACCACGTTTCCTGATTGTGTGTAACCTTTGCAGTTAGATAGCCACCATTGCTTCGTTCAGTTCTATGACATGTTTGGTGATATATGCCATGTCATATAGACTTTGTTATACTTTGGTGTTTAATTTATAACTTTCTACATGCCAACTGCATTTTTTTACATATACTTGTTGAATATCTTAAGTGCTGAAATGTTATGCATGATGAATGCAATTAGTACCAGCAATTTCTTTGGTGGAGGAATACTTTTTCTGAAAATCAGTGAAAGTGGCTTATGCAAGCAGTTCCAACAATGTCTTTTGTTTCCGGTTTACACCTTTTCTGAAAGTGAGGTTTACTTTATATTCTGGATGGTATGTTCTGGGAAAGCTGTCATTCTATGCAAGCTAAAAAATAAGATTTGATTAGTAGGCAATATGTAGTTGAAAATTTTTTCCATACTAACACTTGCCACTTTCTTGGTTGACTGTATGTTTACTATGGAATTCAGCTTGAAAAATGGTTAACTGCTGAAGTTGTTGATGGTTTTTCTGTCTTTTTCTCTTGTTCTGTAGTGTGAATTTTTTAACACATTTCATATTACAGGCCTATGCTTCTTTTATGAGGGGAACTTTGTTGTTTGAGCAAGAGCAGAACTGGGAAGTTGCTCTGAAGAACTTTAAAAGTGCCAGGTACCTAATTCTTACCAATAGAATTTCTGCATGTTTGTTCATCTTCGTTTATTTTATGCTGGCTAACTTTCTTTCTGCAGTGCTGTTTATGAGGAACTTGGTAAATATGGAGATGAGGATAGCCGGCATTTGTGCAATGATCGGGTTGCAGAAATAGAACCTAATATTAGATATTGTATTCACAAAATTCGTGGATCAAATATACAAATTTCTGAATTTGAGAACTTAGGTGAACTGGAGGGGCCTGCATTGGACATGTTTAGAGCGAAAGTGGAGGTGAGTCTGGAACTTTACCATTTTTGAAATGCACAATGACTGTATTGCATATTGATTGTAATTGTATGTCCTTGCATCAAAAGGCTGCACAATCTGAAGCTAGATCCCAGCGGGCAGCATCAATGAAAGAATTGAATTGGCTTGGCCATACATTCTCAATTCCAAATGCTAAAGCACGTGTGGCTATTCTAAAAGGTTAGTAAGTATTCCATTATATAGAAGGTACCTTATTTTCTGTGGAATCTTTCTTGGGTTTACTTTTGCTTTATCTGATGTTGCTAGCATTGATTAACTTGAAATCAAACCTCAAGTGAGGTGATGGCCCCATGGTTCTTTGTCTAAAGCAAACATGTTTTGATTGTTTGTTAAGCTTATGTGGATTAAGTAGAAGGTCATATGCTGTTTTAGATGCACCCGCTGAATAGTCTTGGATAACCCGTTTTACTGAAGTTCACAATTAGAATATATGAGGGTTTCATTATTCTTGTGTCTAATTAGGATTGACTTTCAAGGAAGACATTTTTATTAAAGTAATGGTGCTTATCTCGATGTGTTTTGGAAGAAATTCCCATCTGGTCACTGGAAAGAATATGATAAAGAGTATCATTTTCCTTTTCCTAGTTTCTATATGAGAATGTGCGATGACTGCATTGCTTCAGATATAGAGAAGAAAAAACTGTTGAGCCATTGAGGTTCATGATGTTTCTATAATGTGTTCCTCTTCATGTTACCTTGCATCATTACAGAAGTGCAGGTAGAGTAATGATGGAATTAGTTCTTGTAACACGTGGCAGTTCCGCATTGTTGCCTGTTGTTTGAACTCTTTTCTTCATGAATTTGGCCAAATAGCATTTGAAGAAGTTTTAAGTACCATAAATTCTAACTATTTATCTTGATCATTTCAGGCACGTGCATATGTACCGTGCTTCGTTTACATAACTCACAAGCAATCATTTTGTTCACCAACCATTGTATTTTCTTGGTTTCTCTTGTGAAATGATATTGGAAGTTACATGTAAAATGCACATATATGTTAACTCATGATTTGTTTGTGCATAATTCCTTTGGCTTTGTGATTCAGTCTCATAGTATTCCCTTCCTGTGCATGCGGATTTCATCAGCTCAAGAACTGGAAAAGGATATTCATGGATCCAAAGCAGACTCTATTCCCGCAGATAAAAGAGTTAACATATTTAGCAAAATTGTGTCTTCATATGAGGAAGCCAAGAGCTTCATCCATAATGATCTGGTAATGATTTGATTATTAGTATAAAGTCTCAGATGTCTTTCGTGTTAATTTACTTTTTTAGGTTTCTCAAACTTCCATATTTTGCATCTTTCTTTAGGAAGATACTGATATTGTGGATCTTTTAGATTACTGCAGGAAATTCTGATAATGCAAAGGATAATCTTAGTGGTCTTTATAAAGCTATCAGTGCCATTATAGGGCAGCTAAACATTGAACGATATGAGTTAATGGTTCGCACTGCCATAGGCAAACTCATCAAGGTCGACGACAGGAATGAAAAAGTTTCAAAGCCTGAAGAAGTTGTCCATCTATATAATATGTTATTACTGGCAAGTACCGACAATTATTTCTGTAATTTGATGAGAATGTGTAGTAGCAACATATTAGGTATGCATATTACCGGCAATGTAAGGAACTGCACAACTGTTTTGCAGGTTACTGCTGAGCTCTCCGATTTAGTTAGCTCTGGAAGAGATAGAAAGCCAGAGGAAGTGGCTGTTGCTGAAGAGTGTGAGCGCAAGAGCTTAGCTTTCAAAGCTCAAAGGTTTGGGATTTTGTGTCCATTTTGTCTAGTGAAATCCTTATTTTTATTTTAGTTTCTTTTGCTTTCTATCCAGTCCTTGACTTTGCTGTATATTTTCTGAAGATCAAGTTTTCTGTCCTTGTAATCTGTGATCATCCAAGTATACATCTTACATGATATTATAGTTATTTGTACTTTTTTTAAGACCTAAGAAGCTGGTATTCTGCATCATGACAGTATTCAATAGATGAAAAATTAGTCCAAGTGTCCAATGTCTGTTTCATAGTTTCATGTCTTCATTTGGATTTGATAAAGCCATTTCAATTGAACAAAATCAAAACCTTATGGCAAGTTTGTCTTGTCATCTCTTTATGCTTTATCGTTTACTGTCTACTTGCTTTATGTAAATTCAAGCATCCTTATATTTTTTATGTTGCAAAAGTTTGAAAAAACCATCTCTCAGAAACTTTTTGTTATCGTTTCAATAAGTTTTACTGTGTTTTGAAGAAAGAAATTGATGCAGGGCTAAGTACTAGTTGTAGTTACTGCATTGGTTTACTGTAGCTGTATGGACTATGTTATTTGTGGACTTCAATGTTAATTAGGCCTCTATCATTGGTTCCTTAGTTCCAAGACCTCAGTTTGTTTATGCCATTCTTTTAAGGATGACTACATGACCGAGTAGCTGGTTTTGTTGATCCAGAACTAACTGAAGATAAGTTCTTTCTTTAGAAGCTGTAACTTCTGGCACAGTTCTGGTTTTCCCAGTTTTCCTTAGAGCTTAACTTTGGCCCTAAATCATAACTATTTTCCTTCTTTTAGTTCTGCTGGCATCAGAAGTGACCCAGGAATTCATTATATCCACCTGATTTACTGGTAGCATATTATTATGACTATGATTGGCAGTACTTTTACTCCATGGCAGTTCGCTGCATTTAACTTTTTCCTACATTGAGAAAAGCAGTTCTACTTTGTCCTGAAATTCTTGTTCAAATCATCAATGAAGAATCATGTTTGTTGTTCAGATGCTTCTACTTAGCTATGTCCTATAGTCTAGCTGGGAAGAGGACAGAAGCCTATGCTTTATACTGCCGATCTCGCTCTTTAGCTGATGCTGCCCTTAAAAGCCTTCAAAGTGCAAGGACTGCCAATCAGGTGTATATATTATTCTTCATGGACTTGTTTACTTGTCTAAGCTTTAATAGAAATCCTTCAAGTCTACTTTATTAGGTCTTATTTGCCAAGATGAACTCTTGAATATGGCTTCATTTTGTGAACATAAGAATGAGTTCAGAGACAGACTTGGTGCCCTTAAAAACAAAATCAGTCATTGGAAAAGCAATGTGGTAACCGTTACAAGGGCATTGATTTACCTAATATTAAAATGGATTAGCAACCATGTGACATCCTTGTCCTTTCACAAAATGAACCTGCTTATGCCTTTTATTTCTTCCAAGGTTATGCTGAAGGAGTTGCAGAAGTTGTACAACGAAAGTAGATCACATAGTTGTATAGAGCATGCATTAGCTGTCATGGAGGAAGAGGAGGCTCCAGAAAAATTGACAAAGAAGATGTCAACAGTGTCATTGACCGGAGCTAAGAAGGTATTGAAATACACTCTACTAAAAGTTCTTAGCTTGCATATGTTTAAAAGGAAGTTTAATGCATCAGTTAGTATTGCTGCATGTGGATTGCTCTTATTGCAGTTTGATTTGACGTGTGTTTGGTAGGATATGATTTGCAGCATGTGGAATTATGATTCTGCATCTTTATGCTCTTGTACATTTGATTTTCTGTGACAATTTGTTTTATGAGTTGCCTTATATAAAAAGAACTCTTTGGTAAAATATACTCATTCCTTTCAACACAAATTGGTGAATCTCGTGTATCTTTTTGCCCTCATTTTAGAAGTTGTTTTAAATGCTTGTCAATTGCATCATTCACATTTAGGGAATCTTGCCTCATCTTTTAATTCCCCAGTACACTCATAAACTTAGTTTCGACCTACTTCGGGGTTGGTGAACCTTTTGATATTTGCTGTTTTGTGTGCGATTCAGCCGGAGAAATATCTTGTGGAGAACTTGGATGTGTATGAACCAGCAATTGATAGCAGCGCGAAGTCAATGGCTCGCATTGAACGCTTCCCGCCTGCATTTCAAGCAATTGCTCGAAATCCCATTGTTCTTGACATTGCTTACAATCTCATAGCCTTCCCATCATTAGAGAATCGGACGAAGAAAGACAGGAAAGGATTCTTGGGCAGGCTTTGGCGATGAGTCTTGTGTCAGTGATTTTGACCATTTTTACTCAGGAGTGGAGAGATTCATTTCGTTTTGGAAATTTTGGTATTTATGACCATTTTACAACTTTCACTCAGTCGCTGGAGATTCATGTCCTTGTGAAAATGTTTGCCTCTGTAGACTATGTAAATCTACTGCAGAAATGTAGTTTGATCGGTGGGAATATTTATGAATGTCGCACATTCATATTTTGTTTATGAAAGAAAGAAACTTTGGTTATCTAAAGTACTGAAATTCAAGCGTCTTATTATGGCCGTGGATAAAATTGGAATGGGTATGATATAAGTGAAAATAATAATGAGATTAGCTTTATGAAATAACTATTTGATTTTTTGAAAGAATTGAAATATAATAATACATAATTATAATATATATATATATAATATTATAAAATATAAAAACAGCTTCCGCCCAAAACAAACACAACTATCAGTCCAGTCTCGTTCCCATTCCTATAAGCAAACAAACAGCCCTTCAAATTCTCATTTTCATTTTCGACTAACAAACAGCCCTAATAATTTCATTCCATTCCCATAACAATCCCAATATTTTAGATAAAATATTGGATTGCCCTATTCTACTGCAAAGCATGCTCAAACTAGCTTGGCTGCCTTCCTTCTTCTGCCAATCAATGCCAACAATATCAATGAGATCATATCAGCTTGCTCATTCTTGGAGGCAAATCATTTGGTTCTAATTGGCAAGAATTCTCAGGAATTCCATGCAGTCTAAACCTAGTTATTCTACAAAATGAAATCCTGTGGGAAAAACTAAGGATCTCAGTCTTTGAAATTTCACCAATTAGGCTAAATCCATTCGACTGGAATCTATGAAACAGAGTCAAGAAGCCCTTTACCTCCTGCAGCCTTGCAACCATTATCTTATCTCCTTCTGAGAAATCTGATAAAATCTCAACTATTGCAAATTGGGATTTTTCTTCATCTGATCTCTCCCATTTGCTGTTCCACCCCTTATATACTGCCCATATCTCCCCTTTTGCTGGATAAATCCTATACTTGGACATGGCTTTCTCAAACCTCACCATATGTGATAGCTTTGAGATGTCAACAATGGCAATAGTTCCTCCAGGCCTAAAAGTTCCACAGGGTATGTCTAGATTCTTTCGCTTCCAGTTAATCTCCAACGCTGAAGCAGGTTCAGGCTCCAGAAACGTTACACGAACTTGGGTTCTTGAAATCACTGTCTCTATTAGCACATACCGGCGAGGCATCGAATCTTTTCCGAAATAAAGGGCCCATACCTGTCCTGTTGCAATGTCATTTCCCAATTGAGCAGTACCCTGAACTTCTTTTCCCAGTAAAGCATTATTAGCAAGAGACGAACTGCTACTATTTTGTGGCTTTGAGATCACCATTTTGTCTGCTTTACTAACTGAAGTGTCCCCCTTTAACCTCCTTCTATCATATACTCTTGTTATCATATTATTTGGCACAGCTAAATAGTCAACCTCCAGCATTCCATTGTTTACTCCATCAGTCTCTTTACCAGTTAGTCTAACTGCTGGAACTTTATGGCTTAGCAAGTGTAACATGCTTGGGGAGATATGAGTAATGCCGCCCGTGGAAGACCCTTCTTGTGTTTGTCTTTGGAAAATGCTCCTGAATCCCTGAACTTTAAACAAGCATGCACAGTCTGATCCTGTGGCTTCTGAGAAATGTGAGAGAATCTCAACTAACTTATGTTTGCAACTTTTAACAACTTCTGGATTGAAGGACCATCCTTCAAGTCTCCAGTCATCATAAACTGCCCAAACCTCACCTTTCCTTGGATAGATACTAAACTGCTCCGGCGTCGTGCCAGGAGCCCAAGTGCATTTGTGTGAGAAATTCATGGGTGAGCTCAACATTCCGCCAGAACTCAAATCCAGTGAGAAAGAACCGCAGGCAATGGGTAGTCCTGCCTCGCACCATCTTCTCTGATGATCACTGACTAGAACTGGTTTTAGCTGCATCACAGTAACTTGAGAAATAAACTTGGTCATAATTTGAGCATACCTCGGATTTTGAAGAACATTTGACTGATAACGAGTAGCCCATATTTGGCCTTCTTCCATATTTTCTATCTTCCGCTCGTCATCGAAGTTGTAAAAGTCCTGATAAAGAACTTTTTGGGCCATAGTCAGTGAGGAAGAAGATGGATCCTCTTTTGAAATCTTGTTGTGCTGATTGATTGGAGAATCAACATCAATAACTTCTACCATATCCACTTCATTCTTACAGGCAAAATACGGCATTGCTCCTATAGCACTCATTCCATGATGACCCTTTGACCAATCCAGTTCAACTCTTTTCACCGTACTTTCTGAAGAATCTGCTTTACGCTTCAAAGAGCCTCCACCAAGAGTACCGACCCTGTTATCGCTTATTTTAGGCAAAGATAATGCTTTTCCATGAGGTGATTCATGAGTCTCCCAGTGTCTCTTTCGATGCAAATCAAATACAGCACGCTTGTCACTGTCTGAAAGGGCCAAAAAAGCCGCCTCTATGAATTTAAGAGCCAACTCTGTGCCTGAAAATGATTCCTTTATAGGTTCCAGAAAGGTTAGAAGCTTCTTATATTGAAGACCTACATCCTGGGTGGTGGATAAGGGGCCAAGACATAGGATCCTGTAGTAGTCAATGCCACAACCAGGAATATGGTAGGTGGAAGCTGATAAGATGTCGCAGACAGTTAGCATTGGGAAAATGTGGTCACGAGGAAAAAAATCCTGAGATTTTAATAACTTGTTCCTCGCACCGACGTAGTCTCCAACTTCAATCATCTTCTCTGCTATTGCTTTCTGACGCAGAGCCTCCAATTGCTCGTCATACAATTCTGCTCTCGTTGTCATCTTTAAATGTTCCACCAATTCTCAATTTAGATAATGCAAAGTGAACTGGAGTGGAGTGGAAGGAGAAACAAAGTAAATAACCACATAAAGTCTACATAAATAAGCACCACAACAACACAAGTAATATTAAAGGAACTCTGCGACATATGCAACATGTAAAAGTTATCAATGCATTGGAGACAAGAATGACCTTTGAACCAAATACCCCCTCCCCCCCCCCCCCCCCCCCAAACCTAAACATTCAGCTTAACAACAACAAAGCAAACACATTAACCTCACTGTACATAATTAGAACATGACTCCGTGGAGCATATGCAAGCTACAAATTTCAACTGAGAAAGAGACCACTGGTTGAGTATATTTGAGCAACTTAACAAAATAATTTACAATTTAGTGAAAACCATAAAGACAGTCAAACAGCCTCACAAACTTTTAATGAATGCAACAAAGAAGAATCTAAGCACAAGGTGAATCAGACTGATTAGCTAAATTGAGAACATAATTCCTTCTCTGTTGTTCTATACAAGAACAACAACATACCCAGTAATATTCCCAAATATCCATCTGTAACAATTCATCACACAAATATTCATTCTAAGAAAAAATTTGCTCCTAAACAAACTATATCTGCATGTACTGAAGGCATAAACAATTAAGCTCAAATAAGCACCAAAAACAATCTTGAAAACCAATGAGCATAAAAACTCAAAACTAAGTTAGTCCAAACAGAAAATGTTTGAAAACTAAAGCAATTACCATGCACGTTAACCTTCTTGCCAGAATCAAAAGTTTTATTATAAACCTATGAATTTTATGGCAAGAAAGTTGACAGCTTTTAAAGTTTTTAACATCCCATACAGCAAAGAAAGCATTTGCATTTGTTTTAGCTTGTGTACAGTGTGAGTGTGTGAAACAATAACACCAAAAGACCCACTAACCTGTTCACTCTTTCACTAAATTAGGGAAAGGAGAAGCTTGGCTTAATCTGAACACCACAACTGAATGAAACTAACAAGTATAGGATAGTGAAGAATGAGATGAAATACAAAGACTTCTAATTCTCTGTGCTTTGTTGTGGGCTAAAGAAAACGTGAATTGGTTTGTTGTAGTACAAAATATTCAGCTGCCTCATGCCATGCCAGCTGTCTCATGAACCAATACTTTTTAGGACTATATAATCTTTTATAGTAAAAAAACACTGTTTTTACTTGTTCAGTACTAGTACTATTGTAGAACTAATTAACCGCATTCCATTAATCTATGAATGAATAAATTCCTTGAACCCAATTACACAAACAAGAAGACTTCAGCAGAAGTTAAAAAACTTGACAGTGGAACAAAATAGGATGATACTCAATTATCTTTCAGAAAAAAAAATATATACAGTATTGAAAAGAAATTTAAAATTGAATCCAACAATCCATTCCTTTAGACTAAGTAGAATGTTACAGCTACAACAATAAAAAACTCTTTAATTTCAAAACCTTTCCGCCAATCGGGCACTGACGGCTCGAAGCTTCGAATAAACCTTGCCGGCAGGGGAACCCAAAATCAGGCTACACAGTGAATCCCTCGCAATCTTGATATTTGCAAAAGAACCCAGTATATGAATCTTCGTATCCGCAATCACAATCCTTGTTTTCGTTGAATTCTCAATCCCAAACTTCGTTTCCCTCCTTTTCCCGACAATCTCCCGATAGCCCTCGACAAATGTTCCCCTTTCAAGGTCTTCACGTCCTTTATTTCGAACGATTCGACGTACAATTCATCCAGCCGGAGCAGCGAAACGGCGTCGCAGACGTCGAATCCGAGCATGAAAGCGTGGATGAAGTCGGCGCACCTTTGAAGGTTGCTTATGTCAGGCGTGTCGTGTCGGGTTTTGAGCTCGACTTTCCGGGCTTTGAGGTTCATACGGATGTCGATTTTCATCTGATCGTATACTGGGGTGTACATTTCCATCCAGGCTTTCTTCAAGAGAGTGTAGCGGTGAGGTGGGACGGAAATTTTTCGGAAATGGACCTCGCCGGAGGATATCTCGTGTGCTTTCAGGGGTTGAAAATTGGGTTTAGCCGGCACCGTGATGGCGTCGCCGTCCAGCTCCATTGTGGCGGTTATCGGAGGAGGAAGGCGGGCTCTCAGGGTTTTAGGAGTTTAAAAAGGTTTTAGGACTATTTTGTTGTTTCAGCTCTGCGTATTGTTTTGGGTCGGGTTGGATTTAGCCCGAAAACTTCCACTTGTTTATTTCCGTCCTTTCCTCGGCTCTTTTACAAATCTGGGCTGCTATTTGTAGCTCAGTTTTGCTATTTGTAGCTCAAAAAAATTGATGAAATGATAAAAATGCCCTTAAAATAGAAAATGTGAAAATGTAAGGAAAAATCGGACCCAATGTGCGAATTAAACATAAAAAATCGGACCTAATTTGCGAAAAACTGAGAAAAATTCACCTACAATGTGCGAATTTTCAGTGAAAATTCGCCCCACTTATGCGAAATTTCTAGAAAAATTCGCCTGCTGTAGGCGAATTTTCCAGGAAAATTCGCATAAGTGGTGCGAATTTTCACTGAAAATTCGCCCAACACAGGCGAATTTTGACCAAGTTTTTGGGTTTATATTTGTCTGCAAACCTTACAAAATCATAAGTCATTTCAGATTTTCTAACCAAACTCTCTCAGACCATCGAAACAAATTTTCCAAAAAAATCGCACGTAATGGACGCCGGCGGATCTCAACCACCACAGCGTACCGGGAAGGGGAAAGGATTGTTTGGACAGGTAAAAAACGTAAAATTTCGGTTAAATTATTGAATTTCGCCAGAAAATTCGCATCTGATGTGCGAATTGTTGTGTACAATTCGCACATGAGGTGCGAATTGTACATAACAATTCGCACATCATGTGCGAATTGTTGTGCACAATTCGCACCTCATGTGCGAATTTTACCCAACAATTCGCACATCATGTGCGAATTTTTTGGTAAAAATTTTTTACATTAGTTTTGTATTATTTTTAAATATTATTTATATTTTGCATGTTTCTAACTTATTATTTGCACTTTCTTGTAGGTTGCGGGGAAAACCCTCCCGCGACAGCGGCCCACTGTTTCTGCTCGGATGAAGAAAGCAGCGCGACGCGTGCCTGCACATACACTGGTTGACGAGGACTCCGATCAGGAGGAGCAGCATTTTACTGGAGGCGAGGAGATTCCGTCGCCCTCAGGACGCGGTGAGGAGATTTCGTCGCCCTCAGGACGCGCTGAGGAGCCCTCACGAGGTAAGTTTTAAATATAATGCACTAATAGCATGTATATGTTTTGATTTCTATTATTTAAATTTTGTAGTGCATCCGTGATGATAATTATTTGTGTAATTTGATTATATGATATGATAATATGGTGTTATATAAATTACATTGTTCAATTTTTATTATTTATGTAATTTGATTATAATGATTACGTGTTTCTATTTCAAATGATTGTGTGTTGCTATTTCAATTAAATTATTGGATGTATTTGTTTTATGTTTTTTTAAATAAGTTTATTTATTTATAGTCCATATTTTTTGAAATTAGTTACGAATAGGCGTGGGCGGAGCGATACGTCTTGGATTGTGACCGAGGCGTGTACGGGTGGCCCTATTGATGGGTCGGTGATACCTAGTTGGAAGGGCCATGTGGCCTATAGGTATAGACCGGACGGAGAGGAGGGTGAGGAGGTCGTACCACCTAGGTCCACACTGAGATGCCAAAATAGGGCAGGTGTGTGTGAGCGTCTGGTATCTTGGTTGGCTTCGATGCCATCTGACTGGCAGCTTTTGTTGCGCTCCACTGGTTTAGCACACTTGCCGTACATTATGCACACGTCCATCGATACCCCACTGCTTATTGCATTTATTGAGCGGTGGCAGCCGGATACGAACACGTTTCATCTCCCTGTCGGTGAGATGAGTATTCTCCTACACGACGTGTGGGAGATACTTCGTATCCCTGTGGATGGTCCCATGCTTGCTGACATCACTGACAAGTCAGTGCTATGGAGCCTATGCGCAGATTTGCTTCATGTGTCCGAGAGGGACGCGGATTGGTTGGCGAGCCACACCGTCTCGGCAAGATGATTCCTAATCAATTTTGGCTTCATATTTGCATTGTTCAAAGTCCTAGCAACCTCCCTTGCGCCAGCACTCATGCGGCTAAGCTGCCTGTGACCCTCTGGATACACTATAGCAGTGTGATTGTGCATTGAATTCGGACCTGGTGTGACTCTGACCCACCAACCATTATCCTTCACCACCTTGCAATATAACTTGAACCTGCACTTACATCCTCGCCGGCTAGTGTTCTTCCTCTCTTGTGGGAGAGGCCCTTGTTCAACCGGATCTCTGAATCTGTTGCAACGATATGTGACTGAGTTTCCATTGTTACCCCTCCCCACTTTAATCAGCTCGAAGCGAAATGTAAGAGCCAACTCCGAATAATACGTATATGCTTGTTCTTCAGTTGGAAAAAAACCAGGACACTGAAACTCAAGACTCAAATCCCTCTGAATGTCTGGTAATCCATTTGGATCCTGCGTCATTAATCAAATTAATACCAAAAATAAGTAATTACATATACAATTAAAACATATAAGTTTGAAGGAAAAATCGCCTGTAATTGGCAAAATGACTGGAAAAAATCGCCCAGCTTAGGTGATTTTTTGTGGAAAGTTCGCCAATTGCACGTGAAATCTGGGGAAAAATTCGCATGCAATGTGCGAATTTTGCTGCAAAATTCGCCTGCAGTGTGCGAATTTTGCAGCAAAATTCGCATGCAGTGTGCGAATTTTGCAGCAAAATTCGCATGCAGTGTGCGAATTTTGCAGTAAATTTCGCACATTGTAGGCGAATTTTCCCCCGGATTTCACCTGCAATTGGCGAACTTTCCACAAAAAATCACCTAAGCTGGGCGATTTTTTCCTGATACTTCGCCAATTACATGCGATTTTTCCATCAAATTTCGCAAAACATGTGCGATTTTTACACCAGTATGCAAAAAACTATACAAAAGTATTAAATTCGTACCATATTTGCGTATATTTTGGAGTAGACGCTGTCCCAAATTAACCAAAATATGTGTTACAATTTGCTTCGACGATTTTGAACGTTTTTTGGAATGATTTCGAATGGTTTTGTTTGATTTTTGAAGGAGTTTTGTCTGTTTTGATATGTATTTTGAATTGCATGAAGTATATACCTTATTCATATGTTAAGGGTAATTTTATCATTTCACTTTTTTTTTTGAGCTACAAATAGTAAATTTGAGCTACAAATAGTAAGATCCTTTACAAATCATTAAGTTAGTGGGGCCCACCATAATCCATCCCCCAATTGAGGATGATTTTTTCTGTTAGTATTTGTTTTATGTTAATTTATGTATTATTCCTTATAAATTCAATACTTATGATCATGTTGTGGATTACTTTTTTATTTTATAATTAATTTAATATTTTTTAATATATTTTATAAAATAATTTTGAGATGGAATTACTTTTGACGAGGTGAGATTTTAGTTTTTAAAATTTGATAATTATTTTATTATGATGATATAAGAAAATAAAAATTAAAAAACACATACTAATATTAATGATTTAAATTTTACATTTAAATAATATCAAATTATATTTTTTTGTCTCTTACATTTTAAAATATTTTTTATTCCTTATACATAAAATATGTTTTATTTGACGAATAAAAATCATCATATATTTGGTTAATAAATCTACTCTCTATGCTTGTATTTTATCTTTTATAAATAAAATAGTTTTTATTATTATATAAAAATATACTTATGTTACTTATTAAATTTTATATTAAACATTTTATTTATTTGGTAAAGGATAAAAATAAGAAGAGGTGTATCAATGCATGCATTTCAATAAATTAATTTGAGAAAAAATAGACAAGGCAACTTAAATTATTGATAGCAACATATAAAGCGACATAACAGCAATAATAATTCATGGAAAAATTTAGAAAAGAGCAATAATAGTGGTGGTTACAATACAAATAAATGAAAGTGATCGGACTAAAAATTGAATGAAAAATAAATAATGGAAATTCTAAAAAATAATTAATAGAAATAGAAATAGTATTAATAAATGTAGGTTATTATTTTTCACATTTTTTAGTTGCAAGTTGTACGAAATTGCAATAACTCATGGTTGGCCCTGCTGTAATTATGTTATGCTACGTGATTGTTTAATACTCTTTTTTTTTTTAATACTAAAAGATATTCTTTAAAAAATTAAAATAAACTATAAAAAATAGATATTACGTTAAAAGTAAAATAAAATATTGAAATAAAGTTGAATTTTGGTTTATTAATGAAGAACATAGCGCCAATGTATTTCCTGTTTTTAGCACAAATTAATAAATTTCCGACAGCTTTAAAGTAAAGTAAATAGTAGTTCATGTGAATAATTGTCAAAAGTATATATAAATGTCACTCTCAATTACTATTAATATTTAATCATATTTTTTTATTACTAGAGTTCACAGTAAAACATGCATCAATTTGCAAATTATATGATAGTTTGGTGGGACATAGAATATTATGTATTTATAGAGTTCTACACTTTAATGATTTTAATAATTGTAATTAATTAGAAGTAAATTATAATAATTTTACTCTATATATCGTCAAAATAAATAAATTGTGTAATGTATGAATAGTATAATATAATTAATTATCACATTCATAAAATTTGATAATTTATAAATTTATTATAAATTTCACAACATATTTAATTACAGTAATAATATTTTAAATATTTAATTTTTTCTATAAAACAAATAAAAATAAATTTGTTTAGAGTGTGAGAGATAAAGGGCTAAATAAAGAAGTAAAATAAAAATTATTGCATCTCTTGATAAATGTATAAATCCTATAACAAATCATTATTATTTTGAAATTCTATAACGATAACTAAAAATATATTATAAAATTTTTTAAAATGACTAGTAAAAAAAGTTGGAGGGGTTAAATAATAAGGAATGTATGCACGAGTACCCATAAACCAAAATTTGAACACATTACAAGGGGCAAGTTGCAGATTATTGTATTATTAAAAACCCAACTTAAACTTACAGTATACCTTTCTTTATTATTTATTTATTAATATTTTTTAATTGAGGTTTAAGATTTTTACTTTTGTATGTTTGTATTTATTATTATTCATGGTCTAAACTGGATTAATAAATTTTCCGCAATTTTATTCAAGTTGGTTATTGGAAACTTGGTCATTTAATATTTGGTGTTAATTGAGAGGAGAAAATGAATTTAATGGTTATATTTATTGAATTTTCTAATTATTATGAAATATCCTTAAACACCGGAAAAAAAAACATATAAAGTAATTAACTAAAAATAAATAAAAAATTTATGTTATGAATCTTAAAAAAATAAAAAAATATGATTTGGATTAAACCTTGCATGTCCTTAGTTTCTCAATTATACCATTTTTTTTTTCTTGGGTACGTGCGTTGTTTATTATGTAAACATAATTTACATGTCGATACCAAAATAAAAATCAATTGAGACGCAGTGTCCTTGAGACGTCCCTGGGCTTGCATCATTAATTTGATTTCATCTCTAAAGTTTAAAAATATTTGATTTCACCCTCAAATTTTTAATTTCAACTTTAATTATTCCAATTGAAAAAAATTTAAAATATACAAATCTCCCCAGTTAGAAAAATTCAACATCCGATCATAAATCGATTTGTAACAATTTTAATATTTGTTGTGCGAATAAAGAGATCAAATCTAATGTATCACTTTATTACATTTCATATATACGAAACATTTATAAATTTATGGTTTAATCACTTTCGAACCTGCATGGGATTCTAGTACCATAGTATGAAAATTTCTTAATTGATATTCTACTATTAAAGTTAAACAATTTACCGCATATTTCCTTTCTCGATGAATATGACGTAGATTCATTTGCCAATTTGGATCCAACTAGTACTCTCTCTATTTCAAATTATAATGTTTTAAATTATAAAGTGTGTCGCATAAGTGGGTACATATCAAAATATAAATCCCTTATAAATTTATAGATATTATTCCTAATACATCTTTGTGTATTTAATGCCTGTGTGTTCGAAACTAACAAAAATATTCATTAAATGTGTTGGACCAGTTGAATGAAATAACCGTACCAAAAGAAATATTATTAAAATATATGAAAGTTCTGCATTAAATGATCATTGTTTTTGTGTAAAATGTCCAAAAAAAACTTATAATTTAAAATGAAAAAAGTAAATTTTTGTTGGGTTAAAAAAAAAAGGTAATTAATAAGATAGTATTAAATTGCTTCTTAAAAAAATGCTAATAAAATAATTGTACCATTCTTAAAACATCGATTATCCAGGACGGAGTATTAATAATAAAAATATAAAAAAAAACAGTTTTGAAGCGGGGGCGGTATTAATAATAAAAAATTATATATAAAAAAAAGTTGAAACAAGATTGTTGAAGTTTTCTTGAAACATATCGAAAGATGAATGAATATTAGAAAAAAAAAATGGGATAATCTCCAACTGTAATTTGGCAAACCTCGCCGACAAACAAAAATGAAAGAAAAAGTTCATGGCCTCCATATATAGTTTTTCATTTGTTCTATGAGAACAAAAAAAATGGAAAAAAAAAAAAAAAGAGAGAGAAAGAAATAAAGAAAAAGGTGGCAATGAATGCTCACTCTCAGTTGGGCCAAGTTGTCCATTCAAACTTTGGAGTTGGCAAAAGAATAGGCTTATTAGGCATTTGGCGCGCACTATGATTCATTCATGTTCTTAATCATTACATTCCCACCTCCAAAAATTGAATTTTTATGTACTGAAATCTTCATCTGATTTAACAAACTTAGTTAACCCCACTTCAAAGATGATTGGAACGGATCAAGTGTTAGTTTAATTTTCTTTTTCCTCCATTTTTTCAGTGATAGCCATGAAATATCGCTTAAATTGGTCCCCATTGCTTCAATAGCCCAGTATCGCCTCCTCCATTTCCGCTCTATTTTAAGCTCTATCCAATAAATTTCCAACTTCTTTTCCAATTTGTTTTTGCTTATTCTTTATTTCCTCCACCAATTTTCTTTTATTTACTGGTTACGTGTTCTATTCGAGATGGGATTTCTTTTTTTTACAATTAAAGATTGCACTTATCCTGTTACAATCATGTTGATCGAGGTGGGTTCTTCTTGAAATTCGAGGTTGTGTTTGTATTCAATATGAGCGATGTTTCGGAAATAAAATTGGGATTTTGGTGCAATTTCCGTGGGTTGGCACGGTGATCGTAATTGTATGTTCAGTTGGATACTTTAGTGTGAAAGATCAGATGATGCAGGAAGATAAGATGCAGTTTGCCAGGCTCGATGATTCGCCCATGTTTCGGCAACAGGTTTTTAGTTGAATTTTTCATTTTGTTTTCTTATCATGTTGATGTAAATCAAGCATTTCAAATTGATGTACCCAACCAAAGAAGTTTCGTCATGTCTTTACTTTTTTTTGAAGGAAAATATTATATATAATTAGGAATCTTGTAAGTTTTGGTTGCTAATGATCAAAATTGTAGATTTAAGTTTTGATACATTTGGTTGAAGATGAAAGAAAACTAACTACGTGAACCCACTACCCAGATGATGAAATTGATGCTGATCTGCTTAGAGTAGAATGTTGAAACTATTGGCCAAATTATGATGAATGAGTGAGAGTACTTAGTTTGGACTTTGAGCAGGGTGTGCGTTTGTGTGTGTTAAAATAGCATTCACAATTCAAGTGAAGGGATGAAATTCATACTTTGTTTCTGTTGCATAACCTTGTTAAGATGCTAAAATGTTTAATATCACTTGTTGCCTTTCCTTAAATGTTTCACTCGGCATGTATTAATGATTTTCTTGATTTGATAGTCAAAACCTTGACAAAATTCATCCTTCTTATAATCCTGAAGAAACTGTCTAAAAAGTGATGCTTACATCTGTATTTGGTGAATCAGCTCCAGAGTTTGGAGGATACAGCTGACATACTTAGGGAAAGAAGTATAAAGTTCCATAAAGGGTGTCGAAAGTATGTGTAAGTCTAGCATCTATTTTCCACTCTTCTTGCTCTCTGAATGGACCTATTCCTCCTCCTCATTATTAATGTGAGTTCATTTATAAACTCCCCTTACTGAACACCCTAGCCTTAACAAATGTCCTTTACGGTATACATTGTATGTTGGTGTTTTTTTTTTTTTTGCCCGCATGTAGCCAGTGAGATTTTCCTAGGATACATAGTTCTTCTTCCATTATCAATACCATTTACTTTCTGTTATAGATATTCAGACATCAGTCACTCTGTGTCTGGCTAGCTCTCTATTGTTATTAAAGATATGCAATGCTTACATTTTTGCTTAATTTTCCAGAGAGGGTCTTGGAGAAGCATATGATAGGGACATTGCTTTTGCATCTGCCCTTGAAACATTTGGAGGGGGTCACAATGATCCAGTTTCTATTGCATTTGGAGGTATTTTCATTTGATGGTTTACTTTGAAATGTGTTTCTCTCGGACTTTGGGTACTCTTGTATCTATTTCTATATGTAGATATCTGGGAGGGCAATATAATTGGTACGAATATTCTGAATAAAATTATTGAAATGCATGACCTGGTGGCAAAGAATAAATAGTTTTGCCTACATGCAATCTCACACTGATTGTAGGCAGTCTAATCATGCTTGTAACAGACAATGCCATATTAGGATTAGGCTTTACACCTGCTGAAATTTTCATTATTGGTGAGAAAACTAATATTTTAACTTTGATACATATATATATGAAGTTGATTCAGAAAAAGCATGTGTAAAGGCTGACCAACATAGAGAGCCAATTCGTAATCCATTCACCCATCTCAGCTGGGAAGTAATTATTTTTCTCGCACAACTGATCAGAACTTTTGGCTTATAAAATAATTCTGTTGTGTTTTGCCCGGAAGTGAAGTGTGATGTTAATGATGCAGGGAGTATCTTCTTGTGTGTTTGCTTGTTTTCTCTCCACTTCCTCTGTTTTCTGGAATAAATAATAGTTTCCTTTCTTTTGCTGATGAAGCTTAATGTTGAATTTCCAGGCCCTGACATGGCGAAATTTGCAATTGCTCTGAGGGAAATTGGAATGTACAAAGAAGTTCTTCGGACACAGGTTAGTTTTTATCTTGCTATGTTTTCATTACTCATTTTGTTCTATTCTATCCTTAGTTTTTCAATTTTCTGGTTGCATGATGTATTTCCTTCCTTCCTGAGAGAAATTCACCTGAGAGCTTGGGATGGTTATCTTTCCTACAGAACCATAAACAAGCAAGGAAGATGAAATAACCTTTTAATCACACTAAAAAGAAAGAAATGGAAAAAGAACACTGTAATTATGAAGAATTATTGGGTGTATCAACACTTCAAATTTTCCATTTCTTTGCTATATGTTGGACTTGTTTGGCTGACAGGCATTTTCTCTTTTTGGTCCTTCTCAAGGTGGAGCACATACTAAATGATAAGTTGCTGCATTTTGCTAATGTTGATCTTTTAGATGTAAAGGTACTGATAATTACTTTGCTTTGGTGTTTATTATATAAAACTGAAGAGTTACTCACAAATCAAAGCTATGTTCTGTCATTAGAAATATTTGTCTTGCAATGGTCTGAGTTTAACATTTTTCTATGTGGGTGATATGATTTTTTTTCTTCTGAAAAGATAAAAACAAACTGAAGTACAACATAAGCAATGATTTTCGGCCTCCTTTTGCTTTAAAAATCTTTATTCCTATGTTTCCGTATGTCCATGTCATTGCTACTTGCCTTACATTGTAAAACAATTTATCATTTATTGAAATGTTAAAGAAGCCAATAATGTACCTGCAGGAAGCTCGGAAGCGCTTCGAAAAGGCTAATGTTATATATGATCAGGTACTAAACATTTTATATACACTGATATTCACTTTCTGAAATTGTTTTCTGTGATTATTGATCTTTAAGAAATTTAATTTTCTTCATTTACAATATGCAACTGTTGAAAACCTATGGTAGTTCTGTTTCAGGATTACTTCTGGTTCTTAGGAGATCATTTTCCACTTCCTTCTCAATCCCTTGGTTCCAAGTTCAACTTCAGCTTAGCTTACCTTAGAGCTTTATGTTTTAGGTAACCTTGAGCCAAAAACTAAAATTTTCTTTGGATGTCAACCTAGAGAACTACTATGGGTTATTTCAATCTATATCTGAGGATGCTACTCTTGTTGTTATTTATTAGTGAATAATATAATTAGAGTTATCACTGACCAGCTTCATACACCTCAAAAAGCAGATACTGATTAATGAATGAGTGATAATGATCTTGTTTCTATATTTTCTCTGTGAGAATGATTCCCTTTTCCTGCCTCAGTCACGTGAGAAATACTTGTCACTGAGGAAAAGCACTAGGAACGATGTAGCTGCTGCTTTGGAAGAGGTATACAGCATCAGTTCTTCATAGTGGATTATATCTGGTTTATTTTTTTGATCAGATAGTTGGTTATCGGTAACCATTATCTATTAAATTCTAATTTGGTAGAGAGACATTCCAGGAACTTTACAATTCAAGATCTTCATTTGAACAAGCACGATTCAATCTGGTTCGTGAAAATTTTCCATTCACTTTACTCTAGTTTACATAGATAGGAAAAATTTCCATTTAAAAGGATAGCCTGATATACAACTATCTTATTCACTACACTCTTTTATTGAAAATTCAGGTTGGCGCTCTTTCTTCTGTTGAAGCAAAAAAACGTTTTGAGTTTTTGGAGGCTGTAGGTAGTGCAATGGACGCTCATCTTCGATACTTTAAACAGGTGTTGAGATTATTCGCATCATGTGGTTACTGCTTAGATGCTTATGATGGATGAGCTGATTCAAAACTACTGTTGTTATGTACAGGGATATGAGCTATTACATCAGATGGAGCCTTATATAAAGCAGGTTGAATTTTCCTGTTTATATGAAGGGTTTAATCTGAATTATGTGCAATGATTTGTGTTTTCTAAGCACAAACTTATAAGGACATATAGGTTCAAAGGGAAAGTATACAGGAAGCAGTGGGAAGAACATTAGCCTTATAGAAGCTCACCTTCCTAAAGTTGGAGTCTGCAATAATTTTCTGACAAGCAACACATTTACAGCAGTTATTACTGAATTACTTAAAGATCCTAGAGTAAGAGTAAAACATACAAGTAAATCGGATTTATTTTTCATACTTCTCCATATGAAGTGATAGTTAATGTTTCACTCGTTTAGAATTCTTCGTGTTGAGTGACCTTAGGCGATAACATATAGCATCTCCAAGACCAGATCACAATTTCGACTGAATGGTAATTGTTGTACACCTTGAATCGGTCTGTAAAGTTCTCTTTGCGGTTGATTTAGTTGCTTGTTTTCAAGTTATATATGGTTTGATGTCTTCTTGTTTTAATCTTATCTGATTGAAGATAGGCATGTGATTCTGTAACAGGTTTTGGCTTACACACAACATGCAAGAGAAAGTTCAAACTATGAGCAGGCAGCTCTAACTGAAAGAATGCAGGAATACCTAAGGCAGGTTGATCAAGAGAGTAGGAAATCTTTTAACGGGCCTATTAGTTCTCCAAGTAATGATTTACTACAACCATATTCTAGAAGTTCTCACAAAGTCATAGAGGCTGTTATGCAGTCTACTGGAGAAGGAAAGGTATCCAATTTGATATTACTTCACTGTATCTATTAGGGATCTTGCATAGTAAATGATGCAGGTTATCCATACCCCTTTTTCTTGTCCTGCTTTCCATTTCCTTAGCTAAGATTTCAATAGTTTAGGTGCAAATAATTAAGCAAGGATATCTGTCAAAACGCTCTTCTAATTTGAGAGGTGATTGGAAGAGAAGATTTTTTGTACTTGATAGCCGAGGAATGTTATACTACTATCGGAAGCAGCTGAGATCTGTAAGTAAACCATATATTGCATGTGCAAAAAGGATCATTTCTTTGAATGCATCTCTTACTAAAAATTAGCTCTTTTTCAGGGAACTAGTAGCGTTCACCTACCTGTGAATAGGAATGGTCCCTCTGAGCCGGGTACTGGACTCTTGAGTCGTTGGTTGTCATCTCATTATCATGGTGGTGTGCATGAAGAGAAGACTGTTGCTCGCCACACTGTGAACCTGCTGACATCAACAATTAAACCTGATGCTGACCAGTCAGACCTTAGATTCTGTTTCCGGATAATTTCTCCGATGAAAAATTACACCCTGCAAGTAAATTTGAGAATCAGATTGAATATTTGAATATTATAGGCTTTGGTTTCGGTGAATCACTAGCTTTAGCCAGTAGCTCAGTATTCAATTTCGTAACTTTCTTGTTTCTTTTTGGTGATATAGGCAGAGAGCATAACAGAACAATTGGATTGGATTGATAAAATAACTGGAGTTATTGCCTCTTTACTGAGTTCACAGGAACCTGAGAAGGTAACATAGTAATGCATCAATATGTTGCTAGTCTTTGGATCTCATCGATAATCCTGCTTTCTTTGTTTGCAAAAGCTTTTCGATGCAAGCCCCGGTAGTGACAGTAGTTCTATTGGAAGTCCATCAGAACATGACCAGAGGGCATTCGATGAGCAGGGAACTGATAAAGATTTTTCATCTAGGAACTTTATGCGAACATCTAGAAGTTCACTGCAGCTACATTATAGCATGAAAGGAGAGAAGCCAGTTAACAGGTTAAAGAGAGTACCTGGGAATGATAAGTGTGCTGATTGTGGTGCAGCTGAACCAGACTGGGCATCCCTTAATCTAGGTGTTCTTATTTGTATAGAATGTTCTGGTGTTCATCGCAATCTTGGTGTACATATATCAAAGGCAAGATTTTTAGTTCAGTTTTGCTTCTTTATTTAAAAATTATTCCCCCCTTATTTTTTCAATTTCTCTCCATAACTTTTTCTACCAAAATTTTCAATTACAATCTGGTCTACACCCATTTCCACTGTAGAAATGTAATAAGTTCATGACAGAGGCTGCTTATTATTATAGTTTCAGTTTACTTTGCTTACCCTATTGTCATTTTACTGCCTCCAATGCAGGTAAGATCCTTAGCCCTTGATGTGAAAGTTTGGGAACCTTCTGTTATAGGTCTGTTTCAGGCCTTGGGCAATGTCTTTGTGAATTCGATATGGGAGGGGCTCTTGAATGCAAGAAAAACGTTCCAGGCTGATGAAATACCAAGACGGTACGCATTCAACAGTTTTGTATAATTGATTAGATGCCCTATGTTGTATCCTCTAAAGTTAGAAATTATTTGCTGTAGATTTTTTGAGTCCGACAAACCCAAACAATTTTTTGGCAAACCAGACCGTGATGATCATATCTCGGTCAAGGAGAAGTTCATTCATGCTAAGGTACTGATGCTTATCACAACTTTCTTATCTTTTTCCTCCGCTTCTCTTCCTAATGGGATATACCCGCAGGAATCAGAAAATCAATCGCAGTTTTATACCTCATTTTTACTTTTAAAATAAATTCTCATGGAGGTGAATTAGTGCACACTATTTAAAGCTTAAGGAAGACTGAAAATCAAGGATATTATATCGTATGCTAAGTGATTCTTGTTACTTTCGAAACATCTGTTTTAAGGGCTTGTTACCTTGATCTACAAATTAACATGCAAGCTTCATTTTCTTAGTATGCAGAAAAGCGTTTTGTTCAGAAAGTTAAAGACAGTCAGCATCTTCTTTCAGTGGCAGAACAATTGTGGGAAAGTGTACGGATGAATGACAAGAAATCAGTGTACCGCCTTATTATTGTCTGCGAAGCTGATGTCAATGCAGTCCTTGGGCAAGCCTCACCAGGTACAACATTAACACTTGCCAGGGCTTTTAGGATGCAGGGTCATGCTACTACTCATAAAAGTGTTGACCTGGCAGATAGCGATTCTGTAAGATTTATGAACCAAGGTACCACCAGTCAGGATCCGTTCATCGAAGATCCTGATGGTTGTTCCTTGCTTCACCTGGCTTGCCAAACTGCTGACTTGAGTATGGTAGAGCTGCTCCTGCAACATGGTGCAAATATACATTCTTATGATTTAAGGGGTCAAACACCGTTGCATCATGCTATCATAAGAGGAAGAATTCCAATTGCCAAACTTCTGCTTACCAGGTGAGTGACAAAGAGAGTACCTCTGGTACCCTCCCCTCTCTTTCTTGGTGAACTATCTCATGCTTGTCTGTTCCATCTTGAAGATTAGTTCTTTTGTTTGCCCATTTGGCGCAAGTTAAATTTGTTTGAGATGCCTTGCACAAGTGTTTTGGGCATTTTTTATTACAGAAAAATGAATGATGCTGTGTATGCATCATGAAAATGAATCACATGTGAATCTCATAATATCTGTCTCTTACTACTGCTAATTATCAATGATGTTGAGTCTCTGAACCCTAAAATGATTTTATTTGTTCATGCTTAAAAACCCTAATAACAGACATGGAGAGGTTGATTGGCCATTTTACTTGATAACAGTGAGAGCCTCAAGCACATTGAGCTTGAACATTTATGTTGTGATGCAACTTCTCATTTATTTAGCTCTTTAAAAGTTGACTGTTCAAAATCAAAATTGATACCAACAAGTGGTGCATATTCTCTTACACTTTGTTAAAAGAAAGATGGATCTTTTATGCATTAGCAGCCAATTTCTGACCATTTTAATGGCAGGGGGGCTGATCCTCAAGCTACTGATAAGGAGGGGAAAACACCCATACAGCTTGTTGAAGAAAGTGGCCTAGATGACGTTGACATCCTCGCTATCTTGAAAAAATTCGCTCGATAGCGATGAATCAGAAGTACACCATGAAGAGTTTTTAATGGAAAAAAATTACAACCTCTTCTACCCTGGCACTGAAGTTGCTGGATTTTGTGACTAATCAGTTTATCAACAGAACTGCGTCGCCTTTTCTGGATACAGTTTTCCAAATTAAGTGAAGTGGAGATCGCTGAAGAGTTTTCGAAACCATCTGAAAATGGCACAATGCTAGCTGGTTAGAAACACTTCTATCCTGAAAGACCTATTATATCAACTATGCAGTTCTTCTCTATATATCATTTTAGGTTTCTTCTTTCTTGGTAAGTTCGGCGTTACCTTTGAGTTGTATATAACTTTTTAACAGCTTTGGGATGGAACCCTCATTGTAGAGTTGGTTTCAAGAAGTGTTTTTGTCAGATCTCTAGAGGTGAATTACTTTAGCTGTATGATGAGTTTGGATCATGGAAACTCTATATTCCCATAATGGAAGTGAAGAGAGCAGTCTTCCTCCATTTGCTATTTTTTTAGTTTCTTTTGGTACCTTGTGTTCTCTTTCTGTTCCTTTGGCAATCATCTATTGCTCTGCTTCATGCTGTTTCATTGTAATTACAAATATATGAGCTAAATGTCTTGATCAGAGCAGGATTGGGACAATAAATTATTGTGTTCGTCCCAAAATTAAGAAGTAAATATAATTGTCAAAAATTTATGATCTAAAAATCTTTTTAAGGCCGAAAGACAAACAATAAAAGACTTTTAAGGGCCGAAACAACGTTTTATTCATTAATAACCCTTGCAACCTTTTATCCTATAGGAAGCCTACACACACAACAAAGAAAGCCATGATACTACTTACTTCTAGTCTACCCGTGCCCGTGGTTGACAATGGCCGGAATTACAAAATAAAGCAAAGAAAACTACTCTTTGAAACAAGATTTAAAGTGTTTTTCAAAAGATTCGTTGGGGCAAAGGTAGAATCTGTCAACCTTGTCAAGAATAATAATCAAGCCTTTTAAGAGTTACAGATGTTCCTGAGACTAAATTTCAGCCAAGGCAGTTGCTACAAACCATATCCATGTCTCCTCTTTTTTTCTTTTTTTTTTCCTTTCTTTTTTTTTACAAAGATAGAGGTCGAGCCCACATTGTCTCTATGCTACCATTTGAGAGTATGAAACTCCTAAAATATCATGCCTTAGCCATCGTTTAGTCTCCAGTGGGGGCTCCATCACCCTATGGATGCCTCATGGCTGATGTGCCGCAAGCGAGGCCAAGCAATTCGCCACGCTATTTCCTTCTCGATGCACATACTTCAATCTCACATGCCACTCCCTTCTCATCAATTCATGTAGCGCACAAATGATATTTCCATGTCTCCTACTTTGATGATGCAGAAGGACCTGGTGACGATAAAGAATCATTCACAGGAACAGTCAAATGGATCGATGGCAAAAACCTGATCCTGTGGAAATGCAAGATTGCAGACTGAGGGAGAATGGGGTGTAGCTCTTCAACTTGGCTTCAAGATTGGCGCAAAAGAAAATGGAACAGGCAGGTATCCAAGTACAATAAACAGCATGGAGTTCAAATCTTATGATCCCTAGTCATTCCAAGCCAATATTATTCAATAAGTGCCTCCTGGTCAAGGGAGACAACCAAAAGGAGCAACATGAAAAGATAAACCATGTGCCACTGCAAAAGAAAATAGCCAAGGAAACAGCAGAACTTCATGCTTAAAGAAACTCATTCACAGAGATAGCATACCGCGTCACTCTTATAAGCTGCACACAACAAGGATAAACCAGGCGAACTCATTCACTGGATGCAGGAGTATATCTCTCCTTACAAGGATTTCCAACCCTGCTCATGAGGCGAACAGTAGACGAAACAGAAAAGTTAAACTCACTTAAATTGTTCAGAAAGCAAACAGAAAGCCATATACAATAATAGCAGAACATACAGAGGTAGAGCAACAATGTACACGTACAGAAAGCAATATTGGACTTCAATGGCATGAAATCTCTGAAGATGATTAGAATATTTAAGTCAAGCAATCAGAAACATCTGATTTCTATACTTAAAATGGTATGAACAAATACAAATTTCCAGCATTGAGATTATGGATTATAAAAGGTGATAGCCGAAAATGGAAGAGGACAAAAGAGATATTTAAACTGACAAAGAGCATCACAAATTATTCTTTGGGCAGATATAACAAAATATCAAGTTACCTTTACATGCCAAATTATTCAATGATGACTTAATGTTCTATTGTGAAGAGAGTACAAAAGTAGTCACCTGAAAATGAATTTGGATTAATTTCAGTGCATGGATAGTTCATGTCTCGTGAGATGCCTTTGCTTTTCGACCACTTACTTTCAAGGTATCTGATCATAATGCAGCAATCCAGAGCACCTGTTCTGTGAATTTTTCCAAGCAATCAAGGTGCATAATGCATCAATCTCCTCTACTTCAAAAGCCAAAAGAGAAGATACCCAAGCCAATTTTCTCTATTGACAAACACGAAAAAGAGGTCACCAACCACACCTGAAGCAACATAAAATTTCAGGAAAAATGCAATCCTAAAATAATAATGTACATAAATCTTATTACAATCAGAAAAGGCAAAGATAATTCATTTGCAGAGCATGAAAATGAAACACAGCCACTGGGAAGAAGAAACAAGGAACTAACAGATAATATATAAACGAAAGGATAAAGATGAAGAAAATGAAAGGAAATAAATTACACAAATGATTAAGTAGAGATTATGTTAAGTACCCGAATGTATCTTCCATTTGAGCTACAAATCAGTAGCCTTGATACATCAAGCTATGCAGTGGCACAATGCAACTAATAGAATAGTTTACTGTGTGCAATCACTTTGCATATCAACCGGGAGAAACAAAGCAGCAACTATAGTTCCCTACCTGAGCTATCCACAAACAACGCCGGCAATTTCTTTAGCTGCTGGCTGTGAGACATTGCTGATATCCTTGGATATCACACTTGATTGACCTAAGTTGATTAAGTTGCTTAAGCTCATGGATCTCGGAACCCAGCCAAACCTCGTCATTATTTCTATTATTGTATCCATTTTTCCTGAGTATTCTGCTTTGTTCAGTCCAACGACCAAAGTACTGCACATTAAAAGGCAAGGCCTATATCCTTGCTTTCCCATTTCTTCAAGTAATTTCAACATTTCAGAAGTTTCCCCATTTCTACACCAACATTCTAAAATTCTCTGATTGACTACTCCATTCAGTAAACCTTTTTCCAAAAACTCATCCCAAAGCTTAAAAGCTTTTTCCAAATTCCCTTGTTTGTAGTGCGTATCCATGATCAAACTGTAGATTAGGTTGTTAGGCTCTATACCCATTTCAGGTAAGTTCTCAAATACAGAAAGCATCTTTGCTCTATCCCCGGCTTTATCGTAACCATGTAAAAGAGTAGTATAAGTGACATCTGTTGGCTTCAGATTCCTATTCTGCATCTCCATGAAAAGTTCTTCAGCTTCTAATACCATACCTGCCTTGCAATGGTAATCAATCAAAATTGTAAAGGTTACATGATTCGGTATTATATTCCTATCAGTCATATTTTTCAGCAAATCAATTGCTTCAGTCAAATTTCCCCACTTGCAGAACCCATCAACCAACGTATTAAAAGTAACTATAGATGCCATGTCTTTCTGTATCATTTCGTGAAAGATCTTCAGTGCTTCCTCTATTTTTCCTTCCTTGCAGCAGCCATTTACAAGAGCATTATAGACAAATGAATCTGGTTGGACCCCCCTTGACGGCATTTCATTGAACAAGTTAAATGCTTCTGTTAGGTTTCCTGATTTACAGTAACCATCAATAATAGTTGCATAAGTGACCTGATTTGGTGCCAAAGCCTTTCCAGAAATTCCATCAAATAGTTCCCTAGATCTCTTAATGTCTCCTAACTTGCACAGCCCACTAATTAATGCATTATAAGTGACGATATTTGGAGAAACACCCTTTTTGCACATTTCATCAAGTAGCATGTACGCATTTTTCATATCTCCTTGCTTACAGAAACCAGAAATGATGGAAGTGTACGTAAAAACATCAGGAGCTAAACCCTTTTCACAGATTTCAGATAAAACTTGCATAGCTTCTATCATTTTCCCATTCTTAGAAAGGCCATTTATAAGAACACTATAGAGTTGTAAATCGGGAAGTAACCCCCGTTTCAGCATAGATTCCAATGTTGAAAAGGCTTGTTTAACATCGCCATCTTTGCAATAGCCATTTATCATCGATGTATAATTAACAAGACTTGGTGCTATGCCACGATCAATCATCTCCCTGAAGTACCTCTCTGCAACTTGCATTTCCCCTATCTCTATATGTCCTGAGAGGAAAGCCCCAAAAGTGTATGCATTTGGGTTCAATCCCACGTTTTCCATGTCAGATAGACAATCTCTGGCTTCTTTCATCTTTTTCACTTTGCAAAGGCCAAGTATAACAGCATTGTAGCAAAACAGATCCGGTGAAATACCTTTCTGCCGCATTTTTTCCAAAATATCCATTGCTTCTTCAAACTTTCCATGATCTATATTGCTTTTTATCATGTCCATGTATATTTTGATATTTGGTTCAATACCACCAGCTAACATTTTTTCCAGAACAAGATTTGCACGATGGTAATCTCCAGAACGACACAACCCACTGATAATAACACCAAAAGTGTAAACTGAAAGTTTCACGTTTTTGTTCTTCATCTCTGCAAGTAGTTGGCATGCCTTTTCGAGATTCTTCTGTTGAATATATGCCTCAATTAAATAATTATAAGTTTGAGCTTCAGGTATTATTCCTAAGGAAGACATCTCACTCATGACATTCATGGCATTGCCCAAGTGACCAACTTTACAAAGCCCACGAATGATCATATTGTAAGCTACAGTATTCAACTTGATTCCATGAGCAACCATTTCTTCCTTAACTTTGAATGCATCATCAATTTTACCCTCTTTCATGAATCCATCAAGCAAAGCCGCATATGCAGTTTGGTCAGGTCTGACACCCAATTTATCCATTTCTTCCAAAATCAGGTTAGCTTCCCTGGACCTCTTCTGCTTGCAGAAACCATCTATGAGTATTGAGTAAGTGTACTGATTTGGAACTAACCCCTTTTCAGCCATTGAATTCTTCAGCTTAAGAGCTTCATCCACATCTCCACTTTGACACAACCCTCTAATAAGCACATTATATGTAACTGAGTTCGGAATACACCCCTCGTTTTCCATTTCATGTAGGATCCTTTTTGCCTCCCGAACATTCCCAACCTTACAATAAGCTTTGATCACATTAGTGTAACTATACACATCAAGGTCAATCTTGCTTTTTATCATACCCTCAAACACCCTCCAAAACAAATCCATTCTATTAATCCTTAATAAGTCATTCAACAATGAATTACAACATAACAAATTGGGGGAAAAGTTTCCATCGGTGGCACCCAAAAACACAGAAAAAGCCTCATTCGGCATACCCCTCTTCCTATAAGCATCAATTAACAACTCAAACGCTACAGACCTTGATTTTAACCCATCGCATTCCTTACAACACTCCAACAATGAACCCAATAAGTCCGAAACAGGAATCCGGGTTTCAATCATTCTACCCAATAGATCGTGGGCAAGTGAGAATAAATTGGAGTTTATCAGAATTAACAAGAGAATGGAGAAAGAATTGAGGTTATGAGAAGTACCCATTTGCTGATTAGACCAGTTGAAGAAGTCGAGGAGGCGTTTGGGATGAATGTTGATTTGGTTTCTTAGAAGCACTGACTGAACTACATCTGGGTTCAGCGGTTCTTGTCGGATTATTGATGACTCTAGAACAAACTGCCAATTATTCTGCTTCAAAACCTTCGTGATCTCTTCTGCCAAAAATTCATTCTTTCTGGAGGTGTGCAGAAAACTCTTTGATCCAAGTGGAACACAAATTTGCCTTCCTTTATTGACAATGCCCTTTTGGTAATACAAAGAACACGCTTTGCTTGGAATTAAAGATCTCATTTTCCTCTTGTTACAAAAAGGGTTAGTTTCTTCCTCCAATCTGACACCACTCTAAAGCTTCTTCATTTGTTCATCTTCAATCTACACACTCCACTGAACTCGGGTTTTCTCGTTGCGAATTATACGGGTATCCTTATTTGGTTCGGGTCATTAGATGACCCGTTTGTGTGGTCAAATGAAGCCCAATAAACTCTAGTAAGATACAACTATCATTAGGCTTGTTGAGTGGCAATTGTCAGGCCCATTTCCCGTTTCCCACCAAACCATCGATGAAGTATTAATTTCTTAATTTCTGAAATCTTTTTGGGCTTTCTTAGTTTTTTTCTTTTTTCTCAATTTCTGGATTTTTTACCAAAGGCATAAACCAAAAAGGAAGAAAGTATAATTAATTGACATCATGATGGTTAATTGTTCTCTAATATCATCATTAAGCTCAAAATCTATTTATGATAATGAATCTACTCTTTCCGTCTCAAAATTATAATTATATTTTTTTTATTACAAAAAAATATTACTATTACAAATAAAACTTGGGCCCTTAAACCTTTAAATTCGATACTAAGGCTTTTTTTTTTTTTTTTTACTATTTATAGTCTTATTTTCAAAATAAACTTTTCAAATTGCCCTTAACTAATTTTTTGAATAATTCCAAAATTCAACCAAACAAATATATTTATAATTATGAATAAATTTTGGACCTAAAGGCTACCTATTTTGGGCTTAGATTGATGGGCTACCTGTTTTGTGAAAAAGGAACCTTTGAATGTAGTTTGGGCTTGGGCTTAAAGCGACCTTGAAGTTGCAACAACTAACAACATTAATGAATAAGGTTAGAACATTTATCATGTCAAAAGAAGGCATTTTATTTTCTTTCGAGCACATACACTCTTATAAACACAACCGTTTAACAAAATGACTCTTTTAGGATGGCCAATGACATCAATAGCTCGCAATATTTGTGAATAATATAAGTAATTTAAGATCTTTTTAATTATTATAATTAATTTTGAGTTAGATATTCATATTTGATCTGAAATTTAACTTGATATTAGAGTAAAATTTTGATATTTAAATGTGTCTGCTTGACTGATTCGATAGTATATTAATTTGTTTATTTATAATTTGAGTGTTCAAAGTGTGTTGTAGGTTATTTTTGGGTTGTTATCTATTGTTTACCTATAATTTGAATATGTCTATTTAACTTATATATACATATAGTTCGTTTTTTAGAATATTGCCTTAAAAAATCATAATTTAATTAATTTTTGAGGACATTTGGGAAAATATCAATTAATCATTTTACGGAGTCAGGCGGACAAATAATGTTCTCAATTTGTACGATTCCATTTGATCGAACTAGCAAAGTAGTTCAAGACAGGGAACATGCCCAAAATAGCCAATTTTATCTTAATTTTTAGACATTTTTGTACGCCTTTCAAGTTCCCTCCATTTTCTTTCTTTACGTAGCTTAACTTAAGTAAATACGTTAGACACGCCAACAAATTTTCATATTTTTGTAATTAGTTTCATTGAGGAAAACAATTCCACACAAATTAATCATTAAAGTTTCGGCAAATACCAGTTATAAAAAATATGATTGTCGTTTTTCTTATACAGTGTGATACGACCTTTTACCATATCTATGCTTATAAAAATCACAATAAAATGTAAAAATAATCTCTATAGTACGGTCTAGTTCTAAATATTTGGTAAAATTTAATCATAAATTTTGCTATTTACATTATATTTAATTTTTGTAATTGTTTTTTTAAAACATTTAATTGTTGAATTACAATTTCGTTAACCCTTATACTCGTGGATTAATTTAGCTCACGTTACAAATTTTATGTCACATAGATTAACACATTAACGTGGGCACCAAATACATTTTTTATCTAAGAAAAAACTATTATTATAACTAAATATGTTATAAATAGTAAACATTATGACTAAATTTGACAATTACTAAATATTTATGACTAAACTGACATTAGATGATCCTATATGGGACTATTCTTGCAAAATTTTCCCCCAACAAATTTTAATGTTTTGGTAAATCTTTTAGTTTCATTAACAAAAACAATTCCACGTAGATTAACTATTAAAATTCCAGCCAATACTAGCTATCAAATATATGATCATTTATGCCATGTGTTAGGACACAGATAAAATTCTCGATTATTCGTTATCCCGTTTATAGGGAGAAAAAAAAAAAAAAAAAAAAAAAAAAAAAAAAAAAAAAAAAAAAAAAAAAAAACCCTTATGGGGTAGTGGGTGAAACAGGAGCATATGAAGAAGAATGGTTGGCCATAATGAGTGATATGATCACAAAAGTTTAGACACGTAAACATGTGGCATTACGATCAAAATACGAGATAATGATGAAGCCATACATGGTTTTTATTGTATCATATATTTTAAAACCTTATCTTCGTACGTGGGAGGAAGCCAGGCCATGGCCAGTGGTCTTTTGTGTCCATATGATCCTATCCATTAATTAATTAAACAAATACCCTCAAATTCTGGTCATATTTGCTGTTGAGTACAAGCATTTCTCTGTACATATTAAACCTTTAAATTATTCATATTTTATACTGTTTCTCTGAATTGGTAAAGCTTCTCTGTTGGGTTCTTTTTTTTCTATATAAGATTAATAATTTGCATATAAAAATATAGGATAATAAGCATATGGAAAATGTGACATTTGTTGTTTCTTCAATTGTATGCATGGTCGACTTCTGACTTTCACCACCCAAAAAAAGTCTGAAGAAAAGCCACCCCCATAATAGGGTTTAAGATAGAAAAGAACAAAGCTAGTTTTCGTGGGGTTTGACCCTCCCGCGTTAGGAACAAAATGGCCACTTCTTCTGCCCTAAGTCTACAAGTTTTACAAACCCTAATCATTGTATGCCTTTGGTGGTGGGATTTCTTATCAAAGCCGACTTTTTTTTTTTTTTTTTTACACAGGCGTGATTCGAATTTAAAATCTATTATTTTAAATAAATAGTATCTACTATTTAGTTACTTTCCTTTTATCTTATCAAAACCGAATTAGTTTGACAAAATAAAATATTACCTATGCTCGTATGGGTCATTAGTGTGTTTTCGGTTAGAATATCAATAACTGATTTTTGTGTTCGTGTGTATTATTAATGTGTTTGTGGTTATCAATATTTGATTCTTATATTCTTGTGTATTATTAACGTGTTTGTGACTACAAAATATCAATAACCGATTTTTTTATTTGTGTAGGTTATTAATGTGTTTGTGGTTATAGAAGTTTAATAACCGAATAACTGATTCTTATGCCTATGTATATTATTAATGTGTTTATAGTTATAAAATATCAATAACATATTTTTATGCTTGTATGTCTTATTAACGTATTTATAGTTATAGAATATTAATAACCAATTTTTATGTTTGTGGTTATAGAATATCAATAGCCGATTTTTATATTTGTGGGTATTATTAACGTGCTTGTGATTATAGAATATGATAACCAATTCTTATATTGTATTTATAATGTTGTATTCAAAAAAATCCTAAAATTCATCGAATTTGTAAATTAGTTGATGAATATTTAAAGGTAATCATTGGCAAAAACTTGTTTGCATGTATCCCAAAAATACAAAATGAAGTTTGACTTGACCTAATAAAGTAGTTGACCATTTCCATTATTTGAACTTGATCGATATTTGTTTGTTGGCTTGATGTTACTAGTCTGCCTCCAAACCAATGGTCATTTTGAATGTTCTAACTATCACTAATTTAAAATTAGAGAAAATTCATTAAAAATGGGCTAATTAAATAGTAAACTATTAATATGATCTAAAAAAATTAAGTTTTTCTAGAGAAAATTTATTTATAATTAACAATTAAGAACTATTTATTTTCATATTATTTATTAAAATTCATTAATTAATTAATAGAAGTATACTTTTTATAACTACCCTAACTAATATAAGTGAAAGTTAAAGCTCCAATTTATCTTATCTTTTCGGACGGGTAACCAAAACCATAGCCAACAAATATGAACCCATGTAGTATTTTGTTCCATTAATTATTTTTTTATTTTAATTTATGTTATCCATTTCTCCTAAGACTACTACATGTCGATCCACATCAACATCAACAAGAAATGTCAACGTTAACTATTAACTTAAACTTATCATTAACGATCAAATTAGTTTGATTTCGGGATATTATCTCTGACGTTACTATTTTGTTAAATACCATACTTATTATATGACGAGAAATTTATAAAAAATAGATAATATATTCGAGAAAATGCTTTCTTTTAGAAAAGAAAAACTTACATTAAATAATGAAAATTGCCCAATAACGATTGTGTAGGAAATTCAGTAATTTAGCTCCGTCCCTAAAAGAAATTACAATAAATTTGGTATGTAGTTATTAAACATCGCCCTATTCTTTGTATTTAGGAAATAAAATGATCATTTAAGTGCGATAAATAAAAAAATAAAGGTATTTAAGAGTCCACCAATGGTATAGTGTGTCACCGCATATGCATACGTATGATGGGATTAGGAACCTAAAATATATCTCACAATAAAAGAGTATACATAGTGGTTTTGCAAAAAGCTATGCACTTGACATGTGATTTTTTTTTTTCATAAAGAAGGAAGTTACAACTATTAGACTATAATTTTTTTGTCCATATGTGACAATTCTTTATTCTAGAACTAATTACTTGATAAATTTACTTAACTTTATTATTAAAAATAATAAAAATTAAATTCGTAATTTTATGATTAAATGTACCATAATAATGACAACAACAACAACAATAATAATAATAATAATGTAGCATATTTTATTTGTATTTTCTTACATGGTATAGTTGGGAGGGTGGCATATGGGCATACGTGATTAGCTTGAATTAGGTTAGTGGTTTACATTTCCTTAAACCAATCAAGGGATGGCTAATGTAGGATGCGATACCAACTCTTTTTTGGGCGGTGCTAAAAATTATTGTACTAAACCATGATTAAGTATTTAATTAAGGCTATTAATGCTACACCACAAATGTCTATACCGTGCAAGAAGTAGCTGAGATTATTATTATTCCCTCCGTCTCGATTTATTTGTCACTTTAAGATTTGATTTTTGGTCCAATTTATCTGACGCTTTTAAACAAATGAAGTAAAATTGAGTTACTATTCATATTTTAACCGTCATCAAACTCTGAATATTTTATTGATATTAACAAAATCAAACCAATAGTATTAATTACATGCACTAAAGTATTAAATACGGTCATTGGTAAGAGTACAATCTCTCCTTGGTAATACTCCCTCCGTCCCGATTTATCTGTCAATTTAGGATTTTCACAGTTCTTAAGAATCACATTTAATGAATGAGTTTGTTTCATAAAATATTTTTTTACCCTTAATTAAATAGGTTTACTAGTATTATCAATGAGAGATTGTACTCTTACCAATGACTGTAATTAATACTTTAGTGCATGTACTTAATACTATTTGTTTGAATTTGTTAATATCAATAAACGATTCAGAGTTTGATGAGGGTTAAAATATAAATACTAACTCAATTTACCTTATTTGTTTAAAAGCGTCAAATAAATATGACCAAAAATTAAATGCTAAAGTGACAGATAAATCGGGACGAATGGAGTACTAGTAAACCTATTTAATTAGGGGTGAAAAAGATATTTTATGAAACAAAATGATTCATTAAATGTGATTCTTAAAAACTGTGAAAATTTTAAAGTGGTGATAAATCGGGACGGATGGAGTATTATTTAATTAATTAGGGGCCCCTGCTTGTCTTAACAAGAATACTGCGCTTGTTTAGTCATTTATTAGTGCAATATTCTAAAATAATTCGAGCTTTTAAGAAAAATATTGTTATTTATTAACTTTATATTTTAGTTTTATATTATATAAAAATGATGTATAATTATATTCATTTAAAATTTAAAAGTAAAATGATAAAAATCGACAGTCTAAAATAAACAAATAAAAAATGGAATCTTTTGTGAGATAAAAAATGGGAAAAATGTAAAAATAGTTCTTATAGTATGTTTAGTATCAAATTTAGTTTTAAATTTTTTTTTATTATTATTATACAAAAGAAGGGGTTGTAGCTTAGATGACTCAAATTTAATACCTATTTTGTTATGTGAGGAGTGCCAACTAATGGGTCATATATTGGAGAAATGGTCCAAATAGTAGATTAGTGTCAAATTAGTTATATACGTTTGATACTCGACAAATTTAGTCATTATTTTTTGTTAGTAATAACACATTTAATTATAATAATATTTTTTTGTGTATTTAACGGTTAAATTGCAGTTCCGTCAACCCCTATGTCATGGATTCATTCATGAGGTTAGTTTTATGCCACATTTACTAATATGTCATCGTATATTTAAAGTATTGTCAACAATTCACACTTTCTCCATTCTAGAATAAGAATAAAAAAATAACACGTTACTCGTTATTATTTTTTTACGACGAATGTAATATAATATAATATTAATATGATTAGGTCAAACATGATACAAAGCTTTGAAAAATACTAAGCAAGAAGTTCCAAAATATGATGATTTTTGGGAGTGGTTACAAGAATTAGTATTAATTAGTGTGCGTCTTATTTCTAATTAGATGTGCCTAGGATATAATCTAACAATTGGGGGGGGGGGGGGGGGGGGTTGGGTGGTCAAAGTGCCCTATTTGGCTGCCGGCAAAAACATAGGGCGGCAACATTAAGCGTTGAATTAGAGATAAGCTATTATAATTAATCTCCCCCACGAGCATCACGCATTATCTTTCAGATCATGGTCAGCAACCTCAACTCTAGGAGAGCCTTAGTGGCGGCTCAACTCAAACACACTTAATCTGGCCAATGGTGAAATTTAGGATTTTAAATAAAATGAAATAATTGATTTTACATGAAATTTTATAAAAATAGTGGTCGAAGATACGCGTTTTCTTACGTTTTAAATACAAATCATGATCGAAAACGTTATGTTCAAGATGTTTTTGACATCTTAAATGTAGATCATTATCGAAAACATTATATTTGAAATGTTTTTACCGATAAGAGAAAACAACCGACTATTCTTATTCAAGTGGGAAAAGATTTAAGAATATTTCTTATAGTATGGTCTAGTCTCATATATAGTAATCGACAAATTTAATTCTAAAATTTGGTATTCCCAACTAATTTAATCATATTAATAGTTTTCTTAAAATTTAACGGTTAAATTATAATTTTATCAACCCTTAACCCTTATACCACGCGGACATCACATAAATGACAAATTTTGTACTACGTGAACTAAAACGCATTCACGAGACCCCATATACAATTTTTACCCAAATTAAACATTCAATTTAGGTAAATAAATGGATGTGGAGCAAACGTGTGTCTATTTAACATAAAATTTATATATTCATGTACAATAAGAGTTTTATAAAATTACAATTCAATTATTAAGTGTCTAAAAAATTATCATTATGATTAAATATGTTCTGAATATAAAATTTTATAATTAAATTTATAGACTACCAAATATTTACAATTAAATTTACTCATACTATATGGATTATTTTTACATTTTTATTTTTTCTTATTCTAAGGTGATTTCACCCTAATTCCAATCATAGTCAATTTCAACCATGCCACAAGATTTTCAGCATAGAATATATTTTTTTTTGAAGGAAAAAAAATCCAAGTGAGATAATATGACAATAATAATTATGAAAATGCAACGAGAAAATATCTAATCTTAGCGCCCCTGTCCAATAATGATCCACCAAACGTGCAAGTCTTCTAAAAAAAAAATGGCTATCATGAGTTTTATCTAATCTTAATCCTCATCAATCCGAACTATTTAAGATTATTACACCTTAAACAAACACCTATAATGATGATGATTATGTATTAATTGCAAACACCTAAATTTAATGTTGTAATTAAGGTGGGAACACCACCCGGGCATCTCACCCTGTCTTCTGTCCTTTCTACGGCAACAAATGATTCTTTTTTTTATTAATTTGTCAAATAAATAAATAAATAAAGCAGATCTAAATAAAATATTTAATTAATATTATCTCCCATCATTCTCCGTGCCCCCAGTCTCCATCACGCCTAATCCCCCCACAAACCCAACCAATTATTCAGCTCGCTTTACCTTAAAAACAAGCTGTCAACCCTCCCCCCACTCCCACCGCCACTTAAGTATACTACTCCCTTCGTACAAATTAATAAATATTTTAGAGATTTCATCATTATTAAAAAAATAATAATAATTAAATAATTTTTTTAACTTGATTTAATTAATTATTGATTGTTTTTAATTAAGACAAATTATATTTGCTTCTTAGATTTAAAAAACTTATAAATCTTTATATTTGAAAAAAAAATTATTTTTCTTGACTGACTAATTGATAAATAAATTTTAGTAAAAAGTAAAAAGACTAAAGAAGCGTTTGGTTTTAAAGTTTTTAATGAAATAATCGGAATGATTTTCGACATTAAGTGTGGGGTAGAACAAACGAGAGAATAAATTTGATTTATAAATATTAGGATTTCACAAAATTTGGCAACCATGAATTTCGTTGATTAAGTACTTATGAAAAAATTATTATTTTTATAATACTATAATTATATAATATTACATTTCAATTCTGATTTTTTAGTAATTTAAACATTATAAATAATAATAATTCCAAACAATAAACTCATATCCATTTCTATTTTTATTTGAAATAATTTTACCAAAGGTCCCCAAACTCTTTACATATGTTTCTATTGAATTTTGTAGTGTCTTGTTTAATTTTCTAATAGTTAAAATATCTATCTCTTTTAAGATTTTTAATAATTAAGTTATTTAAAATTATCAAAAATTTGGGAGAGTACCATGATAAATATAATTTGTCTACAAAATTTTATAATTTTGAAAATCATGAAGTTCAATTAATAATTTTTAAAAAAATATATAAATCGACCGTAATATTTATTTAGTGCGCCATCACCACCGTTCTGACGTCAGCAGCACCTCCCTCGGCTCCCTCTCTCTCTCTCTGGGAGGTCTCTCCACCAAACCGTGACGAGACGTAACCGAATTATTTTTCCGAACAGACCGTATTCAAATGTAATGTCGCCATCTGGTTAGTCCACGTGTCAGGTAGCAGGGGAGTAGACACGTGGCGTCCTGCGATTGTTTGCCTGTAAAGGGAGCATTTCTTGCTTGTACTGGAGTAGTACTTTCGTAAATCGTGTAATTTTTTTGCATTTTTATTGTTCTTCTTTTAGGCCCATATTGTGTGTGTTAGTGTGTGAGTGTGTGTGTTTTCATAAACGAAATGGAGAGTTGGATTGAAGTCCGGCATTATGTGGGAATGGAAACTCCGTTTGAAATCCGTAACCGTTGGTCCACTTGAACGGAGGTGGTGAATGGGTTTACTACCTTTATTGTAGATGCGGGGCATTGTGGCGCTCCAACAATGAATAGTGTGATTAAGGTTTTGGGTCCCACTGAATATGACTAGACTAACTATAACTATTTCAGTTGTTAAAATTATAATTTAATCATTAAATATTTAAAATTATTATTTATTATAAATAAAAAATATTTATGATTAAATTTACTGAATAACAACAGTTTAGATCATAATATCTCTTATGTACCATATTATGGAAAATTGCAAATTTGCATCCTTGCCATGAAATAAACCTTGAACATCTTGAATGAAATGGATCTATTAACCTTTAATATCCTTAAAATTGTTTGACTATTGATAGGTTATTATTATTAAAAGCCCAAAATGTTTGATTTGCGTTCCTTTCATGAATAGCTATGAGTATTTATTGAGGATGTCACAACTTGTTACAACCTCTATATTATTTTACGAAACAATATTGTGAAAAAAAACTATAAAAATATTGTAATTTTGATTGACACTAATCATTTGAAATTGATACGTTATAAGTTGTACAAGCCATCTAGAGGATGTATCATATAGGACCAATAAATTATGAGTTTGAAAATAAGGGATTACAGTTAGTAATCTCATTTGTAACTAATAGGTTTTGAGTTATAGTCATTGAGAGGATACTTTATTTAGAACCAATAAATTATAATTCATATCATCAATAGGTTTTGAATTTAAATCATCAGTGGAGAAATATGAGAACATGGCAAATTATACCATTGTCTTACAATTGAATAAATTTTATAATCACTTTAATATTAATGATCCTGTGAATATCTATTATTTCTCACTCTAATTCATATATTTATACCATTTGTTAATGGATTATCTTGCAATGTAATTTTAGAATTATCATGTACGGATTGAAATATATATATCATCTCTAAATACATAATAATTGAAATGTTATTTTTGCACATTACGACATTTAAACCTATTTCTTAATATTAGAAATAGTAATATTAGTAGGGAGCTCAAAAGAAATTATGAATTTCCAATTTGAATACCTAGTAATTTACGTTTATTAATAACAACCCCTAAATAAAAGCAATGAATGAGATGTACTTAGGGCATGAGCTAAGTAATCAAGGAGACAAAGAAAGAGAGAGAAAACATGATTCTGGTCTGCAGGCTAGGGGTCAAGAAAAGATATTAGGAAGATTGTCTAATTTGCTTATAGCTTAGGGGGCAGAGGAAAGGGGACCCCACAAATTTCGTCCCTTGTCCGCTCTAAAGTAGACAATTAAAATAGCTTGGTCCTACTAATTAATGTCTTAATTCCGATTTTTTAAAAAAAGTTATTTAATTAATTAATTATGCGGTCAAACTCGAACTCGGTTAGTCTCCTAAGTATAGTACGACTATTGGTGCTATCGTTTTTTTTTTTTTTTTGAGGTTTTCGAGTATTTTTATAAATTTTTAATTTTAATTTCTTCAAAGTTCAAACAGTTGAACAACCACCGACGTTTGATTCTTTTAATGTTTTTTTATTGGCTAATATTCAGCCGCCACTGCACATTTTTAGGAACTCAAATTTATACGTGTCGAATTTTCAATTAATCTCAATGTAAACGTTCCAATATTCTCAAATTCTTCTTACCAACTACTTCTCCTATTTTAATATATAAATCATTTTGACCAAAATATAAATTTTAAAATTGTAATTAATTTTTGAAAAGTCTCATAATTTTTAATAATTAAACTTATTATATCAGATTTAATGTACTTTTTATATTAATGCTATAACTTAAAATAGTCATGACAAAAAAAGTTATTACGAAATTATAAATTAAATAAGGGTAATAAAATAAAAACAATATATTGTTTCCTAAAATTAGACAAGTGACTTATATTTTGACCAATATTTTAATTAGTGAAAACGACATATATTTTGAAATTGATGGAGTACTACCAATGAATTTACGAGTCTCTCCTTAATAAGTTATGACCTTTTATTAATATAATTTTTTTTTAAGCATTGTGTTAATATAATTTGGTACATTGCGTTGTCAAATCTAATAGTAATAATACGAGCTATTATTATTTATTTCCTTAAAATAATCACATTTATTTTTTTTCTTTGATAATAGATAAAGTATCGTCAAAAGATAGTGAACTCATGTTAACGTTAATAGCTCACTAATTATTTTGATATCCTGTATAAATTTAAAATGACAAGTTTAATTAATAATCGAAAGTATTAAAGTGATTGACTATAAAAAGTCGTAACTTCAATTTTATGTGAATACTTAATTTTGATTGGAGATTTTGACGCATGTCTAGCTTTTAACTTTAATTGATAAATTCGTTTATAAGATATTTATATTTTTAAAAAATAAATAAATTTTATACTTTCTGCAAGACGAGAAGGTATATTTTAGAGAGAGAGAGAATAAAATTTTTCTTCCACGCCTTGTTCAAATGATGGGATGAATGGTGGGTTCCGAAAGTCGTTTGATGGAACAAATTTGTGATATCATAGGCCATGCCTTGAATATGAATGGAAGTCAATGTGGTAAGACAATTGAGAAAGCTTGTTGGTAGAAAACAAGAACCAAAAGAAAACAAACCAATTGAAACTTTGAAGAGGGCTAGGACTAACCAATATAAAAATGGGTGGGCATATAGGCCGCCCCGTTCAACAAATGTTGGAATTAAAAATTATAATATTATTGTGATATTGAGAATTTAATCGAAACTCGAAAGAGTTTTTTTTTTATTGTAAATTTGATTTTTTTTAAAAATAAGAATTGAAATAATAATATTATTTCGTGAATGAGGACAAAAACATGTAAGTTCTTTAATTTTTATTTTTTTATATGCATTACAGGTAGATCAATAATGACTAGTTATAATACAACAATCGATCTTTATATATATATTGATATTATTTGAATATAAACTCCTTCACTAATATTTATTTATTTTTACCTTATAATCACTTCTTTTTTATATTAGGCTATTACATCAGAATAGAATCCTATGAAAAAGGATACTCACATTTCTAAGAAGACAAATATCGTGTACGCATGTCTTATGCCCTGTTGTCTAGTCTCTACATGAGCAAATATCTTGACAAGACAGTTTTTTATTTGTTAAACCAGTCTATTTCGTCGAATTACCTACTATACTAACTAACGTAACCTTATAATTTGCAAATTACATAAATAAAAATAAAATTATCAATATTGCAATTAAGTATATAACGTGATAACTATTAGGCATAATCTGATTATTCCTAAAAATATTGTTATTCTCAAGCCTTAATAATTCAATTCGATTGTGAAAAGCTTAAAGTGAAACTTAGCCAAAATTACACCAATAACTCGGCATACATATGGGATGTGCCTCTCAATCCATTCAAAGCGCAACAACTAAAGGGCATATATATTGTTGCGCATGCATTTTTGTTGAAAATTGGTAGAAGGCAGATACGATACGACGACGTTCTAGGAAGATATGGATATAGCAAAGATAGTGGAGAGTTGAATCAGAACATTATGTGGTTTCTGATTAAGTGGGGGCACCTTCATTTACTTACCTCAAATTGTGAAGGCCTAGTTATTCGTATGTGTGTCCCTAAAAGGGTAGATTGTCTCCTTTACTACTAAAGCTACCATTGATTGACTATTAAGACACCAATATGTTTTTTTTTTTTTTTTTTGCGCACATTTTACTCACTTTTAATTTTGTTTTTGGCATCTTGGAATCTCCAAAGAATTTTTTTTTTTTTTAGTGGTGGATGGAATAACCCTTTATTTTTTCATTTCTTAAAGGAGTTTTTTTATTTTTAAAAAAGTTACATTGTTTACTTTATCAGCATGGAAAAAATTGTATGAATGATCTCTATAGTATGAGTTAGTGTTAAATTGAGTTTTAAATGTTTGGTAATCGATAATTTTAGTTTTAAACTTCGCTATTCATGACACATTTAGTCATAGTAATAATTTTTTCAGGACACTAAACGATTTAATTACAATTCTGTCAACTATGTGCCACATAGACATTATGTCATCAATTTTATGCTACATAAATTAACACGTCGTCGTTTGTCGCTCCCTCTTCCCCCCTTCGTCGTTGTTCCTAAGATTGTCAATGAGACTTTTTTCTTTTCGCTTAATTTGAGTAAAAAATACATGCATGCGGGACCCATAATGACATATTTAGTCTATGCGGCATAAAATTTATCACATGATATATGCATTTACAGAATTGTAATTTAACCGTTAAGTGAAAAAAAAAGTTAGTATGACTAAATATATTGTGAATAACAAAATTTATAATTAAATTTGACACTAATCATATAACAACTATTTTTTTTTTTCCTATCGACATTTCACTTCAAACTGATTCGATGCAGACGACAACTCGGTGCTCCTATTCGTATAATTTTGTAGGCGTTCACATCCATATTTTTAGTTCATTTATCGAATTATATTGTTAAATTTATTAATTCAATAAGAATATTCAACCAATAATTAATTAATAATGATTGAAGTGACTCTTAAATTATTTATATTAGTGACAAATATTATAAATTACTAATGTAAAATTAACATGTGTGGAAAATGAAGAAACGTTAATGTTTTCTCATCATTTATTGGTACACAATTTTATATTATCTAATGTGAACCGTAATTAAATTCAACCAAACTATATAAGCGAAACGATTTTATATTCAATAATTACTCGTATACTCTTCATAAACCCATGGGGGGCAATTTTGGTGATGTGGTAGGCAACATTTTACACGAACATTTGCAAGTGTCCTAAGCCATGTTATATGAGCGTCACATGCTCTGTACACAGCATTTTCGCGTCAGTTAGGCAGATTTTTGACGATGAACCTAGGTCCACCTTGATCGCAACAACATAGGAGGAGCCCTTCATTACCTTTTAATCTTCAATTACCTCTTCCTTAAGTTTAATTAATTCTTACTTAATTTAAAACTTTTGAAAATTACGCACTCCTACTATTCTCATTTATTAATTTACCAAACGCCATTGGAATACCCAACCATTAGACGTATAATTTTTTTTAAAGTAATATAAAATATATTATTATATTTTTTCACATACATTTACTTCTCATATAATTTGATCAAACAATGAATACATGTTCAGTTTTTAAAAATTATATTTATCATTTTTTACCAAAATCAAATACTGAAAAATGTCAAAAAAATTTTTTTGGTGATTTTCGGTAAAAATGAGTTATAGTAATCGTGATTGTAAACTTTTTTTAATGATTTTTTTACTCAATAACAATATTTTCGTCAGTAATTTTAATAGTTTTTTTCTCAATTAGAAAGATTCATTGTTATGAATTTATATGATGAAAGAGTATGTATAATTTCATAATTTGAAAGTATTGATAAAATCACATGAAGGTACGTGTAATTTAATTTATAATTTATTTATATTTTCTGGTAATTTTCCTACCCCTACCCCCCACCCCCACCACCACCACCACCCCCAAATTGAAAGAAAAAGGTAGTGGAGGGGAGAGGAGGAAATTTGGCCGAAAATAGTAAATCAGATTTCAATTGATTTGGTGCTTTGCTTTGCTTGCGCAGAGACTCAAACTACAGTTACACTAAAGACGAAAGAGCTGTTGACCCTTAAATCATCCCCTATTTCTTTTTCGGTCAAATTGCAATTTTAGTCCTTTATAATAGGTCTTATATCACTTTGGTCTAAAATAATTTTATAGAGACACTTTTAGTCCTTTAATTTTTTTATTAATATTTGTAGTCATTTTTTATGAAAATATTATTTGACTAATGGTTGACTAATCATCAAAACTCATTAACTAATGGTTTGACGAAAGTACAATTAATATTCAAAATGTCTCCTCCATTTCCGTGCTCTTACAATTATAGAAAGAATTATTTATGTTCTATTTAAAGGGTTTTGAGGGTTAATAAATCATTAATCAGAAAGTATTTTTATTAAAAATAACTAAAAATACTAATTAAAATTAATATAAAACCTATTATAAATGACCAAAATTGCAATTTGACTTTTTTTTTATATATATTTTTGTTGGAACAAAGATTCCTCCATTTCTTCCTTTTACATCTCACACTACTGCTATTAGACAACTCAGTTGGTCCCACAATCCCTATTCATGCACTCTTCTGCACCTTATCCCACCCATCCTCACGTGATCCCCACTTCCAATAATCGTGTTTATCTCATTCCCTCATATTTACCATTTACTGTAAATTATATTTACCTCTACTGCAATTTAGCCAAATTATTAATTTCTCTAAAAATTTTTAATACTTACATTCATTCATCATAACACCTAAACTCGTAGCAATTAACTCATTAGTTGATAGAAAAGAGAACAAAACTGTTAACGTGAACATTATTGTTAAATTAAAAAAATCACTAAAATAATTTATACTCACAATCATTTAAATTTATTTTGTTAAGAAAATACTAAATTTTACTTTTTTTATATATTTGAGTTTGATCAATAGATTAAATGTAATTGTTAAAAATTTTAGAATGCTATTAATAGTTTGACAAAGGAGATAAATATAATTTAACATAAATTTTCTTTTCTAAAAATTAATCATTTGAGTTATATTTTAACTTGAATTCTTATAATTTTTTAAAATTGAAAATTTTTTATTTCGTAAAATTAATTTATAATTTGATAAGATCGTGATTTTGATTAACCTTAAAGTTATAAATTAGACAATGATTTTTTTTTTTTTTTGTTGGATACAAATTAGACAATGATTTTGAGTTAAGTTAAATATCATCGAAAATATATTTTTTAAAAATTTAATTTTTAAGTGAAATAAGATTAAAATTAAAATTGAAAGCAGAATTGATGCTCTTCCTCTCACCCTTTCAAGCTCGAATGAGAATTTGTTTACTAAATTGACAGGAGAATAATACTACTTATTTCATCTCATAAATTTTGTTATATTTTAAAAAATGAATTCATTAAAAAACATTTATAAGCATAAAAACAAAAATTTTGGTTTTATTAAAAAAAATATGTGATGTCACGTTATTTTGGGAGAAATAATGAGGTCATCTAATGAGGTGGAGGATAATATTATGACGTAGACGCAAGATACAATCATGTTGTTATAATCACCCACACGAAAATGGCAATTATCTTTAATTATAAAATAATATTTTTTGCTAAATTTATGGTATGCGCATTTCAATTGTGATACACATATAATAATTAAATCACGTATATAATATTAATTATTTATTTAAAAAAAATATATGATTTTTATCCTGAAATAATGTTATTATTTATTTTGTTAACATAATAAAAATAATATTTATACATAAAAAAATTTCGTTTTATTAACTATGTATATGACGTGCTCATTTGTGATTATAAATAAATTGTCATATTTTTTGTTGGTAAATTACATTTATCTTCATTGTCATTTAGTAAAACTGTAATACTTATCAAAATATGTAATAATGGATCAAAATCAAATATTAGAAATTGTGAAAATATGGAAAAATTAGGGTTTTTAACCCAAATAAGTTTGGTTGATTGTAAATAAACCTTTTCAATGATTTTTTAATTAATAAAAATATTTATGTCAATAATTTTATTTTTTTGATTAACTAAGAATTTATTATGAGTTTGAGTGGTTAAGAGGATAAATATAATATAAAAATTTTCAAAAATAATTTAACTAAATTACATGATAAGTAAATCTAATTCGCCATTTATATTTTTATTAGCATAAAAAAGTTTTTTATTTAGTATAGTAGCAACCGCAATTACATTACATCACTCAATTTCGCAACCTGGGATTAATTAATTTTTTGCGCTTTTAACCTCTCTTTAAAAAATCTTCCTCATTGATTAATGTTACCCTAAATACACATATTATTTCCAAGCAATGGCAAATTTGACAATTGAAGTAATTAATAAGGGTAATTCCAAAATCTTTAGGTCAATTGCCACACTTTCTAAGATACCCACAATTAAATAAGAATAATTAATTAGTGATGTTTACGAAATATATTACGTCATATATGAACAAAAAAAAAAAGTAATTAAAGCTTTATCAAATTATTAGTACTCTTGAGATTTATGATAATTATATTTATTCATTTATCCACCGTCAAACATCATAAAATATTAAACATATAAAAATTTAACTATTAAAATAAATTTAGTTGGTTGTGAGTGTTAATTTTTTCAATAATATTTTACATATATACGTCAACGATTTTATTATTTTTTTCATAACTAATGGACTGATTGGTATAAGTTTTGGTGGTCTAAGTTTTAATAGTGAAGGATAATAAATGTAATTGTTAAAAATTTGAAAAAAATTAATAATTTGACAAAATAACAAGAAAGCAAATTGAAAGTATACTTAATTTGTCATATATATGTATATTATATACACGATAGTACTTCCTCCATTTCCTATTAAAAGTATTTTGCAATTTTTATATAAATTAAAGAGTCTCAATTGACCCTTTAAAGTAATTTAACTGATTTTAATTATAATTAAAACCCTGTACACTTTGAATTTTATTATTTTGATAATATTCTTTTTTAATACATACAATCAGAAGAAGAGTTAAAATATTTATTGAAAACATTTTTTATTTTGAAATTTTACTATGAAATCGAGTGGAGTAGGAAAAGTGGAAGGAAAAGGAAAAAATAAAAATAAAAAAAATAACAGAAAGTCGACGAGAAGTCACCTCTTTCTTTTGATCTTTCCTTCGTGACTACTTTGAATGATACATTCCAAGATGCGGTCACCTGTTCATATCATAGGATCGTCTTCCGATCTTTTATCTGCGTTTAAGGTTATTCATATAAATTTTAAAATATAAATTTTTTATTTATATTTATTCTCTTAAAAATTATTTGTTGTTTATTACAAATTTATTATTAAATATAAATAAATTAAAATTTATCAAATATCTTTATGAAATTTTGAAAATATCAAAGATCTCTTAATTTTTCAGTCAACTATCATACTGACTCTGTTATGTCAATAAATTACTGTACAAATGTAATTTCAATAAAAAAAGTGTTTAAAATTTTAATTAAGAATACTTATTTAAATAACTTTTATAAAATTATATTGAAATTTCACACGTACTGTAAAGGAGTAATAATAGTTTATTTTTGAGACTGTGGGAGTAAAAACCTGGCAATTTTTTTCCTACAACTAGGTGTACAAGTAGGATGGTACCCATAGTAGTTTTTGTATATAAAACATGTCATTAAATGATGTTTCCCAATTTTCCTCTTCTTAAATTGAGGTCATTAATGATGTTTCCCATAGTAATTTTTATTTTTGTTTTAATTTTTACTATGTGTACAGATTTTTATAGTACATTTAGTTGTACTATATAAGTATTGGTAAAAACCTCTGGACTTAGTAGGTTCGTGTTGAATGGTGGTGGGTCGGTTTTTTTATTTTGTAATCAATATTTTCACTTTATTGTTCCATTTGGGTCGGATTATGGGTCACCATAAAATTCAATCATTGGGTGAAATCAATTATTTTTATTTATGAACTAGGGCTTGGTAATAAAATTTGGTAAATTTAGTGGAATTATTTTTGGCGTAGTATATTTATAGTTTGAGATCTATACTCTTACGTAATTATATTTCATCCGTCTAAATATAGTCTATTTTACATATTACACCTTTAAACTTATATAATAAAAATATAACAAAGTAATTTCTAATGTTGCCACGTGGCACTATGCTTAACTATTTTCTAGAGGGTGGATTTATTAAATATTTTACAATTTTGATGTAATTTTTCACTTTGTAATTCTAAATTATTTATATTTAATAATAAATTTTGATAAAATATGAGAAATATTTAAAATAAAATAAATACAACCCTAATGTTGTTTTTGCTTAGTCAATTTACCATTTTCCTTGATTTTGAAAATATTAGATGAGCCTTCCTTGTCAACTTGGGAATTTGATGTGAAATCATGATAATTACTTTGCTAATATTTGGCATACTAAATTTTTAATTGTAGCCTCTCATAGCTTCTTGATTTGCCGTGTCTTCGATCAAACAACATCTAGTTGTGACTAAAGTCAAGTAAACTATACTTCCAACATTAATTATTAGCAATCTTAAAAATATATATATAAAACAAATATTTTTAATGCTAAAATTAATACATTATTCATACTCTTGGAAATTTAAATCTACTCATATTTTCTATGATTAATTTGTCGTCGCACAATTTCCAATAATATCAATATATACAACAATTTTTTTTTTATAATATAGGTGTGTCATCTGTGATAGCTCTTAAATTTTGATCAACTAAAATATTTTTTTTATGATTATTTTTAACAAAAATATTTTAAAGATAACAATTTAACTCATTTGATCACTAGTCAATGTACTTTTTAGTGAATCATTATTTATACCCTATTTTTTAAAACCCAATTTAGGATCCATATATTCCTTAATATTTGATTCATTTAGATTTATACCATTGTTTTGGGTTTGAATCAATCTAAATGGTTAAACATTATAGAGAATTTGAGCTATAAAATAAATTAAACAAATTATAATTAAGAAACAAGTATGATTGATTAGTGATCAAATGAATTAAGCTGTCATTATCAAACTTTTCTTTTAAAAATTACTAAAAGTATCAATAAATAAAAAAATAAGTGTGATTATTTTGATAGACCAATACTTAAAATAAATGGCACACTTATATGATAAAAAAAAAAAAATCCTAAAATGAGTACATGAGTCGTACTCTTAAAAAGTTAAATCTTCCTATATTTTCCTATGCATATCAAAGAGTGCAATTCACTATGGCAAATAAGTACTTAGAAGTTATTGCAAAAAAGATATAATTGTGACTGAAATGTACAACTACCAATATGAGGTCAATGATTAACACTATGAATGATGAATGAATGAGGAAACTTACTTGCAAATCAAGATTTGCAGTTACAATTTAGCCCCCTTATTCTCTCTATTATATTTTTTAAATATAATTTTACGTTTAATTATGAACTGCGTATAAATTCCGTCCAATAATAATAATTAGGTTCTGGAATTTTTTTAATATTCAAAATAAAAATTTAGAAATTGAATTATTTTGTGGGATATAGAACCGTTTATATGAAATTGAAGGAGTATTAGAGGAAAAATGTGGGGAAAAACATGGTCAAATAAAGAATTTTAGAAATATAGGGTCCTAGGTTGACTTAGAGTGGCTTGAAATTGCAAATAACACAAAGTTAAACTTATATTTACGAAATTTGCTTGTTTTAATTTTAATTAATTTGATATTATTGTCTGACTCTAAAAATATTGGTCTGAAATAGAAAGAAACCAAAACTTAAAAGCACCAATACTCCCTCTAAAAAAATTAGGTTATGCATTTAATTTTAAAAATACTACATTTACTTTATTTTATTATCACTAATTTTCCCAAAAAAACCTTTCAACTCTATGCAATTAAAATTTTACTATTTCTCATAAAATTGTTTGTTAAACACTATTATTGGAACAATAGAGTACTAGAAAGTAAAATTGTGAAATGGTCAAGTGGAAAATTACACATAAAATTATTCACACAATTGGGAGGTGGGGTTGGTGAAATAGGTATATTAGAGAATTACTTATCTTAATTACGATAACCGTAAATGCAATAAAAAAGAAACGATTGATCGATAAAAATAGGTAACTAAAATAATTTGATTAGTGTCAATGAACAAGTATTAAAATACGAATATGTCCTCTACGGATATATTTCATTCGGTTGTTTTTTATTTTTAAATTATCGATTAGGTTTTTTGATGACTAGTCAAACAGCTAAATGGCATGGAAAGTATGGTGTCATACCATCCGGGCACACGAAACCGCTATGACTCAAGTACACACACACACTCACACACCAGCCAAACACGGCCTTCCCCCTCCCCTAAAAAGTAACCATGGTTAAGCAATCAAAGGTTCGTAGTACTAAGTCTAGTTGTGCCTAACTCAACCATTCTCCCCTCCCCACCACCCCCATTATAATCTGCTCGTTACTACCACGACAAGACCACTTCCCCATAAAAACCGAACAACTTTTCCTCACTAACGTCCGTAGACAAACGCCGTTACTTGCCAACCCAATCCCATCTCGACACTCTCACTCACTCACGCCGTCACTTTAGCCGCCTTTATTAATTGTCCCCTCCCTTCCACACCACTGTCTCCGGTTCCACCGGCTATTCCCGGTCTCCACCCTGGTTAACCATTTAACCACGGTTCAAAAATTATTGCCTATTCCCCATTTTTTTAGACTCTCCTCTTTGGTTAACTTGTCCATAGGTCCCCTCCCTCGCTCTCTTCTCTCTCTTTCTCTCATATCACTTGTCCATGAAATTAGTGTTTTATTCTCTTTCTCTCTCTACATTTTTCTGCTCTCTGTGTCTTTCTTTCTTTTTTTTTTTTTTATGTGAATTTTTATCCTTTGATTTTCCTTTGAGCTTCTTTGGTCTCGGAAAGTTGGGAATCTTGGAGCTGTTTTTGGGTGGTGAATTGGGTGGAAAGAAAGAAACCTGGAAAACTTTTGTTGTCTGTGGAGCTGAAGTTGGGGGAAAAGGCTAGGATTTCTTTTGGGCCTTTGAGGAATTTCAGTGGGTTGTTGAGAAGGTTTTTTTGTTTTGCTTTGTGGGTTTGAGGAGTTGAGGTGAGCTGAATTGTTTTTGGTGGTGAAATTTGTTGTTGGAGTGGTTTGGGAGTGGTGGTGGTGGTGGTTGTGTTTTGAGTTCTTTTTTTTTTTTTTGGGTGGGGGGTTTTTGAGATGAGAGATCTGTGTTAAAGGGAAGAAGTTGGAGAATGGCTGCTTCGGAGGTGTCGATCAAGGGATACAGTGAAGCTAGCGATGCATCAAGAGGGCTGTCGGATGCGGCTAAAGGCGTTCCCGGTGCCGGAAAAGGTGATTCTGGAGGTGTTTATCTCATTTACAGCGTCATTTGTTGGTTTTCTAGCCATTTTTGGTGCTGACCCTTTTTGTTGTGGCTTGCTGTTTTTGGTTTGTTCAGTTGATGCTGAAGCCGCGCTGTATTCGGAGCTTTGGCGGGCTTGTGCTGGCCCTTTAGTCACTGTACCTCGCGAGAACGAGCTTGTTTACTACTTTCCTCAAGGCCACATAGAACAGGTTTCTTTACTTGTTTCTCTTTTGATTTTTTCTTCGTACTGAATCATGAATAATGGTGTTACGCAACGCTCCTGCGGTTCAGATTTTTGCTCAAAACTTGTCTTACAGAGGGAACAGCATACTGGGTTTAGGCTCTAGGGGTCGTTTTTGAGAAAATTTGCTTTCATTTTAGGAGTTCTGTGTTTTTTGAAGTCTGAAATTCAATGGGTTTTTTGACATTCATTAGGTGGAAGCATCAACTAATCAGGTGGCCGACCAGGCGATGCCGTTGTATAATCTGCCTTGGAAGATCCTTTGCCGCGTGATTAATGTCCGATTGAAGGTATTTCACCATTAGTTCAGCAGCTGTTGGAATTCCTAGTCATGTTTCTGTTATTTTGGGGTTTGAAAATTTCCATTCGCTGTGGTCTGAACGTGTGTGTGTTGTTTCTAGGCTGAACCTGATACTGACGAGGTGTATGCTCAAGTGATTTTAGTGCCTGTACCAGAAGTAAGTTTTTTTAACAGAACTATCCCATTCACCTGGTCCTGAAATCATTTTGTGAATATATTTTGATATGTTTCAATGGCAGGAAGACGAGAATGCTGTGAAGAAAGAATCAACACCTGCTCCTCCACCAAGGTTTCATGTGCATTCTTTCTGTAAGACACTAACTGCTTCTGATACGAGTACTCATGGTGGGTTTTCGGTGCTGAGGCGGCATGCTGATGAATGTCTACCCCCATTGGTGAGGAGGATTCTTTGTTAAACAGGGCTTTCAGCTTTACTTTTTTCCATTTTCAAAAATGGGGTTTGCTTTTTAAGTGAAGGTGGACATGGTTTAGATGTCTATTGGGATTTGTAACCTTGGTTTCAATTTTTTTGTTGTATATGAACAGGACATGTCTCGTCAGCCACCAACCCAAGAGTTGTTAGCAAAAGACTTGCATGGAAATGAATGGCGTTTTAGGCATATCTTTCGGGGTATGATTCCCATTACAGTCATATGGCCATGTTTATAGGCTATAGCATATTGCATTGCATCAGTTTGTGTCTTATGGCACATGTAAATTTATTGCTTTAGGTCTCCCGAATAGCATTTGAAACTTCTTTTGCAATTTTCAGGCCAACCACGGAGGCACTTACTTCAGAGCGGTTGGAGTGTATTTGTTAGTTCAAAAAGGCTTGTTGCAGGAGATGCTTTCATATTTCTTAGGTTTGTAATCGTGTAAAAATGCTGTTGATCCTTTTCAACATTTTCTGGGAGCTTAATTCATTTGGCTTTATTATAGGGGTGAAAATGGGGAGCTCCGTGTTGGAGTAAGGAGAGCCATGAGACAACAGGGCAATGCTCCTTCATCGGTCATATCCAGTCATAGCATGCACCTTGGTGTACTAGCTACAGCTTGGCATGCCATTCAGACCAAAACAATGTTTACAGTTTACTACAAGCCCAGGTGTGTAATTTTGTAGCTACATAATAAAATTGTACAATCTGTTTCCCTGCATGTTTACAGTTTGTTCAGCAATGAATTTGGAAAATGGCAGTTGTTTAAGAATCTTCTTTACTCATTTTTTTCCCTTTTTGTTGTTGGCAGGACAAGCCCTTCTGAATTCATTGTTCCTTTTGATCAGTACATTGAGTCTGTAAAAAACAGTTATTCCATTGGTACGAGGTTCAAGATGAGATTTGAGGGTGAGGAGGCTCCGGAGCAGAGGTATTGCCGCATGTCAACATTATTTGGAATGATATACTTCCCCCCCTAGTCTAAGAGGCACTTGTGGTTCTAGCAAATGTGATTGAATTAGCTCAACATTTTTATAGGTTTACTGGAACTATAGTTGGTATTGAGGAAGCAGATCCAAAGAGGTGGCGAGAATCAAAATGGAGATGTCTTAAGGTAGTTTCTTTACTTCTTTATGTCAGTTATGTTCTTTAACTAGAGAACTTGAATGATATAAACTTTTCCTTTGCAGGTTAGGTGGGATGAAACTTCCACAATTCCTAGGCCTGATAGGGTTTCACCTTGGAAAATTGAACCTGCTCTTACTCCTCCTGCTCTCAATCCTCTACCAGTGCCTAGACCCAAAAGACCTAGACCAAACATTTTGCCATCATCGCCCGATTCTTCTGTGCTTACTCGGGAAGGTATTGCCCTGCTTCCCTTTTCAGGACATCAACTTTTGGATTGAAATGATCGATTAAAACTGATGGAGTGAATTTTGTATTTTTCATTTTGTGCAGTTTCATCAAAGATAACTATGGACCCTTCACCAGCTAGTGGGTTGTCAAGGGTCTTGCAAGGTCAAGAACCATCGACCTTGAGAGGCACTGTTGGAGAGAGTAATGAATCTGATTCTTCTGAAAAGCCTGCTGTATGGGCACCAGCCATTGATGATGACAAGATTGATGTTTCTGCTTCACGCCAAAGTGGATCAGACAAGTGGTTGCCTCTTGGAAGGCCAGAATCCTCATTTACAGACTTGTTATCAGGATTTGGGACTCAAATTAGTTCCCCAAATGATTTCTGTGTGAACTCATCTGAACAAACATCTTTTTCTACTGGTTCGAGAAAACGTATGATGCAAGAGCATGAAGGGAAGTTTGATTTCTTTGGCAACCATTGGTCTTTAATGCCATCGAATTTATCACTTAATTTGATGGACTCTAGCTTGAAATCTCATGGACAAATCACTGATAGGTCCTTTCAAAGTCGAGGGGATATCAGATATGGTAGTAGTTTTAATGAGTATCCTGTACTTCCCAGAAACAGAGTTGATAATCAACAAGCTTCTTGGTTAATGCCTCCACCAATGACTTCATATCTCCAGATTCATCCACACTCCAGAGAAATGGTTCAGAAACCTGTGATGGTACCACAGCATGAGGTTGTAAAACCTAAAGAGGGAAACTGTAAGCTTTTTGGCATTCCTCTTATAAGTAACTCTGCCGCATCAGAACCAGCACTGTCTTATAATAATAATAGAGCTACGGACTCACCAGGCCAAGTTCTGGTTGGGTTGAATGCTCACCAGTCGTCTGTTTTTGAATCCGATCAGAGGTCTGAACAGATGAAAGGTTTAAGGATGGTTGAAAATCCTGTTGTTGAGCAGGAGAAACAATCGCAAACATTTAATGCAGTTGTTAGAGATAGAGAAGGAAAAGTCTATGGTGGTTCAACTAGAAGCTGCACAAAGGTGACCTACTTATTGACCAACTTTGCTTGCACAATCTCTAAATTGCATGATTGGCTAATAGAATAATAATGCCTTTTCAGGTTCATAAGCAGGGGATTGCTCTTGGAAGGTCTGTGGACCTTACAAAGTTTAACAACTACAACGAGTTGATTGCCGAACTTGATCAGTTGTTTGACTTCTGTGGAGAGTTGAAGTCCAGGAATAAGAATTGGTTGGTTGTTTATACTGATGATGAGGGGGATATGATGCTTGTTGGGGATGATCCATGGCCGTAAGTATATTTTCCTTTTACCGTGTTATTGAAGTTGTCAACTCATTCGATTATGCAATATCTCTGGGGGAAATATGTTGTCTTTTTTCTTTCCTGTTAAGAGATTGATTTGGTTCCTTGTGATTAGGGAATTCTGTGGCATGGTACGCAAGATCTTCATTTATACAAGAGAGGAAGTACAAAGGATGAATCCAGGTACCCTCAATGCCAAAGGTGATGAGCATGTTGTTGCAGAAGGCTTGGATGCTAAAGAAGTGAAGAATCTGCCGCATACTGCAGCATCAAGCCCTGATGATTCGTAAGATCTATCCTTTGCAAAAGGTACTTGCATCCAATGTGTTACTAAAAATTTATGAAGGAAACTATTAATTTTCTTATGTTTGGTATGCTGTTTGTATTCGTCCTCTTGGCTTGTCTGTGTGTTTCTTTCAATCCTTTCTGAAAGCAGTTATATCACAAGGTTGAAAATTGTGAAAATACCAACAATAAAGGTATTGAATCAAAACAGAATTTTAGGGTTAATGGTTTTCTAATTCGTGTTTCTGGGCCACAGGATGATGTAGTAGAAGCCTGTTCTTGTGAAGGTTGGTGGAGTTCTGTTGACGGTTTCAGATGAAAGGAGATGCATATATTAGGCCCTTGAACTTCCTAATGGCAGGGTGTCTTATATTGATGATGCAGAAATTGTATTAGCAAATTTTGCAACCTTTTTTGATTGAATATATGGCTTCCTACCTTTATACATAGTATACATACCAATATTATCTTTATTAGGATGCTGCATGGGGGTATGTTACTCTAAAACCATGCCACCACCTTTGTAAATAGCCAATTTACCAACTCTTTTCCTAGCTTTAGGATAGTACAAGTCTCAATATATATCGTCGAATCTCGTCTTCTTCGCTGTATGTAGATTTTGCTTGTATTAACCTCTAAAAGTTTTATGATCACAGTATGTTTCATACTCTTATTAATGAAGAGATTGGATCTCGATTTGATTGATTGGTAATAATCCCAAATATGGGTCTTCCTGTGTTGATCATGGAAGAATTGTACTGTGAATGATTGACAGATTGTTCTTCTGGCCAACATTGTGTCTCCATTTTTGAGTTCTTGCACAGCCCCCTAGTGTGCTGTTGTACCTGGTCTAACGTTGGGAATATGCTAAGTGTTTGATTTGATATCATCTTGTTCTTGGGAGTCTGGTCAAACTGGATTACAGTGTTTTTGAGATACTTGCGAAACAGGACAACTAAGTATGGGTGGCGACATGTTATGCTTCTTGATTTCTTGATGGGTTTGTTGAGCTTAGAAAAGTAAATTGGCATTTTCGGGTAGGAGAAGTAAGCCGCCACGGAAGAAGACGTAGACATCCCCTGTTGGAAATGTTTGAAAGTTTCTCTCCAGTATTATCTATTCTGGGCCGTCGTCTGCAGCAATTTGGTTTAATCGGTCATAATTATCTAATAAATCTTAAAGAGGGCATGAGAAAATTAAAAAAAATACAGTTCCGGTTGTCGGGTGGTTGTGCTATAATTCCCAGGTTTTATCCTCAAGAACCAGAGCTTCAGCCATGGAAGAAGCCAACCATTTTCATTAGTTTTCAAGTTTCAGGGGTGGCGCTACACAGTGGCTGAAACTGTTGAAATTTTAACCGAGTTTCAATCGATGTTATCTTTTCATTTATAACAGGGGAAATGTCGTGCGTAGTTGAACTATCAGCCACAGTCAACGTTAATTAGCGTACAAGATATAAAGGGTGAGGAGAAAACCATTAACAAATGGCAAACTAACATTAGCAGGATAATTAATCAATTGCTTTCTGGGATGTTGCAGAATTGCCGAGCAAAACTCAAATTGCCACTTTCAAAAAAGCAACCTCGAAGAAGAAGAGGCTGAGAACCAGAAACGAAAATCATCTTAGTGCTTTACAGCATATAGAAGTTGTTTCAACAGTCAACAACAAAAGATGCTCCAATCTAAATAAGAGAGGGGATCAAAGAAAGAAAGTCAGTGAAACTGACTGCCTAAATTAGTATGATATGGGGGGGGGGGGGGGGGGGGGGGGGGGGGGGGCAACGATGTCGAACGCCAGCAGATCGCTGGATAACTGATGCAAAAAGAGGAGCATCTATAAAGTCTTGAGGGCTACATCTCTTCTAAGCTTTGAGTTCTGCAAAAAATTTAGACCATCCCTTGGAAGCCAGCTGAATCCAAAAGTACTGCCTTGATGTGTTCTGGAGGGATTTCTTGGCCTTCTTTGCATTGCTGACATTTCAAAAAATGATACCAAATCAGCCATTAGTTTGCCCACACATTCACTTCAAAACTTCAACTTTCATGAATTCAGAAAAAAAAAAAGTTTTAGACATATGATCATATCCATACCTCAGCTCTGAAGATGTCAAGAGCAAAACCATTGAAGCAGCTGATAACAGCTTGCTGAATATCTAGTCCAAGGCCATCAAGAGCCCTCATTGTTGAGAGCAGGAGTCCTGGTCTGCGGCCGCAGAACATGTGGATGTTTACAGCGCGTCCTTCCCTTAGCCTTACTTCAATCTACAGTTTGAAAAACATAGGCAATTCATCTTCAAAATAATCACAAACATTACACATTGCTAATGACAAATTAAGAAACTTTTGCGGTAACAAATGTGGCGAACCCTCGCAGGTTGTCCGGTTGGGCTTGACAATGGACTTGCAAAGGCACTTGGACAAAATTCTTCCTTGATACGGCCTGGTAGGGCAGAGCCAGTAGGAGTCAAAGGGTAGAAGGGTGTGGTGGGAGTTAATGCAGAGGCAGCAGCAGGAGGAGTTGACTCCAGTTCATTTTGCAGGTCATTAATCTTCTGCAGTAGTTCCTTCAAGTACTCAATTGCATCGCCTAAAATCGAAGCCCTGTCCATCTAGCAAAACCGAAACAAACAAACTGTTAGACTTCGTTATATCATCGCCATCACAGGACCATTCGGCGAAGTTCTTGGACCTCAAAGTATCAACACTATCTGTAACCTCAAATTTGGTTCCAGCATCAGTAGCAGCTCACTCTAAAATCAATGGTTATCATACAAATGAAGAAATGTCGAAAACAGTAATCTTGAATATATAATTAAGTCCTCTTTATGATGTTCAAGGTCACCTTTGAACCCATGTTTAGGTTTCAGTATGTGCAATTCAATCTGCAAGAATGGCAATGTGGAGCGGCAGCAAGTATCCATTGGACTAATGCTTCAAAATGAAAGAAAAGCTAACAAGAACTAAGAACAATCAAAGGATAAAAGACATAGTTAGATTATCATTTTCCAGAAGGCAACAGCAGGGAAGTGAGCAGTGAAGCAGACAACTCTCATAACGGTTCGCTGTCAGACTAGTATCTGTCAAATAATGGTGGGATTCCATGTTTCCGTCTGTGGTCCGGGCTCGTTATGGTGTGCCTTTTCTTTTAACACAGTTCATAGAGTGCATGTGAGTGAATTTAATGCTGTCCTATTTGCTTTAATTTCCAGCCTCTTGAAACGATGTAAAAGACAAAATCTTCTTCAATTCTTCACTCACATATAACACAATCCAAATTCAAGTTTTGAAATCAGAAAAAAATAGGGACTCTTCAACAAAAAAAATTTAGCAAGAAAGAATTTTAATGGAAAAGGGAAAGAAAAGAAATGGGAGAATGAAATTTCCCGAGAATGAAATTTCCCTTAAACATGTTGCAAAATCCAGTTCTTGCAAAAAAATTCACGAGAATTTGCTGTGTGGAATTTTCTTTTACCTTGCTAATCTTTGGAACAACAGACCTCAGCATGTAAAGCCTATCATTGAGCTTCTTGCGGCGGCGCCTTTCCGCCATCAAATTCTTTGCCGGAAGCCCTTTCTTCTTGCCTTTCTGATCCTCGCCGCCGCCGCCGGTGACTGTACTATTGGCATTGGAGCTATTTCCACCACCATTCTTGGCAACTTCTTCCACCATCTTACTGCTAATATTAGTAGTTTCCATTAACTCGTCAGAATCATAATTCAAGTTAGACCCATCAATGCTAAAATCCTCAAAATCATCCACACTCATCTTCCTCTTCATTCCAGGCCCTTCTGCTACTTCCTTGTTCTTATCGTAGCCTTCACTGTTGCCTGAACTCTGACCAATTTCACCACCCAGAAGTCCCAGATTACTACTACTGCTAGCCAGATTCTTCCTCAATGCAGCCCTTTTTTGGAACAAGGTGGGCTGTGCGCCAATTGAAGCAAAATTATCCAGAGGCTGGAGTAGCTTTGACCTATTAAAAAACAAAGAATTGACGTTTCCAGGAACCTCTCCGAACCCCAATGAACTCCCAAAACCAACATTAGTTTGGGGCATTGGAAGCAAATGGGCACTTGAAAATTGAGGACCTGAGTTCAAATTTGGACTCCCCAACTGGTTTTGTGAACTTAAATCACTAAACCCTCCCCCCAAAACCCCAACCCCACTTCTACCAAAAGCACTCAGAGCTTGATGATTATCGAGAAATGAACTTTCGCAGCCCAAATCAAAGCTACCGTTGTCTAACTGGGGAGAGGCTAATGCACCGAGGCCAACCATCATATTACTCTTTGGCCGCGGCTGCAGAAAGTAATGATGATGTACCTGAGAAGGGTCAAGACTGTTGAAAACAACAGACGCCGGAGACGGCGAACAGGACGCAGATGAGTCCACCGGTTGGAGGATCAGGTTTTGGTCAGCCTCATTAGCGAAATTAGCTGAGAAAGTGATGTCCCTCATGTCAAGATGACCTTGCATGTTGCCACCGCTGTTAGCATTATTCTGATTAGCCAAAAACCACTCAGCTTCATCGTCTTCAACTCCAAGCATGGATTTGAACGACGGAAGCGAACCCATTTGGGCCATCTCCATATGCTCCTTATTCTCCAACCCACCAATGTTGTTGGGGTCATTACCAGTACCATTATTCATGGCGGTTTGATCCCAGGAACCAGTTTCTTGCTCTTTATCATCCATCCAAACCATACTATTAACTCTCGACAACATCCCTCCTGGAATAATTTCAACAACTCCTCCCCTTTTTGGAGGTTGTTGGGATAAGCAAAAAACGGTGAGAAAAAACAGAGATGGTCGGAAATGGGGTTGCGGTTCTTGAATCGAGGAGAGAGTAGAGAGAGGACAAAAACAGAGAGAAGAAGAAGAGGGGGCGGATGTGGGCGTTAAAGAAAGAAAGAAAGAAAGAAAATGAAGAAGACGTAGCTTAGGCAAAAGGGAAATGGCTTTTGCAGAGATAGACGTCTTTTATTTGGAGTAGAGTGACACTTGGACCTTCCAACGTTACATTCCTTCATCTCCATATATTTATCGGCTAACCTAAAAATAATTATGCAAAAAAAAAAAGAATAAAATTTTAAAAATTATTTATCAAAATAAATAGTTTTAATTTTAGAAAATTATTGAACCACGAATATTATGACTTTCCTAATTTCGTTTTAAATACTCAAATTATTGTGAAAATAACTAATGAGTGAACATATTTTAAAAAAATAATAATTTAAAGATCAAACATTTCAAGAAATAAGTCGTATTCCCTTTATTACATATTAAGCTAAATTTATTACATGACACAAATTTGGCATGAAATTTATATATTTTTAACTATTTATCAGAATAAATAGTTAAAATTTTAGAAAATTATCAAACGATGAATATTATGACGTTCATAATTCTATTCTAAATTCTCTAACAACAACGATAGAAATAAGTAATAAGTAAATCCTAAGAGAATGCCGATTCATAGTTCAAATATTTCAAGAAATATATCGTCGTCCTTTTATTATATTGAAACTAAATTTATTACACGACACGAGTTAAGAAATAGATCGTCATCCTTTTGTTATATCCGAAGCCAAAGTTATTACACAACACGAGTCAAAAAATAAATTATCTTCCTTTTATTATATCTTAAACTAAATTCATTACACGACACATATTCGAACCGAATTTGATATATTTTTCAATAATACGACATAAATAAATTTATTTATTTCACAAAATTGTTGGGGGTGGGGGAGGAAGGAACAAGGAAGAGGAGCATGGACATGTGTTGTGCAGAATTGGTGGCAGAGAAACCAAAAAATGTTGCACTGTTCCAATGTCACACTTCTATATTGATAAGTACAGGTGCCATAATTCAAATTATTTCTTAAAAGGGGGTTCCAATGTAAAAATAGTAAAAGTATATATACTTGAGATAAATCCCTACTAATATCATATATTTTAAGAGTAATGAAATTGAGTTTTAATTGTGACTAATATCATAGTCATGTAAATAAATAGTTAATTGTGGAGTATTTATCATATATCAAAAGGGTAATCATTTTAAAACTTTTGAATTAAATAAACAGATTTAAAAACTATCTATCGTAAATGAAACGATTGATATCAAGTAATATTTTACCAGTTACACGAATAATTACAGTTTCATAATCGAATTTCTCGTGTTTAAAGCTCGAGAGTGCATTGCGTGAAGCGAAAGAAACTTGACGGTTTCTATAATCATAGCGAACAAGAAATTTTACGATTTCTATAATCATATCGAACTCAAATTTAAATTAATAAACTCAATACAATACCTGAATAATTAAAATAAAGAAATCGAAGTATAATTAACTCACATCATCTTCGTTTGCATTTATAGCTATTTGCTCGTAAGGTAAGTACTCATTATCGACAATAACGACTAATCGTCCCATTAAATTGTAGACCATTAGATCAAGAATTCAGTATTATTGATATTTCATGTAGGTAAGTATTAATTCATTATCGACAATAACAGATTATCTCGTTAAATTGTAAACTATCTGATTAAAAATTTAATATTATCAATAATAATAATTAATCGTCCCCTTAAATTATAGACTATCATATCAAGAATTCAATATTATCGATGGCGAATTTTGGAATTGAGGTGTGGAAGCTGTCTATATAGGGGAAGCAAAGGGGGACATCATAATTGAGAATGCAGGCAATATATGAAACTTTTATGCAGTAAATTGTGACTTTTTTTTTTTTTTTTTAATTTAGACAGAGAGCACACAATTATTCCGAGTTTTGGTTTTGGTTTTTTGTGAGATTAGAGGCAGAGAGTCATCATTAACAATAGGGGGTGAAAAGGCTGAGCTTAGGAAATTACGCTTAAAATATGATGTCTTCCTTTTGTTGTTTTAAAAAAGGAACCTTATTTTATGACCAAAAGAGTAACTGAATCATCATTGTAGGATTTTGGCGGCTTAGCCCACCACGCCATTCCCCATTTCCCCTCAACCCACTCCATAGTATTCTCGATTTATTTGATTTATTTTTATGTATTTAAAAAATAATATATTTTTTCTTAATATTTAATATATTCTCATATTATAATTAAAAAATATTACATTTCGTATGATATTTGATGTTATTTTATATTATAACTAATATATTTTTTAATTATATTTGACGAATATTTGTTATAATTGTTGTATATTCACTAGAAGTATAGTATAATTATTGGTTTAATCATAAAAAATTAATTTATTAAAAATATATTATTTTTATTTTTAAATAAAGGTGTGCTTATTTTACAAGAATGACAATATGACAATAGATCATTCGTAAAATGATTTTGGTTGATATTTTTTTGTTCACTAAACTAAAAGGCAAAAGAATCTGATAATATCATGCTTCTAGTGATACTCTAACGGGAGAATATATGAGTTGTAACAACATTGACCTCAAATATAATTGAATTATAATGAGAAAATACATAAAATATCACATAAAATTACACTACTTTCCAATACACGTAGAATTTCACATATAATTTGCGATGTCATTGAAATCTACTACTCAAGTACTACTTTCCTCCATAAAGAATAATAATTTTCTTTTAAGTTGGATGTAAAACAGAAAAATTACTAACTAGTAACATAACAATTATTATTTTTCTTGATAACAGGAAAATGTACAAAACGACTATTATATATATAGAGAGAGAAAATAACATGAGAACATTATAAATTATATTTCTAGTAGGGTATGATACAATTTGTATCTTTATGAAAGTACTTTTAATTTACTAAATAAGTTCTTATCAATTGCATTATTTTAATAAATATTTAATTAATTAAACGCGCGTGATATTTTATTCTCATTCCGATGAAACAAACACATTCTAAATAGTTTTGATAAATTATTTTATTTCTCGCCTAATTAAATATTATATGGAGAGAGTTTTGTTAGAATGGAGAGAGAAATGATGGCTATGAGAGGGCTGGAGAGGCGGTGGTGGGGGGTTTTGTACTGATAACCTGACTGCTACGAAATTTCATTATTTTATTAATGAAACTTTTGACTTTGAATTGTTTTATTGGAGACATTGGAAGAGGGCAGGAAGAAGGAAGATGGGTGAAGAAGACGGGTTACCCGTGAGCACATCACACCGCCTTCTTAATTTCCATATCACTACCCTTAATTCTTCTTCGGCCCCACTCATCCCAGCAGCCTTTTCTTAAAAAAAAAAAAAAAGAAAAAGAAAAAGTTTCAATTGAAAAATTGTAGTCGGAATTAAGTAATTGACATAAATACGTAAATCTTGATTGTAAGATGAGTGTAAATGGATAAATACCAGAAACGAGTAATTAATAGGGGAACATATGACTAATGAAATTAATTTAGTAACAAAAACGAAATGAATAGTGTCTCATTCGATATTTCTTATCGTCGAAAGACAACTAACTGTTAAAATACTCGGGCCATGACCTAATACTGTTCTTGCCGCTGAAAGACAACTAACTGTCTGCTTTTGCTGCTGAAAGATAACTAATTGCTAAGGTACCCGACCCTGACCTAATACTGTTTTTGTCGCCAAAAAATAATTAACTGACAAGGTACTCAGACCATACCTAACCTAATACTGTCACTATTCGGCTATTATCACTGTACAGTAAGACGGCTCGAAAAGGACGGTGTCAGACATGACGTGTTTCGATTGCTATACGACATATATCAGGTCAATAAGTTTTAGTATTTCTGACGTCTCCCTTTAAAAACAACTTCTTTTTAACAGAACAAATAGCCAGTGGAAACACGTAGCTAATGAAATCAGACAAGACATGCTTCTGTTACTACACAACAGATATCAAAACAATAAATTATAGCGATTATGATATCCCTCTCGCAAAACCGTCTCTTTTATTTATTTTTTTTAAACCCCACTTGTACATATTTGGAATCTTAATAAAATTGATATATCCATTATGAATAGTTTCATAAAATTGAGGATTCATTTTTTTTTTTTTACTCTGTCACCTTTAAATAAGATTTTTTAATCATATATTTCCAAAAAGACAAAATAAATATTTTTTTTAAAAAATAAAGACTTATTTTAAAATTTACTAAAAATCGTTCAACAATAAATTTTACAATAAAAGTTGAGTATTAATAACCGATTTCTCCCAAAAAAGCCTCATGAGAAATAACGTTATTCAACCTAAGAGTCCAGTAGAACCTTGTTATTGAAGGGTAGAGAGAGTAAATTTAAAAAAAAATTATGTAAATATAAAAACCGTTAGGATAAAGAAAGTAGTGTAAAATAACCTTCTAACTTGACAACAAAATCTATTACTAACTCTATCATATTTATTAATTGCAACTCCGATTATGAGATGAAATATCGTATTTTTCAAATATATAATAATAATTCAGATCTTTATTATCGTTAAGTCCCTTTTAACGAGCCAAAAAAATTCTTCTTCGCCCACTCATCCCAGCAGCCTTTTCCAACTCTTTACTCTAGTTTTTTTTTTTTTTTTTTAAATTAATTTTATAAATATTTGAGGATGAAAAGTTTAATTGAAAGTTTGTGGACTGAAGAAAGTAATTGACGTGTAAATCTTGATTGTAAAATGAGCGTAAATGGATAATTAGCAAAAACGAGTAACTAATAGGAGAGCATATAACTATAATGAAATTAGGTTAGGAATAAAAACGAAACGAATAGCATCCGTTATTTATTGCCGTCGAAAGACAACTAACTGCCACGGTATCCAAGCCATATCTAACATAATACTGTTTTACCGTCGAAAGACAACTAACTGTCAAGATACTCAGGTCATACCTGACAGAATAATGTCAATGTTCGGCTTTTATCCCTGTGCAGTAGGACGACTCGAAAAGGACGAGATCAAACAAGACATGTTTCTGTTGCTATATTATATATGTCAGACCATCAAGTTATAGCGTTTTTGACATCTCTCTCGAGAAACAACCTCTTTTTAACGAAATGAATAGCTAATGAGATCAAACAAGAAATATTTCTGTTGCTATACGACAGATGTCGGACCAATAAGTTATAACGTTTTTGATATCTCACTCGATAATAGTTTCTTTTTGGTAAATCCCCCACCTGTACATATTTAGAATGTTAATAAAATTGATATACCCACTATGAATTGTTTTACAAAATTGAGGATTCGATTTTTTTTTTGCTTAGTCACCTTTAAATAAGATTTTTTTTATCGGATATTTTCAAAAAGACAAAATAAGATATTTTTTTTTAAAAAATAAAAACGTATTTTAAAATTTACTAAAAATCGTTCAAGAATAAATTACAATAAAAGTTGAGTATTAATAACTGATTTCTCCCAAAAACAAACTCATGAGAAATAACATTGTTCAACCTTAGAGTCCACTAGAAACCTTGTAATTGAAGCGTAGAGAGAGTCAATTTCAAAAAAGAATTTATGTAAATATAAAAGCCCTACAAGTTACTTAAATCCTAGGATAAAAGGACTAGTTCAAAATAACATCCTGACTTGACAACGAAATCTATTACCAATTCTATCATATTTATTAGTCACAACTTAGATTATGAGATAAAAAACGTATTTTTCAAATATATAATAATACTTCAGACCTACATTATCGTTATGTTCAATCGTCCCTCCAAAGAACTAAACTATTTCTTAAAAATATAAATTCGACAACATAATATTATCTATCAAATTTTACTAGTTACCGTCTCACTCATTACTCTATATCGCCCCAATTTATACTAAAATGCTCCCCTATAATACTTTCTCTCTTTCCCCTTTTAAGTAAAATGGTAATTTTGTCAAAATCTATGTACTACCACCCCAAAAACTAAGACGGTAACTAGTAACCCTTTATCTATCTATATATGTATTTTTTTCTCTGAAAACCCTTGTACAAAACGAAAACTTTTGGGACTAAATTCACTAGCTATTTTGAACTTGGTAAATGGCGGGACGACAGAAATTCATTGTCATCAATCAATAAACGTTAATATTGATCACGAGGGAATGGAGGAAATGGAGATTTATTACTATTGAATACTTCTAAGATTGTGGGTTGTAGATTCAAATTTTGCCCAGAAAAAAGAGGCAGTATGTGCGTCCTGTCGTCTGAATCTCTGCAGCTTAGATAGCTTCAAATGGCCTTCTTCAATTTTCTCATGCATGATATACTTTCTTCTGCTTTCCAAAATTTCAAATTCTTGAGTGTTTCCAGCTTTCTAAATATGGCGGGCTTAGCCTATAAGTCATAAGCTCAACTTCATCATAGAAATATCTAGGGTTTTCAAACTTCTTTTTATTGACGTTGAGAGGAGTAGAATTATTGTGTTTATATAGTCGCTAAAATTTGAAATATTGACTTGTTTTTATCAAGAATAAAATTATCTATTTATTTAAAGTTTTACTAATTACCAACCCAATACTTACTCTCTACAGCCCCAATTTGGACTAAAATACCCACCTACAATACCCTCTCTCTTCCCTCTCCCTTTTAAGTAAAAAGATAATTTTGTCAAAATTAGGGACTACCGTCTAAAAAACAGATGCGGTAACTAGTAACCCCCATTTATTTATGGACAAGAGAGAATTGATTTAGTAGTAGCCTCCTCACTTAGGATCATGAGATCCTGAGTTCGAGTCATTAGTCGAATCTCCTAATTACATTTTTAATTATTTTATCAATAAGATGAGAATCGGAGAATTTATATTTAGACAAACAAAGATATCAAAAGTGAGAAGTTTGGGTTTAGTTTAGTTGAGTGCTAAAGGGGTCATAATTGAAAGCTCCGATTCAAAACTTTTCAATTTGAAATATAATTTTTTTAGGAGAGGAAAAAGAAAAGGGAGAAAAAGCCATATTTAATGACAACAAGTCATGAGATTTCAAGTTTTAACATATCTTTAAGAATTGAGTTGTACCTTATTAATTGAATGAAGTATTTCATGTTTAATCACAAGACTGAGAGTTTTATTTATATTTCGTGATGTTTAATTTGCTACACTAAGTAACCATATCGAATAGGTAGTTGGGCGAAATAGGTTTCGCTCTTCAATAACAGATTTGTCCATTTAAAGTACTGAACAACTCAGCAAAAGGTGAGCAAATTATATTATACAATTAGGAATATTGACTTCTAGTAGTGTTGACCAAATAGTAATAAGTCATTTAATGTAATGATCCTCCTGAATTTGCTTCGTTTTCCACATTAACTAATGCTCCCCAACCATTTGTCTAAAATGGATATTATAACGTACTTCTAGTTGTACCATATAATTATCTTTTAAGACAAAAATCAAATAAATAAAAGACAATTCAATTTCTTTAATGAGACTACTCTTAATTTACCACACAAATCAAAGGCAATCACATTACTTTAATGAATGTTCGATTAATCATATGCGGATTGTTCCATTCTCATTCCTGCGTGCCAAACATACCTTTGGTGAATTAAGTTGTATATTCTACTTGATACACTCGATGTACTAAATATTTTCTCTCACTATACCTCATCACCGTGTATTAACTGGGTTATACCTTATCATCCTCTCACACATGGAGAAGTATAAAACGATCTTGTGACTTCCTCCGTGTCAAAACAATCTAGAGTCTGTGTAACGCAAATTCATTCTTTTTTTTGGATTGATATCTGACTTGAGGAGCTCTGATATGAAATTGATATGGATTCCATACAGAATAACCTTCCTAAGATGTTTATTGGATATGTTCTTCACAATAAATGGCGTGTAGAGTTGAGTTACTGATATGATCCCAAGCCTATATCATGGTCCAAGACAAGCAAACCTAAGCCCAAGTATGAATCATAACACAAGATCCTACCAAGGAGATCTTTTGGTGAACATTGATGGGTTTATTACAAGAGCAAGGCACAAGAAAGTAACCCGAGCTCTCAACACTTTGATCTACAAATTCTACAATCAATAACTTATCTCCCAAGACAAGAATCCAACTAAAGAAGTCATGGCGTTGAGCATTTATAATAGTTAGAAAGCCTTTAATTTCATTTTGGTACTTGAAATAATTCGGTCACATGTCTTCGGCCTAGTGCATTTACTTCTCGAATTATTTAGTTGTTTTGGGTTATCCAAATGAATGTTGTAAGTCCTTATGGATTAAGTGACCCTTTGGGCTGTCCATTTAAGTTGTATTTCAGCCCGAGAAGACAAGGAAGGTCCGACCACTCAAGGATCTAGAAGGAACCTCTCTCAAACCCTACATTCTATCAGTTTGTATATCATACTCCTAGCAAAAAAAAAAAAAAAAAAAAAAAAGTCAAAAAATGAGGCCCACTTCAACTAGCCCACTTCAGCACCCTCATTTTACATAAGTAGTTCAGCACCCTCAGTTTACATAAGTAGTTCAGAACCCTCAGTTTACATAAATAGTTGAGCACCATCAGTTTACATAAGTAGTTGAGCACCCTCAATTTACATAAGTAGTTCAGAACGCTTAGTTTACATAAGTAGTTCAGAACCCTCAGTTTACATAAGTAGTTCAGAACTCTCAGTTTTCATAAGTAGTTCAGAACCCCCAGTTTACATAAGTAGTTCAGAACCCTCAGTTTACATAAGTAGTTCAAAACCCTCAGTTTCCATAAGTAGTTCAGCACCCTCAGTTTACATAAGTAGTTCAGAACCCTCAGTTTATATTAGTTCAGAACCCTCAGTTTACATAAGTAGTTCAACACCCTCAGTTTACATAAGTAGTTCAGCACCCTCAGTTTACATAAGTAGTTCAGAACCCTCAGTTTACATAACGAGTTCAGAACCCTCAGTTTACATAAGTAGTTCAGCACCCTCAGTTTACATAAGTAGTTCAGCACCCTTAGTTTACATAAGTAGTTCAGAACACTCAGTTTACATAACGAGTTCAGAACCCTCAGTTTACATAAATAGTTTACATAAGTACACATTCGAGAACCCTCAGTTTACATAAATAGTTTACATAAGTACACATTCGACCCTCAGTTTACATAAATAGTTTACATAAGTACACATTCGAGTTTATATAAGTACACATTCGAGTTTCATAAGCTATCGTTTCCAGTTTACATAAGCCCACTAACCTATTGCTAAGTTCCGGCGAGAGGGAAACGAAGGATCTGAAGCTCGGTCTTGTAGATCCGAAGTAGAGAAACCTAGTCGGGGTACATGCTGCTCGAAATGACTGGCGGCGACACTGGCGAGAGGCAGAGACACGACGGCGAAGCTATGGGTTACAATCCCACTATCAAAATCACAAACTAACCCGAGGGTTGTGTTCTCGAGAGCATGACAAGCATTTTCGGTGGTAAGAACCCACCTAGAACACCGCCGGACAGTGTGGAACCGACGGCAACTTAGTGGCGGGACCCGGGGCGTCAGGGCGAGAGGGAAACGGCTAAGAGCGGGAATGATATCGACCGTGTTTTGTTCTCGAGAGAAAGATGAGTCTTTTCATGGGTTTAGGCGGCCGAGACGAGGCCGAAAAAGGCAAAAACGGTTGGCGGCCGATGGAAGCCGACGGGGGGAAGGGTTTGGATCTGACGGGGAGAGAGGAAGAAGAAGGAAGAAAATGGATTAGGGCTTGACACATGGGGATATTTATACCCCAGCTATTTTCAACTTAAGTCCCTGGTTATTGGCAAATTATAATATACTCCTAGGAGTAGGATATAATTTGTCTACATTCTATAAGAGAATCTCATCAAAGAAGGCAAGAGAGAGATGAAGACACTAGGACCAGCCTCACAATCCGTAAATGGAAGTCCTAGTATGACATTGCAAGATGATCTATTGATAAATAACAATATTATATTGGTTAGAGGGGAAAAATATGGTCATTCAGGAGCCCACATCATTAAAGTAGTTTTAGACTCTATACAATGAACTATGATACTCTAGCTCAATACATGTATTTTTTTCTATTTTTTTGTTAATTTACTTGTCTTTATTTAAAAGTCTTAGTTATTAAGGATAGATTAAGGTAAATAGGGCTGAATTATCTAATAAAAGCGAAGTACTTTATTTACTAACTACCTTAATTGTAAAGTTAGTAAAGAAGTAACAAATCTTCCCCTTTTACTTTGCTTTCTCTTATTAATAAAGAGCATAATTAGCAACCTTCACCCCTATAAAAATAGAGTGCATGGCCAACCAATAGCGTGCATTGTTGAATAAAAAAGGCGAGTCTTTTACTTTAAATGTTTATCAATAGTAGGGTTGATACTATTATGGTTTAATTCTATCGGCTCATCTTTGTCAAGGCCAACCCCTCAACTATATAAATTCATCTTAAATTTTGGGCTCAAATTTTTGTTGGGGCATCATTGAGCCCAATGAGTTGTAGCATCATCGAATTTTGGGTTAAACTTACCCTAAGTTGGAGGACTACTCCCTCATAAATCTAATTGAATCTCTCGAGTATAAATTAAAATTTTCTCAATATTTATTTTTTATCACGAATATGCATTAAAGTATATATAATAAAAGTTTAAATAATTTTTTTTATTATTTATAATAAAAAATATATCACTTTTGGTCTCTTTTAAATTTTGATTAACAAAAAATAGTTTCGCTTAGTATTTTATTGTCAGTTTTGGTTATTTTTAATAAAAAAAAATTTAAGAGAGATAAAGTTTAACTCTTTAGATTACTAGTTAAATTTATTTTGTTTACCTAAATATAATTTGTTCAACATATTTTACGACTCAGATAATTCTTAATGTTTAACCCATTAAAAATTTTGACTATTATTTCGAGTTAGAGGTCAATATAAATGAATTAAACACTGAGAATAATTTTTAACAAACCCGAAAACATGAATCTCATACTTATAAATTAAGATTAAATCCTCATACCTAAGGGGTTGATTCTGATCTTCTACAGAAATATGAGAAATAGTCAAAATTCAAGCATTCCAAATTTCCACAACAAAACAAAATGAATATGTACCTCGATTTCGGCTCTATACAGCCAAGCAATTCCTAAAGAATGAACGCAAATTTGTTCTTTGCTCTAAAATCAGTACACGTGAATAACAAGGCATATTTTATTTTGAAATATATAGTACTTTTTTGTTGTGCTTAGTTATATGGAAAAATTAATTAATTAATTAATTTATTTACCCTTAATTAATTACAGTTTATCAAAATATGACTTTTCTCGCATAATATTTTAGTTACAATACTAATAAGAAATAAATTATAAAGATATAATATGAATTATAATTAAAATTTGTAAAAGTGTGTAATACATTATTACTTTCTTAATGTATGTATCCCATAAAAAATGACTTATGAAATATAGGGAATAGAAAAAGAAGGATAATAATTAACACGTAATCAATATTTACACAGAATTTTATAAAAAATTGAAAAAAATTATTAATTTATCTAAATTTTTGCAAAGCATCAAAACTAAAACGTTTAAAATGTTTTTTTTTTTTAAATTTTTCTCAAAAAAAAAAAAATGGTTTTTTTATTTGAAGAGGGAGGAAGTATTTTACTATCTTCATTATTTGTACGAATTTGAGGCCCTACTTCTTCCAAGTTTTCAATTGCAATTTGCACCCTTTAAAAATCCAAACCAACAAAAAGTGAAATTGGCAAGGAAAAATAATAAAATAAAAATCTTCAAGGTTGTATCGGATACGGCATCTCAGTTTACAACCTTCTACTATTAGCCAATCGAAAAAATCTAGCAGGGGCATAAAAGGAAGATCGAGCGCAAAATGGAACGCCTATTTGCAATCAACGGCCAATATTGAGTTTAGAGAAAAAAGATATAACGTATCGAACGGTCAGAAAACGTTAGTGGTAACGCATGTTTTAGAAGCACAAGCTAAGAAGATATTTTCTAGTGCGTGGCGGTGCATTATAGTCAATGGAATACCTCAAGCAGATATGATAATTTAGACTGAGAGAACGGCCTCTATCGTCTGGTGTCGTCGTCCTCCCTTCCCATCTCAACTTTCCACTCCTGTAATTCTCAATCGGTATTAGGAGGATTGGTATTTCTCATCAGGTAAATCATTATCTCAGCATGGTTTCGATTAATTTTTTTTCTTTTTGTTGAAGAATCGAAGCTAGGGTTACGTGGGTAGGTGGGGGACTTGGTTTATTTGATTGTTCAATCGATGAATTATCCTGTTGGGTACTGATTTTATAGCTTTTCTGGAGCTCTAATTAATGGGTTTATCTTATTTTGTGTTATGTATAATCTGTTAGCTTGGATATGTGTCTTCTGCGGAGAAAGCCAAGTGGCGGATTATAGCCTCATTTTATAGGTTTATTTGATTGTTCAATCGATGAATTTTCTTATTGGGTACTGATTCTAATTAATGGGTTTATCTTATTTTATGTTATGTATAATCTGTTAGCTTGGATATGTGGGTTCTGCAGCAAAAATGGAGTCTTTGGGTTATATCATTATTTTAGGTAGATTGCAATAGGTTTTCTTTTATGCATTGATGCATCATTTCAACGGTTGGAGTTGTTATTATGTTGTTTTGACTCCAGGGATTTTCTTTCTTGATGCTGTTGATTTTGATGGAGGCAGTTGTTAATTTCTTTGTTCAACTGATTGAGTTTTTGAGTTCTGATGCGGACGGTTTAATTTTTTTCTTGCTTGGATACTGTTATATTTTTTGTTATGCTTGAGTCATTACTTTGTAAATTGCTGAGCTTGCAATGGGATTCCATTGGATATTAAATAATCTTGAGATTGTTCAACCAGATATATGTGACATTTTAGGAATACACTTATAATTTACCAAAAAATTCTAAGGGGACTTGTATTTTGACATGTCCCTACTTTTGCAACACCCTTATCTTTTGAAATGGAGGGAGTATAGTTCTTAGATTTTAACCGGGTTGAAAATTTTGGTGTGGAACTGAACTTTCTGTCTATTTGGAAGGGTTTATTCTAGTAATCCAGACTTTTGGTTTATAAGCTTAAGCTAATACACCATTTACTATCATATCTCCTTCTGTACTTTTGCCGGAAGGAAGTGTTTGCTTTCTGGTTCATAATTTGCTGTATTCTATCTTCTCATGTATTTTTAAGTGGTGGTCATCCTGTAAAGCCTTTGTAGTTGGTTTTTCTCTAGGATTTCATAATGTGAACCTGATGATCTGTGAACTCCAATGTTAATTAGGAAAGCTGACATCTATTGGTCTGCTTCACAGCTTTATAACTTTTTATGTTTCTGTGATGCAGAAAGAACTAATTATGGCAGGAGCTTTAGTACAGTCAACAAATTTGCCTTCCTTGGCTACAACATGTAATCATTCCCAATCAAAAGGATTGGGTAAAGGCAGAAGAACAGTCAGAATGCTCTGCATGACACGTGCTGCACCACTGAGGTTGAATAGTTTTTCTGGATTGCGTTCTGCCAACGCATTGGATAATGTGGTCAGACATGGCCAAAGTTTACATTCAAAGGTGGCTAGAACAACTTCTGGTCGGCGAGGAAGGTGTAGCCGTATGGTGCCAAGAGCCATGTTTGAGCGCTTTACAGAAAAAGCTATTAAAGTTATTATGCTCGCACAAGAGGAGGCAAGACGGTTGGGCCATAATTTTGTTGGCACTGAGCAGATTCTGTTGGGGCTTATTGGTGAGGGAACAGGTATCGCCGCTAAGGTCCTTAAATCCATGGGAATTAATTTGAAAGATGCACGTGTAGAAGTAGAAAAAATAATTGGAAGGGGTACTGGTTTTGTGGCTGTGGAGATCCCTTTTACGCCACGTGCGAAGCGTGTTTTGGAGCTTTCGCTCGAGGAGGCTCGCCAACTTGGTAAGTTGTCCACTCTCTTTTTTTTCTAGTTTATTTTTTCTTGATAAGTTTTGTCAGCTGACATCAGCTCTTTGTTTCCAGTTTCCTTTTTCCTGCTTTTGCTTTTTCTTGTTGACGAAAAAGCTTTCTCCTTCACTGTTGCTATTGTAGCCTTAAAAATTTCCCTATATAATAGTAATGTCTTTATTGAGAAGAGATGCATTTATTTCTTTGGTGATTCATACTTCTCCCTTGGTTGTAGGCCATAATTATATTGGGTCAGAACACCTGTTGTTGGGGTTGCTTCGCGAGGGTGAGGGTGTAGCAGCTCGTGTTCTTGAAAACTTAGGTGCTGACCCCAGTAATATTCGCACTCAGGTAAGTGTTGCAATATTTTCTCATGTTTAGTGGCAGTGCTCATCTATGCAATAATGTGGTGCTATTTATTTGGTATCTAGGTTATTAGAATGGTGGGAGAGAGTGCAGAAGCTGTTGCTGCTGGTCTCGGGAGTGGGAGTTCGAGCAACAAGATGCCTACACTTGAGGAGTATGGTACAAATTTGACAAAGCTTGCCGAGGAGGTACTTTTATTTCTCGGCATAGTATATAGGTTTGATTGGCTTTCATAATATTCATTAACTTCATTTTCTGTGGGTTTTAGGGCAAACTGGATCCGGTTGTTGGAAGACAGGAACAAATTGAACGTGTTACTCAAATATTGGGTCGACGGACAAAGAATAATCCGTGCCTCATTGGAGAGCCTGGTGTAGGTAAAACAGCTATTGCTGAAGGCCTTGCCCAACGTATTGCAAATGGTGATGTTCCCGAGACTATTGAGGGGAAGAAGGTAATTCTATCTTACCAAGTTAATTTCTATCTGCACTTTTCTGTATGGTCTACTGTGCATTCCTTCTTATTATGTTCAAAGTTTACTTCTTCTAGGGGAGGTATTTGGTCATGTGGAACAGGAGAGATTTTCTGCCAAACTACCTAGGTTATGGATCCAATTTCAATGGGCCATGTGGACTTGTGATTTTTTTGGCCCAGTTCTCCACATTTACTTCTAAGTTCTAACTTAGGTGTCTTGAAAGGGTTAACTTCTGCATTTACCCTTACCTAGTATGTTGGGGTGTATTTCCATTGAACCAACTGCTAAAGCAGATTTCTCTTCTAATCTTTTTAGGATTTTAAATTGTTTTTCAGGTCATAACATTGGACATGGGTCTCCTGGTAGCTGGAACAAAATATCGTGGAGAATTTGAGGAACGGCTAAAGAAATTGATGGAGGAGATAAAACAAAGCGATGAAATCATACTTTTCATTGATGAAGTTCACACATTGATTGGAGCTGGAGCTGCAGAGGGTGCGATTGATGCTGCAAATATCTTAAAACCTGCTCTTGCTCGTGGTGAACTACAGGTAATTAATCTGAAGTCAAAATGAAGGAAGAGAGAAATTTCCTTGCAGATGCTGTACCAAGTTCTGGTGTATATTGGTTCTTTGACAAGTAAACCGTTTTTGTCTTCAATGTGTTGATACATGGAGTTGCTGAAATGCCTCATTTTTCTTCTCAACTGTTTGCGGAATATTTTGCTGTGTCAATGATATCAATTTTGGATTATGTGGTTCATGAAATATTTGCTTAAAAGATTGACCTATTTTCCCTTTCTTTTTTCCTGCAATTTTCCTCAGTATCGATTGTTGTATTTCATTCATGGTTTGGTGGAAGATTATGTTTGTTATTGTTGTGCTCCCATATATTGAAAGGGTACTCAAATCATCTGATGGATGCAGTGTATTGGGGCCACAACTCTTGATGAATACCGAAAGCACATTGAAAAGGATCCAGCATTAGAGAGACGTTTCCAGCCAGTTAAAGTACCTGAACCCACTGTGGATGAAACTATTCAGATTCTGAAGGGGCTTCGTGAACGATACGAGATCCATCACAAACTTCGTTACACAGATGAGTCTTTGGTTGCAGCTGCCCAGCTCTCATACCAATATATCAGGTTTCCTTCTTTTTTTTAGAATTAATTTTCTTATGCTTTACATTCCATAATGATGTATTTTGGTTACAATATCTTCTGATTGATTGCAAGACTTGTTTAGCGTTTGTAGAAAAATTTTACCACTTATATCACTGTATCGTTTGTTTTTCCATGGTAATTCATTACTATTTTACTTCCAATTCTCAGATTCACAGGGGATTTGTAGTTTGATTGACTATTCCTCATTGAATATCCTGTAGTTAGTAGCGGGCAGAAGCCTCCGTGCAGATTTTGATTTTTAGTTAATGACCATTATCTTGTGCCTATGAATCATTTGTTTTAAATGTACTTTTAACCTTGTAGCAATCGCTGTAGGACAGTTATCTTGTATTGATCTTCAAGTAGTGTACTGTTTGTTCCTAGTGTTTGAACATCATTGCTGTTATCAGTTTCCTGTCTGAATCTCCTTTTTTTGGGTGATCTAGTGATCGTTTCTTGCCTGATAAAGCAATTGACTTGATTGATGAAGCTGGTTCTCGTGTTCGACTTCGTCATGCACAGGTCTAGACTTCTTCTCACCACCTTGAGTTGATTTTGTTTGGTTGCTTTTTTGTTGAGGGTGACCCCTTTATCTTTTCCTGCAGCTACCTGAGGAAGCTAGAGAGTTGGAGAAAGAACTCAGACAGATCACCAAGGAGAAGGATGAAGCTGTCCGTGGTCAAGACTTTGAAAAGGTAGTTATTATGTCTATTGGGTTTGCTGGCTTGTCTAGAAGGATTGCTTGAAATTAACTTTGCTGATAATAAAAATGTGCATCTAAAATTACAGTTCCCTCTGTGTTTGGTGTCATTAATACTTGCATCTCTTTGGTGCATTTGTGTACTGAATCTCATGTATATTGAATTTGCATACAGGCTGGATCATTACGTGACAGAGAAATGGATCTCAAGGCTCAAATCTCAGCTCTGATTGAGAAAAACAAAGAAATGAGCAAGGCAGAAAGTGAGGCAGGGGATGGTGGTCCTATTGTGACGGAAGTGGACATTCAGCATATTGTCTCTTCATGGACTGGAATCCCTGTTGAGAAGGTGTCTACTGATGAATCAGACCGCCTCCTGAAGATGGAAGAGACTCTGCACAGACGAGTGATTGGCCAAGATGAAGCTGTCGAAGCCATTAGCCGTGCTATTCGTCGTGCTCGTGTTGGACTCAAGAATCCTAACCGGCCCATTGCCAGCTTTATCTTTTCTGGTCCTACTGGGGTGGGGAAGTCAGAATTAGCTAAAGCTCTGGCTGCTTACTACTTTGGTTCTGAAGAAGCTATGATCAGGCTTGATATGAGTGAATTCATGGAGAGACACACAGTTTCCAAGCTTATTGGTTCACCACCTGGCTATGTTGGTTATACTGAAGGTGGTCAGCTGACTGAAGCAGTGCGCCGTCGCCCTTATACTGTTGTGCTGTTTGATGAGATTGAAAAGGCTCACCCCGATGTCTTCAATATGATGCTCCAGATTCTTGAAGACGGGCGCCTGACAGACAGTAAGGGTAGAACTGTTGACTTCAAGAACACACTTTTGATCATGACATCAAATGTGGGAAGTAGTGTCATTGAGAAAGGTGGCCGAAGGATGGGTTTCGATTTAGATTATTATGAGAAAGATAGTAGTTACAATAGAATTAAAAGCTTGGTCACTGAGGAATTAAAACAATATTTCAGGCCTGAATTCTTGAACAGATTGGATGAAATGATAGTATTCAGGCAACTAACTAAGCTGGAGGTGAAGGAGATTGCTGACATTATGCTTAAGGAAGTATTCGAGAGGCTGAAGAAGAAGGAAATAGAACTTCAGGTTACAGAGAGGTTCAGAGATAGAGTTGTCGACGAGGGCTACAACCCAAGCTATGGTGCGCGGCCACTAAGAAGAGCCATAATGAGACTCTTGGAGGATAGTATGGCCGAAAAGATGCTCGCCCGGGAGATCAAGGAAGGCGATTCTGTCATCGTGGACGTCGATTCAGAAGGGAATGTAACAGTTCTCAACGGCAGCGGTGGCGCTCTCCCAGAGTCATTGCCAGAGGCAATTCCTGTGTAGTAGACTTAGCTTGTTATTTACCTACTGTGAAAAGGCTGCATCTTTTAACGCCATCTTAGCCCTAGCCAGCCTTTCTTGTGGATTGTGTATTTTGAGTGCTGCTGCTGTTATTGTGCCAAGTACAGTGATAGTTTGTTGGGTTTTTTCAGATCCCTGTAGTGATAAAATATAAAATAGATAGTTCCTACAACCTTTGAACAACTTTCATTTGCTGCCTAGTTATCAATTCTTGAAACTTTCCATTATTAACGGCATTTTTCTGTCTTTTGGCTTCAGAATGTGGTGCATTTCGAGATAATGATTTCCACAACCCTTTACAAAAACTGTATCTATACGTGATTTAACTAAGCATAATATACAAAACTGGTCAGCCAAGAAGGAAAAACTGAAATTAGAGGAGCCAAAGAATGAGGCCACCTTCATGTTTGAGCATCAGATGCCAGTAAGCTTACTTGATCGTATTACATTAACGTAAGATGTAACAATCTTTATTTGAACTACTCTAGGAATCCATCCTTGTTGCAGACTCCTAAGTTTTAACCATAATTTGGTCATGAATCTGAGGAGAGATTCATAATCAGTAACAGGCTGTGTTCTTTCCCTGTCATCTTCTTGAGCTTGATAACAATCCCATGGTGACAAGAAACAGCAACAAAGTGCACCTCTTATAGAGATCAGCAACTTGTTTTTCTGACAGCCCTTCTGAAATTTGCAAACAAATGCTTAGTAGTACATGTGATTTAACCTTTGACCTCCTCACTTACTCAACCTTATCAGTGATCACAGCCATCCATCATCATATGAGACTGTCTTTGCGTAGGGCTGACGCTTCCGCCTCGGCTTATCTTTAGTGCATCCAGAGCCTTTTGTATCTCCATTGTCATGGCACTATCCACACTCCCAGAAGAAAGTTTCTTGTGTGACTTCTGCAGATGGAGCTTCAGTGAGCTACTGCTCAAGCCGGCATTTTTGCCACATATGGGACATACTTTCATCGTCGGTTTCCGTTGCTGCCACTCCATTGAAACTCTGCCATGCAACTGCAAATCTAGGGCCAACAGGATCCTAGCAAATCCATCATTAGGTTGCGCTCGACGATGAACTCGTTTTAACATGTTCCAAGCTTCCAGTAAAGTGTAGTTTCTGCATTAATACAGAAGTTTCTGTTAATTGACAATAGCTGTTAAGAACCAATACTTAACTGGAAAAAGGCATCAAACTGCTTTGTTTTCAACTGAAAGAACTAAAATTACTTTAAGATCTAGAAGAAGTATCTTCCTAATTTGATGTTTGAACTTCTTAAAGGTTGGTGCATGACTTACTTCTTGATCATAAGGTAAGCAATAAGCACTGTCGCGCTTCGACTCCTGCCTTCGAAGCAATGAACTAGAACCTTTCCACCTAGTTGTTCAACATGATCTATAAAGTCATGTGCTTCTCTGAAGATATCACTGATGATTGTATCTTCATTGTCATAAACCTGCCCATAGATTGTAAATAAGGTCACGACGCGATTCCCTTCCTCGATACTTAAATCGCATATTTGAACAAACATAAAGGGTTAATTATACTAACCAAACACAATTTAAAAAGCTCACAAGTTTCATCTAAAGAAAACTGAAGACAAGGATGATACAGAAAGAAGCAAATTCAAGAACAGAAGGTGAACCAAGGAAGTCAATAGAATCTAAGATATGAAGCATATCTCGAAAGGTGATAGATTAAGGGAAAAAAAAAGATAAATCTGCAGCATAAAAAGGTCATTCCATCCACAAACATCATCTGTATTCAGGTGGCCCGAGCATTGAGGATGGAAGTCATCCCTAAAATGAAAAAGAAGATCAAAACACACTTACACAGAAGTTCTTGTATTCAAATAACTCAGGATACTGGGAATCTGACTGCCCAATTTCATTAGCACATAGACACAAGATATGTGTGATTCCCAAATGCTGCAATGTGTACACAGATCTTGCTGCGAGCGCCCCGCCTATAAACATGCCGCTAGAAATCAGTGAGGGTTTTTCTGTGTTTGCAGCATCGGATATCAAAGCTATTCGCTCAAGAATGTGCTCTAGCCTGACCTATAATTACCAGAACCGTAAAAATATGATTCAGTATTTATCTATTTACAAATGGAAATACTGAGCAGAAATATCCACAAAAAAATGAAATCTAAAGTTTGATCATGCCAGTAACCAGCATTACCTTCAGCTCATAAGCATCAACTACACAGTTGCTGTCGCTACCCTCGAAGAATCCTGTCATAAAATTGTTCTCCTGGCACAATCTAACTGCATCACTTCTAAGTGTTTCATGCCACTGTTCTAACTCTTTATTTAACTCCACATCCACCTGAAACACAAAGACCAAAGAATCTATCATGTGAAGAATTATTACCTTGGTGAATAAAGTTACATAGCCTAACTGGATATTACTGGGCAATACTAGAGGTTTCAAGAGCATTGAGGCCTTCTTCAGAGAGAGCTGACAATAATTAAACTTCTACGCACAGACTATCCCGCGAAAAATGTAATTTTAATATAAGGAGAAGAACAAAACCACCACATATGGGTGCGACTCCATCACACACATTTCCAACAAAATATTTAATTTGTAAACACAAACGACGGACCTTGGCAAATCTGTGAAAGTCGCGGATCTTAGATGTCAATCGCAGGTTGTGTAGGGGTTCCCCGCTCCCTTTATTGAACTTTCCATGCCAACCATCACGTGAGTGTGGTGAGGCAGAATCTAAGCTTTCTCTACATCCTGGAGGTGACCACCTACAAAATGAGCTTTGTGGCTCTACCTCATTTATATCTGGAGTATTCTCTCCAACATGTCTTTCTTTGCTTGATGAAGAAGGAAAATGACTAGCGTGTAATGGGGATTGAGGCACCATAAAATCTTCCTGGTCCAAGTCCCCAGAAGCTCTACTGGTAATATTAAGAAACATACGCAACAGACTATCCAATTTTTGGTGAAGGGTAAGTAGGAAAATGTGGAATCCTTGCAAGTCTCTAAGTGCTGCACGGAACCCACAACGAAATCTGTGAACAACAGGTCGCATGTCAGCCAATGAACTAGAACTCATCGCATCTACACCTTGTGGAGGAGAACCAAGTTTTCCTGATGTTATTTCATACAAGAGTTCTGACGCATATTCAGAACTGTTGATGAGGAGCTCAACTAACTTGGGATAGTTCTCTTGATCATTTCCACGTTTTCCAGCAGGTGGTTTACGAGGAACCCCAGAATCTATTGCTACAATGTGGAAAGCAGGACCTGATGGTTCATTTGAATTTTGACTCCTGACACTTATACTGCTAGAATTTGGAGATTCAATAATGTCAGACATATCAGAACTCTGTGACACCAGTACTGGATGAGGAGGAGACAATCTACTATCCACCGAAGTTGCCCTTCTTTCCTTTTGAAGAGCTCGGATTACTTTTGGACGATATCTCTTAATTGCTGAATCGAAGGCGACCTCCAGTGCATCCATGTTTGCTGTAGCCATTTTGTCAGCCAACAACAAGTTAGCAGGATTTCCACGCCACCAAAGATGACGACAAGGGAGCCGATCCTCATTTCTTATAACAAGATCCAACATCAGAACCCTGCCAAGGGCAGCTGCTGTTTTCTCAGCAGCCTCTCGAGTCTCAAATGCAGTTGTGCTTTCTAATAGAGGGGAACCATGTATATAACTGCATATAAAAATTCCTTAATGATCAGGCAAAGAAAATAAGAAGTTAAAAGAGGGAGTAAAATCTTTTTCTTTTCTTTTTAATTGATTTATTTACAGTAGCAAATTAGAGGCAAAAAAATTGAAGCAGAATGAATGCATGCTTAATCAGTATCAATCAAGCAAAGTACTAAATGAAACAAAGAGCAGGTTCAGGTATTTTACATACTTCATCAGTAATAAACATCTGCTAAGCTCAAGAGCTTCCAGAAGCTCCAAACATGTCATTTCACCAGCTTCATCTCCTTCTGCATTTGCACTGTCTTTCGCCTTTTCTGCAGCTTCCTTGATCTGCAACCACTCTGGACTACTGTTGTGGATTACTCTAGCCTGAAATTTGAAGACGTTAAAGAAAATATCAAACTTCAGGCTCAGAAAATCAAAAGAAAGTAACTGCTCAAGTAAGAGGAACAACTTGCGGAGTTCGAACACCTAGCCACTTAGCAAATTCATAGCCCAGGCGCTCTGATTGGGTAGCCATCCTAGAAGATGTTATCTTTATAACAGCTGCAGCCTCTCTGGGAGAAGATTCTTCAGTTTCATAATGGTTGAACAGCGCAAAAAAGACTACACCGCCAGAATTAACAGTGACCTACATCAATATTGTAACTAATGACTCATAACATAAAGAAATACAAATCACAGACTTGTTATTGCAGTAGCATTAAAGTGCATTACAGAAAGAGAAGAGTTATAGGGGACCAACTAGTACGCATCAACTCTTCAATATAGCAACAAAATTTGCTTTATCAACTATATCTTTGTAGTTATCTGGTTTCCAGAAAACAAAATCCAGCATTATGGTTCAACATTCCAAGTGATTTCATCTATGTCCATTTTCCTTGGCGCAATTCTGATGGAGAACTGATGTCTGCTAACTATAGTTTATGCTTCACATACCTCTATTGCTTTATTCATTTCATCTTCTGACTGTTCGGCAGTGCTACTACCGTGTTCAGTGTGATAAAGTGAAGACAGCATGTTCCAGGAAAACGAACTTGATTCGATATCCAACATGGCAGCCTTGCCAAGTCTTTCCCACAAACTAACTTCCGTAACTTGCTCGGGAGGGGAACTTCGGACATCAATATTTAACGCTTCTGAACTGAATCCAGAAAAAGAAAAATCTGTAAAACAGAATTATGAATGTAGAAAAACCAATACCAGAAGAGAGAATAGGAGAGTACACTCTTTGAGTATAAAATTATATTCAAATATGTTCAGCAAAAACAGTTCTGCCAATGAAACAATACAAACAACACCAAACTAAGAAATTTGCCAATGCTCCCGTCGGGTAAGACACTTTTCCATCAAATAATGGTGCGTTCTGAAAATTCAGTAATCATCGCTAATATACATTAACCAAAAGGAACCACAGTGGCGCCAATTTCATGCAAATAAACAGATAAGCAATCAAGAACACCAAATAAGAACAATGTGCAATAAATGCACAAAACAATTAGCAAAGAGAAATCAAATATCAACCTCAAGGGCATACTAGCCGCTCTGGGAGGTCTGTGGGGAAAACCAGAGGATCGATACTTCCCGCTTCGCTTACGAACAAGCTCAAGCCATTGCGCGAAACGGTATGCAGGCCCAGCTGTAATGTCCCCCAACATGTACAATACCTGCAAAATTTTCCATAACCATCAGTTCGTCATCACCACTAATAAATAATCCCAATAAAAGAAAGAATGCGTCACTGAAAATAACTACTATGATAAAAGTATCCAATAATTCGAAAACAATTGAAATCAAAATCACTGACCCGAGAAGTGACAGTTAAGGGCAATGGGGCCTCAGGCTCCTCAGATCCCAGATCAAATTCCTTCTCTTCTTCTTCTTGTCTCTGCATATATCCCTTATACATAAATCTAACTAATAGAGGGCCTATAACTCTATATCTGAAAGAAATGACCAGGACCCGGATCTATAAATCACAAAAAAATTCACAAAAGCGAATAAAAGCTTGATCTTTGCATGATACTTCTAATTCTTTTTGAGTACGAGATGGGCATTTTCGAATGTACTCTATACCACCTACACAATATATATACTTCCGAAAGATAAGAAATGAGTAAAGTTTAAACTCTGAGAACACTATACCTGGAAAGTGTAAAGTTGTTCTTTTTTCTCGCTGTCCATTTCCCTCCTTTTCCGGGACAAGGAAATTTTTTTTTTTTCTTTTTTTTCGTTTCCTTCCTTTGGTGGGGGAGCTTTTGAGAAAGACCGGATCTTTTTCTTTTCCCCCTTTTTTTCCTGAAGTATAGTTGACACAGATAGAGAAGATTTAAGGGAAAATTGAACAGAGAAGAGAAGGTGGCAGGGCAAAAACAGAGGCTTTTCTTTCTTGGGCGACAACAATGAAGATTGTAAGTAGTTACTTGGAGAGTGTGCAAGACTTCACTTTTATTTTATAGTTTTTGTGTCCCTGTCGGTTATGGACGGTTTCTTTTTGGGCGGCATTTTTACTTGCACAAAAAAAAGAAAAGGTGGAAGGAAGGAAAGGATACATTGAATATCTTACAAATTTGAACAATATGATGGGAAACAAAAGAAATAAATTTCTACCCATTTCTTGTCTTCAGGGGTGAGAAAAGTTTCAATTTTTTCTTTTCTTTTCTTAACTTTTTTTTTTCCAATTATAGTTTCACTCAATTTAGGAAAGGTACAATGGCCATTATCAAAAAGTTTCATGACCATCTTTCCAGAATTTTGTTCATAACTCACTAAAAGGATAAATCATTACTTCTGCTAAAAAAAGGAGCCATTTTTTGCACAAAAGAACTCTCTGCCATAAAAAAAATTTATTCCTTAAACTGAGGGACTTTTGTTTAGGACGAGGAAGTATCTTAGTTCAGAACCAATGTTAAATGGAGCAGAAATATTGCAGATTGCAAGAAATAATCTCATTCATATATGTCAGATCCTCAGCAAGTACATCTGAGATAAGATTGCAGGATACAAAGATCCTATGGCTTTAATGAACTTCTTCTAAAAGGAACATTTTCATTTCATTGAATCTTCAATTTGTCCCTCTTGAGAGCTGAGAAAACTGACAAAAAATTGATACATTCCTCTTTCTGCACCGGACAAAAAAATCATTTAAACACGCGCTAATCGTTACTTACAATCTTTTAATCTATTTACTTCTTCAGAATTCCATTCCTCAGAACATTTCTGGCAGAGGCCTGCCTTGCAAGAATGATTGGAATAGCACAAGTGATCTCTCCGGCTGCGAGAATGGAGCTTCATGAGAAGCACCCCTAATGGTGGCAAATGAGAGTATATTCCCATATACTTGAGTCCATCCACCAACCTGTACACCAAGAAAAGAATGGAGACAGATATCAATGACAAAATCAAGAATGTAGTATTGAATCAGCATAGATTAAGAAGTGTGGTTTAAATATCAGATTCTACCTGCTGGCCGGCGAACCAAACTCTATACGGTGTGGTTGCGTTCAATCCCAGTTGTTTTGCCAATCCATTGACGAGCTTGCGGCTTCCAGTTAGTGGAATAACAGAATCCTGATCACCACTGTCCAGGCCACAAGTATTTGGTTAGCTTACATTTGGAAATGTGTAATGCTAATGAACTGTAAAGTTAGGAAGTCGAATGTATGCAGTTACCTATATACTAATACTGTGATTCCTTCCTTGACAAGTGATCCCACAATGGAGATTGTGGGTATCTCCAAGTTCAGAACCTCATAGTCAAGAATTCTGTTCAAAGCAACAAGTTAAACTTGTAATACTGAAAATCAATTCCCACAATAATGGACATTCGTAGACTGGATGCCAACAATAAATTGCAAGTCTTTCAGGTGCAATTTTGGAGATGCCGAAGCAAGATATTCTTTTCAGCCTACATTTTCAACTAATTGCCAGTTATCTTCAGTTATTCACTTGATGTGATTGCAAACCTTTTAGCGACCTAGGCAACTGCTTAAAATTTTAGTGAAACATCAGGAAGAACACATCACATGCTTCCATTATCCTTGGATGAGCTGGTCAAACTTGGGTTCTACTAAGTCATAACTTGCATCAGCTAATCAATATGAGTGCAAGAAGAAGTCATGACTCCGCTCAAAGGTTCAAGAATGAGAAAGTTGAACACATATTGCTATTTTGTGGGGCTTACTCGCTGCATACAAGCCATTTGCGCAGTCCCACGAGCTTTGCATGAAACGCCCTCTGCACATCTTGCCGGTTTAAGTAATTGACAGTTTCATCTTCTATACAAACATCTATGGTCTCTGCATTTTGCTGGACATTAAATCCAAAAATTCCAAGTCAGAATCTGGAAAGCATATGAGAGAAGCTTCACAATCGGGTAACTCAGTAAGCAAAGACTGAAACTATATCAGCCAGAGAAGGCAAAAACTTACTTCTTGTTGTGGAGTAATAATCTTGGATTGGGAGAGTACCGATGAAATGCAAACATCAAGTGTAACATCGTACTTATCCACGAACCTACTGGTTTCTCTAGTAACTTGGTTCATGACCCTTGAACAAACAGGTGAAACAGCATCTCTGTAGTACTCACTCACATATCGAGAATAGTTGCAGAAAGAAGTGAACAATCTGTAAGTTGAATCTGATATCAGCCCATGAGACCAGAAGTACTCAGCTCTGGAGTTTAAGTCCGTGGCATATTCAAGAACTGGATTCCCCAGCTGCAATCAACAAAGAAAAAAAGACTTATCAGTTCAGCATAAGCAAGGAGGTCAGCATAAAAATTTCTTTTGTTGTTTACTTTGTACCTCACTTTCTAACCTTAATGAACCTTTGTGCTTCAAACTATGAGAAAAAAGTGGAGTTCTGTTTCTTGTTGAAGGAAGAGTGGAAGAGGGATCATGAATTTTCTTATAACTTTTTGCAGATCAATCATTCTGCTATCAATATTAGTACTAGTGAGGAGGCTTCTATTGCTTTCATTTAGTTCAGGATAATATATAAAACTACTTACAGCAACTCCTTTCAAATTGAACAGCTTTTCCTTTTTGTTGAACTGAATCATGAGCTCGGCAAGTTGGGGTACATAGTGGCCTGATGGCATCAATCCAAAAAAAAAAAAAGTGTGAGAAACAAAGGGATATCAACACCTTTTGGCGTTTCTTCTAATAAAGATGATACCATCTTTACAAAGATACCTGCATAGCTTTCTCCAGTTATAAACAAATTTCTGTTCCTATACTGCGGAAATTTGATGAACCAACGCTGCAAGAACACAAGATTGTCCCTAGCTGAAGCAAAGCAATGGCAAAACCAACTTTAGATAATGAAAGAAAACTATTCAATTAGGCTTATTTGCACCTGGGGTATAGATTATTCAATCAAAAGTTAAATATAATCCATTTCAAAAGCTCATAATCTTTCAGGAAAAAAATATATTCTTTAATAGATATGCAGGCCAAGAATTCACTTTTTCCAATCATACGTTCAGTCTTGACTGATTCCCACAAGTTAAAATATGAAATTTCCATGGCGAATTCGGGCGACATACCTGTAATTTCATCATTCACAGCATCGTAGGAGGAGGAATCAGTTGCATAAGAGAATCCCACCCCAACAGGTGTCTCCAAATACAGCATATTTGCCTCTGTAGTGTCCAAGCAAAGATCATTCTCTCCCTTCTTAGCTTTGAATTAACTAAGAAAAAGATATCTATATTCAATGAATTTACATGCCTCTTTAGGATCCTAATTCTCACCTCTATTCCAGCTATACTCATTCCTCACCAGAACCTGCCCATTTGGTCTAAAGGGTCCGTTTTCAGAAAATGCTCCTACACCAAGAGAAGAACAACCAGGTCCTACAAGGAATATACACAATTCAAGACAAAATCAAAGGATATAGTCACGGTGGGAAATTCTGAAAAGACCCTTTAACTTCAACGAAAATGTGTGAAGGAAAAAATGTCTCATACCGCCATTCAACCACAAGACCAAAGGCTTAGAAGCGCAATCTATCTCTGCCTCAACAAAGTAATAAAAGAGGGCTTTTCCTTTCTTGTCATCAACAGTAACATAACCAGAATACTGTTGGAACCCAACTTGTGGTTGTCCAGGAAGTTGAGTAATTTTGTCAGGATGAGGAAATGAAGATTCAGACCCCATAAGAAAACACAGGAGAAGCAACAAGAAGGTAGGCATTTTGCTTGCTTTTGAATCTTGTAGATTCATCTCTTCAAGAATTTCTGTGTAAGGTTGATGATCTTGCACAAAGAAAATACACAGAGCTACAGCTAGTGAAGCAGTGGAGTGAGGGATTTATGCTGTTGTAGGATAGTGGAGTTGAGGGGCATGGAGTCATGGACTTCTCATTAGGCATAATAAACAAATAGCATGCCTAAGTGATTTTCTTCTTTCTTTATTGTAGAAATCTTTTAAAACAAGCAGGCCTGAACCAACAAATTCATGACTTGATCAGGTTAAAAGAGAGACACTTGACCAAAAAAACACAATTTATTGCACTCAACAGACTCAAAACTTTTTAACATGGGCTCATTTATTCAGCACAAGGGATTGGTTGTTTATAGCAGTCAATCAAGACTCGGTTTTTTTAACTTCCAAAATGAATGCTCCTTGATTTAGTTAATGGAACTATAATTTTAGTGTCCTTCTTAAAATTCTGAATCTGTACAAAGTGTAAAATCAGCATCATACCATGTCATTCTTTTGGGCTCTAGCAAAAACAAGGCAAGGGCAAGGTATGTTCCTCAGAAAGTAGCTTTACAGGATTACTTTTACAGTAGTGTGCAAGAAGAATGACTACTATCATAGTGTCTTCCAAGAAACCATTTCTTTAACTTTCATTTTCAAGGCAGAGTATGATGCCTTGTGTAGAAATTTTTATTCTTTGTTTTGTTTTGGCATGCAGAATCACATAATCACTGCCAAGAACATACCACATCTTTATGGATTTCCTAAACTGCTTGATTGGTTATGTATGATTGGTTTGCCAAGAATCTAAAGCCATCCCCCATTTCCTGAATTCCAAGGGATTTTCATCATCTAGAAGTTGAACCCATTTGTAAGAAAATTCATTCAGCCTAAATGGTGGTTCTTGGTATACAATAGTACTGACTACTCCTTCAATGCAGCAAGGATTAGCCCAAGTGGTAGTAACTTTTTAAGTGGGCAAAAAACAAATATTTCACCTACCAAACTACTGGTTTAATAAACCACATAAATGCTCTGAGATCACTAACAGGAAGTGGATGCATTATATAATAGGGTACTAATCTCAATAAGGAAGAATTTGGAATCTGAAATACTCAGTAACAGTCCTAGTGGATGAAACAACAAGAAGTGGATCAAGGCATTATATATTTATGCACTAATACCAAACACAAACACTCAGTAAGTTAGGAATGGATGAAACAGCAAGATGTGGATGAAGGCATTATCTAATATTGTGTCAATTACTAGAAAGGACTTGAGCAGGAGGAGGGCTTCATGTTTTGTTTTTTTGACCTCCTTGAATAAAGTGTCCTTCTGTAATGATGAGGCTTCCACTAGTACAGCTCCACAGGTCCACACTCCACAGAGTTCACACAGAAACACCATTGATCTTTCACTGTTAATAACACAAATACAACACAATCAGACAACTGAATAGTACTCACATGGTTTAAATTTTAAATTGTTTTGTATGTTATAAAAATTTGATCTTTTACTTAGAGTAAAAAAACAAATTCATACCCATTATTAAAACATAAATATTATAGAATTTTTCTTAATCAAACTATTAAAAAAAAACACTGAATTGAACCAGAGTCAAAAGAAATAAGAACCCATGTTATAAATCATATGGTGGGTGCAAAAAGGGTCCCCCATTCCTCTGAAATGAGCGCTCTTTAGCAAGAGAGGAAAATATACTGAAAATCTTTTATGTTTCCCACTACACTATATTAACTGCCAAAGCCAGACAGATAGATAGAACTCACATAGTCACACAGTGACTACACAGAAACATACGTATTACTATCATGGCAGCTTCTTCCCACTTGAGCTGCCGCAATCATAATTCCTGACTCTGGGCCTGAAGGGCTCTGATGAAGGGAATAAATTAGTGAATATAATAGGTGAAGAAGAAAGGCAGGCGAGTAGGGCTTTAGGCTTTTAACAGCCCTCCTAGACCTATATATGAAAAGGGTCCAGCCATGAATCATTGTCTTCTCTTGTTTATCTGTATTCATTCTTGGTTCAGTGATGCGTGTGGCACAATAGGATTAGGCTGTTGTAGGTGCATTGGGGGTCGCAAGAAACGCTCAAATCAAGGTAATTTTGTCGCTTAACTGCCTTGCTGATATGGAGGATGGCATAATTGTAGTAGTAATGGGGTTAAGAGTATTATTTAAAAACAAGAACTTTAGCTGAAAGGATTGTTGCTTTCTTTGTAGGAGAGACTTCCTTTGTATTTTTCCCTAGTAATTTGGCACTACTTTACATCATATAGTTGAATTGAATATAGTAGTCTTCTTCCCTTCCAATTTATACGGTGGGTGTCTTTAGGTTGTCAAGAAAGTTAAAAGAGGAGAGAATTAGGCGAGCGAGCGAGCGGTAAATATATATATATATATATATAAATACTAAAGGATAAAAAACCATTTTTTATATGTCTTAACTCCGAAAAATAGAAATGGCCAAGAATTTTTGTTTGTGGATTGGGGTGAATTGAATAGGTATTAATCTCCCACAGTTGACGACACCCCCCTGCTTCTCACTGTGTGAACGGCTCCTCGATGGAGGAGTAGAAGCACTGTCCCCCTTTTGGTCAAGTTGTTTGTGCATGCTGTTACCTATTATCCCCGAAGAGAAGAAAAAAGGAGTAGAAACAAAAAATCAATTTTAAAGTATTTTTCATATAAATCGAAAATATTATAAAAATTTTGATTTTAAATCAATCAAAGAAATATATAAAACAATAGTTAACTTATTCATTTTTTGATTAATCTAAAACTTAAATTGTCTCATTGTTTGTGGTAATAACGTGATTAAGGTTACCATTTGTCTCATTTCTTGAATTTGAAATTCCATTCCACTTTTTCCTAGCATTAGTGGTAGTGTTAGCTTGCTCAAAGAAAGTAAAAAAACAAGGCCTTTTTTTTTTTTTTTTTTCAATTCAATCTTCTCCAATTCCCAAAGTGGCTTTGTTCTTTCCAAGACTACCATTTTTTTAGTGTTGATGCTTGGCTTGATGATGTTTCTATCAACTGCGCATTACCAGGCCATTTTACTTTTGCTTCAACTTGAAGCACAATTTTAGTCTCCCTTCTCTAAACCTAAAGCCTCACTTGACTCAAAAAAGATTAGTGTTTGGTAGTTAGAGCCTCAAAAAGTTTAAACCACTCCACCCCCACACCGCTGACTCATTCAAACACAAAAACAACCCTCTCAACCCTACTAGTTATGAATTGTTGGGCTCTTATGCAAAATCCTTCTAAGTCCAAAAGATTTTACTTGAATATACATTATTCTCTTGATTCCTTTATTTTAAGCGGAATTTAATGGATATGAAACGTAAAATTTAAAAAAAAATTCTGATAGATAAAGACTATTTTAACCACCGACGTACTCGTAATTATAGACAAAAATTGAAGTTCAACAGAATAAGGTTTATGCAAAATTAGTCCTAGTATTTTTTTAAGAACAATTAGTCGTTTTAATAGGCTTGGATAGTGGGCCAAATTGAAAGAAATACAAAGAAACTATAACTCTTCTTCAAACAAGATTTAAATGTTAGAGAATGAATGAATCCTAACCTATTTCTAATTGTGTTGGTCCAACCCTTGCAATGTCATCAGATACTCATCTTCTATGGTGGTGTCACCACCCAATATATACCCGCGGATGTTCAGCCGCCTTCGAGGTCAAGCAATCTAACGTATAATTACCATCCGTATGAATATGTTTGAATTTCACTTGTCATTCTTATTTCAACAAATTCTTAATTGCATTGTTGAAAAAAATATCTGTTTAAATATGTGTATTCAAAAATAGAGGAAAAAGAAATCTGAGACTCGTGAAGCACGATTTCTTTAAAACAGTTTTGCCCCCTCACACCATGTCAGAGGTTAACTTGGACAACTGTTTCCTATGATACAACGGATAAGTAAAATCTGTTTTGCACGAAACAGTCTCACCACGAACTAGAACGGAGAGGAATGATGAACACCAAGAAAAGGAGATAAAGGTAGCTTAAAAAACTCAAGAAGAATGTTTCTGAATGAGGATACCAAATGCTTGAAAATGAGCCACTATTTATAGGTTGAAAATCTTTTGGTCTAACTGAATAGATGCATAACAGATTCACTGTAAATACGTTTTAATGTATCTAACAAATTAGATTCATTGTAGAAATATTTCAATGTATCTAACATATTAGATATGTTTCATTCTGCTTATTAAATTCATTCATGAATAATCACAACCTTTCAACTCATTACAGAGTAAATCGTAGGTTAATCAGGACTTTTGGTATTACTCTTGATTTTTCCAACACAATGAGAAACTCAATTCTCATTCAAATTCGTCTAATTTCCAACATGCATAAACAAAACTCTCATTTCCAACATGTATGTCCTGCTCGGCTCTTATTATCATCACCACACTCTCACTATCTACATTCGCTTTCACCTGTCTCGCTTTTGTCTCCCGTATCATTATTAACCCCGATAGAGATCCCATAATTCGGCTCTCATTATACTAAGCTTTCCAATATTTATCATAAAGCGAGTCAGCCATTGCCCACATGAATCTCTAAGCAAACCCCCTGCAGTTGCAAGGCTGGTGTTGGCCGAATTTTAGTCCTTCTATAAGAATTATATCAACCTTATTATAATAAAATAACTAAAATAAAATTGGGCTGGACAGTTGTGCTCTAATACAATTGTATTGAGATATAGTTAAGTGCAATGGATTCAACCCCGCTCCTCTGACCTAGTATTATTGAGTGAGCAGGTAACGTTGTTAATTCGAAATTCCAGCTCAAAATGTGATGGCATCTTATTTTGAACTGGGCCTAGTGGTTCCAGCTGAGTAGCTGATTCCGGTGAAAATCCAGCTAATTTCTGGAATCAAGTTGAAGCACAGAATTGAAATAAGTGGATGTCCCGCGTTTTTCGAATACGTAGATGAGAGGATATGTATGAAGTTGGCTCAGCATTGTAATCTTCCCCGGGTTTTTGTTGGGTTAATCCGATTAACCCGACGGTGGTGTGGTGGACCGCCGGCGCCGTGGCGGCGTTTGTTGTGCTTCAACTGAGTTTGGGAAAGTGATCTCCGTGTCTTAGGTGCAGATATTTGTTTCTGGCTGTATCAGGGCATGGCCTTGGCATGGTGCATATCAAATGTTCGTGAAAATACCTCAATGGAAAACGTGGTCCGCCTGAGGTGAATGGTTGATCACTAGGCGGTTCTTAATCCATTTGGTGCCTGTGAAGCTGGAATCTAATCAAGGGAGGAAAAAGCTATATAGGGTTTGTGCAAGAATTGCAGTAAATGAAGGTCAATAATGAAATCCCCAAACTTCCCATTTCGTGGCGTTCCAGTCCCAAGAAATCCTCTGGTATCAGCAGAGAACATAAAGAGAAAGAAATGGGGTACACTTCCAGTGCCCCATGCCACCCTCCCTGAACCAAAAGGCCAAGATCTTGATTATGTGAATGTAGCTTATAGTCATCTCGTCCACTCCGATTGGCCTACGCTTGAGAAATTAGCCTCTGGTTTGACACCATTTAGAGTGAAGCATGTCCTGTTAAAAACCCACAAGGATTACGTTCTGTCTCTTGAATTTTTCAGGTGGGCTGAGCTCAAGAACCCCAGTTCAATCACTCTACAGACGCAGTCAATCATTCTGCATATTCTGACTAAATACCAGAAATTCAAGTCTGCAGAATCCATCATCAGGACGGTTCATGAAACGAGCTCAGACCGGCTTAATCTTCCTGCAAGACTCTTCGAGTCATTACTATATTCGTATAGGATCACGGAATCCTCGCCGCGTGTTTTCGACTCTTTGTTCAAGAGTTTTGCACATATGAAGAAGCTCAGGAGTAGTACAGATATATACTATCTTATGCAAGAATATGGATTTTTGCCCACAATTGAGTCTTGCAATGCACACCTGAGCTCATCAATCAGTTTGAGCAGGTTCGATATCGCGCTGTCCTTCTACAAAGAGATGCGAAGGTCCCGTATCTCGCCGAATGTTTACACTCTTAACATGGTAGTTGCTGCTTTCTCTAAGTTAGGGAACATGGAAAAGGCCCTTGAAGTGTTCAAAGAGATGGAGAAGATGAACGTGAGTCCAACCATATCGTCGTACAACACATTGATTGGTGGATATTGTAGTAAGGGTCTCTTGAGCACTGGTTTGAAGCTGAAGAATATGATGCAGGAGAAGGCTGGGATACAGCCAAATGAGGTAACTTACAATACGCTTATAAATGGGTTCTGCAAGGAAGGGAAGTTGCAGGAGGCGAGCAAGCTTTTCAATGAAATGAAGAACAGTGGGGTTGTTCCTAATACAGTTACTTATAATACATTGATCAATGGGTATAGCCAAGTAAAGGACAATGAAATAGCTGGTCAGCTGTTTGAGGAAATGGCGATCAATGGTGTCAAGGCAAATATACTTACCTACAATGCATTGATTTTGGGACTATGTAAAGATGGCAAGACGAAGAAGGCTGCATATCTGGTTAAAGAGCTGGATAGACAGAAGCTAGTTCCCAACGTCTCGACCTTCTCGGGTCTGATCAGCGGGCAATGCGTTAGGAAGAACTCTGAACGCGCTCTTCAGCTCTACAAAAGCATGAGGAGGACGGGGTTTCATCCGAATGAAGCGACGTTGTCGACTCTACTATCGTCCATGGTTGAAAATGTGGATTATGATGGAGGTGTTTTCATTTTGAGGGAGATGTTAGAAAGGTCTGTTTCTCCTGATTTGGGTAGTTTAATGGTACTTTGTGATGGACTTAGTCGAGTAGGGAAAGAGGAAAGCTTTGAGGTTTTGTTTAGAGAGATGGAAGCTAAACATCTTGTGCCAGAGGGATGGAAGATGGAAGCTAATAAACAGTTAGGTAATGTTAGATAGAAATTTTGAGTTGGAGAAGCGAGAGAGGAATCCAGAAAATGAAAATTTTCATTGAAATTAATCAATCACAAGAATGGCAAAATCTTTGGTATAACCAAATCTTTTTTATACAAAACTCTACATTTCTCACCGAAACTATACCTCACCCTGTACTGCTCCCAAGAAACTATAGAACAAAATGTCAGAGGACCTTCAAATAAGGAAAATTTTATACCAAAAGTAAACAGAGCAAAAACTACTGCAAACTACCTGCTAACGCTTGTCATGAAGAATTCTCTGAGTCGAAACCTGCCTTGCCATTAGGCACGGGTGACTGGTCTATTTCCCTGCGAGAGGCTTCCCATAGTTGCTGCTCTATCCCCAATTTCCTAAGTTCGGTTAGACCTCGTTCAACTGCAACAAAAAGCATAAACTGTATGTAACTATGTCTCAAACTTCTCACACAACACAAGCCACACAATCTTGCTAGTGTCTCTTCGAGATCAGGAAATCTTAATTTGCAATAAGTTCTATGACATCCAAATCATAAAGTACAAAACACGAATCAGCAATATAACCATTGTCACTTTAAGAGTATCAATTTCATATGCAATAATCTTCAGTAAGAGAATGAACGGAGAAGAAAAGAACTACCATCAACGGCATAATGTGAGGTTGGTGACTGTGAACTACGGCTAATCCAGAATTGAAGTCTCTCTTCAGCTATATCCTCTTCCACGCCATGAACTTTGGCTCTTCTCCAGAAGTATGTAAGCCAAGACTGTTCAGTACCATACAAACAAGGCCAATTAAGATCAAACAGTTATATAATGAGTTCAAATAGTCAATATCACACAATCAGAAGTAATCAAGAATAGATTCCTAAAAATGCACAGGTAAGGTATATCCAAATTAATACTATGCTGTGAATCTAGTTTGTCCAAGAGAGGGATGCCATTTCGTTCCTTCAATACAAAAATAAGGATGATATGACAGGATAACAGAATACAGTTCATATTTGAACAGCCAAAAGCAAACACAGAACGAAACAGATGCCTCCATAAAGTAAACATCTTCCAAGGATGATTAGAATAATACTTTGAAAAATCAAGAGTTTAAACTCGAAACTCTAAGGCAAACATGGAAGGAAACAAATACCTCCTTAAAGTGAACATCTTCAGCTTCTTCATGACTTAATTCTGCAAAAGTAGAACACCACCCATTAGTTTGACTTTTCCTTCAATTGTACTTAAAAAACAGCTTTGGATACCCCTAAAAGTGAATATACCACCCAATCACATGCTAGTTTTGATAACAAGATTATAAGTTCAGATTTTGTCAAAGTGCAAGGAAAATTGTTAACCCAATAAGCAATGCACCAACCAAAAACAAGTAGCCCAAACACAGAAAACTAAGGATACTAATGCTTTAAGAAAGTAGGTTGACAAGGTAATGTATTTCCCGCTTATAAATATACAAACAACACTAACAAAAAGATCAAGTACAAGATGTGCTCACCAAATGCCTCCAGATATTTCGTTTCACCAGCTGATTTAGGGTCTGCAACTCAACGAAAAGAAATATAATAGGTAAACAAGTTTAAAATCATAATTTAAGAAAAGATTTCTGATAAAATACTAGAATGCAGGTAGATTTTCAAGAAGAAATAGGTTAACTTGCATAGTAAAGAATAATAACTATCACAAGGAAAAAAATATTTCTGACAAAACACATGTGAGCATGGCAATTCAAACTGCAGAGTTATAGAATCACTATTGAGACTAGATAGAAACAGCAATATGCATGTACAGATGGCCACTTCCCCTAACAAATACAAAATCTTGTCTCTTGGAGCTGTTTAATTAAGTAGGATGAAATGTTCGTTTTTATAACATAGCCTTGGATAATAAACTTCAAAAAATGATAAAATATATTTAGAGAGTTACAATAACTATTGACCATCCTGTCTCTGGAAAAAGTTGTTCCATTCCATTGTAAAATATTGGAAGACATTCAAGAGATCTGTTAATACTTCACATGACAAAAGCTGAAGCAGATGATTGACTATACCTAAAGACTGCCGAACCAAACTTGAACGTCGATGTTGGGCCAACGCTATTGCAACAGCATCCTCAACCTTGGTAACAGAAGGAAAGGTTAATTAATACACAAACATGGTATAGACTATAGTTACTCATAACTGAGGATGGAAACCACTAAATTCAAAGAAAAAGCAGGGGTCCACAAACACATCAGTAAAAGAAATTAACACAGATGGTTTGAAATTTTGGTTAAAAGAAATGAACTGCCAAATGATCACAGGTCGTCAATAGACCACTTAGATCAAGATAGCTTTCCAAATTATTATAGATAAATGTCAAACTTCTGACCACATTTCAAACAGATAATTAACACTTTTAAATAAAGTGAAAAAACAATAAGATAAGTAGGCAACCACCTTCAATGAAGCTAGTTCCCTTAAGCCCATTTCAACTGAAAGCATGCTCTCAATATTGCCTTCCCCAGTTAAGTCATTCAAATCACGTACATATTTACTTCTCCTATCAGTATCATCTCCACCTGGTTAATATCGGGGCCCGAAATGGCCCAGCAACAAAGAAACCAACAAAACATTAGGTATATGACAACATCAGTGACGTAAAGTTGACAGCCAAAAGAAATAATGGATACCAGTCCAAGACTCTTCTCGCGCCTTCTGCCCCGCAGAAATGACAACTTCAAATGGCAGGGGTGCCAAAGAAGACCAGTGCTCGTGCTTTGAAACTGCTACATCGGCACAAATGCCTATAGACAAAGCAAATCAAAAAACCCGAGAACACTTGATCATTAGAAATTTCCCTAATAACTAAAGTTACAAATCACTGAGGACCAAAAATCCAAAGTAAGTCAACATTTTCGGCCAATTTGTAGCATTGTTACTTAGTTGCGAAGGATTAAGCGGAGAATTATGCACAGATGAGGCGGAATGAGAAAGTCAAGGATTGCAAAAGTTGAAGTAGATCTTTTTGCTCAGCAAATAATGTAACAAGTGAATTACCATAGCGTACAGCTAAGTCCCAATAGCGAGCAAGCCAACACCTCTTCAGGACAACCTCCTCCTATATTTTCAAATGAACAAACCATAAGCCCCAAAAAGACAAAAGTGAAAAGGGAAAACAAATAATCGTGAATCCAAGAAATTATGACAAGCATTGAACAACAAGTGACATCAGATTTGAAATGCTACCATTTCTTCATGAGTCAAAATCATTCTTTGTGTCATCACTCGCAAGGATTTAGCTTCAGTTTCAGCTTCTCGCACTTGCTCCAGAGCATTATTGGTCTCATCTTTTAAATTCTGAACCAGCCAATCAATGACTATGATGCATCAATTCCTATGAGAACATAAAATAGATATATCCACAGAGTACCATTAGCTAACCTCAATCTCTGCTCGAAGCGATGAAATTTCTCCTTCTCTCCCATCCTTTGTCTGCTGTGCAGCTTTAAGAGCGGCCTAGTAGAGAATTACAGAAGCATAAGACAGCAGAAAAATACTACATTTCCTTTTAGATACAATGAAAGAAATTAAGACCAGAGATAAACTTGAGAAATGCAACCAGAGGCCTCGGGTGCCAGTGGAGAAGGGAGAGCACAAGCAATCACAGTATTAACATTATTTCTTGTGTGTAGTATGGTTTGGTAGTGCTTGAAACACCAGAAGAAGTAATTACTAACAAACATTTATTGCTAATTCAACAATCAAACAACTGTCATTTACCTCTCTTTGCCTGAGAGCTGCTTCCTTCCTGAAATCATCATAAACAATGTCAAATGAAGGATATGAAGAACGAGACATTACAGGTGATAGAAATATTACCTCATCAATAATTTAGCTTCCAGAGAAACTCCTTCCCCAAGATTAGCAACCTGATTAAAGTGAATGTAAACAACAGCATGAATATGAAATCAAAGTAATCAAATCAGGAAGAACATATGAAAGTGGAAGATTGCAAGCTGAACTTATATGCATGACCTGTTTCTCAAGCTCCCGAGCCCTAGCCTCCGCTTCTTCACGTTTTTCTTCTGCACGACGAAGCTGTAAAAATTATTAGTTCTTATAGTGACCCTTTTTCCCTTTACCTTCCTTCTAGGCCAGAGAAATTGTTCAATAGGGAGAATAATCTTTTAGTGGGAAACAGAAGAAGGAATTATAATCAGAGAAAAAGAAGCAGAGAGTCACCTTATCCAAAATAACATCATTCTCTTCTTGCAGCATGTCAAGCTGCAATGAAATTTAGTCGCAACCAGAAATCAATAATATTCCTATACACATTCAGACCCTCATGACTCAAATCCTGTCTACAAAAATATTCTAAATTGAAAGTCAGATTCCTTACTTCATCACGAAGGGCAGAAACCTCATGTTCATTTGATGAACCTTTTGAGGGAACGCGTCCGACATCTGGGGAGAACCTGAATTGACAAACATGTAAACACATAATACAATAACAACTAAGCATTTATCCCACTACGTGGGGTCAACTATATGGATCATATGTCACCATCGTGCTCTATCCAAACACATACTCTCATGTAAACACGCAATAATGCCATCTATTTCCTGAAGTTTTCAGCACAAGTAGACAGGTTTAAGATTGAGACTACAAAACTTTCAAACCATCCATTCAACAACCATAAACATTTTCTTTAATTAAAATGCAAAAAAATGTGTGAATGATTTAAAAGAACAAGATTCTGTAGCAAAACATTTCAATGCGAAAAAACATTGACACTAATTCTGGCACAAAAGTTTTACTGGAGCCATGCACTCTAAATATAGTGCAAATTAATTCTAACAACGCAGTGTTGTGTTAACAAACAACATTCCCAATACTTGCACCAAACTGAAAAGGAGCAAAACATATCAATAAAAGGTGAAGTTTCAAGGAGGAAAATAAAAGGTTAACCAGCACCAGCACTGCAAACAATAGCTAAACCGCAAAACTCACGTATCAGAGGAACACTCACCTCTTTTCTCGAAATCTGTTACTAGCAGGTTCAATTGGCGGGATGGCAGTTGGTGTCCTCACCGAGGATCTACTCTGGGGCACAACAGGGGTTGTCGTTGAACGAACCGACGTTGATGGTCTTCCAGCAGATGTTGAACGAACTGAAGGAGTGTGATCCATAAAGTTCCGACCTAACTAAACACGATAATATCAAATTAGCAATTATAATACCAAAATGAAGGCAAGCGCTAAAAATGATCTACACATACAAATGTAGATTCTTAACGGTTATATTCATCACCATTCATCTTTGGCTTTAAAGATTTCAATATATGAAAATTTATTAGTATCTGCAAGATACCTGTGAAGTTCCTAACGATTATGCTTACCCATTATTAGTAACTTCCCACTTTTTAGTCTCTTGTAAGCAATCTAAGTTCAAATTATCTCGTAACTTTGATGCCCACAATTTATCATTCAAAATGGTAAAGACTAACAGCACCGAGTATACCACATACACATAGGGAAGACTTTACGCAGATAAATGGAAAACATGCAAATGAATTACATTCTTAGAAACAATGTTTCCAACAGATAAATATTCCACCAAGAAATGCAGCCTACGCCACTTCTAGCATTTTGCAAGAAATCACAACAGACAAATACTCCGGTCATAGAACAAATTCCGATTCGTATAAGTTATGAAATTCATACCACAATTGAAGCGACTAACAAGCAACAAAAATTACCGCAGGTGAAGGAGATCTATTAGGTTTGACAAGTGAGACAGGCGCCAATCCGCCACCAAAACTGCTACTATTAATACTAGTACTACTATTATTAACATTCACATGATTAGTAGAAAAACCACTAGCCGGAGTAACGCCAGCAAACCGGAATCCTAGATCATCTTCTTCGTCATCGTCATCCGCCGTGACCTGCGAAGCCATGACTTTAGCAAGTCGCTGAGCGGCGGCCTTGGCGGCAACGTTCTGAGTCCTTTTAATAGTAGACATCCCAGTAGAAGCCGGCGGCAGCCTCGATCGTGGATGCGCCGGTGATCCTGCCGGCGAGGATGACCCCGTGCTGCTCGATCCCCCGCTCCACTGGCGAGCATACACCGGACTTCCGGTCCTCCTCCGATCCATTAATAGTAGTATCTTTTTTTGGTATCTATATCTATATGTACTAATATATGTACAGGTGTAGATTGTGATGGCTAGATTTCTGGGAATTGTAATGAAAAGAAAGCTAGATTCTCTAACAATTTGGAGAAATTGAATTGAAGAGCAAAGCGTTGAATTCGGGGTGAAATTTTTCAGCGAGGAAGAAAGAGAATCGGTGACCTGGATTTTGCTGGAGCGAACAGTAGGCGAAATAGGCGTGCTGTGGCGTGCTTAACAGCACGACGTCGTTGCTAATAATATACTTCTGACTCAGTAAAGACGTGCATCTTTTCCTTTTCGTTTCAGCGAAGACTTCTATAGTTTATAGATTAAATTTCAAAAATTAAAAAATTACAATTTTAGTCTATAAACTATAATTATTTTACTTTTTGATCAGACAAATCCAAAAATATTTTAAATTTTAAATTTTTTAAAAAATGAAAATTGATAGGCTAAAATTGTTAAAATTGTTAAATTCTTTTGAATATTTGAATTAATTTGACCAAAATGTAAAATAGTCACAATTTATTAGCCAAAATTATGATTTCACTTTTCAAAAATAGTCCCCAGTAAATATGCAATTGTATAATTTAGCCTTTAACATTATTTTTAATCCCCAACCTTTTTTTTTCAAAAAAAGGAATTGTTAATATTAAATTTACTATAAATAGTCTAACAAGAGTCAACAACAAAAATTGATTTTTCACTCCGAAAAATTAAAAAATACAAAAATCCCTAATTTATTATAAATAAATTCTATAATCCTTTAAAAAAAAATTTAATTCCCAACTTGTTTTTTTTTTTAAATTGACGTTAATAATTTTGTCCAAAACTACCACATGTGACACTCAAGCTCCCTCAACCTATTTTGCTCAACCCAAAATAAACATCACAATTATTATTACAAAAATATCCTTAAATTAAATCCAAAAAGGATACCGACACTCCATTTAAACCCTTCCACCCCTAAATTGTGGCTGCACAATAGGGGTGTTCGGGGAAAAAAATATTTTGTTGGCTGTTTTACCTTTAAATAAAATAAATTTGAAGGGCTCATGCGTATGGGATAGAAATTTTAATTTTTCAAAATTAAGAATCATAAAATTGACTTGATATAAATTCAGGGTTAAAAGAAATTTTTGAAATATTAAAAAAAATAGTCGCGTTTATTGTTAGGGATTATTTTATAAATTTAATGTAATAGTGTTTATTAAACATAATGGTTCTTTTTTAAAGGGAAAAAGAAACTATTTGATCCATAAATTTATAAATTTCCAAAAAAAAATTATTTGTCGCACTGTCCTCAAATAATAGTCACCTTAACCATTTTATTTTTAGAAGTTTTATTTATATTTAAATAATTGACGCCTTATCATAATAAACTAGATGAATTTATAAAAATTTTCATATTTTTGAGGTTGACAATGAACGCATGGTTTCGATGATTAAGAAAAAGTGGAGGTGTACATGCCTCCATAAGAGCCTAATTAGGGGTATTAACGAGTTATTGAAGAGGGATTGGCTAGTGCAATTCAATCATATCTATCGAGAAAGTAATTTTACAATAAATTGTGAAAATATCAGGGGTGTGTAAGTCTCCATAAGAACCTAATTAGGGGTATTACCGAATTCTTAAGAAAATATTGACAAATACGATTAAACTATGTCCATTAAAAAAGTAATTTTGTGGCGGACTCCTTAGTATCTTTGGCCCTTAGTCAATAGAGAGAATTGTATAGAGTACAAGATTCTCGGAAGAGATTAGAATGTGGTTAATTCATGATATTGTTAGTATTTCATATTCACGAGATGTGATTAAGATGTGATTAGTTAAGAGCATAACTATATGTTAATCGCTCTTATTTCCTTTTCAACAAAACTCTTTTACCGTAGTGTTTAATTATAGCATTTTACAAATTATGCAATTAAATGCAAGCAAAATGAATTAAAGGAGCAGAGTTGCAACTTGGAAGAAGAATAAGACATTATAAATGAGATCCAGTTTTAATAGCAGGGACAAGAATAAACAAGCCCAGAAAATCAATGGAATGATAGAACTACAAACTGCAACAATAAAAATGCAAAATCAATCCTCCTAAGCTGAAATTTAGCCCAAAATTTCTCTCTTTTTAACATTCACTACAATTAAAAGCCTGATCAAGCTCACCAGCCTTCTTCCTAAATTATTAAGCTCCAGGAGCCTTCTTCTGCACGAGTTCATCAATCAAGTCAGCTGCTTCTCCCACAGTAGTTATGCTGTCAGAGTTCTCTTCTTCCACACTGATGTCAAACTCTTCTTCAAGCCCCATCACAATCTCAACCTACATTCATCTTACAACATCACCACAACGACGACAACGACCACAACGAAGACAAAGGAAACGCTCTGACCAGAAAATATAGTATTACAAACAGAACTCGAATTAAATGACACGGGCAAAGTTTTTGATATAAATGGAGTATATGGAAGTGTTGAATGAATATGTAAGAAAAGAGGGCTCACCGTGTCAAGAGAGTCAGCTCCAAGCTCAGAAAATTTAGTCTCTGGAGTGAGTTCGGTTCCATCAGGCAGAGCCAATTGCTTCTTCACAATTTCAACAACCTTATCCACTGTCTCTGGTTTTGCCTGCAAATTATTAATCATAATCAGTCCATTTCATCAACCCTTGGTAAAAGTATACATTTCTTTCGTTCGAAAAATAGTCTCGTTTATAATACTATTTTGATAACAAGGGGGAATTGGGAGAGAAGGGAGAATGAAAAATGCATTACTGCACAAGAGATTTGGAAGCGGCCAGCAGTTCTCGGAGAAGGGAAGCCAGTAATCTTTCCCCAGCCTAGAGAAGCCATGTTTGTACCTTGAATTCTCTTAGTAATCACCTGATAATCAAACACATATTGTACTCTGTGAAGTGCTTCCATTTGTAATTTGACTAACATTTGCAACGCTACACAATTCAATCCCAGAACAAGGCAATAACATTGAGATAATCCAATCGAACTGCCACCAAAAATGACTATTTACTATCAAGAACCGCAATTTGTAACATGACACGAAATAATAGTCTTATTTCGCGGGAAATTGGTGAAAACGTATTAAATTCGACATGTTTTACAAACAGTATTAACATTCAACACAAAAGTCTCCTCCGCATTGATAGAAACAGGTACTGTGGCATACTCTTCTTCTTCTAGCCATAAACTTTGGAAAGATTAAGGTGATTAAGAACATGCATATTGAACAAAGCAAAACTTGCTGACTAAAGCATAAGCTAGCTATCTACGAGGTATGATTAAGGAAAGGGAACGAAAGAATCACCTGGGCATTCTTGGTGGTGTGCGTTAATGAGGTACCAAACCGACCCACACATGTTGTGGAAAGAGAAGCCATTGTTGTAATCACAAATTAAGGAAAAACCCACTTCTGGAAACTCAAGATTAAGGTAAGAAAGATACAAATATAACCAAGAATGGAGGAAAAAAGTTAATAATCTGAAGCTTAATACTCTTCAAACAATGGATATAAGGGGTGGGGGCAGGGAGCTTAATTTGAATTCTTGGTAAGGTTTGTAGAACAATGGAAGGCGATTGTGTGTGTGGTGAATATTAACCCGATTGACAAACTACAAAACAAAACCCTATCTCATTTGCCACTTCTTCTTTCCACGTTAAAAGTTATAGTTTTTGTTCTGTGTCCCAAATTAGGGCCCCTTTGCCAAGTTGGACTACTTGGACTTTATCATTTCTTGTAAAAACTTCTTGTCTGAACATTAGTTTGTATGAAATGTTACAACTTTCAATACAAACAGAAACAAGAAAAGGAAGGCATAACACGTTAGCTATTATAATGCAGGAAAACGAATTATTCAGAGGATGTTCTATACTTCTGCATGCAAAAAGTCTGGAAGTGCAGGAAAAAATATCTTCCATGGATTTTTGCCTTAAATTGATTAAAGGCATGTTGGCAAGAAAAACCGCTCCGAACCCTCCTTCCCCAAGTAATCTACCTCTGCTCCACAAAACTCCATCCCCGCAACTCAAAATCAAGAATTTTTCTCGATCTCGTTCGTCTTCGAAGATGATCTCCATTCTTATTCTTTCATAGAGGTTTAAACGTTTATGAGAAAACACAAATAATGATGAACAAAGTAAGAGTGCGGAACTTTGCATTGCATATATATAGCAATAGGGTTTCATCAAACTATATTCCTTTTCCAATCCATTTTGTGTTTTGAAATCCTATTAACGTAGTTTTAATGTACATAGAAAATAAGGAAAACCGATTTGTTATATTTGTTAAGTCAACTGTCTAAAATTGGAAACAAGAGTTAGTTTCATCCGAGCAACAAATACTTCTATAATGATATATTTGTGGTCGTGGTATAATAAAATTCATATATAATATTTTTTATATTTTTTTATCTCATAATAATAATAATTTTATTTAAAAATTAATTTTGGTCTGGAATTACAAATTAAATCAATTAGGCACAATTGTTACTTCGAATTGATTTATAATTTTTTTATTTATTATTCTGAGATCAAACTAAAATTGAAGGACTAAAACAGTAGATTTTGGAAGTTTAAGGACCCTAGTATAATTATTTTAAAAATTCAAACTATAATAGCTTTTTTTCTCGTTTTTCCCTCGCAACCCACCCCTTCCTTCTCTGGCGTTCGGTGCCCAAAACCACCGCCCGAATTCCTTTCCTTTTTCCCTCTTTCAATTTGTTCTAAACCCAAGAATTCTAAAAAAGAAATTCCCCCCATTGAACCCCAATCCACCCTCTAAGCAATCAAAATTTTTCCGGAACTAAGAAAACCTAGAAATCCCCAAATTCCACCCCAATGCACTATAAGGACAATCGGAAATGTTTGGCAAACGATCCAATCCACGATCGGTGATCAAGGAAGAGAAAGAACTCCAATTTCATCACAAAATTCAATGTCCATTGTCTAATTAACAGAAAGAAAAGGTAATTTCATGTACTTTTGCTTATTTTAAATATTGTATTAGAACAAAATCGTATTACAACTTACTTGATTTTCAGAAAAAAAAAAACCCTACCTTGATTTTGAGAGAGAAAAACCTCACAATGTTTGATTTGTTACTGCTCCTTTTGTTAGCTAACTGCAATTTCTAGTTACTTTTTTTCTGCTGCTTAATTAACCTTAAAATGTGTACTTGTTGATCCAATTCATTGTTCTAATCCCTTGTTAAAGGATCAACCATACATCAATCTAACAGAATTTGCATCTCTTCAGGTGTGTAGCGACTGAGTTAGCTACTGATATAGTTGTAACTGTTTTGAGGTGAAGTTCTATCTTCATAAGGTATGGATGACCGAGTGCATTATGCATATTATGGAGAGATGTTTGAACCTAAACGGCAGAAAACTTGCAGTAGACTACCACCAGGTTGGTTGGATTGTCCAGCAGTTGGTCAAGAAATAGGCTGTATCATACCTTGAAAAGTTCCTTTTGGGCGAAGCTTTTAATGATGCTATTGTGCTATTGTTCCGGGTAAAAGATACTCATTCAGACAAGTGATACATCAACAAAGAGTTGTATCAAGAAAGCTTGGTTTGGTGATTGATTTGACAAATAAAAATCGATACTACTCGTTGCATGAATTGAAGAAAGAAGGTATCAAACATGTTAAGATTGCTTGCAAGGGGGCGTGATTCTGTACCCGACAATGAGTCAGTCAATCATTTTGTGTATGAGGTTTCACAATTTCTTGCTCGTCAGAAGCACGCCAAGAAATATATTTTGGTTCATTTGCACACATGGGCATAATCGTACTGGGTACATGATTGTTCACTATCTCATGCGTACTTTGCCAGTATCTGTCACACAGGCTATCAATCTTTTTGCTGATGCACACCCACCTGGAATATACAAGCCAGATTATATTGACACCTTGTATGCCTTGACAAGCCTTGTATCATGAGAAAAAACCTGATATGCTTGTTTGCCCTTCAACTCCAGAGTGGAAAAAGTCCTCCGAATTTGATCTTAATGGTGATGCAATGCCAGATGATGATGATGAAGGAAGTTCTTCTGTTCTGCCTCTTGCTAATAATGAACCCAATGTTGTATTGACAAATGATGATTTTCTAGGAGATGGTAGTTCTGTTGTCAGTCCTTAAAGTTGCCTGGAGGGGGGAAGGGATATTCACAATTTCCAGGGTCACATCCAGTTTCTCTTAACAGTGAGAATGTGAAATTGTTGAGGCTACTCTATTACTATGTTACATGGAAAGCTGATGGGACACAATATATGATGCTCATTATCATGGATGGGTGTTACTTAATTGATAGGCACTTCAATTTTTGGAGAGTGCAAATGAGGTTTCCTTGCAGGAATACCACTGAGAAGACCCACCACTTTACGCTACTTGATGGGGAAATAGTAATTGACACTGTGTAGCAGAAAAAAGGAAGAAGATACCTGATATATGATATGATGGCAATGAATTCCATCCCTATTATAGAGCGTCCATTCAATGAACGTTGGAAAATGCTTGAGAAAGAAGTAATTGAGTCAAGGAACTATGAGCGTCAGCATATTTATCAATGCATGAACCCCTATTACAGATACGAGCTTGAACCATTCAGAGTGAAGCAGAAGGACTTTTGGATGCTTTCTACTGTCGAAAAAGTTCTGAAAGACTTGATTCCGGGGCTTTCGCATGAAGCTGACGGTCTTATTTTTCTGGGGTGGGATGATCCTTATGTTCCCCCTACGCATGAAATGGAAATTTGCAGAAAAGAATTCAGTTTGATTTCCTTTTGGAGGTGTTTGATAAGCGGCTGCAACTTTATCTTCATGAACGGGGTAGGAAGAAATTAATGGAAGGGAATTCTGTTATATTTAAAGATGGCTGTGATTGCCAGTTGTACTCAGGGAAAATCATTGAGTGCACTTGGAAAGCTGAAGAAAAGGTGTGGTTATTCATGCGACACAGAGTAGACAAAGGAAGCCCCAACGAGTTCAATACCTACAAGAAGGTGACGAGAAGTATAAAAGATAACATTACAAAGGAAATCTTATTGCCAGAGATTAAAGAGACCATTGAGCTGCCAATGTACAAAGAGCGGATACAGAGAGAGAGCAAACTTCACAAGAGGAAGATGATGGGGGTTAGAAGCAAGGAGAAGGGTTGTTAAATGGATTCATGTCCAGGAGCAAGACAAAGGAAGTAATCTGGGATAGCTCAGAAGGATAAGTAATAGGATGTCATCTGTATAAATGGTAGCTTTTCTCTTTGCCTTAGTCTTGATATTATTGTGCCCCAGAAGTGGTAGCCCCTTTTCAGGATAGTCAATGCAGTTTTCTCTTGAACAGGGTTTATTTTGTGAATATATAGCTCAATATGATCCTGGCAACATCATCGTTTCCCTTTCTTCCTTGTTTCTTTTGATCTGAAGTTTCTGAGCTCTTGTTATTAATTACTTACTACTTTGTTACTTCTACTAGGCTTCCCTGCCTGGCTTTGGGCGTTTACAACTGTGTAAAAAATTTTCTCACCCTTTTCCCCCTCCTAGATTCGGGGGGGGAAAAAAAAGAAAGAAATAGATGAGAAGTAGATGTTCCTTGCTTCCCGCTTTTGCCATCTCCAATCTTCAAATTAAGTAATGCGTGCAAGCTATAGTGTTTATTCTGTGCAGTAAATTTTCTACAGGTTTTTTTCTCTGAGCCTGAAATCAACTCAAAAGACTTCAACTCTAGTGTTTATTCCGACCCTTTTGTTGTTGCTGCTAGTTGGTTCTTCATCACGAGTTTGTATCAAGTACGGATCTTTCTATAAAAATCGTATCTTTTTCTATTCTGTTTGAGTTTTATACTGGTTTTATGTTTTCAAATAATTGATTTTTGCAATCATTTTGGTATTACTGGAGAATTTGGTGAGGGATTTTGTAGGGGATATGCAGTTGGGGTATTTGCTTGATTATATTACTCATGTTGCTGTTTGTTCCCATTTTTGTTGTTTTTTCAGGAGTTTAAGAGTTTGGGAACTGAAGGTGTTCCTTTTTTTGCTGCTTGAAAACGTTTGTTTGATCTGAATTTGAAAACCATGGGAAGCCCGGTGAAACTTCAGCTGCAACAAATAAGGTCTGAACTCAATTTGTATGAATCTGTGTGCAAGGCGGATATTTGGAAGAAGCAAGAATTGTTTGAACTCTGTGGAGGAGTAGTTTGAGAATAGTCTGAAAACTTGTGTGCTGCATTAGGAGAAGTGGCTGAAGGGTGCAAGGGATAGCCAGTTGCTGATTATGGTTGCCCTCGAGCAATTTGAAGAGGAGGATGGAGTTAAAGGCATAAATGAGTTCAAAAGCTGCATCTTCCTTTTGAGGGAAGCAGACTATTTGAGATTGTAATTCAACTGATCACAATGATAATCAAAATAGAAACACAAAAAAGGCAAATTCAGATGACAGAAATAGCACAAAGGGGTCATTGCTTTACAGAATTTGCATAATCTCCTGTGTTTATATACCACTAACTCATCAACATTCATACAAATTCGCCAAATACAACAACGTCGGACTTCTGACTCAAATAAGCACTACATGTTCCTATTTATTATTATACACAAAACGCAGCTTTAGCGGGCGCTGCTGCAGCAAAATGCTTCTCAAATTGCATTTTCTTTTCAATTGTAACTTCGGAACCTCTTCTATCCTCGGAACTTCAACTCTCTTTGTTGCAACCGTCCTGTTTTTGCTGGCACCATTGTCGAACTCAGTGTCGTCGTCCTCGTCGTTCAGTCCTTGGACAAATGGATGATACCTCAGGAATGTTTTGGCCGTGGCTCGATTCTTGACCATTCTCTTCAGACAGCACCTTAGAAAGGTTTTTGCATCATCCGATAATTCTTTGGGAATGTTAGGTACAGCCATTCCTTTGGCAAGCTTGCCGATCATCTTTTCCTGTGTGCTCGGCGGCCCTTCTTTGGAGTCCCAGGCCGATCTTCCGGTTAACATCTCCAATACTATACATCCAAGTGCCCATATGTCTCCTGGTGGTTCTTGCAAACCTTGCTTCACTGCTTCTGGCGGCAAATACAGAGGAGTGCCCCCCCAACCCCGCTGCAACTTCCTTTTTTGCCGATCTTCATTGACTCCTTTTGCCAACCCAAAATCGCAGATTTTTGCATTAAATCTTGGTGTTCCAGAACAGTTGGTTTTTGTCGGGACAAGTAGAATATTCTGGGGTTTCAAATCACAATGTACATAACCAGCTTCATGAATCTTGAGGAGCCCTTTGAGGATCGACCTCGTATACCGGCGGACTTCTAATTCCGGCAATCCCCTGCCTCTCGAATTTTCAATTCTCTGGGCTAAATCTCCACCCGAACCATATTCCAATAGCAAATTGTAAAATTTTGAACCATTGATCCCGGTCGTGATTTCTTCTCCCAGACATTGGATTACGTTGGGACAGCCGACCAAAGAATGTAGTACTTTCTTCTCATGCTGGAGTGAAGCGGAACTTGAAACTTCTGCTGATTTTACAGCAATCAATGAACTCATGGGATGTTTAGTGGTGGCCAGAAAAACTGCCCCGAATCCTCCTTCCCCAAGCAATCTACCTCGACTCCACAAAACTCCATCACCGTAACTCAGAACCAGGAATTTTTGTCGATCTTGTTCGTCTTCGAAGATTATCTCCATCCTTAATCTTTCACGGAGGTTTAAACGTTTCTGAGAAAATACAAACAATGATGAATAAAGTAAGACAGCCTTCATTGCATTGAATATATATAGCAAAAGGGTTTCTTCATCAATTTAGGCAACTAAACTCCTTTTCCAATTTATTTTGGGTTTGAAATCCTAGTTACCGTAGATTTAAGTTACATAAAAAAACAGATTTATATTTGATACGTCAAGTGTACTAAAATAAAAGACAAATGACATATTTATTTATATTTGGCCAAAATGTAATTTTGGTCCCTTATAATAGAGATAATTTTACTTTTGGTCTCTTTTAATTTTACATGAATATTTTTAGTCCCCTAACTTTTTTTTATTAAAAGTTTTGGACATTTTTTACGAAAAAATTTAAACGATAACGGATTAAATCATTTGATTGCTAGTCAAATCTATTTTTTTTCAAAATAATTTGTACTATGATGTTTTCAAACCATGTTATGACTCGGTTCCTCATGAATATTCAACCCATTTAGATTGACTCACAATCCAAAATGACGGTCGAAACCCTAAATGGGTTGAACACTCATGAGAATCCGGATTATAAAATTTGTTGAAAATATCATAGTACAAATTATTTTGAAAAAAAATTATTTTGAAATCAAATTAAAACTAAAGGACTAAAACAGTAGATTTTGAAAGTTTAAGGACCCTAATGTAATTATTTTAAAATTTCTTCTTTTCTCTTTTTCGCTCGCAACCAACCCCTTTCCCGTTTACCACCACTTTTTACCGCAGTGTTCTCCTCCGCCCATCGCCGCCCAAAACCCAGCGGCAGAATCCCCTTCCTATTTCCCTTTTCAATTTGTTCTAAACCCCATTTTTTCTCCATTGAAGGAATTCTAAGAAAACCCTAGAAATTTCCCCCATTCAACCCCAATCCACCTCAATATAAGCAATCAAAGTTTTTCCGGAATTCTAACAAAACCCTAGAAATTCCCTCATTCAACCTCAATCCATCCTAAATCTAAGCAATTAAAGATATTAACACACTAATGGGAGGGAATATGAGGATAATCGGAGAATGTTTGGTCAATTATGCAATCCACCAATATATGGTCAAGGAAGAAAAAGAACCCAAATTCAACTCAACCTTCAATGTCCATTTTCTTATTTTAAATACAATAAAATCATATTACAACCTACCTTAATTTTCAGGGAGAAAAATCCTACCTTGATTTTCAGAGAGAAAAACTTACACAAACAATTTGTTTATGTTTGATTTGAGTTAAACCGTCTATATAAATAGGGAAATTCCATTACTAATCCAAAACATATTTATAACGCAAAGCTGAAATCTGTATTGAAAATTATAAATGATGCGGCAAACATTAATGAGTTTTCGCCTCCTAACATCCTAATCTCATGTTCCAGGTTCGTTTAGATATTGAAAGTCTGTTTTAGATTATAAGATTTAACGTAATTTTTTATACGAATACTATTAAGAAATAGAGTCGAAATTGAAATAAATTGTTATGATTCAATCATGAGACGCACAAGGTATCGACTCCTCAACAAGGACTTGAAGGATTGGTTGGTTTCTTTAATTGAACATTTCTTGCATCATAATATGATGCAAGATGCACAAAATTTCAAAAAAACTTATTTTCTTTCAAGAAATTGGTTCAGATTTAGGACAAGAAATAATAAAAATAAAAATAAGAGTTTCGGTTTGTAAAATTTTTAAAAATTGTTGTCTAATCCGTAGGTAAATGCGAATTATAGTAATTTATTCTAACCCAAGATAGAAACAAATGCAAGGATAATCAGGCTTGATACATAAAACAAATAAGGAATCTATTTTAATATGAAATGGATTTATTCATATGTCTCTTACTCATATTTATGAAATGATGAAATTCAATTCTACTTAATTTTGGTGGGTTTGTCATTTCAACATTAGTAACCTCGTAATTTCATATTTTTGATGTGGTGAAATGTACGATAAATGCATGTAGATGTGATTGTCATGATTCAATAAATATTTAATCTCATTTCATATGATGAAAAATACAATACCTTTTTTTTCTTTGTTTTTGCAATGGATCTTACTTTTACTCTCCTAATTCTATTTCAAATTGAGGTCTGACAAAGTTGATCTTTCATATTTTGGCTGGTGAATAAATGATGGAGTATGCAACTCACCTCAAGAACCCATTGCACAAGTTTCTTGGTACCATTTCTCAATCATAACAAGGATAGAGAGTGCTTTTCAATGTGATTCTTCTTACTAAATACCGCTTACTTTGCTCTAATGATAAATAAGGTTTTAATTTTCGTTAAACAGTACTCCCCTCTTATTAGTTACACTCAACCCCTAATCTGGCCCAAGACCACAATCAACAAATGCCATTTTAAAAAATTTTGTATCTTATTTTTTTACAAAATGATTATTATTTTTTTTTTAAGCATAAGGGAAAGTATTTATTAATAAGTGCAATTGTGAGTATAATAAAAAATAAAATAAAATAATCTAGCTGAACCTAATAGAGGGCCCACCTAATTGGTCCATCCGTAATAAATCCGATACAAAAGTCGACAAACGAAACACTAAACTGTATTCAATGGATGAACCTAATGCACTCATCTGTTACCATATTAGCCTCCCTAAAGACATAAGAAATTTCATAACACTAGGATTTTGTTGACTCCCATTCTAATAGTGAATAGAATCAAACACTATCAATCAGAATAATAATCGTTCTAAATTTTAAACCAACATACTAATAATGCAATCATAATTTTTATTTCAATTAAATCCTCAATTCACTCTTATTGCTATTCCGATCAAAGTAGACAGTCTCTTCATAGTTTCAAACTCAACTATGCAACTAAACACGAGGAATGCACTCGTTGGAAACTTGACCCAACATCTTACGACACGAGTTGACGACAACCATGCACTACCTGTATCTGCGTTTCCCGAGGCACCCATCTCTTTTAAGAGGGTTTACGGCATGTCAAACTCTGATAAGGTTTTTGTTTTGCAACGAATTAAACCTCATGTTCCACTGCTTGTGCGAGCTTGTCAATTTCTTTGCGTTTTGTTCTTACGAACGTACCTAAGCGGGATACTAGAATTTAAACCAAATGTCCTTGAACTCTTCCAAATACCAACACCCCCATTAAACTCCTATAAAAACAATAGAAGGTCTAATATCTTATAATCTTATAATTTACACTAAATAACAATCCTATAATCATGATTTTTATTTCGGTTATTCCACATTAAAACTCTATAAAATTAAACATTTTCCATTTTTATTCTTTTTAAGAAAATGATAGGTATAGTTTGGGAAGCACGCATACGGCGTCTGATACGTATTCAAACTGTATTTTATACTTTCTCTTTGACCGACTCCAAAAATTTGCTGTATATTGCCATTAACAATTTGGAAATCCCGAACTTGAGGAAGGGTACCCAACGCCCACATCCTCCTCCCATCACCGCCTTGGCCTCCAAGCATTTTCTCCCTTTTAAGGACCCTCCTATAAATTCTCCCACCCCATATCCTCCACATCTTCCAATTATTTTTACCTCCCTTTCTCTGTGCAAAGGGGAGTTTTTTTTTTTTTTTGGTTCTCCAGATTACCTATTATTAGTCCAGATTCAAATCTACCTTTCTGGGTTTTTGTTTTGTAGATTTACCTGTTGATTGATTCCAGAGAAGGCTTTACGGGATTTTTTCTGTTGGGTTTTCCTCATCGGCCTTTCTTCAAACAGGTTATTGATATTTGTTTTTTTTTTTTTTTTTGGGAGATTTACTTGTGGTGTAAAAGTTTAAACTTGATTTCTGCAATTTTCGTTTCTGGGTTTCGAGTCTCTGATAATTTGTTGTAAGTTTTGTGCCTTGAATCCTTGTATGTTTTGCTTTTATTGGGAATTGTTTGCTTTTTTCTTTTTGGGTTATAAATTTATTTTTGAAATGGGATTGATTGGACATAGTTTTCATTGGTTTGGTTTCTTCTATTTGCTTTTGTTAATTTGATTTTGCATTCCATTTGTACAGATTTGTTTGGGGTTAAAGCTAGAATTTCGTTGTTTGTGGTGGGGTTGTTTCTGAACTGTGAAGCTCAGCTGGCCTCTACTAGGGAGTCTAGGGATTTCACCTCTTTAGATCAGAATATGAGCTTGCCAGTTCAGAGTAATCGGAGAGAGAATCGGTCAAGGAATAGAGGAAATCCTGTCCAAAGTTCTCGGCGTGAGTGGGTGCCACGAGGTCCTGCCCCCAGTGCCACCGTCACTGCCAACACTGGCATTGCCACCATAGCATCCACTGATTGGAGCCCTGTGGTGACTGTTGAAAATGTTGTTGGAAATGGAAACAGTGTGGACTCGTCTAATAGGTCGGTTCCACCTGCTAATAGAAACAGGATGTATCCCGCGGCAAGAGGCATCATGGGTCATCATCCGAATCAGAGGAGGGAAAGGGAGAAAGAGAAGAAGAGTGATCACAGTCAAGATGTCAGAGGATCGAAGGATGCCAATTTACCTTTACTTGTCCAAGAAATCCAGGATAAGTTGATGAAGGGTGCGGTGGAGTGCATGATATGTTATGATATGGTTAGGAGGGCGGCACCAATATGGTCATGCTCTAGCTGTTATTCCATTTTCCACTTGGCTTGCATTAAGAAATGGGCAAGGGCTCCAACTTCAGTTGATTTGTCTGCAGAGAAGAGTCAGGGGTTTAATTGGAGGTGCCCTGGCTGTCAAGCGGTGCAGCTTATGTCATCAAAGGATATTCGATACGTTTGCTTTTGTGGGAAAAGGCAGGACCCTTCTTCAGATTTATATTTGACTCCGCATTCTTGTGGAGAACCTTGTGGCAAGGCTCTTGAAAAGGAAGTTCCTGGTACTGTCATGACAAAGGAGGATCTTTGCCCTCACATGTGTGTTCTGCAATGTCATCCTGGGCCTTGTCCCCCTTGTAAGGCTTTTGCTCCACCACGGAGATGCCCTTGTGGGAAGAAAGTTATCACCACAAGATGCTCGGATAGGAAGTCTGTTCTAACATGTGGACAGCAGTGTGATAAGCTTCTTGATTGTGGGCGCCATCGTTGTAAGCGAACTTGCCATGTTGGGCCATGCGATCCGTGTGAAGTTATGTTTAATGCCTCTTGTTTTTGCAAGAAGAAAATTGAGGCAATCCTTTGTGGAGACATGGTTCTGAAGGGAGAAATTGAAGTAGAAGATGGTGTTTTCTCGTGTAATTCTGCGTGTGAAAAGCAATTGGGATGTGGAAATCATTTCTGCAATGATAGTTGCCACCCAGGAGCATGTGGTGAATGTGATTTGTTGCCAAATAAAATTAACTCCTGCTGCTGTGGCAAAACGAGGTTAAGAGAAGATCGAAAGAGTTGTCTGGATCCAATCCCCACCTGTTCACAAACCTGTGGTAAGAGCCTTCCCTGTAAGATACACTACTGTAAAGAGACGTGTCATACTGGAGATTGTGCACCATGCACTGTGCTGGTAACTGAAAAATGTCGCTGTGGGTCGACTTCTCGCACTGTTGAGTGCTATAGAACAACGGCAGAGAATGAGAAATTTACTTGTGACAGACCTTGTGGGCACAAGAAAGGTTGTGGAAGGCACCGGTGCAGTGAACGGTGCTGTCCTCTATCTAATACCAAAAATTCCATACCCAGTGATTGGGATCCACACTTGTGCTCAATGCCATGTGGTAAGAAGTTAAGGTGTGGCCAGCATTCCTGCCATTCACTCTGTCACAGCGGCCATTGCCCTCCCTGCCTGGAATTCATTTTCACCGACTTGACTTGTGCTTGTGGTAGGACATCAATTCCACCACCACTGCCTTGTGGAACACCTCCACCTTCGTGTCAACACCCATGCTCAGTTCCTCAGCCTTGTGGCCATCCGGCAACTCACAGCTGCCACTTTGGTGACTGCCCACCCTGTACTGTTCCTATCGCCAAAGAGTGCATTGGTGGACATGTGGTACTAAGGAACATTCCTTGCGGTTCTAAGGATATACGATGCAACAAACTTTGTGGTAAGACGAGGCAATGTGGTATGCATGCGTGTGCTAGAACTTGTCATCCCTCCCCTTGTGATACTTCTTCTGAAACTAGTACTGGCAAAAGAGTTTCTTGTGGGCAACCCTGTGGTGCTCCAAGACGAGACTGCCGACATACATGCACTGCTCTTTGTCACCCATCAGCTTACTGTCCTGATATCAGATGTGAGTTTCCTGTTACAATTTCCTGTTCTTGTGGGCGTATATCTGCGACCGTTCCTTGCGATGCTGGAGGCAGTAATGGTGGTTATAGTGCTGATACAGTTTTTGAAGCTTCTTTGGTCCAAAAGTTAGCAGCACCCCTTCAACCTGTTGAAGGCAATGGTAAGGTACCACTTGGTCAGAGGAAACTTATGTGCGATGATGAATGTGCAAAGACAGAACGGAAAAAGATTCTTGCTGATGCTTTTGGTGTTGGATCTCCAAGCCTGGATGCACTTCACTTTGGTGAGAATGCTGTCGTGTCTGAAGTGCTTAGTGACATCCTGCGGAGGGAACCTAAGTGGGTGTTGGCTGTGGAAGAGCGATGCAAATATCTAGTTCTTGGAAGAGGCAGAGGCGGAATCAATGCCCTTAAAGTCCATGTGTTTTGCCCAATGTCAAAGGAGAAGAGAGATGCAGTGAGGCTAATAGCTGATAGATGGAAGCTGTCTATAAATGCTGCTGGTTGGGAGCCAAAAAGATTTGTTATTCTCCATGTTACAGCCAAGTCCAAAGCTCCAGCACGTCTGCTTGGGGGGAAAGGTGGTGTTGCGAATAGCTTGCTTCAACCACCAGTCTTTGATCCTTTGGTGGACATGGATCCCAGGCTTGTTGTTGCTTTATTTGATTTACCCAGGGATGCAGATATTAGTGCATTGGTCCTGAGGTTTGGTGGGGAATGTGAGTTGGTCTGGCTAAATGACAAGAATGCTCTGGCTGTCTTCAATGATCCAGCCCGTGCTGCTACAGCAATGAGGAGATTGGATCAAGGTTCTTTGTATTATGGTGCTGTAATAGTTCCTCACAATTCAGGAACAGCAGCTGCATCAAATACTGGTGCTTGGGGAGCGAGTCTATCTCCTAAGGATGGAGGGTCAGTTGCAACTCTTAAGGAAAATCCATGGAAGAAAGCTGTAATGCAGGAAACTGATGGAATGGAGAGTTCATGGGGTGCTGAGGAATGGACGGACGATTCGGTTGATACGCAGTCAAACACCCGAAAGGGAAATGAAGTTCCAGTTTCTGCCACAAACAGGTGGAGTGTTCTTGACTCTGACAAGATTTCAAGTTTTTCCACGACAACTGTGCATATCGAAGATGCTGACAACAAACCAAGAACTCCCGTGGAGTCAGTTTATGAAACAGGAAATAGTAGTAGTTCTGTTTTGCCTGGGCAACAGCAAGGAGGCGGGGACGACGTTGATGTCGTCGACGACTGGGAGAAGGCATACGATTAAGGTTAGCTTAGTTTGTTAAGCTTTTTATTCTGCAAATGAGCAGGAATTATTTAGTCAGTCGCTCTTGGCAGATTATATGTTTACTACGTTGATCAAACATATTTTTTGGGCGGTTGTGGTTTCTTTTTGGTTTCAATACACAACCTATGTAAATGTCCTGGGATCTTTGTCATCCTTATCTTGGTAGTTTCTTGTTGGAAAATCCTGAGAAATTTAGTAGTTTGACAGGAACCCCTTCTGCTTAATGCTTTTCCTTTTCTTTTATAAGAGATGCATGATGATGTAGTAGGACTATTCATTGTGAATAAATGGAGAAATATTGTCAGGGCTTAGTTGTTGGTTTTCTGGGCACCTGTTACCCTTCTCTTATGATGGACCTACGTAGGAAGAAGATGCCTTTCTTACATTTGGGAAGAAGAGTGTTGCCTGGCTAATTTTCTTTTTCTATATTCGGTGGAAAGGTTATCTTGGCACATGCTCAGCTTGGCTGGTGCATTGCTTCTTTGGTTTGGCGAGGGTAGTAGTAATGCACCGACCGCTCTGCAACCTACCGTATTATGTTCTTGTGAGCATTCTTAGTTGACCTGAGCGTTGTGATCATCTAGATTGCTGTTTTACAGTCGGAATCAATGATGATTTTGTTTGCCTACAGTTGTATCACAAGTCTAAGGTTGTGATCATCTAGATTGCTGTTTTACAGTCGGAATCAATGATGACCTTGTTTGCCTACAGTTGTATCACAAGTCTAAGGTTGTGATCATCTAGATTGCTGTTTTACAGTCGGAATCAATGATGATCTTGTTTGCCTACAGTTGTATCACAAGTCTAAGGTTGTGATCATCTAGATTGCTGTTTTGCAGTCGGAATCAATGATGATCTTGTTTCCCTAGACTTGTATCATAAGTCTAAGGCTGTTATAGATCGCCCATAGCTTTGTGAGGAGGGGAGAGCTTTCACCCATGTTGCCGCTGAGCCTCGCTAATTCGTGTCTTTTTTCCAAAAAAAAAAAAAAAAAAAAGATTATGGGGAGCCTAAAACATTGCAAGATCGTCCGCCACATGAGTTGCTTTCGCTGAAAATAATGTTGAATTCAAATTGTTGGCTGCCTTTGCAATCAACTCTGCAATCTCTCTTCGAATTCCTGCAGTTCAATTCAATTCAAGTTGAGCTAATTAGTATTTTTGTTTTTTTAAATCTATGTGGAGCTCAACAAAACTTACCTAACCGAAGTGGTGGTTTCAAAAATGGTCATTTTTAACCAAGTCTCTTCTGATACTCAATGCGAAGGAATCTCTGTTACTCTCTAAAAATGTGATATAATTTCATTTTTCCACCCTTTTATCAACGAGTTCTGTAATTCATGGAGCCATTTGCTAAATGGATAGCATCCTTGCAGTCCGACTCGAATATCATTGTCTGCAATTATGATGCTAGTCGGAGACCATTGTATATCACCAAAAGTTCAACTAGGAGAGGAAATAAGCGCCAAGATTAGTTAATTAGTGTCTTTTTTTCTTTTTTTTTTTAATCATAAAAATCTATATATGCTAAACTAATTAGAAGCCGAGTTTCTAGCTGAATCCACTAACAAGTTGGGTAAAATACTCCTGGCTTTTTCAAAAAATAAACCTATGAGAAACTCGAATGCTAACTTTCTTAATTGGTGTCTTTAGTGTAGTAAATTGGTTTATTAGCAGCTGGGCTACTTTTGAAACATGGGGTGATGGACAACTAGGCCTAATAAGATCATTGTTTATCGAAATAGTGGGTGGGTTGCGAGTAATGTGCAGTCAGTACATGTGATATAAATATTGATGAAATTGTAATTTATGATTAAATTAATTAAATTATCCATGTTTAATAATTATATTAAATTATCTTCGAAATGCATGAAAACTTGACACAATAAATTTTATATTTCAAGAATATACATCAAAGATATAAAGTAAGTTATTGAGAAATATCTTAAATTATTTATTAACAAACAAAATATAATTTTATAAACAATATTAGCAAATTTTTTTCTTTTGTGAAAGTTTCGTAACAACATTTCTTATCTATTTACAAGACTCAAATCTAAACTATTATTTCACCTACCTAACTCTCTATCATTCCATCCCATATGTTAGGGTAGTGGTAGAGGTAATTATGGGTGACCACAAAGTATTAAGAAACAAGCAAAGAAATGGGCCCCAAAATCATGGGTGTCAACTGAGAAACATAGTTTGGGCCGATGCCTTTGGGCTGCAGGACAGAAAAAAAAAGTTTGTGAGAAAATGATAGAAACTCACAGCTCCAAAATAATTATAGTAATGTGTCATTATCAACCCAATCAAACAATACATACTAAAATCTTTAATCTACACATCTCCATAATAATAATCCCACCTAATTTATACAAATCTTTAATCTACACAACTTCCATTGTTTTATTTGGATCTCCCTCAATATTTCTATTTATGATAATGTTTTTTTACGCATATGTACATTAATAAAATAGACAGATTGTTAATAAAATTAACGTAAAATTTATAAATATTTTGAATACAGAATATAGAGGCAGACAATTCTCTTCTTTGGGTTTGGGAGATGGAGAGAAATGAGGTAGAAAGGAGAAATTTTCTTTTTCACGAAAAGGTCTTTGATTTTTTTTAGTTTAGTTTTGATTACCAGTTAAATTTGATCAAATTGTTAGTTGTTTGAATTTTTTATTAAAAATTATTAAAATTGCTAATAAAAAGAAGAAGAGGGAAAAAAACGTTTCTGCCTAACCAATACTCAACCTTGACTAATGACCTGAGAACTAACTCCAAAGTCTCACCAACCCTCCACCAACTAACTCCAATGACTTGTTTTAAGAAAAATATAATAATAATAATAATAATAATAATACTCCAATGTCCGTTTGATGTAATTTTGATACAAGGTAAAGATAAAAGTAAAATAATTTCGATTCCTATTTCTTTTGATTAGTAAAGTAAAGATAAAGACAATCAAATTATTTTAGCAAAATGATTAAATTTCTTTAATAAAGCGATCAATTTTCTTTAATGAATGTTTGGCTAATTTATCAAACAAGTTAAAAATAATTAAATTCCAAGGAGGCTGTTGAGATAATGTTGAAGCCGTTAGAAGACAATGATGATGTGGAGAACCTGTCTAGAGTCATACATGTAATGTTAAGAAAGGACTGGGTAGTGAACATTAGTCACATTTGGAGAGAGGCAAATCGTGCGGCGGATTGTTTAGTGGCAGTAGCATCCAAACAGCAGTTGGGGTGCACAAGACTTGCGGTACCACCGGATATAGTCCAACGATGGTTGACCCATGATATGCGAGAAGTAGTTTCACACAGAACGGAAGCTACACAGCGAACTTAGGTCATTGACCTCTTTCATTGTACCCAAAAATAAAAATAATAATTAAATTCCTTTAATGATTATTAAATTATCAAATTTTGATTACTTTATTCCGATCGTCTTACATCAAACACACCCTAAATATTTATTTATGTTTGGGTAATAAGAAGCAGACAAATATTGATAATCAATTTTGAATTAATTTAGGTTATTTTTAATAAATTATTTCTGAAACACGTTGAATAAGATCTTTTGAATATTAAATTAATTATTAAAAATTAAGAGAATTGAGAGAGTGCTTAACTAATTAATCCGTTTCTTGATTTTTTTGATTAAAACAGCGATGTATCAAATAAGAAAATAAATGTTAGCACATATCTGTTATATCTTATTTATATAAAATTATTATTATATATTATCCTAATTATTATTATTATGAGGCAGGGTAAGTACCGAAAATAGAAGAAATTTGAAGATTGATACATGAATAATTTTGCTATTTTTAAGGAATGATGATCACTCAGTCAACAATAATGGCCCGCGTCACCAATCACCGTGGGCCCACAATAAAACTTTGGAAGGTCCATAATTCATGCAGCTATTAACATTTGGATCCAATCAAATTCCATAAATCATGGCCTCAATATTTTCCAACGAAAATAATATTAGGTTAAGTGAGATTACTACGACATTTGTGGTCGTCTATTAGTATTCTCTAGATTATAATTATGTTATAATATTAAAAAGTATATTTTGAATTTTAAGTGCGAATAAGATATTTCCTCAATAGTCGGAATAAAAAGATATAAAAGATAGAATAAAAAAAGGATATGTATAATCTCTAAAAAGATATCAATGAGATATTCATGAAATTTTTAATAAGATATGATGGGATATTGTGTAATATCAATATTATTACAGAATTAATTTAGTTTCTTTATAGTTATAAAGTGTCTTTACTCGCTAATATCTTATTCACTTCAAAATGTTATGCTATTATTGATATGGAGGGGATAGTTTAGTGGATGACACTCCTCACCTATTATAAAAAAAACGATAATAATTTTTTTTTTTTACAAATAAGGAAACGGTAATCTCGTACCTTAGATTAAATTCAATACCTATCCTTTTTACTATTAAAAGAAGGACTTTTAATTTATCAAATCAGTCAAATATGATTCATATGGATGTTTGATTTATCAATGCCAATTGCTGACCTTTTATTCCCGCTAAACAAATATATCCTAATAATTTAGTGGCTATTCTACAATTTGTGAATAGCTTGTGGGTGTATTTTGAAATTTACTCTTATTTATGGCAATGGGATAATGAGATTGATGCCTATTTATCCTTTCATTGGTCATCACCTACCTTGTTTTTTTCGTAGCATCAATTTTCTTTTTTAGTTGGAAGTGACCTATTTTGGTGGGGCTAGTATTCTGAGACGTGATGTTAGTGTTATGAGACGTGGTGAACTGTCTTTATGAAAAAAAAGCTTAAATTCACATGCATGGATGTAGACGTTTCTGGACGTGGTCCTAGTTGTTTTTGACGTGGTTCTAGTTATTCTGAGACGTGGTAGACTTTCTTTGTTGAAAAAATCAGTTTAAATTCTAATGAATGGATCTAGACGTTTCTGGACGTGGTCCTAGTTATTTTTGACGTGATTCTAGTGTTAATAGATGTGGTGGATTGTTTTTGTAAAAAAATCAGTTTAAATTCACACACATGGATGTAGACGTTTATGGACGTGGTGCTAGTGTTCTGAGACGTTGTTCTAGTGTTCTGAGACGAGATGGACTGTCTTTGTGAAAAAAATAGCTTAAATTCATATACATGGATATAGACATTTATGGACGTGGTGCTAGTGTTCTGAGACGTGGTTCTAGTGTTCTGAAACGTTGTAAAAAAATAGCTTAAATTCACATGCATGGATGTAGACGTTTCTGGACGTGGTTCTAGTTGTTCTGAGATGTGGTGGACTTTCTTTGTTGAAAAAATTAGTTTAAATTTTAATAAATAGATGTAGACGTTTCTGAACGTGGTCCTAATTGTTTTTAACGTGGTTCTAGTGTTAATAGACGTGGTGGTCTATCTTTGTGAAAAAAAATCACTTTAAATTCACACACATGGATGCAGACGTTTATGGACGTGGTTCTAGTATTCTAAGACGTGGTGGACTGTGTTTGTAAAAAAAATAGCTTAAATTCACATGCATGGATGTAGACGTTTTTGGACGTGGTACTAGTTGTTTTTGACGTGGTTCTAGTTGTTCTGAAACGTGGTGGACTTTCTTTGTTAAACACTAGAACCACGTCTCAGAACACTAAAAGATTTTTGCATCATTTAATCGCTTTTGACTCGTTTGATAAATTAACAGATATTCATTAAAAGAATTTAATTATTTTATTAAAAAATTTGATCCTTCATACAAATAATTTGATTGTTTTTATTTCTATTTTATTAATAAAAATAAAAATGATAATTAAAATTTTTTTACCTTTATCTGCATCAAACACAAAGTAAAAAGTTAGGAGGAGCGGCCAATCACACACGGAAAAATCCAAGAACTCCAACCCTAGTGCAACCATAATAATGACTCAGCCCCAGCCGCTTTAAATTTTTATTTTCTCTGAAAATACAACCTCTGTTAGCATAGATTTCCCCGCACGATTTAAAAAAAAAAAAAAAGAAGAATCTTCATTACTAATTACTGTAGGTATCCCAGATCATCGTCTTCAAGACTTTTTATTATATTTTCGAGATTCCTTTTATATCCACAGAATAATAATAAATTACTGTGTTTCTATAAATAAATAAATAAAAAAAAGTATAACCCAGAGTTTCAGTTCTGCTGGTAGACTCCTTTGTATCTCTGGTAGTATAGTGTGTAGTGGGGAGCACCAAAGACTAGATCTTTGTGTTTGAATTTGTGGGGTTTTTCGGGTTTGTGAAGATGTCGCTCCTTTCAGATCTCATTAACTTGAATCTCTCGGATACCACTGAGAAAATCATTGCTGAATACGTATGGTAAGCCCCCTCGTGTGTCTTTATGTGTGTGTTTTTTGTGGTTGTTTTTTTTTTTTTTTTTTCCTTTTTGGGTCTTTGATCTTCTGTAACTTTTCTGCAACTTTTTGATTGCATGGCTGGGCTGTTTTCCGATCCATAGATTAATGAGGGGTGATCGTTTACTGGGATTATTGGTTTGGATTAATGTCTGCAATTGATTAATCATGCAGAAGAAGACATTATGATGCATGTTTTTATTAACCATGTATACAAGCAATGAAGCAAACAACGTTAAAGCTTGGATTTTATGAATATTACTTTACTTTATGGCACGATTTCGTTTGTTGTATTTTCAATTATGAGCGGTGGATTCTTCCTTCCAAGATCTTGTCTTTTTGTTGATTCTCTGTATGTGTTTATTATTGACCAGGATCGGTGGATCTGGAATGGACCTTAGAAGCAAAGCCAGGGTAAAATCTAATATTGCATACTTTTGATTTTAGTTTAGAAGTTTCTACTTCCCCAGTTTTTCCCTGTTGATTTTTCTTTTTTGCTTTTTTGGTTGGGGTGAATTAGACTCTTTCTGGACCAGTCAGTGATCCCGCTAAGCTCCCCAAGTGGAACTATGATGGTTCCAGCACCGGCCAAGCTCCTGGTGAAGACAGTGAAGTCATCTTATAGTATGCTTCTTCCTTTCAATCCCAGTAACATGAATTTCTTTTTTTTCATCTTTTGTCGGAATTTGATAAAGTGGATCTGATATTTGGATCTTTATTTTGGTGTAAAACTGTAGTCCTCAGGCAATATTCAAAGATCCATTCAGGAGAGGAAATAATATTCTTGTAAGTGCTTTGTTATGTATGCAAAAACCTTTTTATCTGCTACTTTTACTCCAATTAGGAATCATTTGTCAACCATATTATTAGTATTGTTTTCAATTTTTCAATTGTTGTTGCTTTATGTAATAGGTCATGTGCGATGCTTATACTCCTGCTGGAGAACCTATTCCAACTAATAAGAGGCATAATGCTGCAAAAATCTTCAGCAATCCTACAGTTGCTGCTGAGGAGCCCTGGTGCTTACCAATCCTTGTTGGATGTCTTTAGTTTGGATTCCAGAATTCTTTAAGTTGTATACCAAGTATTAATCAAATGAGAATACAGGTATGGTATTGAGCAAGAGTACACATTGTTGCAGAAGGAAGTGAAATGGCCCATTGGATGGCCCATTGGAGGATTTCCAGGACCACAGGTATCATGTTTGTTTCCTTACTTCTCTTTTTCCTTAGCTTACCTTTATCTTTAGTTGTTTTTCTGATTCAAAAAGAGTTTATTGATTCTGTTACCATTTACTTTGTTACATGATTTTGTCTCCATCTCCATCCTAGTTTTCTTGTGTGGTTGAAGAGTAATTTTGTAAATCTTTTAATATACAGGGGCCTTACTATTGTGGTGCTGGAGCCGACAAGGCATTCGGTCGTGACATTGTTGATTCTCACTACAAAGCCTGTCTGTATGCTGGCATTAACATTAGTGGAATCAATGGAGAAGTTATGCCAGGCCAGGTAAATCATCTATAGAATCTAAATATTCCCTTAAACATGATTCGTGAATTGTGAATTATCATGATATGAGCTAGTTCTATGTCAATTAAACCTAATCTTTTTTACCATAGTGGGAATTCCAAGTTGGTCCATCTGTTGGTATCTCTGCTGGAGATCAAGTTTGGATGGCTCGCTACATTCTCGAGGTATTTCCATTAAAGTGCATGTTTGCCTGCAATCACTAAATTGATGGATATTGCTATGTCTTTTTGACGTACGATTTGATCTTAACTTGTTTATTGTATGCCTTATTAACAGAGGATTACAGAAATTGCCGGAGTGGTCCTCTCGTTTGACCCAAAACCTATTCCAGTAAGATTATTTGTTTTTTGCATTCTCTTATGATACGGTTTCTTTATTTTAACACTCCACTTTTGAGAATTTTTATTGCTGCACCTTATCACTTTAGTACATCTAGTTGTGGCTTTATTCTTTAATCAGCTTGAATTTTGTAGGGTGACTGGAATGGTGCTGGTGCTCACACAAATTACAGGTGCAACACTGCATTCCTGTCCTTTTTGAAATTCTCATTAAATTCCCAGCTTAAATGTTGCTTACAGAATTCAATTCTAACATCTGACTGAAATTTTTATTGACATGAATTTAGCACCAAGTCCATGAGAAGCGATGGAGGGTATGAAGTCATTAAGAAGGCTATTGAAAAGCTCAAACTGAAGCACAAGGAACACATTGCTGCCTACGGAGAAGGCAATGAACGTCGTCTAACTGGAAGGCATGAAACAGCAGACATTAACACCTTCTCATGGGTAAAATTTCTGACCTTTTTTCTTTTGTTAGTGGAGGTTGACTTTTAGTTGTGAATACAGATTCTATATATTGTGCTTCACTCCAAGTTATAATGCAAAACCAAACTCTCTAAACTGTTTTACCTTTCCAGTCTCTTATTATTGCGAGGCGATTTTTTTGTGAAGTGAACGGCTTATTGTACTTGAATGACAATTCCCATGTCTACATTGTTATTCTTGTTGCTTTGGGTGTTGCCGTCATTTTGCTGATATTCTTCTCCATTTTGCAATTGTTTTGCAGGGTGTAGCAAATCGCGGAGCCTCCGTGAGGGTTGGTAGGGAGACGGAGCAGAATGGCAAAGGCTATTTCGAGGACAGGAGGCCAGCTTCGAACATGGATCCTTACGTTGTGACTTCCATGATTGCAGAAACTACCATTCTCGGGTAATCATGTGAGACCAACAGCATGTCCTCTGGTTATTTACATTCTTGAACCATTTGGGAGTCATTTAAAGAAAATGAACTGTTGTGTTCCCTGCAGTTCTTCTATGTTATTATCATCATCTTGCTCTGTCTTGCTAATGAAAAAAATGCCCTGACATGATACAGAGGTATTTATTTTATGTGGTTCATAGGTTGGTTTGCATTTGGTTGGTTGTTGATAAATTGGTTGGAACCTTAATAAAATTTCCTTGCTTGGTTTAAAGAAAAGGTTAGAACTTTGTCACAGTCATATTGTCCAACTCAATTTGCCACTGACATTCTCCATGATTTCAAGAACCCTGCTGCAAAACCCCTGTTCTGGTCCTGTTCTTCACAAAAACTGAAACCCTTTAAGATTCCCTTAGGCAGTACCTAATCAAGATCTTATCTTTCTTAACCAAACAATTTTCTGAATTGCTTTAAGCACAGTTTCTGTAATTGGTGGTGCAAAGTGCAGACCAGTTTTGTGATTTTAGTATTGAGCAAGAAACCAACATGGTATCATCATCATCATCCAACAAGTCTTTCTCATACATTTCTGTCTGTACCCAAAATGTTCTGTTGGCGAATTGTTTACTAAACATTAAATGTTCCCGTACTTTCTGCTGATAAGGCTATATAATATTCAGCCTGCTGACATCCATGTCTGAACGAATACAAAAACCTGGGTATGGGAATCGTGCTTGAATACAAAAATCTAGGAATTCCCACCAATCCTTTATCCCGACGAAGTTTGAAGCAACCATTTATGGTTATTATGGATCTTAAGAAAGCTGGGTGACTGGCTGCAAGAGATTCCCGTGGACTTAGCATCTTTCCAAAGTCAAGCTTAAGAAACGAGATATTTCTTGAAGGATGTGGCTCTTAGTCTTCCACAACCAACCAGTAGCCTACTCGAAATTATCCAGTATCTACAATGTATCACGATAAAAATTCAAAAATTTTGAACTATACAATCAAAAAAATTTATTACTGTTAAAATTAAAAATAAATTGAATAAATCAATAAAAGAAAAAAGAAAAAAATAATTAAGTTTTTTTTTTTTTTTAAAATGAGTTTGTAAAAAAAAAAAATTAAAAAATAAAAAAGCCCACCACTACAGGGACTTTGACGTTAAAATTAGGTAAAATGCTAAAGAAGCGTTGGATCCAACGGTCTTATAGGAAGGAAAAGAGAGGAGATAAGGTTTGGAAAAAGTAACAGATCTGCATTGGTTAGTGTAAAGTCAAGCATCAGCTTCCAACAAAAACAAACAAAGATAAGCCAATCAAATCTTAAAGTAGTCAGCTATTTAAGATGTTCATAAATCTCAACCACCATTAACTAATCCTTTTCATTTTTTGATCTGAAAACGTAAGTCGTGGTCTAATGGACACCATCATTTTCTTTTCTGGCCAACTTCAACTGTGAACATGCTACCTATGTTTGAATTATTTCTGGATTCTTTCCCGTACCAGTCGCCAGTCGCCTGCTGCTGCCTGCCATTCATTATTACGCTTTATTTTGGCACAAAAAATCAAGAATCTTCACGTTGAAGACCATCAAAATTTTCCCCAATTATTAGGATCCACTGCACCCCACTGCATTTTACAATAAGAAATTGCAGAAAAACTTCATTTAATTATGTGGGATTCTCAGAAGAAGACAAGACAAAAAGATTAGGATGATGCATTTTAGGTTGGAAATTAGGAATTCCTTATCTTGTGCTACTTTAAAAACTCAAATTTTGCAGCTTAGTAAAGCTTATTTTAAGGAAAGAAGTGGCTGGTTATTATGCTTCTCATCAGTCTGGGTATCTTTCCCATCTTTTTGCCTTGATTCTGATTTCTTTCTTTCTTTAATGCTGAATAAACAAAACCCATAAAAGTTTCTGCTGTCCAAATATAAAATCCATATTGGAAATGACTCATTCATTTCCTACTACTAAGGGCTTTTTGATGCACTCAATTAGAAAGATGCATGAAGAAAGAAAAGCAAAAAGCTCATCCTCATCCAAAAGTTGAAGAAAAGTGAAAAGAGGAAGATTAAACAAGTTCATCCAAGAACGCAAAAACTCGGATATGTTATAGTATAATAAACATGACTATTTTGTGAGTCTACTAGAGGGAATTTCCTAAAATTTGAAATGGAAAAACTGTTCTATTCTTCCCCCAAAAAACAACCCAATTCTAAGCTTTCCAGTTTCTGATTCTCTGTGTTAACCAACTAGTATTCTATCATCCAAAACCTGCATCTTCTATGATCAAATAAATGAAACAAGAATTGACAGACTGAATACGACAATATTTAATCTTGATTTGGGAGCATCAAAGACCAGAACTGCAAATTTTATTGAGGTATAGAGAGAAAGCTTCCTGATCAGAATGTCAATGTATACATAATGAGAGAAAAAATCGAGCTGTACAATATTATAACAGGTTTCAGCTTTCAGCTGAGTTATTGATTAGTGTACAGAAAGTGCAAACCTGTATCAGTATTGGTGTTTAACTATGACTTACCGAACAAAATTGATAGTATACATAATCAATTGTGCACCACATGCCATCTTCCCCATAGAAGCTGTGGACGACGAGGGGATGCCATTGTCATTCTAAGAGACCTGCAGCACCAGTAGTAATCATGTCACTCGAATGTCCACCGTGATTACTAGAGCATCCACTGGAAATGCAGTGTCCCTCTCCAGAAACCCTTTCCTGCATATGGGCCATTCATACTGCGAGAAGTAATTTGCAAGAGAAATGAATTTTATGATAAAACTGAGGTTCGATACAAACCATATTTTCTTAGAATATGCTTTCAATGATAATGTAGTGCGGATACTAATAGGAACTCAAGGTACAAATCCCAAACATAATCATTCTATGTCAAGAAATGTAGATAGTTCAAAATTCTAATATCCACGAAAGCCCTTTCTAATATCAAGGCTTTTGTGCTCCTATTCTCTTCCCATTCTAATGAATCACCTAAATCGCAAAGGTCCTGTGTCCATGAACACCCTCGGCAACAAAACTCCAACTTTCAAAAATGTGTTAAGTGTGTTTAGGGGGTAGTTGGTGGTAGTGAAGTGTGGGTTTGGGTGAGAGGAAGAATGGACTAATGCAGGGACCATATCATACCTTCATGATTAATCTCCAGCAAGTATGTTAAATTATTAACTTTCAAGTTGTTGGCCTGGTCATTGTAGATGAACCACGTCCCACAGGAATTATATTCTGAACACTCTCAACAGAGTCTTCCCCTGGTAACAAATCTGCGGAACAAAAACCACTTATATTGCTAGGAAGTGATGTCACAGCAAAAAGGGAACTCCACAAATAATTGCTACTGTAGAATAGGCACCCTCGGAAGCACTCCTCATATAGCATGAAAGAACTAAACCTTTCAACAAGGTTAAGTTCAAGAGAGATAATATAGCTGACCCTAACTCTCAGGACTGGACATTGGGCTTCAAAAATTCTTTGGTAATTATAAACCTCAGTAGTTCTAATTCAGTAAATTTATCTAGATTAACTATTATATTGTGGGAAAAAAAATATCACCTGAAACTTCTTCTCCAGCCTGAGTACCAGCAATGCCGATGCAAGAATATAGGGCACTTTCATCTATCCTCAACTGTTCATAAGCCAGATACACATCTTCAATTTTGGCAGCTTCATACAAGGACGTGAGATCCTTGATACAGGAGATATCCTAATCAAAGAAAACATTAGTTTAATTGAAACTTTCACCAAAAACAGTTTGAATGAACTGCAATACTTGTAAGGAAAGAAATATTTGCCCGTCCACGTGATTCATGCAATCAGTAGATACCAAACCACGACTTAGTAAACATGAAATTTCCATTTCACCTTTCTGGAGACAGAGGTTGCTTGCAAGTGAGATAACAACCCAAGCCAATAGGCATTTGACTTGATATCAGCTTCATGTCTCATTACCAGAGTTCGTTTTGCCTGTAAATATAGCAAGTTTTCGAGGTAAGAGATCTATACACAATGTGTATTACACATACATTCAGGTTGTCAAGAATGGATTACCCGCAACTATCTGCCATGAATAACTTGTATCTAACTGATCATTTCAACAGTTTTCTGTACCACATCTTAAACATCTTTTTTGGGGATGGAGAGAGTATTGGTTTTTAATTATCACAATTAAATGTGAATTGTCCATCTCGTTATATTTATATTAAGAAACATGCCTTTCATTGACAAATCAACAAAGGTCCAATTTGCCAGCACCAATCTCTGCTGACAGTCATACATTGTCAGCACAATGTCAAGAGACCCATCTTACCAAAAACCAAACTTCTCGTTTCAAATATTTTCTGACCTAAAATTCTAATTATTACAAGTTCATTTGTTCTTTATTATTCAATCACAAGAATCTCGAACTGTACAAATTAGTTGAGTCATAACCAAGGATAGCAGATAAGGAGGAGATTTTATATATTAGTATACGAGGAGGTAACTTGCTGAACCCTGAGTGTCTTGGCTAAGAATGGATTAATTTATATAACTGGAGATTCTTGTATATGATCACATCACGGTTGCTAATAAAGAAGAGGATTTATATGAGTCTATGATGCTGGAACTCGCTTAATTAATCAGCAGTAGCTCTAATGCATTCGTGTCATATTGAGATTTTTCTGTGTAACACTCTATTATTGGCAACCTTGAGATCTTTTCTCCCTAAATCCATCATAGTCCAGCCACAATGGACCTATAATATGCATTTCCATCTCTTGAAGAAATAAATTCTCAAATACAGTCCATACTTCCTAGTCTACATGAGAAAGAGATGTGATTGAAAAAGTGACTTACACGATCCAACTCCCTTGGAGTAATCCGATTAGTATGCAAACCTCTTAAGACGCTTTTGCAAGCATCAACTGCTTTATGAACCTGTCAGTTAATAACTATTGTGAGACTAACAAATCAACCATTAACACTAAAACAATCTTGTCGCCAGCCAATGCCAAAGACATACCTTCCCAGGAGTTGATGTCACGGAAATCACATACCAACCAAGATTCAGGCGATCAAACAGGTTTAATTCAAATGAGACATCGTAAGTCAACCCAAGGGAGTCCCTAACAGTTGTAAAAAGTCTGCACAGAGAACAAATGAATTTCACTTTTACACCTTTGTGCAATCTCTGGACTTCGGCAATCATGATTACTGAGACACTTAAATACAGCAATCATAGATGGCATAGAAGGCCTTAATGGTTTAATGAACAGAACAGGAAACGTGGGGCCAGATACAAGTTATTGAACTGATACCAAACAAGCCCAGAGAGAGATCCTCAACCAGTACTGTAGAACTACCTGGAATTAATGACTTCAGCCAACAGGCCCATTGTGATGGCAAAAAATAGGGGGTGACTGCGGAATTCTTGCTGCAATTTCCTTTCATTCTTCTCCATCTCTGCTGGCTGATCTTCAAGTTTCAACTGCTCCTCTGCATAAGTTTGCAGTTCCCCATTTAATCGCTAATATATATACCCCATCTAATCACTAATATATATCAACCACAGAAGAAACAAGAGTCCCACGACGACACTTCAAAATATAGTGATACAATATCATGGTACCAACAAGATTTGTGTATATGAGCAGTTGAATGCTCCAAGCTTGTGTATATACTTCTATAGGATTATAAATAGACTTCCCAAATCTTCAGGACTAAAAGTACAATTATTCCAAAAATCATACTGATCTTGAAAACAAATGTGCACTTATCCTGGAACAAAACATAGACACCACAGAGAAACTAAAAGATCCATACAAAAATGCCAGATGAGAAATTGAGAAGGAAATTTGCTGTCAATTAATTTTGTTTGCTGTCAGTTAGACATTCAAATCAATGCCTAAGCTGAACTCCTCTGCTCTCAGTGGTAAGACTAAGAGAGCAGTATAGAGTAAGAACTCACCTTCTTGTGTTGACACATGACTAATAACTTCAAAGAGGTCTTGCCCATCAAAAGTAAAACCCCAGCGATTAGGGGCAGGCCCCGCAATGTAGGCGCATGCCCTCTCATCAGTATCCTTCAGGAATACCTGATAAAGATTGAACCATGAAATTGAGCTATAAAGGACTAGATAACAACATAGAAGCATTAAGTTCAGCTCAAGACTATAACAATCAAACTATGATCCAAGGAAAATGAGGGGAGAGGAGATGGGAATATAAAAGCATCGACTTCATGAAACTAGAACACTTCTTACTTGTTGATGTTGTAAATCAGCAGTAAAGGGTCTGAATAAGATAGGTCTGTACTTTTGCGCTTTCTCAAAACCTTTTGTTGCTTGAACTGTACCCAGGTAATCAAGGATACAAGACTCAATTTCCTCCTCTGAAAAATCACCAACAATACTCACCTAATGACAGAATACTTTGAAACATAAGAACTCCAGATCGCCTCATCAGTAATGATTGATGACATATTATGCCACCACAAACATTTTAAACAAAGATGAAACCAAAATCAAGGTAAATGTTTCACCTCCATGTTGTCACAAACAAATTGGCTCATTACTGCATCTTTTACACGTTCCAATGTCAAGTTTTGCAGCGAATTAGGGGTGGGCTCCACGAAACGTTCATCTCCATTGAGCATCGCCAGCATAAGTTTATGAGCAGTTGAACGCTCCAAGCTTTTTGGAATAGAGCGGAAATATGACAAATACAATTGTCTTGCCCTATCAAAAGCATCTTCTAGCCAAACACTATGCTGTTCACAAGAGCATTTTACAAGAATAAGCATCAATAATGTACTACATAAGAGCCAAAACAACAAGAATAGCCCTCAACCCTCCTATCATCGCTTACCTCAAGTACCATATGAAGCAACTGGAAAGCAGCACGCATTCCATTGTCTCTTAAGGTAAAACGAAACTCCATACAAATGAATTCCTCAGTTGACTCCAATGAGCAATTTATAAGGTGGTTCACGCAGAAAAGTTCCACCTAAAGAAGCAGAAACACATCAAATTGAACAATCAGCATATATCCAACAGGAAATGAGAGTGAAAAGGGGGCAACCTGTTTGCTGATGAATAGGGTTTCAGTTAGCCGTTGTGCACACTTATGCTCTTTTGCTCAGTACATAAACAGAAATATTACGAGCCATCATGATAGTAAATGAAACAACATGTGAATGATTCAACTTTCAACTTTGAGAAAAGAACTTATTTAGTGCATTCACATAAATTTTTAATATATTCAGGTATCAAGAGCACAACTTGTAATAAGATTATCAACCACATGAGCCACTCAGGAGCAAAGTGGATTTGGCACTTTAACTCAAAAAGCTAAACTACAAGTAGTTGATCTATTGGTAAACAACTGCTGCTCAGCTGGGCTTGATTATAGCCACAAAGGGAAACACCATCAAATATATTCTAAATGCAACAGAACTAGAAGACCATCCAAAAATCAAAGAAAGTTCTATCCTTCTGAGGAATAAAGCAGAAGGAACTTTGCAATTTCTAAATTTAATTTATAATAACAAAATGTTTCAAGTGAGTTTAAATTAACTCAAGAGCTGGAAAAAATGTATGTTGATACTGGCAGATATAGACCAGTAATATCAAAAGTTATCAAATGGGTTCACTTATTTTTCCTGCAATTGTTCCACAAACACTCTCAGATGAAGAAAAAAATCTGTATGTATCTTTCATATATGTCTCCTCCAACAAGATCAGGGATACACTTAAAGCACTTAAAAGGTTTTCTCAAGACCTCCAAATATAAACAGTCTCTCCTCCAGAGACAGTTCTCCATCAGAGAATTGTGCAACATCTTAGGGTGATGCTGCAAAGTGTCAACGCCAATGCCTCTCATTGAAAAGAAGCAATAAGAAATAAGAACTTAGTGCCCATAACCAAATGGAGAGCAACTATTGCCAGACAGTGTCATATTATCCCTTATCTCCATTCAAAATACTTGGTTAAAAATACGAGGGATGCAGGACAGTTTGAGACTGTTCATCATTGTGCGGCACTCAATATTCAGTTGGACAACTTTCCAATAAACATGAAGTAAAAAAGTTCAACTAGAAAATTTTACAACTTTACCTGCTCTCGCGAAAAAACCCCAACACGACCACCCTCACTCAGAGTGCGAACTCCCACTATGACAGCTCCTTTTGACTCCAAATCTTCAGCTGCTCGTCCACCACCGACTATGAGCCTCATGACACCACATTTCGCTTCACTTCCTGATATCTGCTCAAATACAGTCAAAGATATCAACAAAACCAACACAGTGCAAAATAAATGACTCATTAGTAAAGAGAGTCAAACAAGACACAAAGCATAAGTAATACCCACCAAATCCACACTTCATTAACTACTAAAAGTCATTAGGAACATGAGTGATTTAAAAAATGTTACCATATCAACAGGCTACTGTATGAACCTCACTTGAACAATAGGAAACAACAGCAATTTTAACTCTAACTTGATGATTGATGAATACGAAGCTTTACCCTGTAGTTAACAGGAAGTCCATTGGAAAGCCTCCGCTGGGTAATTCCTGTTTCCTTATCAAAAACTTTAGTCTCCTTGGAATCTTGTTCAACAGGAACAAATGAAGGCATACGTAAGGACCACAACTCTTCCAGCTGCCTTATCGTTATCAACTCTTTTGGTACCTCAAGCTGCATATATAAACATAAAATCTGAGTTTCCAAATTCTTATGATAGTACAATAGACACAACATCCTCTTCTCATCTTTTAAACCGAGGCTAGTGCCTGTAGGTACTAAACTCTCAGCTATATGTGGACCTAAAGATTAGGACAAGAGAAGGATCACGACAGCCTCTAAAACTAGTGTCCCCAACCAATATGATTTTTCACTAAAAGCATTACTGTAGACATCCTAATGAGCAACCAGTAAGAGCTTGATGGAACTTGGAACGGGTACCTCTGGCTCAGGCTCTATAGGTTGCTTTAAACCTGCTTCAATAGCTGCAGTAATCTCCCCTGGGGTTATCTTGAAATCAGTGTCACCTATTCCATCCACATGAACTTTCATTGGTACACAGGCAACAATTGCTGCAGGAAGAGGTGCATGTGGCTTTCCAAAATCTGAAATGAATTCCAGCACTTTTGCACCAACAGCATTAACCTACATTCAGATAAATTTTAGAACAAGAAGTTTAATGCATAACATTTTTCAAAAGTAAAACTTGAAGCATTGGTTTGCAAATGCTCCTAGCCCAGGTTTCTCTCATAAGATTCCAATAATAAACCTCAGTTTCAGGATGAAACTGCTAAAAAACCATAGAACTTCACAGGATTCTAAACTATCTATACTGAGAATCAGATTGGAATACTTGCTACGTGCCTATGCAACCTTCAAAATAAATGACTTGAATCTAGAATCAGCAGCAGCTGGTCCAATGATATATATATTATATATACACATGGATTTACATAACTTCTCAAAAAGACTCAACTGATTAGCAATTGTAGTAGTACCATTGGGAAAATTTTCAGTAGTAATGACTCAATCTCTTAAAATTTACCTCCTCAAGAGTCACTGTTCCAGCAATAGCAACCAAACTCTCATGTCCTTGCCTCTGGTCCATCACTATGTGACCAAGAGCATCACTCTCCATAATGAAATCCAGGTTATCCACAGATGACACATTGTCAATCATAGCTGCCAGCTGTTCACTATCTTTAAGCAGTGCATCCAAATAGCGGGAGAGTTCACCTTTTGTGACACCAAATTCCTTAAGTCTCCGAACCTGGAGTGTACAAAATGCGCCATAAGAAACAAAAAAAAGTTGAAGTAAGCAGTAAAAAACAGGGAGACCAGGAATATTGACCATCAAAGGAGACCAAGATTAGTAAAAAGCTAAAAGTTTACTCAACAGGTATGTATGACATTGAAGAATATGGAATCTGTTCTGTGTTTTGGCCCAATCCCAAATGCACATATTTACATTTCTAAATAAATACTAAAACCAGAGCCAAAAAAAAAAACAATGACCATACAGACCCTAAAGTCCAACAGGTTAAACCAAAAGGTCTGAATGCCAAAGCAATACGAACAAACCTCTTGAACAGCAATTTTAATTGCACTATGCCAGTTTCTTGGTTCAGCAGTAACGGTAAGTGTTGTTACAGTGCAACCTTCTCTTCCAGAATCACTATGATCCAGCTCCACTGAGGTGAATGGTGGATCAGAACTCTGGAATGATTCAAAAGTTAGCCAAGAGAAATGCTACACAATTAAACAGTTAATTTGGGAAAACAAACTGGAAAATACTGAATACATAACGAGAATGAAAATTAACATAAAAGATATTCATGAGTGCAATTAAAAGAAAAGGTTAATATACAGGTGCCATTGACATTAACAACAAAAATCGTGCCACAGTGGTTTATCTAGCATACGCAGAAAACACACCTACATAATCTCCTACAAAAGATAGCTTCTTTACACGTGTTCGTTGACTTAAGGGTTGAGACGAAATGTTTTCAATACTAGAAGCAACATTCCTTAGGTTTACAACTGTATGTGAACATCAAAATTTTGATGTATATTTTCCTACGAGAAAAATAAGTGTTCTTTCAAATCAACCGAGCAGAATAATCATCCTCATACTTTGAATTTGGGTAAGTTGCATGCGCCAGTTCCCTAAATGACATTTATTCTTTAAGATTTAACAATTAAAAATTCATTGATAATTACAGAGGAAGTTTAGGTAAGTGAACCATCAAACCTTGTATCTGGTATTAATACGGAAATGTAGAGCCGAAAGAAAAATCCTCTTCATCAGCACATTACGCAAATCAGCATAAGTTTTAACCTTGTTCACCGGAATCTGCAAGGAGTAGCATTCATTTGTAACAGGCGGAAAATAATGCAGAAAGATTGTGCTATCAGAAGCTAAGGTTTCCAAGAAGCAACATAGGAAGTTAATCATTATTACTGGGGCTGGGAGGGTTAGCATGTTTGTAAGGAGGGGTTCAACTTGAGCCCAAGAAAAATGACAGGATAGCAAGCTTATCAGCTAGGAATAAAATAATGTATAACACACCTAGAACCACAGGTCCAAGCTATTATGGTGTAGCTTTAACTATTTGGCTAGTGAATGCCTATTAAGGTATGACCCACTCCCAAGCTATTATGGTATATGCAAAGTACACAAATCTGCAGTGGAGTAGCACTCTCCACATTTATACATGCCTCTGAACCGTATTCCAAACCAACTCATCCTTACACACTTATCAAAGACAATCATTTTCAACATCTCATATCCAACCTAACTTGGATAAGCTTTGCTTGATGCTTGATCAGAAGGCACAAATAGTATGACTTTCAAAAATCTGTGACATGATATCAACCTATTACAATCTGATCATCAACAAACAGGTTTAAGTTGCTGAGACAATTAATATTGCTCATTAAATTACCTTGCAAAACATATTAATTGAGAAATTCTGAAGCAATTCGTGCTGAAATATCTGAGGTGGCTTCGAAGCATCGTTACTTCCAAGAAGGGACCAGTTATGCTGGACAGGAGGGCGAACAGCGTGTCTTTCCTTTTTTACTATTTTCGGTTGCTCCACAGAACCAGATGCTTTGTCGTGAGTTAAATTACCAGCCATACCCACTGTCATCTTTGGAACAAGGAAACTAGCCATTGCACTAAATGCACTTGGTTTTGGTGCAGGGGGAGTAGCTACTTCACTTTCCACACCAGTTTGACCAAAGACATTCTGTACAGACATCATGACTCAAAACTTTTATAAAGATGTATGTGTATATAATATATAGAAGGCAAAACCTTACAGCACAAAATGAAGAAGATCAAATGTTCCATGACAATCTTGCTATCTATCCTTGGGTCAAAACAAAGGGGAACATAAGCAGTAAAGTAACAGATAATTAACATACTTCGATATGGGAAACTGTCTTTGGGATGTTATCAATATCCCCCACAACATATAACGTGGCATTTGCAGGAAAGTACCAACGTTCATGGAACTTCCTAATTTTATCTGCATCCCATTTCTTAATTTGATCTTCCAGTCCAATCGGGAATCGTTTGCTAAGCTTGTTCTCAGAATGTAAGTGTTGTAACAACTATAATAAAAAGAAAAGGAAAAAACATTGTCAGGCCAACATAAATGCAAAGAAAAAGTGAGAATAGCATAATACTATAACATTGCACTTACCTGACAATCGACACGGTACTCAATAGTGTTCATCATCTGCAATTCTGATAATATAGCTCGCCTTTCTTTTTCAACACGGGAAGCTAGAAACTTTGGGTGAAAAGCAATCTATATTGCATAAAATTTCATATTCAGAACCTTTATAACCAATGTCCACTTGCAAAAGGATATAATCAAACTCATGCATCATGCACATCAAAATCTGATACTGGATAAGGTTAAGCAATAAATTAGCAAAAGCAGCCAGCTGGAATTGGAATGTGCTACTCGTACCTCATTGAGGGCATCAAGAACAACAGGTAGTAATTCTTCATCAGAGTCCTGTAATATATGAAATTTTCAAATTATGTTTAAAATTTTTTATCAACATACATGCAAAAACAAGAGGATACTGTTGAACAAACCTACCTTTGTACTAGTCGGTGAATGAATGTGAAACACCGTATGATGAAAATCAGTGTAAGCATTTGATCTCGCTCCCGTTCCAAGAAGTTTCTCTCTCTTCTTACTTCCAAGGAATGCAACATGTTCAATCATATGAGCAATTCCTTGTTCATCATCTTCCTCATCAATTGATCCAGCATGGATTTCCATGTGTGCCTCAAACCTAATACAATGTTAAGGATTGCATCATTAAAACTCGACTCAAATGCTAGAAGCAAGAAAATAAATAAATGCAAACCTCTATCCAGCATAGGGATCAAGAATATCTTGAAAAGTTAACACTGGCAGTTTAATGTCGAGGTCATCATACAGACATCATTGCTTCATACAGCCATTTTCACAACATCACACCACTTCAACCATTTTAAACAAAACAAAAATATTAAAATCTCTGCTTAATTTTCAGTCAGAAGAAATTAAGTGTTTTCAATTGTTTACATTTACTCTAGTGCATATCATCATGTTGTAAAAGTTATAATATTAGAGGATTGCTCTAAAACCAATATATGCAAGAAATCTTCCTTAAAGAATATAATTAATTCATAAAATATAGAACTTCATCCAGAATTAATAAATATTAACTGCCAAGGAATGTAAAGAGATACTGTAGCAGCCATTGGGTCGGTAGAAGAAATTCAGTGCCTGTGCACAGTGAAAGGCAAGTACTAACCTATTTGGAGGAACTTTGTTGGGCAAAATTAGGTATCGGAGACCATTTCTTAGTTGTCCTCTGTGAAGTTTTGGGTGCGATGGCAATTCTGAACCCAAGAAACGCTCAAATTCAAATCTCTCAAGCTCGGGATCCAATAATTCAAGACCCGGTTTTTCTAAAATACCATCCGGCCATGTTGTGCTAGCAGCATGTGGCTCTTCTGGACCAACAGTTGCATGCGGAACATAGAGTTTTTTAACCTGACATTCAAACTTTCAAAATCATCCACATTTTACAATCATAGTACAACAAAAGCAGAATAATGGTCAGCAAAATTTCTCCCATAAATGTATAAACAACATTGCTAACAAATGTTGTAAGCCAATATGAATACCACAATTTGAATGAATTGATGGAGTAAGTCTCAAACTTGTGACATAAGATTACAAATACTAATAAATAACTGAAAAATTGAAATGCAAATACTCGTAACATAAATTGCTTCAATACCTCAGTTGCAGAGTCATCTTCACCCTTCTTGCTCAATACATGAAATGCAGATTTGTCAAAGAATGCTCCCGTTCTGAATCTATAACCATGAACCCCTTTCTGCCGAGGATAATGGAAACAAGAGACTCGTTCGCGGCCATCAAAGAAGCTTCTCGTCCCAGATGGAAACCTTTTCTGTGCATTCTATCAAAGGAAAAAAAATGTGAATTTTCTCTATTAAATAAATAAATAAATAACTCGGAAAATACTACATACGATAAATGCTAATTCAAACCAAGCAAGAGGCGTTTCTAATAAACAGCTCAAAGTGTAAATGACATACATTCTACTTCCGCCTAGGCTATCTATAAACACATACAACCTAAACAATCATAGAAATGAAGATTCAAAATATAATTCACTCCATTTAAAACATAATTTTACCACAATTCAATTCAAACCCAACAGAAAAACATTGAAAGTTAGGCAAAATAGATAAGCCCAACTATATAAATCAAACACCTTAGCACTGGTAACGTTGGCACGAACCCTGCGATGCCTATCTGAACGCAAAGTAATAGTATCTTTCCTCTTATGATATGCCCAATTACAATTATGAACAGTCAACAATGAAGAAGATGATGCTGCTCCGGGAAGGTCACGGTGGACGATTGACTTAACGGGAACTGGAGCAAATACCAACGGCTTCGCGTTGAGTACCGGTGAAGTGGTCTGCATAGTATTATTATTCTACAATTAACTGTGTTCCCCCCAAAATAATCGGAAATTTACAGAGTCTAGGGTTTATGTGTGGAGAAGGAAGAGAAGGGGAAGTGGGTTTTGGTTTTCTTTTGGGTATAGCCCGGTTTATTAATTTAACGGCAACACAAAAGGACCGGTGGGCCGCGGGGGGTGGCGGAATAGGCAGTGTAAAAGGTGGTGGCGGTTTAGCCAAATGGCGCAGATCTTTTCCTCTTTCTTCTTCACAAAACAAAAAGAAAATATCTCAGGCGGTGATTTTTCGTTTTAGTATATATTTTTCTTCCTCTATAAAAATAATATTTGCAACAATTTTAGGTCAAATATAGTAAATAATTTCTTTCTAGACCCTCGAATAATAACACAAATTTTAAAATTAGTGTCAAAGCTTTCAAACTTTTGAAAAGGTTAAATATTGCCTATTTTTCTTATTTATTATTTTTAAATTTAAAAAATAATCAGAGCATTTTGGTAAAAAGTGAAAGAAAAAATAATAATTTAAAAATAGTGAATAAGAAAAAGAGACTATATTTGAAATCTTTGGTGTCAAAATAATTAATAAATTTTGAAACATAACACTTGACCCTTTCATAAATTCATCTAACATTGGAGACATATTAATGAAAGACTTCATTAACTTTAAGAGAGCATGAGAACTAAAAGATATCAAGAAAAAAAGGCTTAAATGTAGTTTTGGTCCGTTATAATAAGGGTAATTTCACTTTTGGTCTTTTTTAATTTTACATGTACACTTTTGGTTTCATAACTTTTTTTTATTATGAGTTTTCGTCATTTTTTACGAAAAAGTATAGAAGATAACGGATTAATTCATTTGATCGCTAGTTAAACCTATTTTTTTCTTCAAAATGATTTGTACCATGATGTTTTCAATCCATTTTATAACTCAGTTCCTCATGAATGTTCAATCCATTTAAATCGACTTACAATTCAAAATGACGGTCGAAACCTTAAATGGGTTGAACATTCATGAGGATCCGGATTATAAATTCATTATCAGAAATACGAAATTCATTATCAATATGTTGAGTTGGAATCTTTGAAATCATACTTGAATCATGTTCCCTTCTAGCAGAGGTGGTAAGTTTGCATGCATGAGAGTTATGTGCCTTAGAAAGTTGTTTATCAGGTACTATGAATTAACATTATGTAAAATTAAAATTAATAAAGGCAATGCGCAAGGGGGTTTCACAAGGTGCAAATTGCACACGACTTGGCGTCGTGCGCAATGCCTGGAGAAAGAGAATCTTCATGCCATTATCAATGTCCAACATCAATCGCTTCATCTCTTCTTTTAAGTGTCTCATTAGAATCCATCAAATCTCTAAATGAGGCCGCCAACGAATGTACCCTTAATTTAGTCTGTGTATTCCATGCTAGCACAAACTTTCGAATATCATAGCAGTAGTAAGCAACTCCGTGGAATCGTACCAGAATGAAACTCCGGCGTCTCTGGACATACTCCAAGGTGCACATGTCCTCTGCAGTCTGAATCCTCCATATGAATCCTCTGCTCTGATTCATGTGAGTCCATGGGCAAGAGTATTTTAGCGCCTCAAGGTAATCATCAGTACCTGGTTGGACATGCTCTTAAGCATGTGAGATTGTACCTTTCACCAGTTGGATCATGTACTATAAAAGGGACTGGGGCAGCTAATGAAAATTCTTAGATGCTTTTTGTTAATCAGCTTATGTTCTTTTTCGTTTCTTCTTCTTTTATTGTATTTTCATATTTTGCCAAATCTGAGATCTTCACAAATACCAGTACTCACACATTACAGCATGGAGATCAGGTTCTTGTTAAGTCATTTTCTCTGCAAAATTGAGTAAATGCATGATTTTTAAGGGCTAAACTGTTACATTCTTGCCATTTTTTTCTGCCTTTTGATCAAATTTTATGTTTTTTACGAAATTGAGCAACAATTCTTTCTGGGTTATGATGTTGGTTGATAATAATGCAACATTCGTTTTGAGTTAAGATGTTGGTTGTTGATAAATTAAAGTATTTCTGATGTGATATTAGCGTTTTGATATGGTGTTTGATATGAAATTAGATTCGAGAGGATGCCACCGAGACGTCGGAAACGTGGCGGGATGGTTCGGAGGAGCTCCCTACTGACCTAATCTCCGATATATTAATGAGGTTGGACGTGAAAACTCTGTCCAGGTTTCGATGTGACTGCAAAACATGGAACCAAGAAATATCTAGCCCTCGTTTCATCAACATGCACTGCCGCCAATCCATATCCAGAGGCCTCTCCGACCTTCTTTTTATCAAAACATCCACCAACTCCTTGTTGTGGCCCTCAGAATCAGCCTCCTTCGAATCACCTGGTCTATCACCATCTTGAGCCCCCTTATGCAAATATGACCACTGCAACTCATTATCTGAAATTTCAAATTCATTGTCAATCTGTTAAGTTAGAATCTTTGAAATCCTGTTTGAATCTATGTGGAGACATTCTTTCTAATTTGTACATCCAAAGAAATAATTTATGAATCACAACACATCTCCATTTAAATATATTTAAATATAAATTAGTATTCCCCATGAGTGACGCGCCTCTCCGGCAATTTTTTTCCTACAACTAGGTGTACAAGTAGGATGGTACACATAGCAGATTTTGTATATAAAACATCTCATTAAATGATGTTTCCCAATTTCTTATGTTTCCCAATTTTCCAATTTCTCAATTTCCTATGAAACATCTCATTAATTTTTACTATGTGTACAGATTTTTATAGTACACTTAGTTGTACAATATAAGTATTGCGCCTCTCCATTAAAAAAAAAAAAATTGTCTACTAACGCTCGTGCTTTTTTTTTCTAGGATATATAGTATAATTTTCTATTCGGGCACTCAATGCAAAAGTTTCTAATATTTTTAGAATATTGCCCCGCCTTATAAGAATACATAATGAAAAATATTTCACAAACTAAAATATAATTAAATTAAAGTTTCAAAGTAGTAATTATATAACGTGGATGTGAATTTATAATTAAAAAATTATTATTTATTGATTAATTAATATATATATATATATATATATATTCTTACAACTCAGCCGGCTAACCCTATTAAACTACTCATATTTTTAACTTTTTGTTAAATAAGATTAAGGAAAAATCAATATCCGGCTGCTGATATTGGCAAACCAGAAATTAGCCTCCAATCAAATTTAGTTTGATCCTACAAAATTATCCCTTATCAATAAATTTATTTATATTTATCTATACAAATTTAAAATCCTTCCCACAACTATCTCCCCTCCACCACGGCCACAGCACTTTCCCAAGGAGTTCTTCTGATAACAGACTTCAAAGCCAAGCCAAACATAAAATTTATGGAGAAAAAACTCAAATTCAAAGCCAAATTCCATAAATAAAATTTTAAAATGGAATCGAGCCCGGAAGCTTTCCGGTCAATTCGCTTTTCCGACCAAACCTTTAACAGCTATTTCTTTCAAAATCCGCTCCGGCGAGGTTCGAAAAACAAACCCACAACATCCGTTTTAAAACTCAACAAAATTCAACTGAAAAAATCGATCTCCTCCTCAATATTATCGTAGTTTTCTTCCTCGTCTTCTTCTGGTATCGGTTCATATAGGTAGCTAAACGTGTTATTCCAATCAGGCTCATCAGCGGCCTTTGAACTATACGAATACGAGGTTTCATAACTTCAGAAAAAATTAATCTATAATTTAAAAGGGCTTTTGTTATTGTGAATTTCAAAGTGGATGTATTATTTGTTTTGGAAATTTTGAGGATTCTATTCCGATTGTCATAGTCACAAGTTGTAAATTATTCTATGGGAACCCCGCAACCATTTGTTTAAAATCCAAACGAAAACAGCTAGACAGCCAGAAAATCAAAACCATTTCTTTCGAAATCCGCTCTCCAAAAACAAACCCACAACATCCGTTTTAAAACCCAACAAAATCCAACCAAAAAAAATTGATTTTTGAAATTTTCGTTGGAAAATAGCCAGTAAATTCCCTATGCCACTCAGTTCGTGATGACGGTGACGGAGGGGGAGATTTACTGTGCGACGGCCATGTAGCGAAGGTGGTGGTGGTGGGGAGGATTGATTGGTGATGATATTTATCATTTGTATATAAATGTAAATAAATGAATAAATGGTAAGAATAATTTGTGAGATCAAAATAAATTTGCTCTAGAAGCTAATATAAACTTTGACAATATCGTCAGCCTATCCTTAATCACACTTTCCAAACAACTATGACCAATATTGAAGGTTATAATAGTCCATCTGTTCATATTTAGTTGCTTTTATAATATATATATTATTGTCATTATAATATTTTGTATGAATTTTTTTTATTATTATGGAGACATTTATACTTGATTTTCTTATTTTACCCTTTACTTATGTATTTAGCACAACTACTCTAACTAAAATAGGATAATTATTGCTTCAAAAAATATATATAATTATTAAGAGTCAGTTTACGGTGGTCCTATAGGAGTAGGATGAATTTTACTCCTACTAGCGCTACAGTAGCGCGCTACAGTTTTTTTTTTTTTTTTTTTGACTCACAGCCTTTTTTTAAAAATTCTTTTTTAAAAAAAATACTTTTTTTTTTAAAATACTTTTTAAAAAAAAAACTTAACAAGTGAGATCAGATCAGGATTATATAGACATCAGATCAGCGAATACTTGACATCAAATCAAAAGACTATAGATATCAGATCAAGAATATAAAAAAAATCATACACTAGAACTAAAACATACTTAACAGTGAGATCAGATCAGGATTATATAGACATCAGATCAGCGAATACTAGACATCAGATCAACAGACTATAAATATCATATCAAGAATATAAAAGAAATCATACAGTAGAACTAAAACATACTTAACAATGGAGATCATATCAGGATTATATAGACATCAGATCAGCGAATACTTGACATCAGATCAACAGACTATAGATATCAGATCAAGAATATAAAAGAAATCGTACAGTAGAACTAAAACATACTTAACAATGGAGATCAGATCAGGATTATATAGACATCAGATCAGAGAATACTAGACATCAGATCAATAGACTATAGATATCAGATCAAGAATATAAAAAAAATCATACAGTAGAACTAAAACATACTTAACAAGGGAGATCACATCAGGATTATATAGACATCAGATCAGCGAATACTTGACATCAGATCAACAGACTATAGATATCAGATCAAGAATATAAAAGAAACCATACACTAGAACTAAAACATACTTAACAATGGAGATCAGATCAGGATTATATAGACATCAGATCAGCGAATACTTGACATCAGATCAAAACACTATAGATATAAGATCAAGAATATAAAAGAAATCATACAGTATAACTAAAACATACTTAACAAGGGATATCAGATCAGGATTATATAGACATCAGATCAGCGAATACTTGACATCAGATCAACAGACTATAGATATTAGATCAAGAATATAAAAGAAATCATACAGTAGAACTAAAATATGCTTAACAAGGTAGATTAAATCATTATTATATAGACAGCAGATCACAAAATAGTAGGCATCAAATCAACAGACTATAGTTATCAGATCAAGAATATAAAAAGAGATCATATCATACAACAAAAACGTCCATAATATGTATCATAATATCTAAAATTATTTAATTATAAAATAAATAAAATGATAATTTAAAAATATTTTTTTTATAAAATTCAAAAACATTTAAAAAAATACTGAATTGTTTAGAAAAAAAATGGACGAAAAAAAGTTTCAAAGAGGAAGGCAAAAAAAAAAAAAAAGCCAAAAATAACAAAAGAAAAGAAGACTACTGTAGCGCGCACTGTAGCACGCTACTGTAGCACACAACTATAGCAGTAGGAGTATAAATTACCAATTATTAAGGATGTAAAAGTAATATAAAATCAAAATTTTGATACTCTTTGGCTGTTTTTACTTCTCGTATTTTAGTTTAAAAGACAAGTAAATGTAGACAAATGAAATATTATAATATTATTTTTTTTATTGAACTACTGCATTAAAATTTACAATAATTAGAGGGAGTTACGTACCAAAATCTTATAGCATGGTTGACATATTCCAATTATTTATTTATTTATTATTATTTCATTTTGCTTTAGTTTATTTCATGTGTGTTGATTTCTATAAATTCAGACCAATTTTTAGCCCAAATCATTCAAAACACAATACACAAATGGCTTCCTGGGGACGTATTTTCGCAATGCTGTTCATCTTCTTCTTAAGTGAGTCTATTAATTATTTTCATAATTATTGCAATTTATATTTTTGATTTAGATGAGCAAAATCCTAAATTTTGATTTAATATTTTACTCTGTAAAATTGTTATATATTCGTACGATTCAGTTTCATTTTTATCGGAAGAAGGCGAAGCAATAAAGAAGGGACAATATTTCAAGAATACGAGAAATATTTTGCAAAATGAATATCATTGCAACATATATGATGACAGTCTCTGCAGAGATCTTTGCAAAAACGACAATGCTGTATGTTCTCCGGAATCTTTTGACGGCGTATCTGGCATTTGTAGCTGTTATGGGAAGTGATACTATATTATTATCGTTGTACACTTATTCCGATGTGCCACTTTTCGAAATTGAAATCTCGTTTATAATATTGAAAAACTAATGTTATAAACAAGATTTTAATTTTGAGATAAATAGAGTAATATGGAATTGGTGTTCAGTACAAAAGATCGGGATAAAGCCGATTTTATTGAATAAAAAACTAAAGTTTGAGTGTGTAATATTATACAATTAAGATCTTAATCATTACTACTTATGAATCTCGTTTATGCAGTGTGTTATACTCTAATCCTCTTTTTTTCTCTCTCGTTACTTAGAGTTTGAATTATATAAATATATATAAACTATTTTCTCGGTCAATTAAATGGACTTGAATATGAAGGAAACTGGTCCAACCCGATGCTGGCAGCCCAAAATGCGAGATTCGGTCCATTCTATTTCCTATGGATTTATTAAAGTATTTTAAAAAGTGTGTGAAATTATTATTATTCAACTTGTAAATCTTAAAATCGTTTATACATAATGATAAAATGTAATATAAATATTTTTAGGATAATAATTATAATAAAAGTAATAGTTTGCATTTTTAGATTCTTAATCGGTCATTTTCATCATTCACCATCCAGGTTTACTATTACTATCCCCTCGATGATTTTGTCATTAAAATTCATATATATATATATATATATAACATCAGAAATTTTTTTGATCGTTTAAAGGAAATTTGGGCACTTTAAATTAATATTTGGTCATCTTTTCGAATAACCAAAAAAATGGTTTGCTGTCAAGAGTGTGGCTGCAACACCACCCTACATACCAATCTTTATGTAGAAATTTTAAATCTTTTTACGCCTCAACAAATGATTCTTGATTGGAAATTGTTAAAGATAAATTGCCACGATGCCGTCTTCTGGGAATAAATAATGAAAAAATATTTCAAAAATTAAAATATAATTAAATCCAAAGTAAAGTAGTAATTATATAATATGGATGTGAATTTATAATTAGAACAATAATTATTTATTGATCAATGATTAATATATATTCTTACAACTCAGCCGACGAACCCTATTTCTACATACAAAGTACTCAAATTTTTAACTTTACGAAAAAATCAATATCCTTGATGGCTTTGTTCATATTTATTTACCGTATTAACATATTTTTTTGTTATCGTACGTATCGACATTTTAATACAATTTTATCCTTGATTTTTTTTTATTTTACCTTTTACTTATGTATCTAACACAACTACTCTAATTAAATTATGATAATTATAAACGTATAAAAATAATGTAGTGTCAAAATTTTGATAGTTCTTTTACATTTTTTAACAGGAGCAAAGCCACCCAAGGTTCGGGCAATAAATTTTATAAATATTAAATAATAAACATTTACAAAACTCTTTTATGAGTATTCATATTTTGAAAATGGTATAAAATGAGTTCATTATTAATTGCAAATGTAATAAGTTTGTATGCCAATGGATATACAATGTCTCTTTTTAACTTCACAAATTATCCGGCAAGATTTTTGATTTCTTTCAAATCTGCAAAATTTTCACTAGAATACACATCCATAAAATAATTATCAAGCTCTGAACCTTAAATCTTTAGAAAAGAACAAGCAATCAGAGATCGTACCGGGTAAATATCGCATCATAACGGGTACTGAGCCCAATCTACTGACACAAGTTCCTTAACTTAACAAAGGGTGGCAAACCGAAGCAACAAAAGTAATAAATGCCTGTTGTAAACTAGCTAACTTGGCTAAGTAATCAGTTGTAGCATTTGATTCTCTGAAAATATGAGTAAGATGCAAACTAAGATATCTCAACAAAGGCTAAATCCAAAGGATAAAATTTGAAGAAAACTAGAGGATATCAAAAACTGGTGCAGATGGGCTCATATCATTATTTTCCTCTCTTTTTCCCTTGAAATATAAAAAAAAAAAAAAAAAAAAAAAAAAAAAAAAATTGGAAGCATACATAATGCTCATATCTTCAACAACAACATTATTTGTCAAAAGTTTTTCCGACTCTCTCCCTTAGTTTTCCCATTCTATTCTTCAGGTTCCTTCCATCCCTCAATAAAAATGGTCGAACAAATTATAATTAAGTAAAAAATATGTTTAATTAACACGGTGCAATGAGTTACATTGTTATTTTCTCAATATTTTTGTTAAAATTGACAAAAAATAGTATTAAAAATAATTAAGCGATATTATTTTGGTCGACCAAAATTTAAGAAGGACAAAGTAATGCACCTTCTATTGCAATGGACAATAAAATATTTAAACCTGATAAATTCAATATATTAGACTAATAATTCTATTAATAATTAATATAGTTTAGATTAAACTATATTTTTTGTCCTTTACATTTGATCAAATAATTTTTTTGGTCCCTTATATTTTAAAATGATTTTTTTGTTCCTTACATTTAAAATATATATTATTTAGTCCATATTATTGATTCTGTGTAAATTATATCAATTCTAATCATGTACAGTCTACTAGACATTCCTAAATAAATAATATAACCTTCTAAATATTAATCTAACTATTAAAAAATTTTAAAATTTTAAATCAGACGATTAAAATTTATAAATAATTAACCCGAAATCACTAAATAGAGACGAATCGTTTCAAATTTTCATAACGTGACTTAAATTTTAAAATTTTTAATGTATACACTGATTTTTAAAATATTATATCCTTCATTGAAAAATTTTTGTATACTACTCATAAATAAAATTAGGACAGTTTAGATAAGGGTAGTGTTATATTGCGCCACCCTTTTTTCCAAAAAAAAATATTTATTTTGTTAAGTATCGCTCTCTTAATTCTTATTTCTCATCCCCTTAATGTTTATTTTCCGCCCCTCCTATTATTACCTAATTACTCTTAATTAATTTATAAAAAATTTTATGAGTCTCTTTTTAATCTACCAAAAATTTATTACAATTATGATTAAAGTAGCATAGATGAGCGAAATTATAAATAAAATTTTTTTGGTATTTTTAGTAAATTGATTAAGGGTATTTAGGTAATTTAATATATTTTTATATTTAAATATTATGGTTGGTATTTATTAATTTGTCAAGAATAATTTAGGTATAAAAGAGACGCGAAATAACAAAATAGAGGGGCACAAAATAGGCCTTCACTTTAGATAAAATAAACATTACAAAGACTAAATAGCACATTTTTAAAATGTAAGGGACCAAATAATGCATATTTTATATGTACAGAACTAAAAAAATTATTTTAAAATGTAAGGGACTAAAAAAATTATTTGACTTATAAGGACCAAAAATATAATTTAATCTATATTTCTTAATATAAAAGTTATTTAACTCTATATATAACTCATGCTTTTCTCATCCTATGAAGTTATTTTATACTTTGTAACATATAACTATTCACATAGAAAATATATTATATAATGTTTTATTTTAAATGTAATACAAAATTAAATCCCGCCCAAAAAATACACCTAAGTCTCCATGTGGAGACATTCAAGAACAAGCAAAAAGAGAAATTATTTTTTGACATATTCCAAGTGTTTTTTTTTTTTTTTTTTTGAATTTATTATTGTCTCATTTTGCTTTGGTTGACTTTCATGCGTGTTGATTTCTATAAATATCGACCATTTTGTAGCCCAAAGCATTCAAACACATTACGCAAATGGCTTCCTGGGGACGTATTCTTGCAATGCTATTCTTCTTCTTTTTTATACTCTGTAAGTCTCTAAATTATTTTCATAATTATTGCAATTTTGTTTTCAATAATCATAATAATAATATATCATATAGACTTGATTTTTGATTTAGATGAACAAAACTTGAATTTGGATTTAATATTTTACTCTGTGAAATTGTATATTAATACGATTCAGCTTCATTTTTATGGGAAGGAGGCAAAACAATGGGAAAGAGAGAATATTTCAAAATTACCAGAAATCTTTTGCAGGGTGGCTTTAATGACTTCTGTACATGTAACTTCGATGGTGACTGCATAACTACTTGCAAAAACAACAACGCTAAATGTACCTTCGATTCAAAATTTGAAGTTAGCGAGGATGGCGCTTGTGATTGTTGTTACCGTTTTTGAAGATCCTTGAGATAAAAAATAAAAAAGAAAAAGTATTTGATTGTTGTGAAATTTTACATTATATTATTATCGTTGTACACTTATTTTGATGTGACACTTTTTTAAAATTGAAGGATCGGGATGAAAAATATTCCGATTTATTAAATACAAAATTTAAATTTGAGAGTGTAATATTCTATACTTAAAATCTTAATCATTACTAATTATAATATCGTATACGTAGAGTGTCCTATATTCTAATTTTCTTTTTTCTTTTTTTCCTCTCGTTATTTAAAGTAAGAATTCTATAGACATACAAACTATTATCCCAATCAATTAATAAATGGACTTTAATATGAAGCAAACCGTCCAACCCGATGTTGGCAGCCCGAAATGCGAGATTTGGTCCATTCTATTTCCTATGGATTTATTAAAGTATTTTAAAAGGTGTGAAATTATTATTATTATTTGACTTTTAAATCTTAAATGATTTATATATAATGATAAAATAGAATATACAGATTTTTAGGATAATAATTATAATAAAGGGTTAATGAGTTTTGCTTGTAAATCAAATACTTACCGGAATTTTGAAAATTTTGAAAAATCCTTTCTATTAACTAATTAATTGTTATATTGACACTCTCCTTAAATTAAATACAAATATTTAGACAAATTTATCTTATAACTCGAAAAGTTTAATTCCAAATGCCAGATTCTTCACTCATATCCTTTAGATACGTTAGGAATCCTATTCGACAGGAAAAAAGAATGAGCCGCCACACAAATTGCAAAAAATAGGGAAGGTTTAGTATAGTTGCTGAAAACTAATTGAAATTACAGCCATGGGTGTCCAGACTTTGTGATAACGAGAAAGAAAAGAATAAACCACCATCATCCCCACCCTCTCAAAATCAATTAAAAGAAAAAAAAAAAAACAGGAAATAGATGTTTATCTAACTATAGGAGGGGATTTGATTTATAAAAAGTTTAAGGGTTTTTTTTTTTTTTTATATTAACCCCATAATAAAAGTAATAGTGTTGCATTTTTACATTCTTAATCGGTCATTTTTTCATTGTTTTTGGATTTCATCATTCACCATCCATGTTTACTACTACTATCCCCTTGATGATTTTGTCATTGAGATTCATATATACAATATATATCGTCAGAAAATTTTTTATCGGTCAAAGTAAATTGGGGCATGTTAAATTAATATTTGGCCAACTTTTTCGAATAACCACCAAAATGATTTGCTGTCAAGACTGTGATTGCAACGATTGTAGAAATCCTAAATGTGTTAACATTAAGGAGTATTTGAGCTATAAAAATGGTTTAACAAATTATGATATATCATAATTAAGTAAAAAATATGTTTAGCTAACGGTACAATGAGTTACATTGTTATTTTCTCAACATTTTAATTAAAATTGACAAAAAAATATCATTAAAAATGATTAAACAAGATTATTTTGGTCGACCAAAATTTATGAAGAACAAAAGTAACCACTTTCTATTGCAATGGATAAAATAATATTTAAACATGATAAATTCAATATATTAGACTAATTATATTAATAATTAATATATTTTAACATTATAAAAGTTAGTTAACTCTATATATAACTCATGCTTTTCTCATCCTATGAAGTTATTTTATACTTTGTAACATATATAACGGATCCGTATACTGTATGGCTATAGGAGTATAATTCATCATATTCTTACAGTAGTGCGCTACAGTACACATTATAGTTTTTTTTTTACGCACAGCCTTTTTAAAAAAAATACTTTTTTTAAAAATAAATAAGACAGTAGATATTAGATCAGCGGACAACAGATATCATATCACAAATATAAAAGAAATCATCTCATATAACTAAACCATACTTAACAAAGGGGATCAAATCATGATTATATAACCATCAGATCACAAAATAGTTGAATTGATATGATATTATGTTTGGATTGATCTGATATTAGTTCTATGTTGATATGATATGTTTTCAGTTTATTATTTTGAATCTATATGTATTGTGGTATGATATTAATCTTTAGTTGATGTGATATTAGTTATGCATTGATATGATATTAAGTTTGTATTGATCTGATATTAGTTTTATGTAGATATGATATGTTTTCAGTATATTGTTTTGGATCTATATGTATTGTGGTATGATATTAGGTTTTAGTTGATGTGATATTAGTTATTCATTGATATGATATTAGTTCTATGTTGATATGATATGTTTTCAGTATATTGCTTTGGATCTATATCTATTGTGGTATGATATTAGTTTTTAGTTGATGTGATATTAGTTATTCATTGATCTGATATTACATTTGTATTGATCTGATATTAGTTCTATGTTGATATGATATGTTTTCATTATATTATAATGAATATATTACATAACAATAGACATCAGATCAGCGGACAATAGATATCAGATCAAAATGTAGTAGACATCAGATCAACAGATTATAGATATAAGATCAAGAATATAAAAGAAATCATACAATAGAACTAAAACATACTTAATAAGGGGGATCACATCATGATTATATAAATATCCGATCACATAATAGTAGACATCATATCAACAGACTATAGATATCAGATCAAGAATATAAAATAAATAATACAATAGAACTAAAACATACTTAACAAGGGAGATCACATCATGATTATATAGACATTAGATCACAAAATAGTAGAAATCAGATCAACAGACTATAGATATATGATCAAGAATATAAAAGAAATTATACAATAGAACTAAAGCATATTTAACAAGGGGAATCAAATCATTGATTATATAGGCATCAGATTACAAAATACTAGACATCAGATCAACAGACTATATATATCAGATCAAGAATATAAAAAAATCATACAATAGAACTAAAACATACTTAACAAGGGGATCAAATCATGATTATAAAATAGTAGATATCAGATCATTAGAAAACATATATCATATCACATTATATAAAATTAAATAATTATAAATAAATAAAATATTTTTTAATCATTTTTTTAAAACAATTCAAAAGTGTAGAAAAAATTATTGAATTATTTTAAAAAACGATGAAAATTAACTTCAGGAAAGAAGGAAAAAAAAGAAAAAAATTCCATTAAAAATGATAAAAATAATATAATAATAGAACCAAAGAAAGAATGAAATTGACTCCAAAAAGGGAAGAATGAAATTCCATGTCGGCCAAAGGCGCCGCGCGTCTGACCCAACTTTAAAAAAATGACGCGCATGTTTTTCTTACCTAACAATTAATTATTTTGAGACTAGGAGTAAAATTACATGGTGGTTCTATAAGACCACCATATAAATTACCACATATAACTATTCATATAAAAAATGACCAGCGATATTGGCAAAGTAATTTTTAGCTCACAAAGCATAAGTTGTTTTTTTTTTTTCCCAGTCAAACACATTTGTTATATTTTCTTTTTCCTCATATCTCTCCCAAAATTCGTTCACTTTCATAATTTACAGTTTTATCTTTCTATCATGATATAGAAAGATAAAACTGTAATAATAAAATGAACGAACTTTTGGAGAAATGAGAAAGAAAAAAAAGGTAAAAATGTATTTAACTAGGAAAAGGTATTATGAGAAATAAAAATAACTTTTGCTCTGGCAATTAAAAATTACTCTGGCAATATCGCTGCTCATAAAAAATATATTATATAATGTTTTATTTTAATTGTAATAAAAATAAATAAATCCCGTCCAAAGAATACTCCTAAGGCTCCAAGTGGAGACATTCAATGACAAGCAAAACGGCAACCGATTAAGAAGAATACTAGCACATCATGTTTATAGACTTACACAACTGACCAAAAGACAATATGATTTCAAATACATATTTTAAATAAATATATTTTGTTAAGTACAAAAAAAAAAAAAAAAAAGATTATTTCCAAATAAGTTTTTGTCCTGCCAAACAAAAGTTTTAATTTACAAACAAAAATATTTTTTTCGAAAACTTATCGATAATTAATGTACGGAATCATCAAGATAAGGAACTCGGGCACAGAAGTTTCATAGTATTCTTAGAATATTGTCCTTCCTGTATTGACGATGCTATCTTCTATGAATAAATAATGAAAAATATTTCACAAATTAAAATATAATTGAATTCAAAGTCTCAAAGTAGTAATTATATAATGTGGATGTGAATTTATACATAGAATAATAAGTATAATTTATTGATCAACTAAATATTGTCAAGTCAACCCTAGCAGCCACGGTGTCCTTATCTTCTCTCCTAAACTCAACTCTCAAAAAATATTTTTCTTCCACAATCTTCCCATCACGAGATGATGTGGAAATAAATTTGTTAACCATTTTCATTTTATTATTTTTATTTCGTCATCCAATAAAGGGGGATTATCCCAAATATTTATTTTTTTTGTCCTTCAGTAGATTCAGATCTACTGGTAATGTATTGGTCGTGAATTCGTTAATGGTGTTCGTTGTTATGATGACAGTTTCGTTTGTGAAGTTCGTTGGACTGATAGCGGCATCATTGACGATGTTCACTAGTTTGATCCAAGAATATTCAGTCATCATAGATCTAATTATTAGATCTATATTTTAAAGTTTTTATCAGAAAATTACTGATGTATCCTTGTTCGAATTAAAATTTCAGCATGTGATATATCCACCACTTAATATGGTAGATTTATATAAGTTTATCCGTAATTTGTATTTCTTTACCTGTATTTTTTTTTGTCGCTGAACGTTTTCCAGTAAATTAATATATACATATTTTATTTCAAAAAAGTATAATTTATTGATCAATTAATTAATATATTTTCTTACAACTCAGCCGGCAAACCCTATTTCTACATACAAAGTACTCAAAATTTTAACTTTTTGTTAAAATAAGATTAATGAAAAGTCAATATCCTTAATTACACTTCCCAAACAACTTGACCAATATTGAAGGATATAATAGTCCATCTGTTCATATTTAGTTGCCGTTATAATATTTTTTTATGAGGTTTTTTTTATTAATATGTTGACATTTTAGTACAATTTTATCTTTGATTTTCTTATTTTACCCTTTACTTATTATGTATTTAACACAAATAGGATAATTATTTATAAGGGTATAAAAGTAATATAATGTCAAAATTTTTATAGCTCTTTCCTATCTTTAATTCTCGTACTTTAGTTCTCGTATTTTAATAATTCTTTTCTATATTCTCGTACTTTCTATTGCAATGGACAAAAAATATTTAAACCTGATAAATTCAATATATTAGACAAATTATATTAATAATTAATATATATTATTATTATAAAAGTTATTTAACTCTATATATAACTCATGCTTTTCTCATCCTATGAAGTTATTTTATACTTTGTAACATATAACTATTCACATAGAAAATATATTATAAAATGTTTTATTTTAAATGTAATAAAAAATTAAATCCCGTCGAAAAAATACTCCTAAGTCTCCATGTGGAGACATTCAAGAACAAGCACAACGAGAATTTATTTGTTGACATATTCCAAGTTTTTTTTTTTTTTTTTTGAATTTATTATTGTCTCATTTTGCTTTGGTTGATTTTCATGCGTGTTGATTTCTATAAATATCGACCATTTTGTAGCCCAAAGCATTCAAACACAATCCGCAAATGACTTCCTGGGGACGTATTCTTGCAATGCTATTCTTCTTCCTTTTGATACTTTGTAAGTCTCTAAATTATTTTCATAATTATTGCGATGTAGTTTTCAATAATCATAATAATAATATATCATATAGACTTGATTTTTGATTTAGATGAACAAAATTTGAATTTGAATTTAATATTTTACTCGGTGAAATTGTATATACGTACCATTCAGCTTCATTTTTATCGGAATGAGGCAAAGCAATGGGAAGGAGACAATATTTCAAAAATATTAGAAATCTTTTGCAGGTCGGTGACGAAAATAACTCCTGTACATGTGTCTTCCCTGCTGACTGCATACATATTTGCAAAAACGACAACGCTAAATGTACCTTTAGTCCATTATTTGATGTCAACGACGATGGCGTCTGTGACTGCTGTTTCCCTTTTTGAAAATTCTTGAGATAAAAAATAAAAAAGAAAAAATATTTGACTGTTGTACACTATATTATTATCATTGTACATTTATTTTGATGTGTCACTTTTTCAAAATTGAAAGATCGGATGAAAAATATTCTGATTTATTAAATAAAAAATTTAAATTTGAGAGTGTAATATTCTGTACTTAAAATCTTAATCATGACTAATTATGAATATAGTTTGTACTATATTCTAATTTATTTTTTTCTTTTTTTCCTCTCGTTATTTAGAGTAAGAATTCTATAGATTTACAAACTATTCTCTCAATCAATTAATAAATGGACTTGAATATGAAGCAAACCGGTCCAACCCGATGTTGGCAGCCCGAAATGCGAGATTTGGTCCATTCTATTTCCTATGGAGTTATTAAAGTATTTTAAAAAGTATGAAATTATTATTATTTAACTTTTAAATCTTAAATGATTTATATACAATGATAAAATAGAATATACAGATTTTTAGGATAATAATTATAATAAAGGATTAATAAGTTTTGCTTGTAAATCAAACACTTATCTGAATTTTGGAGAATTTCAAAAAATCTTTTCTATTAACTAATTAATTGTTATATTGACACCCTTCTCCATTAAAATACAACATTTTAGACAAATTTATTTTATAACTCGAAAAGTTTAATCTCAAATGCCACATCTCCACTCATATCCTTCAGACACGTTGAAAATCCTCTTTGACAGGAGAAAAGAATGAGCCGCCACAAAATGGAGTTGTACAAATTACATAACCCACCATCAGTAAATTATTATCTGTTATTGGTAAATTATTGTATATGATTTTTCATTTTGTTGCTTTATTTTTACAGTAAATTTGAGTTGAATTTGTTCTCCATGAATTCAAAGTCAAAGTAGTAATTATATAGTGTGGCTGTGAATTTATAATTAGAATAATTTATTTATTTATTTATTGATCAATTAATTTATATATTCTTACAACTCAGCCGGCGAACAACTGCTATTTCTACATACAAACTACACAAATTTTTAACTTTTTTTGTTAAATAAGATTAAGATAAAAATCAATATCGTTAATTGCTATGTTCATATTTAACTGCCGTATTAATATATATTTTTGTTATCATATTGACATTTTATTACAATTTTATCCATAATTTTCTTATTTACCCTTGACAAATGTATCTAACACAACTACTTTAATTAAAATATGATAATTATAAGGGTATAAAAGTAATATAGTGTCAACATTTCGTTAGTTCTTCTACATTTTTTAGTTCTCGTATTTTAGCAAAAAGGACTGTCGAATGCATTTATTTACCAAAATATTAGAGCATCGATGACGTATTCCATTTTTTTAATTTTTAAAAAATTATTTTCTCATTTTTCTTAGGTTGAATTTCATGTGTGTTGAGTTCTATAAATTCGGACCATTTTTTAGAGCAAAGCATTCAAACGTGGCTTCTTGGGGACGTATTCTCCCAATGCTATTCTTCTTCTCCTTAATACTCTGAGTCTCTTAAATTTTTTTTAATAATTTAGTTTTGTTTATTTAGATGACCAAAATCTAAAATTTGAATTTAATATTTTACTTTGTAAAATTGTATATTGGTGCGTAGTTTTATGTTTATCAGATGGAGGCGAAGCAATAGAGGAAACACAATATTATTCAAAGAATATCAGAAAACTTTTGCCGTTCGGGAACGATTGTACATGTATTCTACCAGATAGTACATGCCCTAATATTTGTGGAAACGTGGAAGCTAAATGCGTGGATCGTCGACATGCGCCAGAAGGCATGTGTGATTGTTGTTTTAGCCATCAAGTAATACGACATTAGCGTTCGGTACAAGAGATCGGCATAAAGCTGATTTATTGAATAAAAATCATAATTTGAGTATGTAATATTATACAAATTAAGAACTTAATCATTATAAAAAAAAATTGACTTGAGTTGAAATAGGTTTATGTAATTATAAAAACGCATGTAAAAAAATAATTTTACATTGAAATGATGAAAATTTAAAATTTACGAAGCGGGCCGACCCAGTTCGAAGCTGGTTGACCAAATTCAAAACGGGTCAACCCGAGTTGAAATAAGTTTGCGTGATTATAAAAATGCATGTAAAAATAATTTTGTATTGAAATGATGAAAATTTAAAATTTATGAAATGGGTGAAACCGGGTTGAAACAAGTTTTTGTGATTATAAAAATAGATGTAAAAAATAATTTCACATTGAAATGATGTCAATTCAAAATTAAAAAAATGGGTCGATCTAGTTCAAAATAGGCCGATCGAGTTCAAAACTAATCAACCCGGTTGAAATAGATTTTCGTGATTATAAAAAACATAACTAAAATTAAATTGCCAAAATGCTTTTTTAGTCCCTTATAATTGGGTTTCTCATAACTTTTGATCCCTTAAAATGGATAAACTAACTATGGTTAGGTCAATATTAAAATTTTGGATGTCAAAGTTAAAATTTTTGGTCAAACCGTTAGTTTATAAAAAAATCTGTTAAGAGTGACCGAAAGACTTAATAAACTAATGTTTGGGGACTAAAAAGACTCCCGTAAAATTATAAGAGATCAAAAGTGAAACAAAACCAATTATAATGGACCAAAAAATTATTTTCACCTACTAATTATGAATCTCGTGTATGTATTGTGTAATATACTCTAATTCTTTTCTTTTTCCCATGAATTAGAGTATGAATTTTATAAATATACAAACTATTTTCTCCGTCAATTAGATGGGCTTGAATATGAAGGAAATGGATCCAACCCGATGTTGGCAACCTGAATTGTGAGATTCGATCCATTCTACATCCTATGAATTTATTGAAGTATTTTAAAAGGTGTGTGAAATTATTCTTATTTAACATTTTAAATCTTAAATTGTTTCTATATAATTATAAAATAGTATATAAAGATTTTTAGCATAATAATTATAATAAATAATGAAAAATATTTTTTATAATATTGTCCCTTCTCCGTTTCGCGATGTCGCCTTCTGAAAATAAATAATGAAAAATATTTCACAAATTAAAATATAATTAAATTCAAAGTCAAAGTAGTAATTATATAATGTGGGTGTGAATTTATAATTAGAAGAATTTATTTATTTATTGATTAATTAATTTATATATATGAAAAAAATATACAATTGGTCCTATATAATAACCCTCTTACACAATTAGTCCTACACGTTTGAAACTCGACAAATTTAGTTCTAAATATTTTTAAAATTTACACATTTAGTCTAACTTATATTTTTTAATAGAATTTAACGATTGATTCATCAATCGTTAAGATTTATGCAACGTGACGGTCACGTAGTAGCAACATGACTTTTATATGGCATGTGTTGTAAGGTGTAAAATCTGTTAAATTGATATAATACAACTTAATTAAAATATTTATGACTAAATTTATCAACTTTTAAAACGTAGAACTCAATATGTAACAGAATCATCATATATGACCAATATCATATATATTCTTACAACTCAGAGGACAAACAATTGCGATTTCTACATACAAACTGCTATTAATATATTATTTTTGTTATCATATTGACATTTTAATACAATTTTATCCATGATTTTCTTAGTTACCTTTGACATATGTCAACTACTCTAATTAAAATATAATAATTATAAGAGTATAAAAGTAATATAATGTTAACATTTCGACAGTTCTTCTACGTTTGACATATTTCATTTTTTAAAAAAATTTATTATTTATCTCATTTTTCTTGCCGTGAATTTCATGGACGTTGAGTTCTATAAATTCGGTCCATTTTCTAGAGCAAGGCATTCAAACCGCAAATTATACCATATTTACTCCTAGGAGTATGATATACCTACCCGGTTTCATCCCATAACCACCATCACAACCTCACTTTTACCTCAATAACCTGTCGAAATTTTAGTTCCACCTTCTTTCCCTCGCTCAAGTTCACTTCTCACCATACCCCACGAAAATCCCATCAATTCCTCATCTTCTACGCACTTGAAAATGGTAATGGTGGCGGTGGCGGCGACAGTGGAAACGCCGGAGGAGGAGGAGGAGGAAACGCCGGAGGAGGGGGTGAAGAGAGATGAGGAGATGCAGGGGAAAGGAATAAGAGAGAAGCAATCATGGCATTGGCTGAGGCTGGGAGATCGTTTGACAGCATTCCTAAGGACTTGGCAGCGGCTGTTGAGGTAGGAAAAATACCGGGTTCGATTGTTTCCAGGTATTTTGAGTTGGAGAAGTCTCTCATGCTCTGGTGGTTGCTTAATTTTGGTGGGTTTAAGGAAAGGTTACTAGCTGATGATCTTTTCTTGACAAAAGTTGGCATTGAGTGTGGTGTCGGAATCTGTTGACAAAAGGGCAGATCTTTCTCTTCTCCATCGCCACTCCCGCGACCTTCCCTTTTTCATTTTTTTTTTCGCAGCAGATCTGATTTCTCACCTCTGGGTTCCGTCAAAATCTTTGGGCAAAATGGCAGATCTAAAAAAAAATAAAGAATCAGGAACTTCCATTTCTTACTTTTTGTTTTTTTTTTTCTATTTTTATCTTGTTGTGGCTGCCAATTTTTTTTGGAACGATAGATCTCATTTTGCGGTCTTTTGCTGCTTGTTATTTTGGAACGATGGAGGGAGACCGACGATGGAGAGGGAGAGAGGGAGAAGATTGGCGATAGAAGAAGATGAAGCGGCGGTGGAGGGAGGGGATTGGCGAGAGAAAAAGAAGAAGAAGATTTCGTTAGCGGTGGTGGGACTGCAGAGGCCACGGTGGCAATGAAGGACCTGGAGTGAATGGGGTGCAAGAAGGAACTTAGCAATAGGTTAGTGGGCTTATGTAAACTGGAAACGATAGCTTATGTAAACTCGAATGTGTACTTATGTAAACTCAAATGTGTTCTTATGTAAACTACTTATGTAAACTGAGGGTTTTGAACTTGTTATGTAAACTGAGGGTTCTGAACTCGTTATGTAAACTGAGGGTTCTGAACTACTTATGTAAACTGAGGGTTCTGAACTCGATATGTAAACCGATGGTTCTGAACTACTTATGTAAACTGAGGGTTCTGAACTACTTATGTAAACTGAGCTACATAAGTTCAGACGTGGTGCTAGTTGAAGTGGGCATCATTTTTGCCTTTTTTTTTTTTTTTTTGCTAGGAGTAGAAGTGTACTTTTACTCCTAGGAGTAGGATATACCAACTGCATTCAAACATGGCTTCCTAGGGACGGATTATTCTCCTAATCCTATTCTTCTTCTTCTTAATACTCGGTAAGTCTCTTAATTATTTTCATAATTTATATATATTTTTTATTTACATGACCAAAATCCTAAATTTAGATTTAATATTTTACTATGTGAAATTATATATCGGTATGCAGTTTCATGTTTATAAGAAGAAGGCGAAATAATAAAGGATGCCCAATATTATTTAAAAAATATCAGAAAACTTTTGCTGTCCAGGCACGTGTGATTGTTGTATGACGAAGCAAGCTATACGGCATTAGTTTTTTTTTTTTTTTTTACGGCATTAGTGGTCAGTACAGAGATCGATATAAAATTGATTTATTAAATAAAAAATTAAAATTTGAGTATGTAACATTGTACAATTAAGAATTTAATCATTACTAATTAATTATGAATTTCGTGCATGTATGGTGTACTCTACTCTAATATTCTTTTTTCTTTTTTTTCATTATTTAGAGTATGAATTTTATAAATATACAAATTATTTTCTCCCTCAATTAGATGGACTTGAAGGAAATCGGTCCAACCCGATGTTGGCAACCTGAATTTTGAGATTCGATCCATTCTACACATCCTATGGATTTTTTAAAATATTTTAAAAAGTGTGTAAAATTTATTTAACTTTTTAAATCTTAAATTGTTTCTATATGATTATAAAATAGTATATTAGGATAATAATTATAATAAAAATAATAATAGTAGGAAAAAATTCATCTTAAAAGTATTTTTCCTTTTCAATATTTTTCTATTGAAGCTTTTCTCATTCCTTTTTATGGAACAAGATGATGCGAACAGCAAACAATTCCACTTTTTAAATCTGAGAAATGGATTATTGGAATTGGATTAGAACCAAAAGTAAATCTTAATTTTAAAACTCTTTATATAGTCATTGTGTATACAAATACAAATAAAATTATTTTATCGAATAATAAAGGTACATCTAGCATTTAATTAGATTTGTATCAATGCTACTTGTATTTTAGATTCTTCATTTTTGGACATGCCTCTCTTCCTCTATTTTGTAGGGTTTTTTTTTTTGGATTTTGTCATTCACCGTCCTTTTTTACTACTCACCATCTCCCTTAAATGATTTTTCCTTGACATTTTTAAAAGAGATTTTTTTTTATGCAATGAATGGACCACTTTTTCTGCATTTGACGTCCCTTTTGCCTAGTTTTGGCTATCAACAAAAGAGGGAAGGGAGAAAAAATATTGGCCATCTTTTTGTCTGGGTACGAAAACAGAACCATAAAACTTATTAATTCATCATCCGATATGATTCGAATTTAGAACATTTATACTTCCAAGTGTCCAATGTGATTCAAATTTATAATCTCATAACCTTCATAATTCTGGGTGAAATATGTCAACCATTAAAAAAAAAAATCATTGAATAACTAAAAAAAATCATTTTACGCCTCAACAAATGATTCTTGGATTGGAATTGTTGCCTAAATGGTTATCTGTTGTGGTAAATTGTTGTCTTTGATATTTCCTTTTGCTGCTTTTTATTGACAGTAAATTTGAGTTAAATTTGTTCTTCATTGATCCTTAAGCCTTTAGCAAATTACGGCAAAGGGACGCCCGTAATTTCTGGATAGGATGGATTCTTGAATCTCCATTGCCGGAAGGGAGGGAGGAGAGGGAGGTGACCGGAGGACGGGTTTGCAAACGACGGGTGAGGGAGGGGGTGTAAATGAAAAGTGAAAGAAGGAGATGATTATTTTGATAATTAAGGTGGGTGATAAATAGGAAATAAAGGTTATTTAAATTTTTTTGATATAATAAAAGAGATTATTGTCTGATTAACTAGAATTGACAATACGAGAGAACTCTCCCCCTCTAGAATCATAATTCGACCATTGAAGAACCTCCATCGGGGCTTTTGAAAATTCGATATACCCCTCATCAATTTTTTCCACCAAAAGAGCAATACAATCAGTTGCGAAATTACCCTATTTGTACGCTTTAACTCCACATCCTATCTTTCCGCAACCATCCTTTCACTCCCTTCACCAAATTGCTGTTAATACCAGCTTCAAAAACTTCCCCCTTAAGGAGCTTAATTACTTGTGAGCCTTTGGGAGCAGCAACTCCAACGGATTGATGGCATATTTCTCCCTTACTATTTTTTTTTTTTTTTTTTTTATAACAGTATGTCAATCTTGAGTTTGGTGTCGGGGTCATTTTCGACCCTTCTTGTCATGCGAAATATGTTGTAGAAGTTTTTGTCTTAATATTTTGATCCACAGGGAAGTAGATTCTTGTAACAGTCCCAACCCAATTTCATAATTAATGCCGCATTAATAGCACGTTGATTTTTTAAATTAACGAAACAAATGTTATTTTTATTTTATTATAATTTTTCTTTTAAAAAATATTTTCTTCTATTTCATTAAGAATTTTACCATTAAATTATAATAATTATAAAGTTAAAAAAATAAAAATCTATATAAAAATATAATACTATATATAAAACAATTCATCTTACCTCTAATTTGGGGTAGAGATCTTCTCTTACATTTGTATGTGATATTTTTATTTATTTATATATATATTGACAATGTGTAGACTTTATTAATTATTTTTATTTTCATAATTTATATTTTTTATATGTCATCGATGCTCTAATATTTAGTAATTAGAATGTGTCACATGTAACAAAGAACGTGAGCCCTCTAAAATGGCTCAGTATAATTTGCCCTTCTGAAAATAAATAATGAAAAATATTTCACAAACTAAAATATAATTAAATCCAAAGTCAAAGTAGTAATTATATATTCTTACAACTAAGCCGGCGAACAACTGCTACATTTCTACATGGAAACTACTAAAAATTTTAACTTTTTTGTTAAATAAGATTAAGGAAAAATCAATATCCTTAATTGCTTTGTTTATATTTAACTGCCGTATTAATATATATATTTTTATCATATTGACATTTTAATACAATTTTATTGATGACTTTCTTATTTACCTTTGACATTTGTATCTATCTAACACAACTACTCTAATTAAAATATAATAATTATAAGGGTATAAAAGTAATATAGTGTCAACATTTCGTTAGTTCTTCTACGTTTTTTAGTTCTCGTATGTTAGCAAAAAGGACGGTCGAATGCATTTATTTACCAAAATATTTGAGAATCGATGACATATTCCATTTTTTTTTTAAAAAATTATTATTCTCTCATTTTTCTTAGGGTGAATTTTATTTTTTTTTTGTTGGGGGGGAGGAGGGAGGGATTGAGTTCTATAAATTGAGACCATTTTTTAGAGCAAAACATTCAAACATGGCTTCCTGGGAACGTATTCTATCAATGCTATGCTTTTTCTCCTTTATACTCTGTAAGTCTCTTAATTATTTTTATAATTTAGTTTTGTTTATTTAGACGATCAAAATCTAAAAGTTGAATTTAATATTTTACTTCGTGAAATTGTATATATGTACGTAGTTTCATGTTTATCGGAAGAAAACGAGGCAATGAAGGAGGCACAATATTATTCAAAGAATATGAGAAAACTTTTGCAGGTCATCTACGAATGTACATGTGGTGTCGATAGTGACTGTTCTTTTTTTTGCGGAAGCGCAAACTTTAAATGTAGGATGAATGTTGGAGATGAAGGCGAGTGTGATTGCTGTTTCAAGAGGAATCAAGCAATACGACATTAGTGTTCGGTACAAGAGATAAACATAAAGTCAATTTATTATATAAAAAATTAAAATTTAAGTATGTAATATTATACAATTAAGAACTTAATATTATTAACTAATTATGAATCTCGTGCATGTATTGTGTACTATACTTTGATCCTTTTTTTTTTTCTTCTTTTTTGCTTTCATTATTTAGAGTATGAATTCATACTATTTTCTTTGTCAATTAAATGAACTTCAACATGAAGAAACCCGGTCCAACCGATGTTGGCAACCTAAATTTTGAAATTCGATCCATTCTACTTCCATTGGAATTATTAAAGTATTTTAAAAAGTGTGTAAAATTATAATTATGTAACTATTTTCTCCGTTGTCCAAACTGTGGCTGCAACACCACCTCCACATACCAATCTTTATGGATAAATTTTAAATATTTTAACGCCTCAACAAATAATTATTAGATTGGAATTGTTGAGTAAATTATTATATGTTGTTGGTAAATTATTGTCTTTGGTCTTTCTTTTTTACTGCCTTTCATTAACTGTAAATTTGAGTCGGATTTGTGGTCTATTTCTTAAAAATGAATTTTAGTTATAATAGCACATAATTTAATTTTTTTAAATAGAATATATATTAATTTACTAAAAAACGTCCAGTAACGGTTGATAAACGAAAGATACAGTCGAATAAACACAAATTACAAATATAATTAGCATTATCATTGTTGTGTTTATTACCAACAAACCTATATTATATAGATCTACCTTATCAACTACTTGATATATCACATGACAAAATTTAAATTCGAACAAGGATAAATTACTAATTTTCTGATGAAAACTCTAAAATATAGATGTAGTAATTAGATCTATAATGATTGAATCTTTTTAGACCAAACCAGCGAACATGGTTAACGACGCCGCTACCAATCTAACGAATTTCATCAACAAAACTGCCGTCATAACAACGAACACCATCAATGAATCCGCGATCAATACACTATCAGTAGATCTGAATCTATTGAAGGACAAAAGAAAATAAAGATTGGGGTTAATCCTCATTTATTAGATAACGAAACTAAAAACAAGAAAACAATAACGAGAAACATATTTATTTTCTCTATCCTCCAATAATGGGAAGATGGAAAAAAAATTTTTGTTTGGAAAGTCGAGTTTAGGAGAGAATAGAGGAGAATTTGGGGGGTTAGGGTTTTTAGTTTGGTTAACACATAATTTAAATTAGAAATAAAAAAGATAAAAATATAGAAATTATCAAATTTTATGAGAAGGAAAATAATTTCTCCAACCTTACCTTTGGTATCCATTTCTTCTACCCGGACGCACCCAGTTTTACTACCATAGAACTTGTATGAATTTCCTAAAATTACATACATTTTACATTTAATGAAAATTCGTATCAATCTCATTGATTCATCCATTATATCTAGTTAGATTACATTCATATATTTACATGCAACTATAGATAAGAAACACCAAACACCATAACATTTACAATGTTTTAGCACATTTCAAGAAAGTATATATTTTTTCAAAATAATTTTATGGGTTACACCTAGATGGGGTTAACCACGTTGCATTGAAAAATTAAATCTAAACAAGTTTCCTTACTACAGTAGCAAGACGAGGTATTGAACGTTTATGTTATTGCAAAACCACCTAATTTATTGTCGCTATTTCGATTTAGTTAATTTTCGAAATAGTCGTATAAATTTTTTTTTTTACAACAAACATGATAATAGAATTAGATATATTTTCTATCTAAAAGAATATAATACAAATTACAAAGACAAGTATATGGAGACAAATGAAATATTATAATATTTTTTTATTCAACTATTGCATTGAAAATTACAATAGTTGTAACAAGTAATTCCAATTTTTTGTTTAATTTATTATTCTCTCATTTTGCTTGACCTTGGAGGAACCATTTGTGATTGTTGTAAGAGTTGACACTGCGTTATTATCGTTGTATATTTATTTGGATGCTTTATTTTTTAAAATTAAAATTTTGTTTATAAAATTAAAAAATTAATGTTATACATGAAATTTTAATTTTAGTTATTGACAGTTTGCAAGGATTAGAGAGATGGAAATGGTATTAATTAACATAATTTTGAATTGATTTTGTATCAATCAAGATAATCATTAGATTTATTAGAATAATTATATTTTGAAATTAATCAAAATAATTTTAAATTAATTTTGTATTCATTAAGATAATAATTAGATTTATCCAGGATTATCATTAAATCTTAATAACCTGTAATTTTTTTTGAATGAATAAATTGCAATATTAATAATTTTTTAAGATAATATTAATCATATTTAATTATAACTTTTGTCTTAGTTGCTTATGTACCCGTCCCATGCAATTTTTATAAAAATTTAATTGGAAGTCTAAAACATCTTATTTTTTAAAAATATATTACTTAAAGTAAATGGTCATTTGTTATCTTCTAAATTGACTGATAGAATCCGAGCATTCAATCTAAAATTATTGACAATAAATAAAGATATTTTTAAATTATTCATAGATAAGTTCTAACTCACAACATACTCTACCTCAAAATACAAAGCAACCTCGAGAAGCAAATTCTTAACCACAACATACTCTAGTTTCAAACTAAAAGCAAATCCTAAACCATAACATATTATAGTCTCAAACTATGTGTAAACAAAAAGAATATACTGTCAAAACATAACAGAGGAGTTAAATGCAATTTTTTTTCATATATTGCGAGAAGATAATTCAATGGCGGATTTTTTTTGGCAAATATGGTACGGAAAGGGGATACAGTTTCTTTTGATAGTCTTCATGACATGACGGTCAGATTAAAAGGTCTTTGTCTGCTAGATTCTCGGGTACTATGGGATTGGGTATTGATGTAAAATTGATGTAATCTTAACACAATTAACTATATTGCTCAAAAAAATAAATTTAAATAAGAGAGAGAGTTTTTTAAAAATATTTTTAATAAAAAAATATAATAATATTTAAATTAAATAATAATTGCCTCCCAAAAAATTTAAATAATAAATGTTTCTTAATTTATGTACAAAATTTTAAATTTTTAAATAAAAATAATCATAAAGAGTATTTTAGACTCCAAATTTGCAAAAGTAGATGGTTTTAAGGATGATAGTTATGTTTTTTCATACACAGTATTTTTACATTATAAATCTAAAGCATCATAGTTAATTAATTGTATATAGTTTAAAATTACTTTAATATTATGAATATCTAAATGACTGTTATTTTCTTCTCTAACTAATATAATCATCTTATTTGTGAATAAATTATTCTTTAATTTATGGATTGCTTTTTGAGCTTGAAAAAGTCAATTCCTCCCGCATTTGTACTTTGTTCAGTTGTGTTTTTGAAAAAAATTCAACCACATTATAAAATAACCAAAAATTAATTAATTTTTTAATACAAAGGAGACATAAAAATGTAAATGAGTCGACCCTGGATAGTTTAAGAATGATAGTTATGTAATTAAATAGACATTCATAATATGCTTTAAAAAAAAAAAAAAAGACTTTGATAATACGAAACCGGCCTTTATGTTTCGACCTTTTCATATATTCTTTCACATTTTCTAGTTACTGTATTTTAGTTAAAAAGACAAGTAAATAGAGACAAACGAAATATTATAATATTTTTTTATTAACCTATTGCATTGAAAATTACAATATAATTTATTATTAGGTACTAAACTATTAAAGCGCCGATGACATATTCCAATTTTTTGTTTAATTTATTATTATGTCATTTTCCTTAGGTTGAATTTCATGTGTGTTGAGTTCTATAAATTTGGATAATTTTTCATAGCAAAGCATTCAAACATGGCTTCATCGGGACGTTTTCTCGCAGTGCTATTCTTCTTAATACTCTGTATGTCTTTTAATTATTTTCATAATTATTTTAATTTAATATTTTGATTTAGATTACCAAAATCCTAAAATTTGATTTTTAATATTTTACTCTGTAAAATTATATATTTGTATGATACAGTTTCATTTATACCGAAAGAAAGCAAAGCTATGAAGATGGGACAATATTTCAAAAGAAAAAAACAGAAATCTTTTGGACTTTGACGCATGTAATTGTATCCCAGGTCAAGACTGCTCTCTTGGGTGCGGAACCATCTCTATATGTCACGACGACGGCTTTTGTGATTGTTGTGAAGAGTAACACTACGTTATTATCGTTGTACATTTATTTTGGTGTATTATTTTTTAAAATTAAAGTCTTGTTTATAATATTAAAAAATTAATATTATATATAATATTTTAATTTTGAAATGAATATAGTATTATGAAATTTGTGTTAGATAGAAGAGATGAGGATAAAAACCGATTTATTGAATAAAAAATTAAAAATTAAGTGTATAATTTTATAAAATTAAGATATTAGTCATTACTAATTATGAATCTATATTGTGTACTATATTCTAATTCTCTCTTCTTCTTTTTTCTCTCATTATTTAGAGTATGAGTTTTATAAATGTACAAACTATTTCTTCCGTATGACGGATTTGAATATGAATGAAACCGGGTCAACCCGATGTTGGCAGCTCGAAATGTGAGATTCAGACCATTTTATTTCCTTTGGATTTATTAAATTATTTTTAAAAGCGTGTGAAATTATTCTTATTATTTCCCTTTTTTTAAATGACGCGTTTTTAGAAGGATTCAGACAAATTAAGAGTATATGAAATTTTTTAAACTACCCTTTCTACTTTAAAAGTAATTAAAAGATTCTTACTTATACAATAATTAGGATTAGTAAGGAGTAGATGTAGAAAAAGATATGGATCAAAAAGAAATAATGAACCGATTTGAATTATTCTCAAATTCTCAATTCTTTCCCAACAAATCAAATTCTACCATTTGACAAGATGTATGGCAAAAAGGGTTGGGAAAGGGCGGAGACAAGAAGCAAGGACGATCCTCTGTGAATACATCCAGGGTATTATATGCCGGCTATCCGTCATTGACTCATACTGGCGGCCTTAAGAGAATTTCATGAAGAAAATTTGAATGAGTGGATGAAGAGAAAGAAGAAAGAGGGGATCAAAAGGGTTGAAGAGCTTTAAAAAAATCAGTGATAATCTAAATATGGAGGAGATAGAGAAGCGTTGGAAGTTAAGTCACATTAGGAGGAGAGAGGAGATAATTATAGCAGGGTAAAATTGAAAAAAATTAGGTAAAAAAATGTAAAACGTTAAATAAAAATGAAAGAAAGAAGAAAGTACTTTTAAATCTTAAATAGTTTCTATATAATTATAAAATAGTATATAAGATTTTTAGGATAGTAATTAAAATAAAAATAGTAGTGTTATATATATATTTGATATAAGGAAGGAGACCGTAACCACTCGAACTCAATATCTATTATCTTAAACGATAAGTGCCAACTATATTTTAGATTTTTAATTGGTCATTTTTGGGCATGTCTCTCATCCTCTATTTTGTACGGTTTTTTTTTTAGTCAAACAGTCTCCTAATCAAAATGATTAGGCAGACCGAGGATTGTACCATTAATATTTCATGATCCAAAAAGGGTACATTTGTGATAGCCACCCCTGTACAAAGATGTTAAAACCACCCATGGACAAAAGAAAGGGGGGTCGCTATAGCAAAAACTTTTATCTACACAAGACTAGATCATGATTTAAACTTCTACTTACATTCTCAACATTGGAATGACATTTCTTTCAAGGTGAAGAAACCCCGCACTTTAGGGGGGAGCGAGTCAAACGAATAAAATGGAGCAGTTTGGCCTGAAGATCTCATTCTTGCCAAAAAATCAGCAGGAATATTTCCTTCTCTGAAAATATGGGCAATCACATGTTGTTTCAAGAATGCAGCATCCCCAATTTCTTTCAAGTCTTGAAAATTTCTCCATAGAAAACTTCCTTTCCCTTGAGCAATCATCTGAACCAAAAGAGCATTATCACACAGAAATCTTACTTTCTGAAGACATCTTGCATTACAAAATCTGACAGCATTCAACATAGAAAGGATTTCAGCTTGGATAGCCGTTTCTGCATTTAATGGAAAACACTCCGCATATTTGAATCGACCCTCTTTGTCTCTTAGGATGAACGATCCACCAGACTGCCCTGCTTGATTCCATGACCCATCAGTGTTTACTATCCAGTCTTCACTTTGCATATATTCTCTCCAGATTACAGGAATGGGGGGAGTGGGATTGGTTACTGGTAAATTGCATTTGAAGTGAGCAGCAACCCAACTTCGATCCTGAAGGCAAGCTGGTTTGGGACAGAAGCCTTGTAGAACCTGTTCCAACATGGTGTGGACGTCCTCAATGAGCCATTTCATCTGGAATGTTTGCCCCTCTCAATAACATTTATTTCTTGCAGTCCAAATGGCCCAAAGCAGGAAAACAGGGAGTAACTTGCGAAGTTTGGTATAAACCATACTGCCCTTGCTCGATTCCCACCATGAATGGATGAGAGCTTTTCCTGTCGCCTGACGAAGCTGAATATTGAAGAAACTCTTCCAGTGTGACCAGCTTTGCTGAGTCTTCATGCAATCAGAAAAGACATGTTGTATATTTTTTGCTTCACTGCCGCAAAAATAACATTTAGAGGGGTGGCAGTGGATGTTGAAAGCTTGCAAGAGGTCCGGGAATGGGAGAAGAGAATTCCAAAGTCTCCATACCATTACAGAGGCTTTTGGGGGCACCACGGATCCCAAATTGACTTCCTTAAAATAACATTTATTTTGGGGTTTTGTCATTCCATCATATTTACCATTCACCATCTCCCTTAGATGACACATCCTTAAAAGAATTTATTTTTTTTGCAATGAATTCTCATGTACATGTAACAAAGATGATGACTGCACCGGTGCTTGTGGAAGCAACCATATATGTGACTTGGAGAAGTCATTTGTGATTGTTATAAGAGGTGATGGTGAACTACGATTATTATCGTTGTACACTTATTTTAACGTGTTACTTTTTAAAATTAAAATTTCATTTATTATATTAAAAAATTAATATTATACACAAGATTATGTCATTATTTTCTTACTCCGATAAAAAGGTCAATCCATTCTAATTCCTTAGGATTTATTAAAATATTTTAGAAAGTTTGTAAAATTATTCTTATTTAACCTTTAAATCTTAAATTTTTATATAATTATAAAATAGAATATAGAGATTTTTAGGATAATAATTATTATAAAAATAAATTATGTATTTTAGATTCTTAATCGGTCATTTATTAATCCAATACGAACATGTAACCCCAATTGACAATGAGTGGTGGGACTTTTAAATTATTTATATAACTCACAAGTGTAGTGAATTATTGATGTGAAATTAAGGGAGCGTTTGGTTGAATTCATTGAAATCGAAATCGAAATGAATTTTATTTAGGTCAGAATGAATATGAGTTCCGTGAATTCAATATAAGCATTTGGTTTGTAAATTGAGAATGAGTTTATAATTGTGTAAAATATCTTTTGTGTCCTTAGGTAAAATAAAATAAAATAAAAATCTCCCCCTCCCACCCTTTTCTCAAACCCTAGCCACCCCTTCCCTTTTTCTCTCCCCGGTACCTCCTTTCTCATTCCCTTCTCTCTCATCGCCCCCCTTCCCTTCTTCCCCCGCCACCTAAACCAGCCCTCCTTGCCTGTCTATTTTCACAAATTTCATCACCAATTCTCCCCTTCCGACGGATATACTCCCTCTCCCTTCCTCTTCCCTTCTCTCTCCTTCCCTCCTTCTCTCCCGTCACCTCCCCTTCCCCCTTCCCTTCTCTCCCCGTCACCTCCCCTTTCTCTTCCTTCTCTCTCCCTGTCGCTCCCCTTCCCCCTTCCCTTCTCTCTCCCCGCCCTTCCCCTCTTTCCGACCACCTTTCCCGTTGTGCCAAACTCACCAGGCAACCACCACCGGGGCAGCTGGAGGAAAACAAGATAAAGAGAAAGCCGATGGAATCAAAATTGAAAACCACCCCCCTTGCCAGGTTTCGTCAAACCCATACTCAAAGGGTTTGTTTCCATTCCCTCGCCCCTTTTTTTTTTTTTTCAACCAAACACAGGAAATGGAGTAGAAAATGGGTTTATTCCATTCCTCATTCCAAAGTTTACCAACCAATCGCCACCTAATGCAATCTTAACAAAATTACATATATTTAATAACAAAGTTTAAAGAGAGAGAGAGTAGCAGATCACATAGGGAGCACTTAGGCGTACTGATATGATGTAATAGATGTTACGCATTTATGTAGTACTATGTTAGGTAAAAAAAAAAAAAAGATTTGTAATAAAAATATAATAATATTTTTAAATTAAATAATTATTATTTCTTAATTTATGTAAAAAATTTTAAATATTTTAAATAAAAATAAACACAAGAGTGTTTTAGACCGGAAATTTGCAAAACTTGATGGTTTTAAGGATGATAGTTATGTAATTAAATAGACTTTGATAATATGCTTAAAAAACAAAAAAAAGACTTTGATAATACGAAACCGAGCCACATGCTTATTCTTTCACATTTATTAATTACCGTATTTTAGTTAAAAAGACAATTAAATACAGACAAAAGAAATATTATAATATTTTTTTATTAAACTATTGCATTGAAAATTACAATATAATTCATTATTAGGTACTAAAATATTAAAGCACCGATGAGTTCTATAAATGTAAGTCTTAATTATTTTCATAATTATTTCAATTTAATATTTTGATTTAGATTACCAAAATCCTAAAATTGGATTTTTAATATTTTACTCTGAGAAATTGTATATTCATATGATCCAGTTTCATTTATATTGGATGAAAGGAAAGCTATGAAAAAAGAAAAATATTTCAAAAATACCATAAATCTTTTGCAGACTGACCCATGTGATTGTTCCTTAAGTGCTGCTGACTGCTCTATAGCTTGCGGAAACAACTCTAAATGTGACATTGAAAGAGGCTTTTGTGATTGTTGTGTGTTGATATTATGTTATTGTCGTTGTATATTTATTTTGATGCTATTTTTTAAAATTAAAATCTCGTTTATAATATTAAAAAGTTAATGTTATACATGAAATTTTAATTTTAAAATGAATAAAGTACTATAAAATGAGTCCGTTTACGGTGGTACTATAGGAGTAGGATGAATTTTACTCCTACTTACTGTAGCGCGCTACAGTAGCGCGCGCTATAGTTTCGCGCTACAGTAACGCGCAACAGTTTTTTTTTTTTTTTTTTGACGCACAAACTTTTTAAAAAAAATACCTTTTTTAAAAAAAATTCTTTTTTTTAAAAAAAAAATACTTTTTATAACAAGGGAAATCAGATCAGGATTATATAGACATCAGATGAGAGAATACAAGAGATCAGATCAACAGACTATAGATATCAGATCAAGAATATAAAAGAAATCATACAGTAGAACTAAAACATACTTAACAAATGAGATCAGGTCAGGATTATATAGACATCAGATCAACTCATACCTGACATCAGATCAACAGACTATAGACATCAGATCAAGATTTTAAAAGAAATCATACAGTAGAACTAAAACATACTTAAAAAGGGAGATCAGATCAACAGACTAAAGACATCAGATCAGCGTATACTTGACATCAGATCAACAGACTATAGACATCAGATCAAGATTTTAAAAGAAATCACACAGCAGAACTAAAACATACTTAACAAAGGAGATCAGATCAGGATTATATAGACATCAGATCAACTCATACTTGACATCAGATCAACAGACTATAGACATCAGATCAAGATTTTAAAAGAAATCACACAGCAGAACTAAAACATACTTAACACAGCAGAACTAAAACATACTTAACAAATGAGATCAGATCAGGATTATATAGACATCAGATCAACTCATACCTGACATCAGATCAACAGACTATAGACATCAGATCAAGATTTTAAAAGAAATCATACAGTAGAACTAAAACATACTTAAAAAGGGAGATAAGATCAACAGACTATAGACATCAGATCAGCGTATACTTGACATCAGATCAACAGACTATAGACATCAGATCAAGATTTTAAAAGAAATCACACAGCAGAACTAAAACATACTTAACAAAGGAGATCAGATCAGGATTATATAGACATCAGATCAACTAATACTTAACATCAGATCAACAGACTATAGATATCAGATCAAAAATATAAAAGAAATCATACAGTAGAACTAAAATATACTTAACAAGGTAGATCAAATCATGATTATATAGACATCAGATCAGAGAATACAAGACATCAGATCAACAGACTATATATATCAGATCAAAAATATAAAAGAAATCATACAGTAGAACTAAAATATACTTAACAAGGTAGATCAAATCATGATTATATAGACATCAGATCACAAAATAGCAGACATCAGATCAACAGAATTTAGATATCAGATCAAAAATATAAAAGAAATCATATCATACAACAAAAACGTCCATAATATGTATCATAATAGCCAAAAATAACAAAAAAAATGAAGGTACTGTAGCGCGTTTACTGTAGCGCGCGTTTACTGTAGCGCGTTACTGTAGCGCGCGCGGAACTGTAGCGCTACTGTAGCGGGGTAGGAGTAAAATTCATGGTGGTCCTATAGGACCACCATATAAATTACCCTATAAAATTGGTGTTAAGTGGAAGAAATCGGGATAAAAACCGATTTATTGATAAAAAATTAAAATTTGAATGTGTAATATTATAAAATTAATATTTTAATCATTACTAATTATGAATCTAGTGTATGTATTGTGTACATACTCTAAGTCTCCCTTTTATTTTTCTCTCGTTATTTAGAGTATGAATTTGATAAATATATAAACTATTTCTTCCGTCACAGATTTGAATATGAAGGAAACCGGGCAAACCTGATGTTGGCAGGCCGAAATTTGAGATTCAGGTCATTTTATTTCCTATGGATTTATTAAATTATTTTTAAAAGTGTGTGAAATTATTCTTATTTAACTTTTAAATCTTAAATGGTTTCTATCTAATTATAAATAGAATCTAGAGATTTTTAGGATAATAATTATAATAAAAATAATGGTATTTTAGATTCTTAATCGGTCATTTATTAATCAATACGAACATGTAATTCTAATTGACAATGAGTGGTGAGACTTTTAAATTATTTATATATTCTCTCCATTTCGATTTATCTGTCACTTTAAGATTTTCACAGTTCTTAATAATCGCATTTAATGAATCAGTTTCTTTCATAAAACATCTTTTTTACCTATAATTAAATAAGTTTACTAGTATTACCAAGGAGAGATTATACTCTTATAAATGACCGTAATTAATAGTTTAGTGTATGTAATTAATACTATTGATCTGAATTTGTTAATATCAATAAAAGGTTCAGAGTTTGACGATGGTTAAAATAGAAATAGTAACTCAATTTTACATCGTTTGTTTAAAAGCGTCAAATAAATAGGACCAAAAATCAAATTTTAAAGTAACAGATAAATCGAGACGGAAGGGGTAATTCACAAGTGTAGTGAATTATTTTTGTGATCTATATTTAATAACAAAGTTTAAAGAGGGAGAGAGACCGAGAGTAGTAGATCACACTGGGTGTACTTACGCGCACGGAGATCCTAAGTTCAAATCGCACCAGGAGTAGACATGATATTATGTAATAGATGTTGCGTATTTACGCAATGTTATGTTAGTAAAATTTGCCTCATTTTTTTGTAAAAAAAAAATTTGTAATAAAAATATAATAATATTTTTAAAATTAAATAATAATAATTTCTTAATTTATGTACAAAGATTTAAATATTTTAAATAAAAATAAACACAAGAGTATTTTAGACAGCAAATTTGCAAACTGGATGGTTTTGAGGATGATAGTTATGTTTTTCCATAAACATTCTTAAGTACTTTTTATATCATAAATCATAATTGATAATTAATTGTATAGAATTTAAAATCGGATGTCGTGCCCCTAATGCCTAGTGTTTCCCAAGTCCTCCCACATTTGTACGTTGTTCTCTATGTTTCTTTGACAAAAATTCAACCACATTAAAATAGTGCTTAAATATAATTTTGATTCCTTTTTTTTTTTTTTTATGTTTTGAGTGACAATAATAGTTTTCGATTTTTTTTATAACAGTTTTAGTCATTTTTTACGCAAAAATTTAGAAAATAACAGAATAACTCATTTGAACACTAGTTAAAATTAATTTTCTCTTCACCACGATTTGTAGCATAATATTTTCAACCAAATTTATTATCTGAATATCTCATAAATGTTTAATTCATTTAGGTTTTGGCCGTCATTTTAAATTATAAGTTAATTTAAATGAGTTGAATATTCATGAGGAATCAAGTCATAAAATTGATTAAAAACATCATGATACAAATCATGATGAAGAAAAAAATTAAATTTGACTAGAAATCAAATAAGTTAATCTATTATCTTATTTTTTTTTGTAAAAAATGACTAAATCTGTTTAAAAAAAAAATGGACTTTGATACGAAACCGGCCACATGCTTCGACCTTTTCATATATTTTTTCACATTTTTTTAGTTACCGAATTTCAGTTAAAAATACATTTCAATATAGACAAACAAAATATTATAATATTTTTTTAAAATTAAACTATCGCATTGAAAATTACAATATAATTTATTATTAGGTACCAAAATATTAAAGCACCGAATATATATTCCAATTTTTGTTTAATTTCTTATTTTGTCATTTTCCTTAGGTTGAATTTCATGTGTGTTAAGTTCTATAAATTCGGACCATTTTTTAAGACCAAAGCATTCAAACATGGCTTCCTGGGGACGTTTTTTCGCAGTGCTATTCTTCTTCTTCTTAATACTCTGTAAGTCTCTTTATTTTTTTCATAATTATTTCAATTTAATATTTTGATTTAGATTACCAAAATCCTAAATTTGAATTTTTAATATTTTATTTTGTGAAATTGTTTATTCATACAATCCAGTTTCATTTATACCGAAAGAAGGCAAAGCTATGAAGAAGGGACAATTTTTCAAAAATACCAGAAATCTTTTGGACATAGGGGATATTGACCAATGTGATTGTTACCCAGGTGCTGACTGCTCTATTGCGTGCGGAAACAACTCTAAATGTGATATTAATAGAGGCTTTTGTGATTGTTGTGTGGGTTGATACTACGTTATTATCGTTTTACACTTATTTTGATGTGTTATTTTTCAAAATTAAAATCTCAGTGTTAAAAATTTAATGTTATACATGAGATTTTAATCTTGAAATGAATAAAGTACTATGAAATTGGTGTTGAGTATAAGAAATCGGGATAAAAACTGATTTATTGAATAAAAATTAAAATTTGAGTGTGTAATATTATAAAATTAAGATCTTAATCATTACTAATTATGAATCTCGTGTATGTATTGTGTATATACTCTAATTCTCCCTTTTTTTCTCTCTGGTTATTTAGAGTATGAATTTTATAAATATACAAACTATTTCTTCCGTCACAGATTTGGATATGAAGGAAAATCGGGCCAACCTGATGTTGGCGGCCATTTATATAGTACAACTTCCTCCGTCCTGATTTATCTGTCATTTTAGGATTTGATTTTTGATCTTATTTATCTAACACTTTTAAAAAAACTAGGTAAAATTGAGTTTATTATTCCTATTTTAACTCTCATCAAACTCTGAACTTTTTATTGATATTAACAAATTCAATATAATAGTATTAATTACATGCACTACAATATTAATTACGATCATTGGTAAGAGTATAATATCTCATTGGTAATACTAGTAAACTTATTTAATTAGGGATAAAATAAATATTTTATGAAAGAAACTAATTCATTAAATGCGATTCTTAAGAATTGTGAAAATCTTAAAGTAACAGATAAATCGGGATGGAAGGAGTACTATAATAGTACAATAAAATTGTACTTCTACTAACTTTTTTTACTAATTTTTAGTTTTAATATAGGTCAAGCAACAATTATTAATTTTTTGTCAGTAATAAGGTCCACGTGCGCTTCCAGTGGAGGGGAGTCGAGGGGTACAATTGCTTTCGCTTCAATTACTTTACAATTGAAATATGGATTTTTCGTTTTTTTTTTTTTTTTTGTCATTTTTAATTAATCATTTAATTTATCTTTTCTTCCTTTATTTTTTCATTTTTTATTTTGAAAATAAATTTTATTTATTTTTTTATTTCAAAATTAAAAAATTAAATTTTTTATAAATTAAGAAAATTTTAATTAAAATTTTAAAATCATGTAATTAAGTTAAAATATGTGATTATATCAAAATTTTAATTTCATGAATTTTTTTTTTTGAAATTTTGTATATATAAAGTAAAATTTTGATTATATCAGTCAAAACATGAATTTATATCATGGTTTCATGAAATTTTATTTGTACTTGTCTATATAAAGTAAAGATTTGATTATATTATTGAAAACACGAGTTTATATCAAATTGAACATGATTTTATATCATATAAATCATGTATTTATATCAATATAACAAGGGGTTATATTATGTGTACAATGAGTTCATGAAATTTTATATGTATATCATTGAAAACACGACTTTATATAGAAATGTGTACAATAAGTTCATGAAATTTTATATGTATATGTCAATATATAAAATAACAATTTAAATATATCATTTGAAATACAAGTTTATATAATGGAATAAGTGTATTTATATCGATTAAAAATTGTGAGTTATACAAAAAAAAAAAAAAAAAAGAGTTTATATCACATATTTAAAACGTTTATATCAATTACTAAAAGAGTTTATATAATCATATATATCAAAAACATAAACTGGTTCACTCCCCTTGCTCTTGACACTTTCTTCCCCTCATCTTTGTGAGGATATAGTCTCTATGCTTGGGTGTTTTATCCCCATGTAAGTTCAATGCTGGAGGAAATCTAGCCTAAGTTAGAAATTACTAGTTATCGTCCCAATACTTTCCTCTTATAATATTCTCTCTCTTTCCCCCTATACATAAAATGAGACGGTAACTAGTAATCCGCCTAAGTTTTATTCTTATTGATTTAACTTGAATTTTTCACTTCAACCACAAGATTAGTTATTTCCTCGGCTTTCCCTTCGAAATACATCACCTTTTGTTTCTACTGTTTTGCTTCAATTCTGCACATTGTAGCCCTTCTCTTTACGATATGGTTATATGACTTGGAGGGCTACCACATATATATATTCCAACCACGGCTTCACCCTGCAAAACGGTGACACCAATGGAACTTTTAAGAACTTACATAATTTAACATAGTAATACCCATCAGACGGCAACCGGAAAAATTGGAATTTTAACTCCACAAAGTTTAGGAATTGGGCAGCGTTCTTAATCCGGCCGTCCGTCGCCTCAGAAACCAAGGATTTCAAGCATGAACAAACGCTGAGGCATGGATATCGATAGAGATCATTGTACACAGTGTTGCAAGGGATTTGTGCAGAGCTGATTTGTGAGAAACTCAATGATTTTCTACCAGTTTGGCTAAAATATGATTCATCAAGGAGTCCTCAACTGAAAAATGGCTCACAAGATTGCCAAGACCAAAGCGATCTTCTCCCGACGATCCAATCCAGGATACAGTAAACTACTTCTGCGGGCGTTTCATTTTGAGAAGATAAGAAACACCGGCTACAACATGTCGCCGACTGTTTGGGAGAAGAAAGAGGAAAGCTGGGCGGGAGGGAGATCGGCCAGAGGTTTTATCTAGCCAGGAAATTGAAAAGAATTAGGTATGCGTCTTCCAAAAATAAGCGTGCTTCCACGCACGTGTATGCTTCTGATCATGTGTATAAAAAGAGTAAATTATTATAATAATACTGTATATGAATTGCTTTTTATATCATAATTGATAATTCATTATATAAAATTTAAAATTACATATTGTGCCCTAATGCCTAGTGAGTGTTTGTCCTCCCACATTTGTACTTTGTTCTATATGTTTCTTTGACAAAAAATTCAACCACATTAAAATAATGCTTAAATATAATTTTGGTCCCTCATAATAGAAATAATTTCACTTTTAGTCATTCTTATATTTTGAGTGGCAACATTAGTTCCTTTTTTTTTAACAATTTTAATCATTTTTTACGAAAAAATTTAGAAGATAACGAAATAACTCATTTAATCGCTAGTGAAACTTAATTTTTTCTTCACCACGATTTGTAGCATGATGTTTTTAACCAATTTTATTATCTGGATATCTCATAAATGTTCAACCCATTTAAGGTTTGTGCCGTCATTTTGAATTATGAGTCAATTTAAATGGGTTGAACATTCATGAGGATTCGAGTCATGAAATTGATTGAAAATATTATAGTATAAATTATAGTGAAGAAAAAATTAAGTTATAATTAGACATCAAATGAGTTTATGTATTATCTTTTAAATTTTTTCGTAAAAAATTGACTACATCTGCTTAAAAAAAAAAAAAAAAACTTTGATACGACACCGGCCACATGCTTCGACCTTTTCATATATTTTTTCACATTTTTTAGTTACCGTATTTCAGTTAAAAAGACATTTCAATATAGACAAACAAAATATTATAATATTTTTTTAAAATTAAACTATTGCATTGAAAATTACAATATAATTTATTATTAGGTACAAAAATATTAAAGCACCGATGATATATTCCAATTTTTGTTTAATTTATTATTTTGTCATTTTCCTTAGGTTGAATTTCATGTGTGTTAAGTTCTATAAATTCGGACCATTTTTTAAGACCAAAGCATTCAAACATGGCTTCCTGGGGACGTTTTTTCGCAGTGCTATTCTTCTTCTTCTTAATACTCTGTAAGTCTCTTAATTATTTTCATAATTATTTCAATTTAATATTTTGATTTAGATTACCAAAATCCTAAATTTGAAATTTAAATATTTTGTTTTGTGAAATTGTTTATTCGTACAATCCAGTTTCATTTATACCGAAATAAAAAGCTATGAAAAATGGACAATATTTCAAAAATACCAGAAATTTTTTGCAGATTGGGTTGAAAGCTATGAAAAATGGACAATATGTCAAAAATACCAGAAATTTTTTGCAGATTGACAACCCATGTGTATGTTTGAAAGATGATGACTGCTCTAGCGTGTGCGGAAGAAAATCTACATGTCACTTGATAGGCTACTGGGATTGTTGTTTGAGTTGACACTATATTATTATTGTTGTACATTTATTGTAATGCGTCACTTTCTAAATTTACAGTCTCGTTTATAATATTAAAAAAATTAATGTTATACACAAGATTTTAATCTTGAAATGAATAGAGTAGTACTATAGAATTGGTGTTAGGTACAAGAGATCGGGATAAAAACTGATTTATTAAATAAAAATTAAAATTTGAATGTGTAATATTGTAACTTTAAGATTTTAATCATTACTAATTGTGAATCTCGTGTATGTATTGTGTACTATACTTTAATTATCTCTTTTTTTTTTTCTTCTTATTTAAATTAAGATTTCTATAAATATCCAAACTATTTTGGCAGCCCAGAATTTGAAATTCGGTCTATTTTACTTAAGTGGGATTATAATTATGGAAAAAATTGAAGAGAAATTAGTATTGGTGACGAAATTTAAAAAAAAAACAAAAATCAGAATAATTAAGGGGATCAAAATGCATCTAAGCTAGTAAAAAATGGCATGCATGGCATCAGTTTAGCTCACGATCGTCATGCTATAAATTAAAAAGGATCGTGATACAAATTTTAACGCAAACTCTATGAATCACCAACTGTGATGGGCTGTCCGCCGCCACCTCCGCCGAGTCTTGATCTAGAGTGCTGTCTCGCTAACATTTCCTTGACAAATACACCGCTCTTTTATCATCTCCGGCTGCCACGGCGACCACTCCACCTCCAACCCATCTTTTTGTGACTCCAGTTTTATCTTCTCCACTTGGTTATGGACAAGATGATGCTCCACCTTCCCGTCCTTCTTGCTTCCACCGCCGCCGCCGCCGCTGCTCTTTCTACCATCCATGCCGCCGGATTTTGGGGTCTGCAAAATAAATGGACCCTAGAGGAAAACGGAATTCTGTTGGTTTGTTTATATAACGGCGCACGTTTGGAAGCTTTTCTATTATTTCTTTTAATTCCTTACTAACTTTTGGGTTGTATTAAATAAATTTCCTTTTTATTATTTATCATTATTTCTTTATTAAAATGTCATACTTTCAATTTTAAAAAAATAAGTACATTTTAATAAAAAAATAAAATAGAGATATTTAACTGTCCACTAATCTTCTCTATTATTATAAAAGAAGAAAACATATTTTTCACGAAAATTATTTAATTAACCTATATTAATAAATTATTTTTCGATTTTTACTCATATTTCGTGGTAGTAATAAGTCAATTAGAAAAACATTATTAAGAAAGTAAAGAACAAAGATAATTTTGGAAATAAAATATAAATTTACCTTAAACATAAGAAGATATCACATATTTAGAAACACGCAAAAAAGGTATTATCTTCCTATAATAAGAAACAGTTATTTTCAAAGAATGGAATATATATATATATATATATGTTTATTCTTAAATAGAAGATACATGTAGAAAAGACGTGTCAAGAACAAGGTATAAATTATCCTAAAAAATACTCGAGGCAAAAGAAAAATCTAAAAGTATTTTATGAATTTATATTATCTCTATATTAAAAAATACTTATATTTGTAAAGGTAAAAATATTCTCTAAGGTCGGATTTAAATAATTTAATTTTTATATTTTCACTATCAATATATAAATCATTTTACTTTAAAATGTGTCAATCCCAGAATACATTTGAGTCTCAATTAACAACGGAGATAATATACGTTTCACACGGCACACAATTTTATGAATAATTTAATTCGATTTCATGATGGAGTACCTAACTTACCATCATCGGCTTTGATTATGCCACTAAGCATTTGATTAAGATATTACACAACTATATCAAAATTTTGTCGCATCTCTTCAATACAAATACAGTAACGAACATAATTGTTCATAAATACCCATGAACTCTTACCATTACACCATTAAAGGATATTACTATTTGTAGCACAAATTTGCTATTTGTAACACAAAAAAATTGATGAAATGCCTAAAATACCCTTAAAAATAGAAAATGTGAAATTTTCATGAAAAATCGCGTGTAATTTGCGATTGCAGAACAAAAAATCGGACTCAATATGCAATTTTACAGCGAAAAATCGGATGCAAAGTGCGAAAGTGGGGCAAAAAATCGCATAAGTGGGGCGATTTTTCGCCCCACTTTCGCACTTTGCATCTGATTTTTTGCTGTAAAATTGGAAAGTAGGTGCGATTTTTTCATATTTATAAGTTTATATAATTGTCTTGCAAACCATACAAAATCAAACTTCATTTCAGATTTTCTAAGCAAAAATCTCTCCACTTATGCTCTTTTCGGTAAGTCTGAAAGATTTTTGCTTAGAAAATCTGAAATGAAGTTTGATTTTGTAAGGTTTGCAAGACAATTATATAAACTTAGGAAAAAATCGCACCTACTTTCCAATTTTTCAGTGAAAAATCGGATGCAAAGTGCGAAAGTGGGGCGAAAAATTGCCCCACTTATGCAATTTTTGGGGAAAAAATCGCCCCACTTATGCGATTTTTCCCCCAAAAATTGGATTTGCATCCGATTTTTCGCTGTAAAATTGCATATTGGGTTCGATTTTTTGTTCTGAAATCACAAATTACACGCGATTTTTCATGAAAATTTCACATTTTCTGTTTTAATGACATTTTAGGCATTTCATCAATTTTTTTGTGCTACAAATAGCAGCCCAGACCATTAAATCCTCGATCCTTGTGCATTGATAATACCAATATCAACTAATTGTTGTTTCAGATTACATTGGGATTGGTCGGTGATTATATATTATTTATATTATAATTTACAATCAAAATTAAATTATAAGTAGATGTTTGCAAAATTGGTCTTATGCATCCATATATTAAAGACGGTCGAAGTTTCGGTTTGAAATAATTTGGGTGGCTTCCCGAAGGCTATATAACTCTGAAAATGCCGAAAATGGAATATAATCAAAAGTCGAAAGTCCCAATTTAGATATAATTTACATCGTAACAAGAAAATTCGTCATAGGATGGGTTGACCCCGTCCCTCACGGTTTAGGATAATTTTATCGTAGGATTGGGGCACATTATTGACAGATTGCAAGGATTAGAGAGATGAAAATGGTATTAATTAAGATAATTTTAAATTAATTTTGTATCAATCAAGATAATCATTAGATTTATTAGGATAATTATATTTTGAAATTAAATCAAATTAATTTTGTATTAATTAAGATAATCATTAGATTTATCCAGGATTATCATTAAATTTTAATAAATGTAATTTTTTTAAAGAATAAATTGCAATATTAATCATATAATTATAATTTTTGTCTTAGGTGCTTATGAACCCCGTAATCTCTTGACAAATGAGAGATGAGCATTAATTAGAGAGTAAATTCAAGAAGTTGATGTATTAAATGGGTTATTTGTATTTGGTTAACATATTTAAGAATAATGATCATTGATTATTTTTTAAATTAATTATGAATATCTAATTTAAAAATAATTAATAATAAATAAAAATATTTTTAAATTATTTATATTACTCAGAGTCCTAACCCACCAAAATAGACTTCGATACGAAATTTTTTTTTTTTTTTTTTTAATCTTGATCTTTAGAAGCTTCTAGATCGGCCTTCCCAATTAACCATTCCACGTCCACCGCTTTCAAACCGATTTTTTCTTATAATTACCGTATTTTAGTTAAAAAGACAATATAACAAGTAAATCTAGACGAATGAAATATTATAATTTTTTTTTATTAAACTATTGCATTAAAAATTACCATGTAACGAGTAATTTATTATTACGTACCAAAATCTTAAAGCCCCGATGACATATTTTAATTTTTTGTTTAATTTATATTCTGTCATTTTGCTTAGGTTGAATTTCAATTTATATAAATTCGGACCATTTTTAAGACCAACCAAAGCATTCGAACATGGCTTCTTGGGAAGTTTTCTCGCAGTGCTATTCTTCTTCTTCTTAATACTCTGTAAGTTTCTTAATTATTTTCCATAATTATTGTAATTTAAGTTTTTGATTTGGATGACCAAAACCCTAAATTTGGATTTTTAATATTTTACTATGTGAAATTGTGTATTATGTGTATTCGTACTGTCCAGTTTCATTTTTACCGGATGAAGGCAAAGCCATAAAGGAGGGACAATATTATAAAAATATCAGACATCTTTTGCAGTACGACCCTACGATTGTACATGTAACAAAGATGATGATTACCCTAGTTTGTGCGGAAGCAACTCTACATGTGACTTTCCAAAAGCCTTTGTGATTCTTGTGTGAGTTGACATTAGGTTATTATTGGTGTACATTTATTTTGATATGTTATTTTTTAGAATTGTAGTTTTATTTATAATATTAAAAAATTAATCTTATACATGATTTTTTAATCTTGAAATGAATAGAGTATTATAGAATTGATGTTCGGTACTAGATATCGAGATAAAAATTAATTTATTAAATAAAAAATTAAAATTTAAGTGTGTTACAAAATTAAGATCTTAATCATTACTAATTTTATCGTTATTTAGAGTATGAATTCTATAAATATACAAACTATTTTCTCCGTCAATTAAATGGACTTGAATATGAAGAAAACCGGTCCAACCCAATGTTGGCAGTCCCAAATTTGAGATCTTTATTCGGTTCATTTTATTTCATTGGATTAATTAAAGCATTTTAGAGATTTTGTAAAATTGTTTTTTTTTTTTGCTTTTGTTATTTCTTAAAGCCTCGCAAGCCCAGCGGGCAATCCCATCTTTTTGTGACTCCAGTTTTATCTTCTCCACTTGGTTATGGACAAGATGATGCTCCACCTTCCCGTCTTTCTTGCTTCCGCCGCCGCCGCCGCTGCTCTTTCTACCATCCATGCCGCCGGATTTTGGGTCTGCAAAATAAATTCACCCTAGAGGAAAACGGAATTATGTTGGTAATGGCACACGTTTGGAAGCTTTTCTATTATTCTCTCTTAATTCCTTACTAACTTTTGGGTTGTATTAAATAAATTTCCTTTTTATCATTTATCATTATTTCTTTATTAAAATGTCATAATTTTTTAATTCAGAAACTAATAAATACATTTTAATTAAAAAAATAAAATGGAGATATTTAACTGGCCACTAATCTTCTCTATTATTATAAAAGGAGACAATATATTTTTCACGAAAATTAATTAATTAACTTATATTAATAAATTAGTTTTCGATTTTTAGTCATATTTTGTGGTAGTAATAAATCAATTAGAAAAACATTATTAAGAAAGTAAAGAACAAAGATAATTTTGGAAAAAAATAATAAATTTACTTAAAATATCACATATTAAGAAACACGAAAAACAAAAATTATTCTCCTATAATAAGAAACAGAGATTGCCAAAGAAAGCAAAATATTTCTTACATATATATATGTGTTGATCCAATAAAAATAACTCATTTAATGCATTTACCACGTGAATTTACTTTATTTCTGCTCATAACTAATGTTGCCTTGCGATTTATCAAAAAGTACATTATAATTATTCTTTTAGTTATACCATATAAAAATTGATTCTTAACTTAGATTAGGTTAAACATCTTGTTTAAAAAAATAAAGGAAGTATTTTATATATGTGAATTATTTGCAATATAATACTTAATTAATTGAATATTTTTTATTAAAAATATTATCAGAAAGTTGCAATAAGGGAAGGCATGGAGCAGAGTAATTTATATGGTGGTCCTATAGGACCACCATGAATTTTACTCCTACCCTGCTACAGTAGCGCGCTACAGTAACGCTACAGTTCCGCGCGCTACAGTAAACGCGCTACAGTACCTTCATTTCTTTTGTTATTTTTGGCTACTATGATACATATTATGGACGTTTTTGTTGTATGATATGATTTCTTTTATATTTTTGATCTGATATCTAAATTCTGTTGATCTGATGTCTGCTATTTTGTGATCTGATGTCTATATAATCATGATTTGATCTACCTTGTTAAGTATATTTTAGTTCTACTGTATGATTTCTTTTATATTTTTGATCTGATATCTATAGTCTGTTGATCTGATGTTAAGTATGAGTTGATCTGATGTCTATATAATCATGATTTGATCTACCTTGTTAAGTATATTTTAGTTCTATTGTATGATTTCTTTTATATTTTTGATCTGATATCTATAGTCTGTTGATCTGATGTTAAGTATGAGTTGATCTGATGTCTATATAATCCTGATCTGATCTCCTTTGTTAAGTATGTTTTAGTTCTGCTGTGTTAAGTATGTTTTAGTTCTGCTGTGTGATTTCTTTTAAAATCTTGATCTGATGTCTATAGTCTGTTGATCTGATGTCAAGTATACGCTGATCTGATGTCTATAGTCTGTTGATCTGATCTCCCTTTTTAAGTATGTTTTAGTTCTACTGTATGATTTCTTTTAAAATCTTGATCTGATGTCTATAGTCTGTTGATCTGATGTCAGGTATGAGTTGATCTGATGTCTATATAATCCTGATCTGATCTCATTTGTTAAGTATGTTTTAGTTCTGCTGTGTGATTTCTTTTAAAATCTTGATCTGATGTCTATAGTCTGTTGATCTGATGTCAAGTATGAGTTGATCTGATGTCTATATAATCCTGATCTGATCTCCTTTGTTAAGTATGTTTTAGTTCTGCTGTGTGATTTCTTTTAAAATCTTGATATGATGTCTATAGTCTGTTGATCTGATGTCAAGTATACGCTGATCTGATGTCTATAGTCTGTTGATCTTATCTCCCTTTTTAAGTATGTTTTAGTTCTACTGTATGATTTCTTTCAAAATCTTGATCTGATGTCTATAGTCTGTCGATCTGATGTCAGGTATGAGTTGATCTGATGTCTATATAATCCTGATCTGATCTCATTTGTTAAGTATGTTTTAGTTCTGCTGTGTGATTTCTTTTAAAATCTTGATCTGATGTCTATAGTCTGTTGATCTGATGTCAAGTATGAGTTGATCTGATGTCTATATAATCCTGATCTGATCTCCTTTGTTAAGTATGTTTTAGTTCTGCTGTGTGATTTCTTTTAAAATCTTGATCTGATGTCTATAGTCTGTTGATCTGATGTCAAGTATACGCTGATCTGATGTCTATAGTCTGTTGATCTGATCTCCCTTTTTAAGTATGTTTTAGTTCTACTGTATGATTTCTTTTATATTTTTGATCTGATATCTATAGTCTGTTGATCTGATGTCAAGTATTCGCTGATCTGATGTCTATATAATCCTGATCTGATCTCTCTTGTTAATTATATTTTAGTTCTACTGTATGATTTCTTTTATATTCTTGATCTGATATCTATAGTCTGTTGATCTGATCTCTTGTATTCTCTCATCTGATGTCTATATAATCCTGATCTGATTTCCCTTGTTATAAAAAGTATTTTTTTTTAAAAAAAGAATTTTTTTAAAAAAGGTATTTTTTTTAAAAAGTTTGTGCGTCAAAAAAAAAAAAAACTGTTGTGCGTTACTGTAGCGCGAAACTATAGCGCGTCACTGTAGCGCGCGCGCTACAGTAAGTATGAGTAAAATTCATCCTACTCCTATAGTACCACCGTAAACGGACTCATGGAGCACCATTCCTTTGGCTTTTCCCCTATAAGGAAATAATATGATTATTGATTATTAATAGACCAAAGTAATACAATTATATATTTGAATATTTCCTTCCATATTCATTTTTTATATTTGTTTATGTTCTACAAATCTTTTTCTTTTTTTTAAAATTATTCACATTATAAGATGGTTAATTATGAAAGAATACTTCCATGTCATAATAGTCCATGATATTTGGAACTCGAGGTTACTAAAAAAATACTCGAGGCAAAAGAAAATCTAAAAGTATTTTATGAATTTAATATTATCTCTATTTTAAAAAATATTTATATTTGTAAAAGTAAAAATACTCCCTCTAGTGTCCAATTTTAAATAATTCATTTTTTTATAATTTTACTATCCATAGACACCATTTTACTTTGAAATGTACTAATCTCATAATGTTTTACTTCTAACTCCCACGAGTTCAGAAACAGGATTTCATTATGGTACACAATTCTATAAATAGTTTCAATCGATTTTGTGATGGAGAACATAACTCATGATCATCGATTTTGATTATGTCACTAGGCATTTGATTAAGACATTGCATAATGTTCCAAATACTTTGTAGTATCTCTTCGATACAAATATGGTAACGATCATAGTAATTTTCTCTAGTACCTCCTGGTACGTCAGAACCAATTGGTCATAAACACCGTATTGGTGTGTCACATTTCATTGGTCATAAATATTGTACGGTGCTCCTCTTCGCAAATCCAATCATATTCTTGAATCTCCAAACATTACACTATTGGATCTCAATCCTTTATTTATTGTGCATAGTGACATTATCAATATCTACTAATCGTTATTTTCAAATGCGGTTGCTGGTTGAAAGGTTATTCGTTAATATCTCTTTTCTACTAATCGTTATTTTCAAATGCGGTTGCTGGTTGAAAGGTTATTCGTTAATATCTCTTCTAATTTGTCATATCATAATCAAAATATAAATTATAAGTAAATTTTTGTAAAATTGCCCTTCTGTGTCCCATAAATTAAAGACGGTCAAAGTTTCGGTTTGAAGAGAATTTGGGTGCCTTCCGAAGGCTTATATAAGTCTGAAAATGCCGAAAATGGAATATAATCAAAAGTCAGAAGGATCTTACTATTTGTAGCTCAAATTTACTATTTGTAGCTCAAAAAAAAAAGTGAAATGACAAAATTGCCCTTAACATATGAATAAGGTATATACTTCATGCAATACAAAATACATATCAAAACAGACAAAACTCCTTCAAAAATCAAACAAAACCATTCGAAATCATTCCAAAAAACGTTCAAAATCGTCGAAGCAAATTGGAACACATATTTTGGTTAATTTGGGACAGCGTCTACTCCAAAATATACGCAAATATGGTACGAATTTAATACTTTTGTATAGTTTTTTGCATACTGGTGTAAAAATCGCACATGTTTTGCGAAATTTAATGGAAAAATCGCATGTAATTGGCGAAGTATCAGGAAAAAATCGCCCAGCTTAGGTGATTTTTTGTGGAAAGTTCGCCAATTGCATGTGAAATTCGGGAGAAAATTCGCCTGCAATGTGCGAATTTTGCAGTAAAATTCGCAGACTGCAGGCGAATTTTTCTGCAAAATTCGCACACTGCAGGCGAATTTTGCTGCAAAATTCGCACACTGCAGGCGAATTTTGCTGAAAAATTCGCACACTGCAGGCGAATTTTACAGCAAAATTCGCACAGTGCAGGCAAATTTTGCTGTAAAATTCGCACAGTGCAGGCGAATTTTTCAGCAAAATTCGCATATTGCAGGCGAATTTTCTCCCGAATTTCACATGCAATTGACGAACTTTCCAAAAAAAATCGCCTAAGTTGGGCGATTTTTTCCAGCCATTTTGCCAATTACAGGCGATTTTTCCTTGGAACTTATATGTTTTAATTGTATATGTAATTACTTATTTTTGGTATTAATTTGATTAATGTCGCAGGATCTAAATGGATTACCAGACATTCAGAGGGATTTGAGTCTTGAGTTTCAGTGTCCTGGTTTTTTTCCAACTGAAGAACAAGCATATACGTATTATTCGGAGTTGGCTCTTACATTTCGCTTCGAGCTGATTAAAGTGGGGAGGGGTAACAATGGAAACTCAGTCACATATCGTTGCAACAGATTCAGAGATCCGGTTGAACAAGGGCCTCTCCCACAAGAGAGGAAGAACACTAGCCGGCGAGGATGTAAGTGCAGGTTCAAGTTATTTTGCAAGGTGGTGAAGGATAATGGTTGGTGGGTTAGAGTCACACCAGGTCCGAATTCAATGCACAATCACACTGCTATAGTGTATCCAGAGGGTCACAGGCAGCTTAGCCGCATGAGTGCTGGCGCAAGGGAGGTTGCTAGGACTTTGAACAATGCAAATATGAAGCCAAAATTGATTAGGAATCATCTTGCCGAGACGTATCCTGAAGATAATGTGACAGTGAGGCAGCTAAACAATCTTAAAGCTGATGACAGGAGAGCAAAGTTCGAGGGCAGAAATATTGCGCAGCAATTTGTTCATTACGCCGAGGAGAAGCATTACTATGTAAAAGTTTTGACAGAAGAGGGCACAGATGTTATCACACATGCATTCATAGCCCATCCAATTTCAATCCAGCTGTTGAACAGATATTATTGGGTGATTGTGGTGGACGCGACATACAAGACGAACAAGTACAAGATGCCGCTCTTTCAGATTATAGGTATGACTCCTTCGAACAAGAATTTTAATATTGCATGTGCCCTTTTGAGAGATGAGAAAAGAATTAGTTATGATTGGGTTTTTGAACAATTGAGAGGGTTGTTGGATGCTGAAAATGTACCTAGCGTTATTGTTTCTGATCGCGAGATGAGTTTGATGGATCCTATAAGGGATCATTTTCCTGGATCACACCACCTGCTGTGTTTGTGGCATATCGATCGCGATGTTGATAATCAGTTGCGAAAGCTTGTTGGTGAGGGTGATAGGAAAAAAGCAATAAAAAAGCTTTGGAAGGGAATTGTTAATGCGGCAACAGTTGAAGAGTATGAAGTGTTACTGCAGCGATTGAAGAATGGTTATTCTGTAGTGGCTGGATCTGTTGTTGTCTACTTGGAGAGGACTTGGCTGTCCTATAAAGAGATGTTTTGTAGGGCTTGGACAAACAAGATTCTGCACTTTGGCAATACTAGCAGTAACAGAGTTGAGAGTACGCATACCGCACTGAAGGATTGGATGAATGCTGGCACACATTCACTTGACACGCTATTTGGGGTGATTGACGACCACGTCAATTACCAGTTATCACAGATAAGGTACGTTTATTAATTAGATTAATTCGCCTTTTTCGGTATTTATTTAATTTAAGTACCTTTCAATTTATTGATGTAATTCATTGTTTTTAACAGATACTTCCGCCAGAAAATCGTTCCTCAATTCGAGAATAGTCCACGCGTGGTGCAGCGAGGTCTGATTGTCAAGATGAATGAGTCCTTCAATACTGACAATGCCAGTGTGTTCGAACCAGCCATTTTGTCAACATCAAGGGGTAGACCAAGATTACATGAATCCGTGCGGCGCGAGCAGAGCGCTCGCGAGAGAGGTTTAAGACGCAGTAATTCATCCAGGAGATCTTCTCAAAGATCGTTGCCATTCGATGAAGGTAATCTATGTTTTGTTCTTTTTTGTGAATTTATATTGATTGGTTACCTTATTTTTTTTTTTTTTTTTTTTTGTTATAAGCCCAAAAATTACTATTACGTGTTTATATTCCAATTTGTAGTTAGAGCGGACAGTGAGAGTATCCCAATGATTCCACATTATGTCCATCCTTTCTGCAATGCCATTACGGACGTAGAGGCAGATGGCAATTGCGGATTTCGCGCCGTTGCACTCGGACTGCATGGCAATGAGAATGACTGGGAGACTGTACGAACTGCGTCTATTGGAGAGATTCTCATGCATCAGGATACTTATAGACGCCTCTTCGGTGCATGTCTACCACAGGCTCTAGTTGAGGCCAACGCAGATCCTATTGCTTGGGCAATTGGTCGATTGAATCATTTTACATCACCATGTCCCTTTGCTGGCTGGATGAGCACCCCAACGGATTTGTTTGCTATCGCCAATTATGCAAACGCCTTGGTAATCCACCTGAGTCTTGCTCGCGGTTGCTGTTTCTCCATTCTACCTTTGCGGCCCCACCGTGGTGTCGCCAGGCCATCTCGACAGATAGCCATTGCGCACGTACGTGGTAATCATTTCGTTCATGTCAGTTTGACTGGAGATTGTCCTGTACCATCATTGGCATTGGTGTGGAGGCATCACTGTGATGCGGCTATGGCTCGTTTTGCAGCAGAAGATGAATTTAAGAATAGGCTGGACCATTGGGACATGATATGTGGACCATGATGCTTTTTTGTGGCAATTGCACTTTGTTTTGAAAATTAGATTTGCTCGTTTATTAATTGTTATTTATGTAATTTTCCAATTTTAATTTCATAAGTTCATTAACCCTTGAACATGGCTAAATGAAATACCAAACAATTAAAAAAAGGATTAACATGTCAAATATACCATAACATAATCCTCATAACATCACAAACTACATAAATATATATATATAGTAATCTGATACAATCATCCAGCTAAATGCCACCGCTCTATCTCAGCCCTCAACCTAGCCTCCATTTCTTCGGCCTGTGCGTACCCAGCATCTCTGAATATATGTACACAGTCCTCACCGAACTGTGTAAAACGGCTAACCCACTACAAAGACAATACAACACAATGAGTAATTGCACCTATTCTATAACAATATAACATTATACTTAATCAAATTATGTAACGAAGAAACACTTACATATTCAGTGTTGGTTCGCGGCAGAACTCCACCATCATCAGCTGGGGGGCCATCGATGAACAGGTATGGGTGGGAGTGCTGACGATACCATGTAAGGTAATCGTGAGTGACTGCGCCGGGAACGTCAGCAGGCTGGAAGTCATCGGGACGTATACACGCCATACGTGGTGCCCGCCATATGCTCTTGGCGAACGCCAAGTCATAAACCACAGTATACCCACCACTGTACGGCCGAAACGCCGTCTTCGGAAGGAGGATGTCGGCTGGGATATCCTGCACGTATCCCAACTGTCGGACGCACCTATCTGGCATGTACGGCTCGACCTCACCACCACATGCGATCAACCCCCTGTACGTGGTGATCGGGGTGCGTACGTGCGGAAAATGACCGTATGGGGTCCATGTCACCTGTAATATATAAAATTAATGTCATATATGTGCAGCAATTACATATTTATAATTTATCATAAACATTTTATTACTAAAATCGGCAAATATATGTTGACATACCTCCTCCGGACGCAAGTGGTCAAGGGCATGCCGGTACCTCTGCAGTCGGGAAATGCTGGCCTGACGGGGTCCAGTGGTCCACAAAGAAGCGCGCGGGGTGTGGGGATCATCAGGCATCGGCACTGAATGCGGTCTGAACGCTGGGAAGTGCTCGTAGATCCATGCCTGCAGTAGGGTCATACAACCCGCCATCCCGCTGCAAGATCCTCTACTAGCCTTACCTAGATGTCTATACAAGTAGGCTAGTGTAGAGGTACCCCAAGCATACTGATGCACAGTCTGCAATTGTCCCCGAATATGCACAAGGTGTTGTGGTTTAATCCTATTGGCACTCTTGTCCACAAAAAGAGTAGAGCCAATAGTCAACCACAACCAAGCCTCCAAAGCTCGCGGCATGTCCGTAACTAAAGCTGCCCCCCTCCTCAGCACGTAGTCAACTAGAACGCCACCATCGGTGTGGCTAGCCAACCAATCTGCGTCCATCTCGGACACATGAAGCAAATCTACGCACAGGCTCCATAGCACTGACTTGTCAGTGATGTCAGCAAGCATGGGACCATCTACAGGGATACGAAGTATCTCCCACACGTCGTGTAGGAGTATACTCATCTCACCGACAGGGAGATGAAACGTGTTCGTATCCGGCTGCCACCGCTCAATAAATGCAATGAGCAGTGGGGTATCGATGGACGTGTGCATAATGAACGGCAAGTGTGCTAAACCAGTGGAGCGCAACAAAAGCTGCCAGTCAGATGGCATCGAAGCCAACCAAGATACCAGACGCTCACACACACCTGCCCTATTTTGGCATCTCAGTGTGGACCTAGGTGGTACGACCTCCTCACCCTCCTCTCCGTCCGGTCTATACCTATAGGCCACATGGCCCTTCCAACTAGGTATCACCGACCCATCAATAGGGCCACCCGTACACGCCTCGGTCACAATCCAAGACGTATCGCTCCGCCCACGCCTATTCGTAACTAATTTCAAAAAATATGGACTATAAATAAACTTATTTAAAAAAACATAAAACAAATACATCCAATAATTTAATTGAAATAGCAACACACAATCATTTGAAATAGAAACACGTAATCATTATAATCAAATTAAATAAATAATAAATGATTGAACAATGTAATTTATATAACACCATATTATCATATAATCAAATTACACACATAATTATCATAACGGATGCACTACAAAATTTAAATAATAGAAATCAAAACATATACATGCTATTAGTGCATTATATTTAAAACTTACCTCGTGGGGGCTCCTCAGCGCGTCCTGAGGGCGACGGAATCTCCTCACCGCGTCCTGAGGGCGACGGAATCTCCTCGCCGCCAGTAAAATGCTCAAAATGCTGCTCCTCCTGATCGGATTCCTCGTCTACCAGCGTATGTGCAGGCACACGTCGCGCTGCTTTCTTCATCCGTGCAGAAACAGTGGGCCGCTGTCGCGGAATGGTTTTCCCCGCAACCTACAAGAAAGTGCAAATAATAAGTTAGAAACATGCAAATTATAAATAATATTTAAAAGTAATACAAAACTAATGTAAACAATTTTACCACAAAATTCGCACCTGATGTGCGAATTTTGCCCAAAAATTCGCACATCATGTGCGAATTTTACACCAAAATTCGCACATGATGTGCGAATTTTTGTGCAAAATTCGCACATCAGGTGCGAATTTTGACCTAAAATTCGCACATCATGTGCGAATTTTGTGGCGAAATTCAATAATTTAACCGAAATTTTACGCTTTTTACCTGTCCAAACAATCCTTTCCCCTTCCCGGTACGCTGTGGTGGTTGAGATCCGCCGGCATCCATTACGTGCGATTTTTTTGGAAAATTTGTTTCGTTGGTCTGAGAGAGTTTGGTTAGAAAATCTGAAATGACTTATGATTTTGTAAGGTTTGCAGACATATATAAACACAAACTTCCTTGAAAATTCGCCCGTGACAGGCGAAATTTCCTTGAAAATTCGCCTGTGTTAGGCGAATTTTCCATGAAATTTCGCCTGTGTTAGGCGAATTTTCAAGGAAATTTCGCCACACTAATGCGAAATTTCCTGGAAAAATCGCATAACACAGGCGAATTTTTCTCAGTTTTTCGCAAATTAGGTCCGATTTTTTATGTTTATTTCGCCCATTGGGTCCGATTTTTCATTACATTTTCACATTTTCTATTTTAAGGGCAATTTTGTCATTTCATCAATTTTTTTGAGCTACAAATAGCAAAACTGAGCTACAAATAGCAGCCCAGAAGTCAGAAGTCCCAATTTAGGTACAGTTTACATCGTAACAAGAGAATTCGTCCTGCGATGGGTTGACCCGTCCCTAACTATTTAGGAAAATTTTGGTAGACTCTTAAATATTATTATTATTATTATTTATCATTCATGAATTATTATGTTGTTATTTTTTATTGATGATTTATAGATTCTCAAAATGTTAATATTACGCAATTTTATACGTAATTTAAAAATGAAACACTTGATGGACTATTAACCTACCATCTTACGATAATATAGTAATTTAGAAATGATAAATAAAAAAATGCACTAATCAAGATAATTTTAAATGAATTTGATATCAATTAAGATAATCATTAGATTTATTCAAAATAATTATTAAGTTTCAATAATCAATATTGATTCTATATTTAATTGCAAAACTAGGTGGTTGTAAAGATGATTGTTGTTATGTTTTTCCATACACCTTCTTGAGCTCGAAAAAGTCAAGTCCTCCCACATTAGTACTTTGTTCTAGATGTTTCTTTGACAAAAATTCAACCCCATTATAAAATAAAGCCAAAAATTAAATAGACTTGGATACGAAACTTCTATCTCTTTTTGTCTTGATCTATAGAAGCTTCTAGATTGGCCTTCCAAATTAACCATTTTCCACGTCCACCCATTTCAAACCGGTCCACAAGCTTCCACTTTTTCTTCATAACATTATGAACCGAAATGGTTGGACCGACTCTGCTGATTTTCATTTTTTTTTTTTCTTTGTTTTCAGCCGACAATCAGATCAGCCCACTGGAAAAAAAAAAAAAAAAAAAAAAAAAAAAGCTTTATTCGTTGCTTTAGTCAACCAATTGCGTAGAATTTGGGCTCAGCAACTCAACTGAAGTCCAAGTGGTCAGTCTGATCCAGCTCCAAGTTCCAAATTGGACATCTCAGTTCACACAGCCCATCAATTATACTTTTGTTGGGTTGAACGGAAGAGGGGTTTTTTTTTTTTTTTTTTTTTTTTTGAAAAGGAAAATAATACAATACTTGTTTGATATTTGTAAAATTATTCGATTAACGGGTTTTGTTGAAAAAAATAATTCACAACACTATATCTATGTATCTCCAAAAGGTTTACATATATAATTGCATAAACATATTGGCCAATAAATGTGACCCCATGATTACAAATAAATGATCACTAGTTGAAATATGATGGGAGTTGAACTGTGGGGTCTTTTGAGAGATTTACAAATGATCTAGGATACCAGAGGACAAAGAATTATTACAGAGGTGGATAATGCGAGTGAGTTAGCATTGGTTCTGAATAAAAATAGTGACTTGGACATCCATGAGAGTATTGTTAGAGGAACAAGGGAGTTGCTGGTTAGGAATGGCAAGTTGAGATAAATCATACTTATCGGGAAGAAAATTTTGTGACAGACTGTTTAGCTTCAAAGGCGATGATACCACGAGATTTTGGTGGATTGACTGAATCACCAGGGGAGGTTGTTAGAGCATGGTGTATCATACTCGTGAAAAGTAGTCCTTTAAAGTGTTAGGTTTAATCTCTTTCTCCGCTATGAAATTAAAAAGTCAACAAACTCTAACACATTTTGCTCCTTATTAAGAAAGTAACTCGACTATAAATATGAAGTAAACAGATTTTATATATAATATTATAATTTATTTAATTTTATCAAAGTTAAGAATCTCGTTCAATTTATGATACTTTATCTTCTACTATTCTAGCATTCCTTTGCCGGATTCGTCCATTCTCATGGGGGCACCCCCACCCGCCGGGTCAAACAAAGTGTTGAAGAATATGGAGCGAAATTGAGTTGTATTAAAAGGGGAAAAGGTGGTGATCAAGCCAGATATTCGGACACATTAGAGAGATTCCATGCCACTAATTTGAAGATGATTAAATCCAAGACCAAGACCAGTAACCATCATGGACCTACTCTTGCTATGCTTATGGAACAAATTCGATCTAATAATGCTCCACTACGCTACTACTAGTGAGATAATGGCAAATGGTCTATGTAAATTCTTAAAAAAGAATATACTTCTAGACTCTAAGGATCTATCGGGCATCCGATTTAAAGTTAAGTGGTTACGAATGAAGCAATCATTGAATTATTTATACTAATTATAAATATCTCTGAGTTTATATTCAATGGAGCGATCATTGAGTTTTGAAGTTCAACACCCTCTGACCCAAAACACATTTCAGGTTCAAATGACAAATCAAGGACAACACTCTCTAAATGCCAAAAACATAACGATAATATATTCTGAAATCTTAAATTACAAGAATCCAACAAAACTCACTTTGATACCATATAAAATTTAAAATACAATACGAATATTCAAATCAGAATCAATCAATTACAAATGAAGAGATCGTTAATTATTTATATTAATAATGAGTGTGTGTGTGTGAATACCCATTACATCCACATCCACATCCACATCCACCACCACTTGGCGGGTTTCTCTTTGCAGAATTATTATTATTCTCATCTCTAACTCCACACTGTTTCATCTCTGTTTTCAATTCTTCCCATGAAAAAATAACAGAAATAGAAATATTATTCCCTCCAAGAGATGATTATGCCTCTACATCATCCACAACAAAAGCAACAAAGAAAGCAAAGTGAAAGAAGCTCAAAAAAGTCAGGAAGAACATGTACTGGATGTCCGCCATGTTTAATTGCTTACTTTATATGGCGGGGTGGTGGTGGTGGGGTAGGTGGTATGGACAACTAGGGTTAAAACTTAAAAGTTTTGTATATTTGCAAAGATGGCCACATTTAGATCGTCATCTTCTTGTTGTTGTCACCCTCCTTTCTGTTTCCAGAATGCATTTTTTTATACATATATTAATGTTTATGTCACTCTCAAACCCTGCGTACAAATTGGAAAAAAATGTACACCATTTTTTACTACTATTCATGATCATCATCGCACTTGCTTAGTTGCATGCCCATCCAGAAAACCATGGGCACACTTACTTTACTTTTCTACTGGCTAACATCTAGATAGGGTGTGTGTTGAAAAGGATAATTCCGATAAAGTCATAGATTATATGCTTTGAGTTGTGTTTTCATATTAGTAATCGAAACACGTATGCTAGCAAGCGGAAAACATTGGTTATAGATTTATTACGGTGCGGACATATATTTTAAATTTTTGAAAGTCGAAATTGCATCGAAATAAGGGCGGACATCGATCAAAACTCGATTTGAATACCTTTACTCAAGAAAATTCTGATCGTTTTGGGGGGACAGACGCCTCCCTCGTCACCGTTTAATGCCGCTCATTTATTACAGTGTATTATGGTATCAGAAAGTAATCTGACACGAAAGTATGATATGAATCTAATTTAAAAAAAAAAGTGATATTTATTTCTTGAGTTATACAAACGTGATCTAAAATTAAAAGTAGTAAACATGTATGTTAGCAAAAAAAAAAAAAAAAACAATCGTTATAGATTATGGACGAAATATAGTGTGAATCTAATTTGAAGAAAATATGATATGTTTATTTCGTGAGTTATACGAACATAATTTAAAATTAAAAGTTGTAAAGATGTGTTAAATTCAACTAGTAAAAATAAAATAAGTATTTTAATACGAAAACTTTTAAACTTTTGACAGGTAAACTCAAACACGGTGAATAACTGAACACTTGTAAAAGCAACTTGTAAAAATAAGATCCCTGAAAACTTAAAAATTTTGGATAGGTGAACTGGAACTGGATGGTGTGGTTAACAATAGGGTTTTTATATTTTATATTTTTTATTTTGAAGAAAAAGAAAAAGGTGTGCGTGAATGTAACAAAAACAAGTACGTGTGGTGTGGCCGTGTGGGATTCGTATGTCGTTAATAATTTGGCGTCTTATGTAGGCTTAGTCGGCAAGAGTTTATCCGTTTTATATACACCAAAGTCTACTTGCATTGCATGAATATTTTCAAACCTCAACTGGCGTTATTCTTGATATTGCAAACTGTACACTTCCACTTCAATTTGGTGAGTTATTACCATATTTACCCCAAATTAAGCGCGTTGAAAACGAAATTGCCCCTCCCATGCTTTAATTCGTATAGTATAGGGGTCCTAAAATATGTTATTTTTATATCCAGGGGTTTTATTTTTATTTCTGAAAATATGTGATTTTTAGAGAATTTCTCGTAAGGACTTATATTTTTTGAAATTATTTTTTTAATAGATCTCATTATGTAATGTATTATTTTTTTTTTTTTTTTGTCAAATGTATGTCCTTATTCTGTTAAATACTACTAATAAAACAGAAATTAATAAGAGAAATTGAATCATTCTCCTCCTCTAAAATTTACACGTGTCAAATGTCCTACCATTTTTTTCATTCAAAACTATTATCCATCCTTTATTGTTTTTACCTCATTTTCTTTATACTAATTTTTTTCTTTATATAATGTATATTTGCAATCTACTTTTCTATTTTATATAAAGTGAATATCTCTTTATATATATATATATTTCAATATTATTGTACTAGAAAAATCAATATTAATAATTTTTTAAATAATATTTTTATAATATAAAAATGAAACATACGTATCACAAGTTATAATTTAGTTAGCTACTATGAAACAAAAATAGAGAGAAAAATCTAATACAATCTTTAGGTATCCGGTAAAATTTTAGGTGTCAAATTCTCACAAAATTAATTTTACGCCAATATTATTAAATATTTTACTTTTATCTTTTTCTACCCTTATAAGTTACTACTAGCAAAGTTTATTTGTTCAAACTATACTAGTTACTAACTAAGTTCATTTGTCAAATACTATGTTCGATTATGTCAAATTCTCTTATTATTTATGGCAAGATTTTAACTGATAAATAAAATTATTATTTTGAACGAGGTGATATATAACACTTTTTTAAAACATTACTCAATAAAATAAATACAGAGTTATATAAAATGAAATTATTCCAATAATTGTGAGGCCCTCTCTTGAAATTCAAACTTGTCCAACACGTTTGAAGAATCATGAAACAAATTCGACTTGATCAAACCTAAGAAGAGGGGATGAATTCTTGAATGTTGAAACTTCAATCATATATATATATATATGCATTGCAGCGTGAAATGTGTTCATGTCTCCTTGACTAATAATGTTTTCAAAATATAAATTCTAACAAGACCTAGGTCGTGCCACAACGTGATAATAGGATCCTCGTTTGGCATCACATTCTAGGAAATTACAAATTAGGGTTTTGGAGACGTTATTCAAGATCAATTTTTATAAATTCATTTCGTTTAAATGTTTATCGACATATAACGTGTTGGATTTATATGTAGGATTAGTTTTATTATGTGCAAAATTTTGTAAACATTATTATGTATTAGTTCATTTATATCTACACATATAACGTGTTGGATTAGTTTTATTATGTGCGAAATTTTGTAAAAATTATTATGTATTAGTTCATTTATATCTACGTATAAATTACTTAAACCATACCTAACATATTCATAGATAACTTAATTATACTACCCAATCTCGAACTCCTTAATTGCTTCAACAACATTGTCGGATCTAATTTAATAACCCCTCATTCACCAATGGTGACCCTTCCTATCCAATTTTAAATCCGAATATCTTTTAAATTTAGATATTATACAAGATAGATAATTATACCGAGACCTAAAATTATAGAAAAATTAGAATTTTTTGAATTCTTTTTTAAAACTCAAACCTCAACATATACAGACCTGTAAATCTCCCTACCACTAATTTTACACTTGTTATATTTTGACGTGATTGTAACCAAAAAAAAAAAAAAAAAATTTTGAATAATTTTCCTTTAACATTTGTCATGCCACTCGGTAATATTGTAATCTCAAGAACATTTAGATATTACTTCCTTTCCGCTTATATTATTCTTTTCATTAGAAACAAGAAATTATATTAAATAATTTAATAAACATGACTATTTTTTTAAAACGCGCATAATACAAAGTATTTTTTCAAAAACATGAAACAACTGAAAAGACCTAGTAACTTGATTAAAATTCTAAGAATATTTAGATATTTATTGAGTTTTTTTTTCTTTTTATTTGAACTTTAAAATAAAACTAAAAATTTAACCATATTATTGATGATTTGTCGAGAACACAATGAGTCATCATGGTTTTTTTTTTTTTTTTTTTGGTTCCTATCCCCCACAATGACAAGTGACTAATACTCATATCATCATCCCAAACTTGATAACTTTATCAAAACATATCCCCATCCCTCTCAACCTTTTATTCTTTTAGTTTTCGTCCCTACACTCCTAAAGGCTAAAGCCAAAAAACCACAGTTGCATTCTCTATGGATTGAGTGGAACTTATATAAGTTATATCTTATAAATTTATTAATAATTTGAATTAATTATTTTAAATTAGTGAGAATAAAAGTCTGAAAATTATACATAATTTATATTATTAAAACTCATCGATTTGTATTACTCGTTAAAATTATGGGACTGTTTGATAAAATATATATATATTTTTGAGATGGTCACTTTCTCTTTTAATCTATGATTTAACTGTACAAATAATAATTGAAATAGTAATCCACTTGATTTCAAAGTAAAATCCTTCTTCCAAACAACCAAAATTTGGCTGAACCAACCAAACATTGAACCAGCCAAACCTTGTCAAGAGTCCAATAGAACTCGTGGGAGTTGAAACCTAAAACCGTGTCGACTCAACTAGTAAAACCCGAGTTGAATTGGAGTCCACCTTTGAGTTTCAGTTTGAAAAAAAAAAAAAAAAAAAAAAAAAAAAAACCGAGTGCGTGCACAAAAACAATTCTAACTAAGGTCGAGTCCCCCTAATTAACTTTACTCTGGTTAGCATTATTTTTATATTTTTTTATAATAAATACAGTTAAAAAAATAAAAAATATATTTTTAAAAATTTTATGACGTGTTTTATTTTATAATTTTATTAATAAAAAATGGTTAATGTTAAAGACAAAGTCGTACTTATATTTGATATGTCATGTAATAAAATGCGGTACACATCACATATGGAACATGACACGAGGGTCCCGTTGGGTCTTGTCGAAAACGATTGCCTAACGCGGCCTATTTAGCCCACTCATTGAATTGAAATGAAATTAAAATATTACCCCTCACTAAGTACTTTTTATATTTTTTTAACACACACACCCCCCAATTGTACATTTGTAATCAATTTGCCCGCTTCTTGTTTTAATTGCATTTATTTGTCCCCCTACTTTTTATTATTTTATCATCGAACTATGATATTTTTATCAAAATTTTCTATTTAATTAGAACCAAGAGCCAAAAAAACTATAAGTGTGTGTTTGTTTCATGAGAATGAAAATTGAGTAATTAAAATTTGATAAATTAATTATTTATTAAAATAATATGATTATTATTAACTCATTTGGTAAATTAAAAATGTATTTGTTTTATATGGATGAGATTGTAACAATTAATATTTAACCAATCGAACGTTTATTAAAGTAATATAATTAATTTTGTCTTGATAAATTAAACATAGTTATTACTCCTTAAAGTATATAATATATATAGTTTTTCTTGCGTAATCCAAATAATTGGTATTATAAGTCCTATGAGCAATAAGTAAAATTGTCTAAATATATTTCGTAATTTTATATACACACAAATATTTTGTTATCCAAACCCTTTTAAATAATGACGCAATCAAGATTTAGAGAAAGAAGAAATTTATTTTGGATAAAGCTTTCAATGGTATCCAATAATAATTATGAACGTATTTTAAAAAAATAATTATTATTATGAACGGGTATTTCTTATAGTGCTTTAGGGATAAGATAATCACTGTGCTCTAGAAGATTTCACACCTTACATTTAAAATGGGATTTGAATTAAATACATTATATAATTAAAATTGAAATTAAAACCGTAATAAAAATATTATTTATTTTAATAATCCAGAGAAACATGTAATATGTAATCAATACTTTCAAACAAATAAAATCTATCAATTATTATTATGCTTTGCTATTTTATGTTTAGTATGTTAATTTTTGTCACTTTTTTTTTTTTTTTCTTTTCTCTCCAAAATCTTTAGGGGCAAAATCAATTTCTAAAACTATTGAAACTTTAAAAGGGGACATTATGGAAGAAAAAAGAATATGAGGGGATCAATGTGAGTAAAGCATAAAATCGAAGGGGGAATTTGCAATTAAAACTCATAATCTCCCATACGCCTTCTTCGCAGAAAATACAACCAATCATTGGCCCCACTTTAGATAAATAAATTTCTGATGGTCATTTTCTATTAAAGGAGTGGACAGCCTCAGCATTTCTGATATCCACAATTTGCCCTCTTTATTCACAACCAGCAAACCAAAGAACTTCACCCAAAAAAAAATCATAGAGAAATAACCAACAATTTCCCGTGTTAGATTTTTCGAATGCCCGAGGAATCTTAGTTGTAACAACGGTTTCAAATAATTTTCGGCTCCTATATATTATTAGGGCCCCTATAATTCTGGTATTTTCTTGTCTTTCTCTACTTTTGTGGGAAAGAAAAAGAAGAAAGATCAAAGATCCCTCCTTGTTTGTTTGTTGTTCTTGTTGTTGCGTGTTTTTGGGAGGAGGGAATAGTAAGAAAAAGGAAATATGCAAATCAAGAAGCTTGTTTCCATGTATTCTCGCACCGGAAGAGACCTGCAAAGATACAATTTTGAGGGCAGTCGTCAAGTTGTTGGGTGAGTGTTGGAATTGGTTTGAGTTTTGTTTGAATTTCTAGCTGTGAAATATTGAAAATGGGGGAAATTTCTTTGTTGGGTTCTGATAATTGGAGGGAAATTTTATCTGGGATTTCATGGAGGAAATTTCTCTGTTGAAGTTTATTATTTTGATGGCTGGAAAGTGGAAAGAAAGGGGATAGGGAAGAAGTATAATATTTTTTTTATTTGCAATTTGTTTTGATAATGATGTTTATGTCGACCCGTTTACTTTCACTTTATGATTGCCACCATTTGCCGGAGACTTCATGTCTGACTTTTCTTTTCCTCTTTTTCGTGTGATTTTTGTAATGTGCAGATGTATACCATACAGATTCAAGAAAAATCACAAGTCTCCTTCTGTTCATGGAACCTTAATCAATGAATTAGAATTTCTGTTGATCAGTTCACAGAAAAGTCCAAGATTGATGTTCCCTAAGGTATACTTACATTTACTTGATATGCACATGTTTTTTTGTTTAGGTTGTTGAATATGGGAAATGCAATTATTGAATCTAGGTATTATTTTTGTTCTCTAGTTGACATTCGTGTTATGTAATTGAATTTATCAGGGTGGTTGGGAACTTGATGAAACTATTGAAGATGCAGCTAGAAGAGAAACCATGGAAGAGGCTGGAGTTCTTGGGGTTGTTGGGGTGAGTATTTGCATTTTGCATAGATTTATAATCCTTGAACTGTGAGCATAATTTTGATTTCAGTTCCTAATTCTATGCTTTTGCATATCTTTGCAGAAGAAATTAGGAGTTTGGACATTTAAAAGCAAGAGCCAAGATACATGTCATGAAGGCCATATGTTGGCTTTCAAGGTTACAGATGAGTTAGATTGCTGGCCTGAGATGGATGTCCGAAATCGAGTTTGGGTATGTTCCAATCATTCTAATTGAATAGTATTCAATATTGTTTATGAGCTTGATATTTGAGAGTCAATGACTTGATGATTGGTGCATATTTTGTTTATGGGATTCTGATGTTGTGATATGTTCTATCTTTACAGCTTTCTGCTGATGAAGCCAAAAGAGTCTGTACACATGAATGGATGAAGGAGGCACTGGATAGATTCATCATCCAATTGGAAGATGAAGATGAACCAGATTGCCCTCCTACGTTACTAGACTTGTTGAGACTCGAAGATTCGAATTGTGGGAGGCTTTCACTGAGTGATGAAGAAGATGAGGTGAATTGTGCCCTCACACATTTCCAATTAAAGGAAGAAGAACGCCGGATACACCTCAGTTTCAAAATGCACCTTCCAATGTCACCTTGTTCCACTGAGAAATCAAGAATCAGTAGGGTATCACAAAGCGGAGAAGAAGATGTTGATCTCGTTGCTTTGTTAGTTAACTAGATATAGATCGACGCCATGGGCGCCTGATAGCCTAATCTGTTCTTTATTCCATTTTAGCGTATTGTTGATAACTCAAGAACCCGAATTGGCATGGTTGCGCAAGATTGGGAGGAGGATCCTTTTGAGTTGATGGAAAAGAATCCTGAGATTCTGGTCGTCGTCCCAACGAACGAACAAGCGTAAGCTTTAAACGAGCCATGCCGGTTGCTTCTGCTGCACCATTAGAGGATGGTGGAGAACTGAGAAAATGCTTAGCAGCATACATTTGCTCATAGCAGCTTCTGGGATTGTGAAAGAACCAAATGGACGCCTGTTGCACTTTGTTTAGGAGTTCCAAACTCTGAGCAACCGTAAAAAAAAACTGAGTTGTTTATACATTCAAAACCTTAGTTTCATGGTAGAAGAGTAGGGCAGAAAAAAGGGAAACTTTTAGCTGTACAAATGTTCTAATTCATTCTTTCATTAATTCAATTCATTCATTCTTTCAACAAATCAAAGTCTCTTCCTGTCTGTCTTTCTTTCTTTCTTTATATTGTTAGATTTTCATTTTTCCAAGTTCTAAAGCGTTTTTTTGTATTAGACTATAAAGCACACCAAGATTGAATTACAAACCCCGTCTCGAAAATTAATAATCTCGTTTATTATACTATTTTAGTTTCACAAACCGAACTAATATTATGAGACGGACAACGGACGGATGGGAAAGGGAATTTTTTTGTTAGCTAGGATTCTTTCTCCATTGATCTTTGCAGATTTGTTTGGAGGTCCATTTGATTTTGCTGACTGACTTAGAATAGAATGTGAAAAACGTGGTGTATGGATGATTATGACTTCTAAACAAAAATGATGCTGTTGTTGAAGTTGAAAGTTCCAGAGTCGACATGTTCTAATCCTTAAAATTTATCTGGACAGAGGTTTGTTATTTTTGTTGTTGAAACTGCCCCAATTTCTCTTCACTGTCAAAGAAGTTTAATGTTTGAATGGGGTTTGACTCTAAAACTTATCTGATCTTAGTAACGGTTAGAATTTTTTTTTCAATGAATAAATCATGAATTTTCTAGGTAATGACTTCAAACATGACCAATTCTCATAGTGTGACGGCTGGTGTGTAGAAGGTTCGGATTCACCGCTGCATGATTGACTAGAAATTACTAATAATTATAATTTCATGCAGGAGAGTTACAATTTACAATCTGAATTGAGGACGGGCTTTTGGGGTTAACTCTCTCTCACGAAATCGCAACCTTTGTCATGGTCATTGTAGTACGTGTGTCGCCCGAGGTATGAAACGAAACTTTGAGTTTTATCTATTTTAACATTAATATTTTTTTATTTTAAATTAACTGTTTAATTATTAAAATATATTTATTTTTTTAGTATTAATATTTTAGAAGTTAGACGATAAATGAGTATTTTTAAAATGGTACAAAATAAGTACCATTGTTATTTTTTGACTAAATAAAAGGCTCAAAAGAGATGGAAGGAATGGTGGTATTCTCAATTCTAATTTCTATGGTCATTCTTCGTTCTCGGCCTCAAATTCACTGCTACGACAAAATCCTCCCTAATTTCGCCAAAAAAAAAAAAAATGCAAATCATGATAATCCAAATTTATAAAAAAAAATTCAGTATTATAAACAATACATAACGTTTTTCAAACAAAATAAAATAATGGAATACAAATACAAATACAAAATTATTCATTATTTAAGAATATACTATTTTTTTTAAGAAAAAGATATATAATTAGCACACTATGTATTAATTTAAAAATATTATAATTTAATTCTTATTTTGTTATTTTGAACTATATAATTAAATAATAACGCGCTCAATATTTAAAATGGTAGTATCCGTTAAGCTGCAAACCCAAAAATTTAGAACTCATACGAGTTCACCCATCCAAAGCTGACAGACGAATGGTTTGCCAAATGAACACTGGAAAGTAAAACTCATTGGACAGTTAGAGAACCAGGGTGACATTCATGTTAGATTAGAACTTGGAACCAAGTTTTAAACCCCAGGTCAATATAACCATCGCCGAAATTTCACCAGTGAGACATTCATCCCTTCAAAAATGGGAAGGCTCAGAGCAAAATCCGACTACGAAAAGCTCAGAAATGCCCGGATTTTGGAAAATCAGGTACTTCCTTTGGTTCCCCTTTTGATTATTTTGTTAAGAATGTTTGTCGATTTTGTGTTCTGGGCTCAGTTGCTGTGGTTGTTTTTTGTTTCTATATAATGGGGGCGACAACAAAAAGGCTCGATTGGCTTGTTTGGGAGTTCAGAAAACAGTAGCAGAGCTTCGATCAATCACTTCAGCAACAAAAACTGCAAAGAGAAAATGGCAGAAAGTTGATTATTCCTCCACCCCTTTGCGCCGTTCCAGTCGTCTGAAAGGGGAAACATGTACAATGATCCGTGTCTGAGTTCATTTTTTGAGCAACTGTAAATACAATGTTCTCTTTTAATCTTGCCCGGTTGGGTTTTTCAGTGAAAACTGGGGTTCTTGAGGATAGCGAGGATAATGAAAAGAGGCCTGCAAATGTACCTTTGTTGAGGGTAAGAAAGGCTGAATTGGTGAGGCGTTCACCTGAGGCTTTGGCTCGGCGTTGTAATAGTAGAGGAAGAGGAAGTTTGTATGATCCCACTTATGGAATTTGCTGCCATTTCTGCCGGTTAGTTGTTTTGTCCCTTTAGACCAATCTGATGTACTTTATGAGATTATTTCTTGTCATCTGCTTTTAGGAACAAAAAGAAAATCTTTTTGCATTTGTTTTTTTTACCCCAATACCACTTTCAATAAATGAAGGTCGGAAAGAAGTAGTATAATTTTGAAATTCTACTATTTGATTTAAGTTGTGAAGATGGTGGCCTGACTAAATTGTATGCGTCTGATTGCTGACACTTGTTTAGTCATTTGTTCCAATGAACACCTAAGATCTATGTCATGCAGTCTATTGATTATTCTTGGTATACATGCGAAAATGAAGCAATAGGTTTGAAAAGCATATAAGTGGAGGAAACAGTGAAACAGTGCTATATTGTGCAGAAATAACAAAACCATTATCCATTACCCCGTGGAAGTATATTTATTTGTTACTTACTGATACCAAACATCAAATGTAGGCAAAAGAAGCTGTGTGGTGAAGAAGATTGTCGAAGATGTGGTAATCTGGAAATGGATCAACCATGCTTAGGTTTGTGCCCCTGCAATAAGCCTTTTTCTGTTATTGGTAATTGTTTTTGCATGGTTCAATAAATCAAAATAATATCTGGTGCAGGGAAGACAGATTGTTCCGTTTGTCACTCTGGTTATGGCATTTACTGTCGAGCTTGTCTCAAAATTAGATATGGTGAAGGTATGCCAATGAACTTCACTATTTACTTGGAATAATTTGTCACTTCTTAGTAATTCCAAAGTAGTGAGAAATTTGCTTATGTGACCTTCTTATTGACTATTTTGGTGAGTCAGTTGGATGCTATTAGGGGCTTTGAATCAAATGCATTTTCCAAGAATACAGAAACTTGTGATTGTACTAAAACCTACATTGCTTGTGCTACTGCAGAAATGGAAGATGTTAGAGCAAATGAAAAATGGATGTGCCCTCATTGCATCGAACAAAAAGGAACTAAACCATATTGGATATGTAACAGGTACAAAACCGCGCAAAATGCCCTACAAATCGTGTGTATTTTGCTCTTTTTTAGTATATGCAACTGCTTCAAGTTTCCTAGATGTTCTATGCAACTCATGATAATACTCTCTTCTTATGATAAAGCTCCTTTTGCTTGAAGAAGCGAGACATAGTACCTACTGGAATAGCTATTTACAAAGGTTTGTATACTATGTTTCATACATGCTTCAGTAATCCTTGAAGTTTCAGAACAGCTGTTCTACTTGAATGTTGGGGAGATGATTTATGCTTCTTCTGGTTTTGGATTAAAACAGCGAGGAAGATGGGGTATGAATCCGTCGCGCACTTTCTGATGAACAAGCTTCAGAATGCAGGACAATGATCCAAGCAGAGGATGTAGCATAATTGTAGAGAAACATTTGTTGCTTCCTCAATCTGAAGCAAGAAAATGTAATATCACTACTCTTAGATTTGTAGCTTCTTTTGATGCTGGAATGCTTGTAGACTAATGAATTCATGCCATTCAGAATCTCAGATTGGAACTTTTTATCCTTTCCTGCCTCAAGGTTGGCTCCAGTGACTGTAAAAGTACACAAAAATGTTCCATCCCAAGAGCTAAATCACCTTATTCTACATTAAAACTTTGATCTTTTAAGCTGGTTTAAATCAACATAGAAACAGAAAGAAATAAAGAGAAAAAGAAAGGACCTAGTATTATTTTGTTTCATATTCGAGTGTGAAAGTCTGCACACTCTGCATCGGTAGCCACGCCTCCATGTTGTAAGGTGGAGTTGAAATAAAGGCAGCAAACAAACCACGCCTTTGTTTTGGCACATGAGGGGGAGTCGATATTAAGACTGCAAGAAGATCACGCCTTGTTCCACTCGGTCTGCAGAAAGTCTTGTGCTTTCTCTCCCACCAAGAACTCAAGAACACGATATAGAACCCTCCTAAAATCCCTACGAATTTCATCCAACTCAAGAACTTTCCTCCTTGCCAAAAATCCAATGCGATGCCATTGTCAATTGCCCACAACCTTCGAATTCCAAAACCCAATTCATTCTATACATTTGATCGCCCTAATCTCGTCCCAATTTCTTGTTCCCTTCAACCCCAGAACCTCAAATTTTCTTCTTTTTTAGGTTCTAGACCCAGTAGTCTATTTTACAGTACTACTGCTAGGAAACGCCGGCGTTTCAGCTCAGTAATAGTCGCTGCTGCCAGGAAGTCCGCCAGCTCCGACTTCTACTCCGTCCTTAATGTCAGTAGAAATGCTCCCTTGCAAGATATTAAAGCTGCATATCGTAAACTTGCTCGAAAGGTTTGCTTTTTTTGATTCGTACATTTCATTATTTGAAACAACAAATTGGTTCACAATGAAAAAAGTTCACCCTTTTAGTATGTTTTAGGTTCTTTTTATCCTTTGTGTGAATATGTGTTTTTGTTTTTGGCACAACAGTATCATCCTGATATGAACAAGAATCCAGGAGCTGAAGAAAAGTTCAAGGAGATCAGTGCTGCTTATGAGGTGCCTCTATCTGTGTTTCAATTCTGAATCTTTTCTCTTCTTTTGATTCTGTTATTAGTTAATTTCTATGATATATATGATGCCCATTTGAGGTTTTTGTGCATTAAATGAAGTTTTTTTTTTTTTTTTTTTCTATGTAGGTGTTGTCAGATGATGAAAAAAGATCTTTGTATGATCGATTTGGTGAGGAGGGTTTACGGGAACAATTTGAAGGTTCCACTGGGAGTCCTCCGGGAGTATGCTCCTGTTTGTTTTTTATAGCGTTTTTGTGACCTTTTGGTTTCCTTTTGCTTACTGCTAGTTTGTTTCTTTGTGTAGGTGGATCCTTTTGATATATTTTCTCAATATTTTGGTGAACCAATCAGTAGTTTCTTTGGAGGAGATGGTGAACCAGGGGGCTTCAGTTTCAACTTTAGAGGCAAGGGCAATCAGGATCTTGACATTCGGTATCATTTTGCTAGTTGTTCTTTAAGGGCTAAAAACATGTCTTTAGTGACTCTCTTACACATTTGGTTTGTTGTCTGACAGAAAGTAGTTAATTTAATCTGTGTTGGACATTGATTCCTCCTAAATTGCATTGGTTTGTCCTCGTTTTGATTGAATTTTAGTTCATCACCATACTTATAACAAATGTCTGTTCCACTGCAGTGATTTTGGTTCATCAATCTTTCTCTACTGTTCTGGAGATCACCACCAAAAGATTATTGATTCAGTGAACTTTTATGTTGTAGATATGACCTTTATGTTAGCTTTGAAGATTCAATTTTTGGGGGACAGCAAGAAGTTGAAGTACCATTTTTGGAGACATGTGATGACTGTGGTGGAACTGGAGCAAAAAGCCGTAGTAGTATTAAAACATGCACCGAGTGTGGAGGTAGAGGTGGAGTAGTCAAAAAACAGAAAACTCCTTTCGGAATAATGTCTCAGGTACAGTTATCTCATATTGATTAGAAATTTATTACATAGAACATATGAAATTATTTCCATCACTGCTTCAAGTGTTTAATTAACTGGTTTGCTGAGCACGTCCATATTTACTTTTGTGTCCGTTAGTGTCACTGGTCATACTTCCATTTCAAAACAAATAGCACATGAATGATCAGTACTGCAATTTTTATGTTTAATATTTTTAATATTTCTCTAGATTTACCGACCTGAATCAGTCCAGCGCAGAAGTTAGTTTGCTTGATTGGCGCTAGGCACAATATGAAATTTGATTTTCATTTTGCATTAAAATGTTGTGGGTTACATCCCATCTGTAGATATCTACATGTGCAAAATGTGAGGGTGAAGGTAAGATTGTTGCAGACCACTGTCGAAAATGTGGTGGCCGTGGTCAGATGCAGTCTAAAAGGAAAATTAGGGTCGTGATTCCACCTGGTGTTACAAATGGTGCTGCAATGCAACTCCGGGGAGAGGGGAATGTTGACAGCAAAAGGTAAGTGCTGAAGACTTGGGTCATTTATGTTCTTTCATCTTATTCTTGTCCAAATTTTGTTCGTGATTTGAAGTTAATTATTTTGAGTTACAGTGGAATTCCATACAATTTTGTACTGAAGGAATGGCCTTTTACTGTAGGGGTGTAGTTGGTGACCTCTATTTAGTTCTACGAATTGAGGAAAAGCACGGGATTCGGAGGGAAGGCCTTAATTTATACTCAAAAGTTAAGATTGATTTTACTGAGGCCATCCTCGGTACTGTTGTCAAGGTAGATAGTTGTGGATGTTGCATCAAATATTATACTTCCAAATATTGGGACCTTGTTTAGATGTCGTTCATAAGCTCGCCAATGAAATATCATGGTTAACTATGAAAATTTGGGAATTACTTTCCATACATTATCTGCTGAGCTTTGACTGGAAGCTTAATTTTTTAGTTTTGGAGGGCATATTTTAAATCAATTCCCTTACTGATCAAAATTATTAAATAATCCTATTTGCTGTGCTCCGTAAAACTCTTTTCCTTTCAAACAGGCAAGCAGCATTATCAATTCAGCCAAATATGTACCGGCATTTATTGCTTATGTATCAATCTTTAAAAGTGTTTGAAATGCATAAATGTTTTGTCAACAGGTCAGTACTGTAGAAGGTTTGAGAGATCTTAAAATTCCCCCTGGAATTCAGGCTGGTGAGACAATTAAAATAGCTAAATTGGGAGTTCCAGATGTGAATAAACCTTTCGTGCGAGGTGATCATCACTTTGTCGTGAATATTGAGATCCCAAAGCGTATCAGGTACTTCTAGTTCTTGGATATTGGCAACCTTTTCTTTGAGGAGGAATTGTGCAGCCTCTTTTCTTCCTTGTGTCTTTGAGTTTGATTATGGGAATTTTTATCCTCCTTATTGCATTGCTTTATAAACTTTTCCCTAATGAGTTTGTTGTCTTAGAAAAAGCTTTAGAATGCATACCTTTCAGAGGCTTTCAGTTTCCTAAATTTTACATATCCTTTGGGAAAAAAGGTCAAGGCTTCTTTATCTTGTCCTTGCTATTAATTTGTGCCTCCTGGGTACAAATGAAGTCTCTTGGGGATGAAATAAGCAAGCTAAAACCTTAAAAAATGGTGGCGTGTTTCGGTTCTTTGGCTGGTGATATCCATGTATATGATTTTATTGGCTAATACAAGGCGACTCTCTAGTTGACATGCTGCCATGATAATTTAGTGATGCAGAACGCTCTCTAGTTGAAGAGTTGGCTTCTCTCAGGAGAACATCCAATCACAACGCCTCACCCACTGGTAAATTTTCTGGGATCACACCATATCATTAGTATACATAAATTATCTTAGCTTTGAGCTTCGTGGATAATTACATTTATTGTGTTTTCAGGCGATTTACAATGTTTGTTTTCATATTGACAGGGACATTTAAAGGTGATAATGAAGAAGAATACAGAAACCCTGCTTCAGATCATCGACACCAAAGCTTCGCTCATGTATGGAAGTCAATAAAGGGCTTCTTGGGGTATGATCCATACTGTGGACTAAATTCTCACATTTTATTTTCTATATCAAACAAAATGAACACACATTGTTTCTCACTACTGCAAATTGCAAGTACTTATGGCTGATAAGAAAGAATATCAGTTTATGGAGGCAAAACATAGCTAATAGCCTAGTTCTGTGATTTTGAGTTTGTTTTAACTGCACATCTTGTAATCTTCTGAAGTGGGAATTTTTGAGCAGGATGATTACAGTTGTTTTTTGCCCCTCACTGACAACTTGCTGTAATATGTAGGAGAAAACAATCTGGACAAAGATTCGCATCAATTGGTGCAGAAACACCAGTTTTGTGGAGACATAATAGGCCTATACCAAGCTGTTCACTCATGATTCAGTACTACACACCTCTTGTTTTTGTCTTGGCATTTATCTTCACATTTGTCAGAAGAACTGCTTACTGTAAACTATCACAGTAGAAGCTAGAAACTAACCTTATTCCCCATCACCCTTAAAGAACAGGAAAGCAACAGTAGCTGCTTTTGCAAAATTCTTTGGTGTATAAGTCACACGATCCAAATTACTTTCTCTCAAAATAATAATCATATTTATTGTAATATTCATTCAACGAATAGAATTATTATTATTTTTTGTTACATTCTTCTATATCTTACTTGTAACTTTTAGAACAGTTTATTCAAAAAACGACAGTGTTGTACCAGAAAAAAGTAAGATGCTGTCTAAGAGCATTCTTGGAATGAGGGTAATGAGCATGTAACCTTTCTTAGTATCTTCAGTTTCTTGTGTAGTTTCTTCCATCATATGAATAAAATAAATATTTTATTCATTTTAATATAATAAAGATTTGATTTTAAGATTAAATGGTTAAAAAACGAAAGAAAATAAAGTTCAAAGAACATTAGATAATTGGAAATCTGTGAGGGGTTTCTTGCAATTTACCCCAAATAGTATAATAACCCAAACCAGATTCGAACTATTGGAGGGTTTTGTGTCTTCAGTCTGACAAACAAAAAGCTGGCAAACAAAACCCGGACCCAGTGATCTTAAAGAAGTCCAAAAAATCCGAATATATAAATCCAAAGATAAAACGGGGACTGCACGAAAGCTACCATTTTGCAGAAGAATAGATACACTTTCTTGATAATCCCATCTTTGAGAGGTTTTTTTTTTTTTTTTTTTTTTCTTTTCCCTTATCAAAAGATTTCCTGACTAAACCAGGTAAGTCAGTTCCCCCTCTTCCATCAATTTTGTTCAATAATTTATGCTGTTTCTGGGTTGAAGTGCTGATGTTCTTGTGTTTGCCTTGGATTCGAGGTTAGAATTTTGATGGGTTTTAATCTGATGGACTTTTTAACTCATTATCAAATTGTTCTCCTTATTCTTTATGTGATTTGCATATTTTTCTGAGCATTTAATGTAGTTCAGTTCGGAAAAATTCAAGGGTAGTAGCAATGGTTTTGATGGTTTCATTTTGGACTGGAAAAGTTTTGATTTTGGACAATTTTTTGTGCATCTCACCATGTATGCATGTGTTTTATACGGCTCCTTTAATTTTTTCCTAGATACATTATCTTTTGTACATCAAGCGTTTAGTTTTGCCTTAAAGTGTGATATTTGTTTAAGAATCTACCTCGTTTGGTTTTATCACAGTCAGTTAATGTCAGTGCTTGCATGTTTTGTTCATATGTTGAATGAAGTTGGGTCCCAAAGGTGCCCCCCGTGCTTGATCACCCTGAACTTCTTTGTTTAGCTTTAAAATCCATGTGATGTTTGTGTTTGTATCTGACAGATAGCTGCAAAATATTAAGTATTTTCAGGGAGCGGCATTTCTTTAGTTTTAGAAGTGTCTGTAGAATTGACATTCTTTGAATCATGGAGAGGGCATTGGTTCCATTTCTTGAGTGAAGTTAATGCCTTTGTGTGTTTCATCGGTCTTTAGGCCTTTTTGTCTTCATGATTGTCTCTCAACCCGAGGAAATAAATAAGAACAGGTACCTTATCATAACATTTTACTTGTAAGTTGGAAGGAAAAGTAAACAGATCTGTGTGTACACTATGATTTGCAATCTGAAAATGTTATTTGCTCGCCTGCCTAATTGAGTAGTTGTCTTTGTGAAAATGTTATTATCTTGAATTAGTTCTCAACTCTATAGCATTGGCAATTTTGTTCTGAAATTAAGTACTTCTTGGATTCTTTTGTAACTCTAAACCATGAGTGATTGTTTGGACTTGGACCGCCATTGAAGACAGTGTTGATTCTTTATTAGCACTGTGAATTGATAAAATGTTATAACTAGATCTATTAAGGTTGGACAGATGAATTTGATTTGGTTGTGTATGGGGCTTACCACCTAATGTCCCTACGAAGAGTTTCTGTAGAACTTAGGTTTACCAAGTAACTGTTATCATTAGTAAGCTAATTTCCATTACTCCTTACTTCTATTAGGCATATCAGGTGTAAAAAAGGTATAGAAAAGCACATTTCTATGGGGATGATCGATGATAAATGGTAGCTGAGCGGTCTTTTATTGTTGTTGATTATTTTGTCTTTCCCTCCTTATTCTAATTTGCATGTCAAAGCAGCATGCATCCCAGTTAATATAATTAGTGACTCTTCATTTTGCTACATTATTTGGACAAATTTGAAAGATCAGACGCTATAGTTGGTACCTTGTCAAGTGATTTATTCTTCTGGAACAGATATCGGCTTTGCTTATGGCCAATCTCGACGGAGATAATGAATATCCATGGATAAAGAGAATTGCCTCTGAAGGTTCTGTTCCACTTGGTGACCCTGATAATTGTTCTAACGGCTGGGCTACTCCACCAGGTGATATTTTTAAGGTAAGGGGACCAGATTATTTTTCAACAAGAACTAAGGTGCCTGCTGGAGAATATCTTCTGAAACCACTAGGTTTTGACTGGATTAAAGGTTCCACAAAACTTTCGGAGGTTTTAAGTCATCCAGGTCATCGTGTTAGGAAAGTCCTCAGGGATGAAGTTCCAACAGGAATTAAGCCATTTGTCTGGGCTTTCAACCTGCAAGTTCCAAGCAAGGAAAATCTCAGTGCTGTTGCATATTTTGTCTCTGTGGATGGCATTGCGGAGGGATCTTTAATCGACCAGTTCTTGAAAGGAGATGATGATTTTAGGAGTTCCAGGTTAAAGTTGATAGCCAATATCGTTAAGGGACCTTGGATTGTGAAAAAAGCAGTAGGCGAGCAGGCTATATGCATAATAGGCCGGGCACTTACTTGCAAGTACATCCTAGGGGATAATTTTGTAGAGGTTGACATAGATATTGCATCTTCCATGGTTGCAAATGCAATTGTACATTTGGCTTTTGGCTACTTAACAACTCTCACTGTCGATTTAGCTTTTCTTATTGAGAGCCAGAGTGAGTCAGAGCTTCCAGAGCGAATTTTGGGAGCTGTTCGATTCTCTGAGCTGACTACAGATTCTGCAATGCCAATTGAAATGCATTCTGAGGGCACCACGGGTCGTTTACAGTCTTCACTTTCAATGCGATTATGGAAGTCAATTGGACAGGGGTTCACAAACCTCATTCATCCAGGTGCTCAAGAAAGTAGTTCCAGTGATGACGATTCAGATGCCAATGGGATTGGTGATAATGAAAAAAGTCAAGATGATGTGAATAAATGGTAATCTTCTCTGAAGCTTTAACATTTCATATTCAAGAAAGTCAAAATCTTTTTTCTTGGAGTTTGGTAATGGTTATAACTTGGGAAGTTTAGCTCTGAAAGATTGGTTACTCATAGTAAATTGTTGATCGGGCCCTGTAAATTCGCATCAGAGCAGTTTGATTGTTGTGTTCTAGTCTAGTTCTGTTCCATTATTCCATGAAACTTACTCATATGACTTTGGAAGTGCAGATGTATATATGAATACTATGTCAGCAGTCCCATTACGATGAATTCAAGAGTTTGATTTCTGCATTGCCATTGATGCCTTCTCAGAAGCCTTATTTGGTGGTGGGTTTCCATGTTTGTAGAGATGCATTCAGGCAGGGCAGCCATTGTGTTATTATGTTCTTGGTATAGAGATACAGATTATTATTGTTTCATGTAATTCTGAATGTCAGGCCTTGTATATAATAGCAGTACAGATTTTAAGGTCTCATTCTTTCCAACTCTAGACACCATGATCAACTCCTCATTGTATTTGCAGTTATTCATGATCCAACTCCTCGTTGTATTTGCAGTCATAATTGAAATTTTTTCAGGTGGTTTCCGCCCTTCAAACGTGTATATGAAGAAATTGACAAGAGGAGAGGGTAGTAGGCTATTGGTCGACACTTCTTGCTTAAAATAAAAAAAAGTCTAAGTTTGAGTCATCCTAAATTTTAAAAAGCACTGTAATGGAATCAATAGAATAATGAATCGCCGGAGTGAAATAAGACTAATACGATCAAACTTTTTTCATCTAATTCTACAATCAATAATAGAATGAAAAACAATCAAAATATTACAACCATATGATTTCAGTCATACTTACCAATCCAATTTTGCAACTCCATATCCATTTTAAATGGGAGGGAGGAAAATCTAACTGAGCCGTAAGGTATTGGCAACTTAACCACCAAACTGAACAAATAGGTGCATGTTCTTGAGATTTGATTCCAAAACGACACTAAAACAAAAGTTTTACAGGGCAAGCTCCTAGTTCATGGGAGTTTGTCATCTTTTCTGGTCAACCTAAATGTGTTCTAAGACTTCGGAATGGATCGACAGTTTCGGCACATCATTGAGTGGCAAAATGGTAATGAGATAATCTAAACCGTCAAGAAGCGGGAAAAGAGCCAACGTAATACAGAAACAAGGATAGCCAACAGAAATTCAACAAAAGAACCAAACAAGAGCAAGTGAAAACACAAAGAGTTATGATTCCATAGCCATATATATATATGTATTCAAGAGGATATAACGTTTCTAACTGGTAAGGTGCCACCCAGAAACAATTCTATACAATATCAGCTATCTGATTTTTCTTTGATAGATGCTAAGTTGTCTTGAAGTGAGAGATAATACAAATAATCAATGCTGGAGCTGCTAGTGTTCAGCATCACCTGTGAAGAATGTATCGTTAAACACTTCTGCGACGTAGTATCAAGGATGATTTATCGCGCTCTTTGAGCGAGTTTAAGTGAAGAAAAGATAACATCTCAGCCAATGGCTAAACTACATCAACACCAGCCATAGGTAATGCACTGATTTGTGGCGTTCTACCATTTCCTGAGAGAAACCTGACAGTTGGAAGTGATGCATCAGTAACTGACTCAATCTCAAGAAAATTGATATCAATAGCACCAGATTTCTTCAAGCTGTGTACGAAAACAAGTATGATCCATCCCAACATCGAAATAGCCCAGTAATCGTTCATTCCATGAATCAAACCCCATCCAATAGCATAACCAACAATGATCCCAGACAAATGGCCAAGAAAACTGGCTTGTGGAACAATTATCGAAGTAAAGATCAAAGACTCAAATGGGGCAAAACTGATGGGAAGTGAAAGAAACCCAAAGAGATCCAACTTAGAAGATGGCTGCTTAACAGACAGAATAGTCATCCACCCAAAAACCACACAAGAATACCCAACCACGGTCACTCTTCTGAAATACTCAATCTTGAATCTCTGTATTAGAACATGGTACATTCCAACCACTAGTAAACCAGATAAGATAACCAACACTAGAGTGTAATGCAAATAAAACTTCACTCCAAGACCTATATTTCCCAACTGTTCAACAACTCCAAGGCTCCAAAGTGCACTCATATTAAAAACAAGATGAAGAACACTAATATGTGAAAATGCTGATGTTATTATCCTCCAATACTGACCTTCAACTATAGTCTCATAACTCATTCCCACCTGCGAATACCCAATGCCTTTCTTCTGTATGTAAAACCATATTGCACTGACCAATCCTATGATACAACTTGTTGCTGGCTTTTCAAATATTTCATAAATCAAAGGTTTCCCCATCTACAAATATGAACAGCCCAGACCAAAAATCCTTCCTTTACACTCTTTTTTGCTCCTGGAGCTCAAGTACAACTCAACCCAACATTAGCACCATCAGAGTTGAATCTTTATAACAAAAGAACGAAATCAGGAGAGCCCACAGCAAGGTCTTACGAATTCGAAATCATATTGACAGTAAAGTAACACGATACCATTTACAACGTTTCACTATTTTCAACAGATGCAGATCTGATGCCGGCAAATCCAGTTTCCAAAAGCCACTAAAAAGATTCAAAGGGGAATCCCAGAGCGGGTTCTGAATGGCAAGTGAAATACACTACTAATAAACTGATAGTAGAGGAAAATGAAAACCCAGAAACCAAAATCCAGCGAGCAATCTCAAAATCAGTGAAAAAAAAGCTTACTTGGGTTCCGAGAAATCAATAAAACTGTCTCGGGACAACTGGGTTCGAGGGATCAACAGCGACGGCGACAAAACCCAGTCCTTTGCTAATGATTCAGCTTAGCTTTCTGGAAAAATCGAAGACGTTCTGGAATTTACGGGAAGAGTTTGAAATTTGGAATTTGGGTTTTCAATCTGCAATCAAGCGGAATTTAGAGGTTTCGCAGGCGTGCTTCAGAGAACACGCCTTTGAAGAGGGAGGAGGGGCGCTTCAGTTGATTTACTTGGGATTTCAAAAGCCCAGCTTCATAAACCCAGCCCAACTTTTGCTTAGCGATAATTTGGGCCTATTTTGGCAGCTAGAATTCCTTTTTATCTCTCTCTTTGTCTCTTTATTTCTTTTTTCTTTTTTTTGGAAAAATATAGGATTCGAATTAATCACAATCCAATAATTTATCAAAAATAAGTTTCGAAAACATATTTTCTTTATTCCAACAAATAATTTAACAAACAAAATTCTTTTTATTTTTACAGATCGAATTCATTCAAAAAAAAAAAAAAAGTAAAGCTGACCCATAATTTAACTAACTCTCTCTCTCTCTCGTTATTAAAATCAATTTCACAGGTGGAATTGTTTTATAAAATAAAAATTAATAAAATAACTTTTCATTATTAAATATAATTAATGTATTTATTTGTACTAAATTTAGGACGTGGGGGAGTGATTATTATTATTATTATTATTATTATTATTAAAATTTGACGTCAGACTAGCCCACCCAATTTCTAAACGCAAATCCTACCGTTTCTGTAAAAAACAGAAATGGCCCAACCGATACCGTTGTTTGTTTCCATCATTAATATCTGTGTAAAACGTTACCGCCCAACTACTTTGTATCTCCCCTCTCAATATAAATATATATATATATATATGTAATTATATATATTTTCTTTTTAAATTAAAATTTTTTTATTTTATTAGCCTGACATGACACAGTATATTTTACATGGTATAGTCAAACACAGCTTTTAATAAAAGTTCTTCACAATTTTTTTTTGTGAAAAATCTTTCCCCAACTGGAATTAAATTGTTCCATACCTTTAGACGGACTAAAAAACCGGTACATTTTATTTATTAAAAGTTTCTTTAAAAAAAATATAAATAGATACTAACACATCATTTAAAGAATAATTAATCCTGATACTAGGAGATAATGACAAATAATAACAATATCGAAGTTTTTGAGTCTAGTAATTAGAATAAGTACAATCTAAATTCTTTAATGATAAAATTCATTAAAAAGTAATCTAACGTAAAAAATTACGATAATTTTAACTTCGGTAACGTATATTTAAATTATTGTAATTAAAAAATTTGTACTTAGATTTTAAAATGAGACTGTTAATTCATTTTTTGGGTATACGTTGACAATTTCGTCCCCATAACTCAAAAATTTGATTGTCATTAATTAGATTTATATGACAAATGCACTAAATAAAAAATATTTTTATGAAGTATATGAATCAGCATGATTTCATGGTAATAAAGGCACGAACAAAACAATGAGGGCAGTTGATAGACTTAATACAACTACGAATAAATTGCATGTGCGGTTGTGGAGTCATTTCATCTGCAAAATTCAATCGGTGGAATATATGAATGAGGAATCAAAACGACAATGGTCAATGTTAAATAATTTAATGTCTTAATAATATATTATTATTAAAAATAAAAAGGATCAAGAAAAGTAGTCGAATAATAATAATAATGGACCGACAAAAACAGACAAGCATGGTTCTTCTTTTCCCACTTTGGCCTTCCAATTTTTGCAACCATCACGTTCGATGTTGTACCTTGTGCAGTATTTGTTGTACTTGCAAATCCCATCCAATTTTTAAGGGTTCATTTGGTAAAACAGTTGAAATTGAAATTAAAATGAGAATAATAATATTAGAGATGAGTATGAATTTTGAAAATCAAATAAGGTGGTTTTAGATTTATAATAGTAGAAAATATTTATTTTATCTTTAATATATTAGATTAATATCAATTTTATCCTTAATATATTAGGTTAGAAGATCATTGATAATACAAAATGAAAAAAATATATATATATATATATATATATGTAGACGGGAATCAAATCGAAAGCTTGGGTAAATTTCATGAAACTCATACCATATGGGTTTCAAATCTAAACCCCTCTCCAAACAGTGAGAATGGGAGGGTTATGGTATTGAAATCCATACCCAAAAGCCATAAACCTCCCAACCAAAGGGCTTGTAAATGTATCGAGTTTTTTCATTTATTAATGTTTTGTCTTTGATACCATTGACGTATATAATTATATACGGATGAGGTAATAATATTGCATGCATCAACAGTATCATCTTTAATGTAATTCAATACATACAGAGAGGGTAACTGTGTAAATTTAATGTAAGAGATTAAAAAAAAAAAACAAATGAATGCCTAAATACCACCATCATTTTTCTTATGTGTTATTTATTTTTTTTCAATATGTTTAGGGCTTTTTCATTAAAAAAAAAAAAAAAAGACGGACAAAATAGTAATCCATGAGACAGTATTTAATAACAATCAAAAAGAAAATATGATCTTAAATATAATTTCCATACCACATCTCTAGTGGAATATATTTGATTAAGAGAATACATTAGGCCGTTTATAATATAAAAATATAACATTTGGTATATTCTAATAGAGATAGTTGCATTTTTAGTTTAGTACGACTGTATTATTAGTCCTTCACATTTTTATATTAATATTTTTAATCATTTTTTATAAAAATACTGTCTCACTACTCCTCACAATCAACTTTTAAGCGAACAAGTAAACAAGTTTATTTTTAGTTACCTTTTCTTCTGATTTTGCGGTTGAAGTTGTTAGATTGACCGTTTTTATTGTATGTCATTTAATTGGTATTGTGTGGTTTTGTGAATGGCAGGGAGTTTCAAATGCAAACATGATATGATCAATTATAAAAATAAAAAATATTATTCCCTAACGATAATGGCCAAATTTTCGTTGGCTCAATCAGTAATCAAGAAAGATAAACACAAGAAAGAAACAAAATCCAATTAGTAGTGAGTGAGGATTTTTCTTAATTATGTTGTGGTTTATCACTATCCTAACAGATTAGCCCTTATTTTCTCACAGTAATAATCCCATCATTTTAACAGAAACTTTTTTTTGCTATAAGTGTATGGAGAGCAAGTAAGAGTCGACATCGAGATGTCAAACCTTCTCGTTCGGTGTGTTCGGTGTGAGTTCTTGAGGAAGATCACTATGTTATTTTTATACTAACTTTTATTGGTTGAGCGCACGCCGCCCTTTCACTCTCGGCACCGTCGGATTACTAAGGCCTTTGAAGTAGAGGGCCAATCTCAGTCCGTGCTGAGGAAACCTTTTATTCCTGGTCGTCTCCATGCCTGAGTGGAATATCATAAAGCTTAAACTACTACACAAGTTGGGAATTGGTAAAAGGAAATCTGATTTGAATAGTTGCAGCCCCAACAAGTTTCCATCTCTGAGTAACAAGAGTTGTGGTTCTTCATCAGAAGAAGAAAATTTGAATAATCCCATGAGTGCTGTTTTGGAGGAGCAAGACCAGCCCAGGAAGGCTAAGAGTTCACAGCCGCCGCCACCATCATCAGTTGATGCTGCTGAGCAATTAACCTTCACTGATATTATTTGCAAGAAAATTCTGAAGAAGACAGCAGTGTATTGGACAAAGTGGAAAAACAAGAGAAGAACCGACGGGAAGATCACAAACAACCAACAACTCATGATGATGATGCAACCAGATATTGAGCTCTGCAAGAAGAAGATCCTAATGGGGAATAAGTGTCGCCCACTTACTAAATCTGGCATCCTTCATTATGATCGAAATGGTATTATTTTACCGGAATGAATAAACCCGACAACTAAATTTTGAGTTCGAGTTACTTTGTATCAAACAAAAATCGAGATATGAGTCTGAGTTTTCAAAGTAGGCAAAACCATGAAAACTTCTATGAAATAGTTTTTTTTTTTCTTTTTTCCATTATCTTTGGAAAAAAATTATATATATATATATATAGTTTTAATTTGAAGGATTGATTGTGCAAAAAAAAAATATTCATTATCCATTTATCAATGGTCTTATGTTGTCTATTTTTTTTTTATTTAACACTTCTGAATTATCAAAATATCATTATTATTTTTTAATATGATAAAATGATAATTTATATATATATATAAAATTAGTTACTTCTATTTAAAAGTCCACTCTAATGTTTTCGGGAAAAAAAAAAAGTCCACTCTAATAAAATACTTATAATTAGTTAGTGAAATCTTAAATCCTTTAACAAAATATCCTATCAACCCTACAATTGGGTGAACAAATTACTTACTATTGTGAATCATAAATAACTGTGGAATAATAGTAATAATAATAATTTCTCTTTTTCGGATCACTAAAGAATTATTCTTCCCTTTTTTTGAAATAAAAGAAAGGATTATTCTTCTGAATTACTTTGTGTGATATATTCTCTATGTTGTAATTTTAAATTTTGACAACTTAACGATGATATAACCATTAGGATTACTTACAATTTTATTAGGGTTTTATTAATTGAATTAAAAGACATATGTGAAATTATAAAGTGTATTATATAAACATAAAAAATTATATTTATTAAACTAAAATAATTCAATAAATAAGTTTTTTTGGGTGGAGAAAGTTTAAAAGCAATGCTTTAACTAAAAAAATATTGTATAAAAATAAATAAAAAGATATTAACTAGAGTAATACTTAAGCATATAATGGAATACTTTAGTTAGATAATTTACTTAACTTAATTAAACAATTAAGCCTTGAGTTGTTGACAAATTAAGTTAAATTGGCATGTCTATGATAGCCTAGTGTGCCAAATTTTCTCCAACATCTATTTCTAGACTCTCAAATGATTTAATAAAATTTCTGCTCTTTTACCCTCAAAAAAAGTTAAGTTGGCATGTCAATTATTTTTGTTTAATTAAGATTTCTAAGCCCTATAACCATTTCTACTAATTAAAAAATTTACTTCTTTTCAAAATAATAGTGGTAATTAATTTAGGCCTTAACATCTTTCTTTTGTACCTAAAAAAATTAAAATGGTATTTATCAAATTAAAATAATATAATAAATATATGTAATTTTTTTTTTTTGGGAGACAGAAGTAAGAGTAAATAGAAATAACCAAAAAATAAATGGAAGGAAAAACAGCCCACATCCATTTTGGACAAAAATGAACAAAAAGAACTATAAAATGAGACAAACCCTCCCAAACAAAATAGAGACACTTGTGAAAAATCTATTTTTTCCCACATAAAAGTTAATTTATTTTATTATTATTTAATCTAAAACAACTCATTGCTTCAAAAAAAAAAAAAAATCTAAAACAACTCAAAAATAGAAAATAAATAGACATAAAGTCAAAGGGAGGTAGTTAGTTTGTATAGTGACATAATTCCTAATTTATCATTTTAGTAGACTAATATATTTAATAATCCACCTAAAAATGGAAAATATTCAAGCCATGTAGATTTTCAAAATCTATAAAAAGTGAGTAACTTGGTATCATTCCATGTCTCCCCACATTTGTAATTGTACCATTGTAAAAAAAAAAAATAATAATACTTACATAAATTTAATGAATGGGTTAATCATATATATTATCAAATTTTATTAAACAAACCGTTTAAAAATGTAATAATTCGAATTATTTCACGTTGTTCTTCCATTACAGTATATGTTCAATTCTTACTTAATATACTTTTAAATAGAGTAATATAATTTGCCTGTTTATGAAAAAAATTACTTTATGATAAATGTGTTATTCTAAATTTAAAGTTTTATGCTTCAAAAAAATTCTAAGTTTTATAATATGATGGGATAATATAATTTGAATTTAAATTTTTTTGAAGCATAATTTGAATTTAATTTGAATAATAGCAATAAACATAGAATTTATAAACGCTGTGTTAAGGCTGTTGATGATCATTACCATATCTGCAAAAATCCATACGTATAACAGCTAGGGTTTCTTTAACCTCCATTTTTGGATATTATTATTCACTCTCCAATTTCCCAGCCTGGATCCCTCCATGCCATAACTGATATTGTCTTCTCTCTCTACATATGTGCCTTTCTCTCTCTAAAAATGATATTGTTTTCTCTCTCTATCTTTGTGCATTTCTCTCTCTCTCTAAAATAAACTAAGATCATCATCCTCACACTTTACTCACATTCTTACTCAACTTTACTGTCATCTATACTACCAGTCTAAAAACTCATAAAACCACTCCCCAACACCAAACTAAATGCACTATCTATCCCATTTCAATCCTTTCTCCACTCCTATCCCCATTTTGAAATGAACCCATAAGATTATCTTCTTCAAACTACCTGCAAATCTATCTTTCTCTCTCTCTCACACAGTGAGAGTTGTACACCACTGTATCAATAAGAGAAAAGGAGGAAAAAGATGCAATTTTTATCACCAAAATTGGCAATGCAGCTGCTGTTCTTCCTCTTCTTCTATGTGTTCCTCATCTGTACGACTTCTACAGATCTGAACACTGACCGCGCCGCCCTCTTGGCCATTCGCTCCGCCGTGGGTGGCCGGACTTTGTTCTGGAATGCCTCGAATGTTACACCATGCAATTGGGCCGGTGTCAGATGTTCAAATAACCGTGTCATCGGCCTCCGCCTCCCTGCTGCCTCTCTGTTTGGTGCTCTTCCTTCTAACACTCTGGGTAACCTCACTTCCCTTCAGACTCTCAGCCTTAGGCTCAACCATCTCTCTGGCCCTCTCCCAGCTGACCTTTCTCAATGTATTGAGCTAAGAAATCTTTACCTTCAGGGGAATCGATTTTCTGGACCCATTTCACCAATTCTTAGTATTCACTCTTTGGTCCGGTTAAATCTTGCTGACAATCAATTTTCAGGTGAAATATCTCCTGAATTCAATAATATGACTCATTTGAGGACTCTCTATCTAGAAAGTAACAACCTTTCTGGGTCTATTCCCGATTTAAGCCTACCACTTGCCCAATTCAATGTTTCTTTCAATAGCTTAAATGGTTCCATACCAAAAGGTCTGGAGGCACAACCTGTCACTGCTTTTTCAGGAAACACATTGTGCGGGAAGCCTCTTGATTTATGTCCCAAAAATGAAACCCCTCCTGCTTTGGCAGTGGATAATGCTCCTGGAATCTTTGTTGGGAACAACAATAAGAAGCATAAGTTGTCTGGAGGGGTAATTGCAGCCATTGTAATTGGATCTGTGGTGGGATTTTTATTGCTATTGCTGGTGGTATTCCTGTTGTGCAGGAAACGGGGCGGCCAGAGAGCAAGGGCTGTTGATTTAGCATCAATTAAGCAGCACCATGCTACTGATACTTCTGTGGAGGAACCTATTGTGGAAAGTGGAGAGAAGAATGGCAGTTTCAATAATGGTTATTCAGTAGCCGCCGCAGCCGCCGCCGCACTGACTGCTAGTGGGAAGAGTGACACCGGTGGTGCCGGAGGAAATGGGGCTAAGAAATTAGTGTTCTTTGGTAATAATTCCAGAGTGTTTGATTTAGAGGACCTTTTGAGGGCTTCTGCTGAGGTTTTGGGGAAAGGTACATTTGGGACTGCTTACAAGGCTGTTTTGGAGTTTGGAAGTGTGGTGGCTGTGAAGAGATTGAGGGATGTTACCATTTCTGAAAAGGAATTCAGGGAAAAGATTGAAGCTGTTGGAGCTATGGATCATGAAAACTTGGTACCTCTGAGGGCTTACTATTACAGCAGGGAGGAAAAACTACTTGTTTATGATTATATGCCAATGGGAAGCTTATCTGCCCTTCTTCATGGTAAAATTCATATTGATTTTCTCTTATCTTTTACATTCATACTTGTTCTCCATTTCTTTGATTCAAGATGGCAAATTCAGTTCTTCAAGATTTAATTTTTTTAGTGATGAACTATTACAGTTTCTCTCCAACAGTAGTGCAACAAGTTATGAGGAACACTTTCTTGAATTTGTTTTTCGCTATCCAATAATTTGTGAGAGAGAAATGGTTGATGAAGATGGGTCATAGGTGATAATATTTGTGATTTTTACTTTTGGGTAGTGTCGGCTGAGATTCATGTGGTAAGGTGGTTTGTCTTATTTGCCTGGTTTAATATGTAAGCCTTTTCAACTAATCCATCCGCCCGAACTGTCGTTTTTTTGGAATTTTCATGCCTCTGTGTAATGCTCTGTGGCCTGTTAGAACCACTTGAAGTTCTTTTGTCTCTCTTTGAGATTAGATACATGCTGCAGATCAGTTCCAACATCTTCTTGTAGGATTATCTTATCATGTAGGAGCTACATGCTTGAAATAATTGTAATTTTCAGCGTCTTGCCAAGATTGATTTATGAACTGTTAACTGTGCTGTTACTTGTTGTGCCAGTCTTTGATTGCAGCAATACTATCATTCAGGTAAAAAGATTGGGAATTTTTTGGTTTGATTGCATTCGCTTAATGGGAATGTTTGTTTTGCTCAGGAAACAAAGGAGCTGGGCGGACTCCGTTGAATTGGGAAGTCAGGTCTAGTATTGCTCTAGGAACTGCTCGCGGCATCGAATACCTGCATTCTCAAGGTCCTGATGTCTCTCATGGAAACATCAAGTCTTCAAATATTTTGCTCACCAAGTCCTACGACGCACGAGTTTCAGATTTTGGCTTAGCCCACCTGGTTGGACCCCCATCAACGCCTACCCGTGTTGCTGGCTACCGGGCACCAGAGGTTACTGATCCTCGCAAAGTCTCGCAAAAGGCTGATGTCTATAGCTTTGGGGTGTTGCTTTTGGAGCTTCTAACTGGGAAGGCACCCACTCATGCCCTCCTGAATGAAGAAGGGGTGGACTTGCCAAGATGGGTTCAATCAATAGTTCGAGAAGAGTGGACATCTGAAGTGTTTGATCTTGAGCTACTCAGGTACCAAACCGTTGAGGAGGAAATGGTGCAGCTCTTGCAGCTCGCAATCGACTGCGCAGCTCAATATCCAGACAATCGGCCTTCCATCTCCGAGGTCTCAAGCCGGATTCAAGAGCTCTGTCGAACTAATGTGCGAGATTACACCGAACCTGAGCCTGAGCCTGATCAGGTCAATGAAGCTGATTAAAACTTCCCAGGTGTGCAGCCACAACCCCCCCCTGTGGCTTCAACACATCCATTTTAGTGTCTTTTTTATCTGTTCTGGTTGTTTTTTTCACCTTTCAGGCAGGCCCTTATGGTTATTTCATTGGAATTGAGTCAATTGACAGTGCATGTTCCTTCTTCTCTTTTTTGGGTTTAGAAAACAATTCCCCCATTGTAGCAGCCTTAGCTTTTTTCTCTCTTATTCCCTCTCCCCCTGCCTCTGTGGGGGGGGGGGGCGGGGTGGAGGGGGGCCTTATTTGTCCATTACTCTTCTCCCTGAGTAATGGTTGCTGTAATTATTACTTCAGCTTTTACTTTTAGCTTTCTCTTTTCTGAAACCATCTTTTCATCTTTATGTACTCAGAAACCTTAAGATTGGATTCCCCTCCTGAATTCTGATGCAAATTTTAGTCTTTGATGAAGTACCTGCTTTAATTAAGCCTTCCTATAGTCCTCTTTATCATAAACTAATAACAAATGTCTTTCTTGGAAGTAGTTCAGAACATCCTGGATGTTTGATTGAGATTCATAGTATGAAAGTGTGGTTTTGGTGGTTATGTTATTAAAGTATTGGCATGATTGATATTGTTGGCAGCTGGATGTTTCATTCCATGTGGTTATAGTTATAAATCAGAGTAGTTGATGAGTAAAAACTATAAATTTTGGAGGGGTAAAGCAGCAAACAAACCTAACCATATTTAAGAATGTACCCTTGGCAAGAAAGGGTTTTTCTCGGGAAAAAAAAAAAAAAAAAAAAAAAAAAAAAAACTTCTTCTTGTGATCATGACAGCTGGGAAAAAGGGGTTTTTGTACAGATGAAAATGATGCAAGTTCTTGATATTTGGCAATGGTGGTGGTGGACCATCTTGAAGACTCTGGTATGAGAAAAAATGGTGGTGTTTGTGTAAGCAAAGCAGGCTGATACAGACCCTTTTTTTGGTTTTTCCCCATTTTATTATGGTCCCTTTTATGAGTTTGATTGATGTTATAAAGCTCCAAAGTATCCAAAGCTTCATGAATTCAAAAAAACTTGAAAAACATTTTGATGATAAATTGAATTGAACCCAATGGAGGGGTGGAGATAAGGAAATTGAACTAAGAAAAAAACAAAGATTGTGGTGCTTTCCATTTTTGTTGCCAATATGGATGGGACTGTGGGGGATAACGGATAGTTTTATATTTTCGTAAACTGGGCTGCTATTTGTAGCTCAGTTTTGCTATTTGTAGCTCAAAAAAATTGATGAAATGACAAAAATGCCCTTAAAATAGAAAATGTGAAAATGGAAGGAAAAATCGGACCCAATGTGCGAATTAAACATAAAAAATCGGACCTAATTTGCGAAAAACTGAGAAAAATTCACCTACAATGTGCGAAATTTCAGTGAAAATTCGCCCCACTTATGCGAAATTTCCAGGAAAATTCGCACCACTTATGCGAATTTTCCAGGAAAATTCGCATAAGTGGTGCGAATTTTCCTAGAAAATTCGCCCAAAACAGGCGAATTTTCCTGGAAATTTCGCCTGTGTTGGGCGAAATTTGTAAGAAAATTCGCCAAACCCAGGCGATTTTTGACCAAGTCTTTGGCTTTATATTTGTCTTCATACCTTACAAAATCATAAGTCATTTCAGATTTTCTAACCAAACTCTCTCAGACCATCGAAACAAATTTTCCAAAAAAATCGCACGTAATGGACGCCGGCGGATCTCAACCACCACAGCGTACCGGGAAGGGGAAAGGATTGTTTGGACAGGTAAAAAGCGTAAAATTTCGGTTAAATTATTGAATTTCGAACAAAAAATTCGCACCTGATGTGCGAATTGTTGTGTACAATTCGCACATGAGGTGCGAATTGGGCATAACAATTCGCACATCATGTGCGAATTGTACAAAACAATTCGCACTCCCACACATACCTGTTCATCGATGGCCCCCCAGCTGATGATGGTGGAGTTCCGCCGCGAACCAACACTGAATATGTAAGTGGTTTCGTTACATAATTTGATTAAGTATAATGTTATATTGTTATCGAATAAGTTCACGTAATCATTGCAATGTATTGTCTTTGTAGTGGGTCCGGCGGTGGCGAAAATACGGTGAGGACGCCTTAGAGATCATCAGACGTGGTGGGTTACCCGAGACGGCGGAAATGGAGGCTAGGTTGATGGAGGAGATAGATAGATGGCATTTGGCTGGTTGATTGTAGTACATTACCATGTTATATTGTTATTCTATTTAGTTTGTGATACTATGAGGATTTTGTTGCGTTATATTTAACATGTTTACTCCTTTTTTGTGCACTTGTGAAATTAAAATCGGGAAACTACAAAAATGATAATTATTAACAGAATAATCAGATTTTCAAAACAAATTGCAATGGCTACAAAAAATCATGGTCCACAAATCATGTCCCAATGGTCCAGCCTATTTTTAAATTCATCTTCTGCTGCAAAACGAGCCATAGCCGCATCACAGTGATGCCTCCACACAAATGCCAATGATGGTACAGGACAATCACCAGTCAAACTGACATGAACGAAATGATTACCACGTACGTGCGCAATGGCTATCTGTCGAGATGGTCTGGCGACACCACGGTGGGGCCGCAAAGGTAGAATGGAGAAACAGCAACCGCGAGCAAGACTGAGGTGGATTACCAAGGCGTTTGCATAATTGGCGATAGCAAACAAATCCGTTGGGGTGCTCATCCAGCCAGCAAAGGGGCATGGTGATGTAAAATGATTCAATCGACCAATTGCCCAAGCTATAGGATCTGCGTTGGCCTCAACTAGAGCCTGTGGTAGACATGCACCGAGGAGGCGTCTGTAAGTATCCTGATGCATGAGAATCTCTCCAATAGACGCAGTCCGTACAGTCTCCCAGTCATTCTCATTGCCATGCAGTCCGAGTGCAACGGCGCGAAATCCGCAATTGCCATCTGCCTCTACGTCCGTAATGGCATTGCAGAAAGGATGGACATAATGTGGAATCATGGGGATACTCTCACTGTCCGCTCTAACTACAAATTGGAATATAAACACGTAATAGTAATTTTTGGGCTTATAACAAAAAAAAAAAAATAAGGTAACCAATCAATATAAATTCACAAAAAAGAACAAAACATAGATTACCTTCATCGAATGGCAACGATCTTTGAGAAGATCTCCTGGATGAATTACTGCGTCTTAACCCTCTCTCGCGAGCGCTCTGCTCGCGCCGCACGGATTCATGTAATCTTGGTCTACCCCTTGATGTTGACAAAATGGCTGGTTCGAACACACTGGCATTGTCAGTATTGAGGGACTCATTCATCTTGACAATCAGACCTCGCTGCACCACGCGTGGACTATTCTCGAATTGAGGAACGATTTTCTGGCGGAAGTACCTGTTAAAAACAATGAATTACAACAAATTAAAATTATTTGTATAAATGTATGTTAATGAATCAAAATATCATAAAATAAAATACATAATGTAAATCTTACTGAAGCTCTGCAGATAATGTGTTCGAATCTACTTCAGATGTCTCAATCGTCAACCGCTTCCAAAAATCGTGAACCATTTCAACGGTGATCGTGTCGTGCGATTCCCTCAACTTCCATATGTCACAGGCACAAGGGATCCCATGCGTGGCCTTGCAGACACATCCACATCTCTCGAACAAGTCATTACCCAACTTGGTAATCTTTTCAACTTGTTCGCTGATTAACTCCAAACAATAGTGAGAGACATGGCCATTCAATAATTCATACGGGAAACACAACATAGCTGTTGCTTTCCTGGAAATGCATGCCTCAAGGGTTTCCCTAAAATTACATCAATAAAGTCAAAGGTACGTAAATTAAATAAATACCGAAAAAGGTGAATTAATCTAATTAATAAACGTACCTTATCTGTGATAACTGGTAATTGACGTGGTCGTCAATCACCCCAAATAGCGTGTCAAGTGAATGTGTGCCAGCATTCATCCAATCCTTCAGTGCGGCATGCGTACTCTCCACTCTGTTACTGCTAGTATTGCCAAAGTGCAGAATCTTGTTTGTCCAAGCCCTACAAAACATCTCTTTATAGGACAGCCAAGTCCTCTCCAGGTAGACAACAACAGATCCAGCAACTACAGAATAACCATTCTTCAACCGCTGCAGTAACACTTCATACTCTTCAACTGTTGCCGCATTAACAATTCCCTTCCAAAGCTTTTTTATTGCTTTTTTCCTATCACCCTCACCAACAAGTTTTCTCAACTGATTATCAACATCGCGGTCGATATGCCACAAACAGAGCAGGTGGTGTGATCCAGGAAAATGATCCCTTATAGGATCCATCAAACTCATCTCGCGATCAGAAACAATAACGCTAGGTACATTTTCAACATCCAACAACCCTCTCAATTGTTCAAAAACCCAATCATAACTAATTCTTTTCTCATCTCTCAAAAGGGCACATGCAATATTAAAATTCTTGTTGGAAGGAGTCATACCTATAATCTGAAAGAGTGGCATCCTGTACTTGTTCGTCTTGTATGTCGCGTCCACCACAATCACCCAATAATATCTGTTCAACAGCTGGATTGAAATTGGATGGGCTATGAATGCATGTGTGATAACATCTGTGCCCTCTTCTGTCAAAACTTGTACATAGTAATGCTTCTCCTCGGCGTAATGAACAAATTGCTGCGCAATATTTCTACCCTCGAACTTTGCTCTCCTGTCATCAGCTTTAAGATTGTTTAGCTGCCTCACTGTCACATTATCTTCAGGATACGTCTCGGCAAGATGATTCCTAATCAATTTTGGCTTCATATTTGCATTGTTCAAAGTCCTAGCAACCTCCCTTGCGCCTTCACTCATGCGGCTAAGCTGCCTGTGACCCTCTGGATACACTATAGCAGTGTGATTGTGCATTGAATTCGGACCTGGTGTGACTCTGACCCACCAACCATTATCCTTCACCACCTTGCAATATAACTTGAACCTGCACTTACATCCTCGCCGGCTAGTGTTCTTCCTCTCTTGTGGGAGAGACCCTTGTTCAACCGGATCTCTGAATCTGTTGCAACGATATGTGACTGAGTTTCCATTGTTACCCCTCCCCACTTTAATCAGCTCGAAGCGAAATGTAAGAGCCAACTCCGAATAATACGTATATGCTTGTTTTTCAGTTGGAAAAAAACCAGGACACTGAAACTCAAGACTCAAATCCCTCTGAATGTCTGGTAATCCATTTGGATCCTGCGTCATTAATCAAATTAATACCAAAAATAAGTAATTACATATACAATTAAAACATATAAGTTTGAAGGAAAAATCGCCTGTAATTGGCAAAATAACTGGAAAAAATCGCCCAGCTTAGGTGATTTTTTGTGGAAAGTTCGCCAATTGCACGTGAAATCTGGGAAAAAATTCGCATGCAATGTGCGAATTTTGCAGCAAAATTCGCCTGCAGTGTGCGAATTTTGCTGCAAAATTCGCCTGCAGTGTGCGAATTTTGTAGCAAAATTCGCCTGCAGTATGCGAATTTTGCTGCAAAATTCGCCTGCAGTGTGCGAATTTTGCAGCAAAATTCGCATGCAGTGTGCGAATTTTGCAGTAAATTTCGCACATTGTATGCGAATTTTCCCCCGGATTTCACATGCAATTGGCGAACTTTCCACAAAAAATCACCTAAGCTGGGCGATTTTTTCCTGATACTTCGCCAATTACATGCGATTTTTCCATCAAATTTCGCAAAACATGTGCGATTTTTACACCAGTATGCAAAAAACTATACAAAAGTGTTAAATTCGTACCATATTTGCGTATATTTTGGAGTAGACGCTGTCCCAAATTAACCAAAAATATGTGTTACAATTTGCTTCGACGATTTTGAACGTTTTTTGGAATGATTTCGAATGGTTTTGTTTGATTTTTGAAGGAGTTTTGTCTGTTTTGATATGTATTTTGAATTGCATGAATTATATACCTTATTCATATGTTAAGGGCAATTTTGTCATTTCACTTTTTTTTTTGAGCTACAAATAGTAAATTTGAGCTACAAATAGTAAGATCCTTTCGTAAATTACATTTATCTCCATATAATTTAGTTAAATTATTGATATTCATCTCAAATTCTGAAAATAGGATTATCTCCAGTATATGAAAAATGAGCGAAAATACTGACGTAGATATTGTTATTATGTTGAAAGATAAAATTAACATCATTTTATAATCTGATTTTGACAAAAAATTGTCAAAATTTTCTCTTTTTTTATATTTTTTCAATGTTTAACTTCAATCAATGAGGACAAATATAATTGTCAAGAATTTTAAGAAGCGATTAATAGTTTGACCAAACTACATTAAATGTACATTTATATTTTGTCTCTTATCTTTAATCATATATACATTTAAGACGACAATCGTTGCCAAATGTAACATTGAAATTGTAAAAATATTATTATTATTTAACACGATAATTTTTGAAAAAAATTTATACATAAATCTGAACAAAACATAATCATAATTGACACCTTTACTTACGGCACGACCATTTTCAATCAAAAGTTGGAGATTTTTTTTTTTTTTTTTTTTTTTTTGGTTTGATGGATGAATATGTAAGAATGTTATAGAGGTGGAAAAGGTCTATAACCATGTGAGGTGGTGATGTGTGATGGGATTGAAGAAAACAACTAGCCAAGTTTGACAGCAAATATATTTGCCAAAAGCCCTCTCCAACACTTTTGTCTCCTTTTGCCCCTTCCTTCCTGCCACTCAATAATGGTGTTGTTTTGTTAGGTGTACCTTCGCATTGCTGCCCCTTTTCACAATCTTCATAGTACAATTTCGTGTTAGAAGATGAGCTTTATGGTATGGAGTCTACTTAATTTTTATCGGAAAAAAAAAAATAGCGACATATCATTTTAAATACAGAATTTTAACACATAAATTGACTTATTGATAGGAGTCGATAATGACTTGAGATTTACCATTAATTTTCTTTAACTTGTGGATTGGATTGGATTGGATTGGCTTGTAGTTCACTCCATAGCCCATAACAGCTTGTGTTTGTTTGCAATTGATAATTTGAAATGATGATGTTTCTTAAAGTCGTTATCTTGATTGAGTGAGCCAAATGAGGGCATTAAATGGAGAGATTTTGATCAAATTGGATGATTTCTCGTCTGCCCCTCCGTTTCCAATATAATTTCCTTTTACCCTTGGTTGCAGTGCCAGTAGAAATTGAGAATGTATTTGTTTTACGAAAATAAAAATGAACTAATTAAAATCTGATTAATTAAATATTGAAGATTGTTTTTGACTTGTTGGTACATTTATAGTACTTTTATTTTAAAAAAATATAATTATTTCTGACTTGTTTGAGAAATTGAGAATAATTATAATTTTTTTTCTCTTACCAGATAATTATATAATATGAAATTATTCTAACAAATAATTAAATTAAGCTAACAATATTGGCTCATCCCCATTTCCAAGGGATATGGAGGGAGGGTATTCATTAGTGTTGTTGTTATAGTAGTAGCTGTAATTTGTACAAAATATTATAAGTACTTACTACCATTTCCATCATTAAGAAATGGTCGAAGCACACGCAATTTACTCATAACTTGCCACTTTTATCAATCGAAACTTGAGATACGGGTTAGTTTTACCCACGATCCAATGTACATTGTTATTTTCATAAATATTAATTAAAAAAATAATTAGTTCCGTCAATTAAGTATATTTCTCAGAGTATGTGAGACTGTCTTATTTTTAAAAATAAATCCTAACTTGAGATACATTTTTGTCAACTAATACGCTGCGACTATTTTCAATACTTTACCATTTATCGTACTAACCCTATAGATGCGTTATCACGGTTGGATCTTTCTCAATAAAAAGTGATTTATTTGAATTATGATAACTTTTACGCGAAAAAAAAATATTTATTAATAATCGATGACGTTTAAGTATTGATAAGCTGATTTTATCTAATGGTTCTACTTCCCTATTTAAAGAAATTATTGAATTTTGAAATTTAAATAATATTTAATATAACCTAAAAATCGATAAAATAGTAAGTATAGATAACATTGTTCTCCAGAATAAATTGAAAATTAGTTTAAATATAATATAAAATAAAAATGCCTAACTTGGAAACCCATAAACAAGAAAAGGGCAACAAAAGATACCATTTGTATGTCCTTAAGAGCTATAATCCATTTTTTAAGATACCCAAGAATAATTGTCATCAAGACCTAATCTAAGCTTTGCTTGGAAGACAAAGATGGCCTGTTTTAACTCACAACTATAATTTGTCTGCTCAATCATTTAAATCAAGATCATTAACTCCAAATATTAATTATTGGCATTTCTTAAATTATTGTTGTTGGCACACCTAATAAATGGACAACATCAAACAAACTACCTTAACTAATGGACTCCTTTTTTTGTAATAATTTAAGAATTAAGAAAAACTAGATGGCTCGAACCAATTCGATCCTATAAATAACATAATTTGATTTTGAGACGGATTGTTAAACGACTCGGATTGTTTAATAACCTTCCATCTCATGTTCTACTGACCTTTCACCGGCTACCTGTTATAGGAGGGACAGTTTGAAGCATCCATCAATCATATTCAACAGTTTTTTTTCAGTAATTGTTCTAATTTCCATGTCAGTAAGCTGCTCCATCTGATATTAAAAAAAAGCCAAAACTTGATGTTGAAGGGCTATATGTCAAATCTGCTGTGAGAATTATATGGATAAAATGTGAGAATTATATGGATAAAATGTGAAAATTGACAGTTTGAAACATAATCTCAAGCTTAACCAATTCCACCACCAAAATTATGAGCCTTTTCAAGAAAGAAGTTGTTCTGAAGCCTATATAAGTCCTTTGTAGGAAAACCCCTTTCTCCCATTTACATACTTGGACTGAAACTTGTCTTGCATTTAGTTTGAACAATCTTTTTTAAGCTGCCTCTACATCTGCAAGTTAATTAACACCAGTCAGAGATGAGATCATCAAACAAAAAAGAAGGAAATTGGTAGAAAAAGATCACCAAGATCATACATTTACAGGTTATACAACTGGGAAGTCACTTGTTTCCGTCACCAAAAACTGGGTTTTGCATCATATCGGCTGCCAAAATCGGATCAAACCATATCCTCTTCATGTTATAGATTGTGATTTGCAGAAGAATCATCTTTCCAACCTTTTGTGAGTAGGTCATAGTTGATTGATGCGAGCTGGGATAGATTCTGGGTGGCGGTCAATGTAACATGTGTTATCGACTCAGTCTTAGCATAGTTAAGATGATCCATAAAGAAACACAAAATGTATGGTATGAAAGAGCACTCGAAGAATTAACTAATGCCATGCTCGAGTGTGTTGTCGCGTGATACTTGCAGTTAATATGCACTCAAAATCAGTTGCATGGTCAGCGTGTTAACCAACAAAACAAATATGTTACTATCTGTTACCTTAAATGAGAAATTGCTGAAGGAATAGTTGATAGAAGAACTGGACTCGAACTCTGCAAGACCCCCGCATTCATCTCCCTGTCATTCGCTCGCCCACAAGCAAATGTGTTACAAATAAAAACAGAAATCAGGCGGGGGGAGGCGCGAGAAAGGGGAGAAAAAATATACCAGTTCATCATGGCGGTTGCTCGGGCAACTACTGCTACCACTCATGCTACCATTGTCACTGGAATCTTCAAATTCACTGGCCGCAAAAACATGTTCTTCTGAAGTGTTCCAGGAATGACGACTAGTGAAGTAACTTGTGTCGAGTGCACTCTCCGAAGTAGGGACAAATGCAGCCTGAGCAAAGCATAACAACAAATGGGAAAAAGAAAATGTTAAAAAAAACACATAATAGGGGAAGAGGGATGGGTGTTGCTGAGAAAAATAACTAGGTCAGAACATGTACTACCTTTTGTCTTGCTAGTGTGTCCCAGTTAATATCTCTGAAAAAATGATGCTGCTTCACCTGTCAGACAAGATTAAATCGCACTATTAGCGATCTGGACAACTGATTCCACATTCAACAAACTACGCTGTAGCTTACGTTACCTCTGATGCTCCTCTAGCTCCAAGTCTCTGATTTGGATCTTCTGTTAACAACCTAAACATGCAAAAGTAGCAGTTTTAAGGAGAAGAATAATATGATTCAGTTTAAAAGCAACTGAAATTCTGAGTGCTCCTAGTTTTGTTCTGGATAAAGATCAAGGCAATGAAATATCATACACGAACGTATAAACAAAGTCCATGCAATAAGATAAAAACTACAAACAGGGTAGTTGTAGAAGCTATAATGAAAAGAATCTAGTTTGCCAATATGACTCCGTTCAAAAATCAGTACCGAACAGGGTGTTGAATGTTAAGATGGACACCAAGGAATGTCTTTCAACTGGAATAATAAAAACAAGCAGGGAGATGCAAACTGTTATCATTATGATAAATGGTCGACGGGAATTTATATTCCAGTGAATATTATAAAAGACAAGGATGCGAAAGGGTACAGTTGAAAAACAGATGGCTAGAGATTGGATATAAAATTTGTAGCAGAATTTCTCACCGATCAATGAGATCTTCTGCTTCTGGACTCATCTCTTCAGGCACTCGCGGCCAAGGTATATTACGATTCAGAATATTGTCAAAAATTTTCTGCAAGTAAAAGCAGAATTCAGGATTCATTTAACAGAAATAAAAAAAAAATATAGAACATTTAGTCATTGATTCAATTAAACCCAAAATCAACTGACAGTAACAAGCCTAGATACAAAAATTAACAAACCGAATGAAGGGCAAAATGGATTTAGTAAAAAAGTGGAGAGAAAATCTTGAAGCTCCACCAGATCTACAAAAATTTAATGTCAAACAGTAATATGATTTAGGATCCTCTCTCCATTGGCAACCACATAATCTCAATGGCTGCTAAATGTTGTCACACAACTTCGTAGATGCCTACACAAACCTCCTACTTCAATAATAACAACACATGCATGCCAATGAATGCAAATTGACAAAAACAGGCTATGCCAACGAATGCAAATTGACCAAAGCGGGCAGTCCATCATACATATTTGATGAATATATTTTGATAGTTGAAGAGGAATCTGTTTAGATAAAAAGACATAAAAAACAGTGTAAAACAATTAATTGGCCCACCCTTTTGGTCACCACAGACCATTTTCATTGGCCAACTTCAATTAAAAAAAATTGTATGGTATAATACCCAAAAGACAATGAAGTTTCAAAATATTCTTGATGAGGGAGCAATTTATCCAGAGTGTTCTACTTATTATAGTATATTGGGATGCTATGTGATGCTGGAAAGACAGTCTAGACGTTAAATCATTAGCTTCTATGCAACCTGTGGAGCAATTTCTTTGGACATATTACTTTCACTAACTACACATCATCTAGTTAGTTGAAAAAATCCACATCAGCTTAATAGACAATGGTGGGAAATGCAGCTACAATGAATGAAAATGAAGATTACGAAGAAACAGTCAAACATCCATTTGAACGAGCAGGCAACTTTCAAAACAATAATCACATTTAAGAAACAGTGCATTATGTAATGATTCTGACAAGTCTCACCTGTGGGTGCTCAGCATTGAAAGGTGGGATGCCAACTATTAGCTCAAACAAAATAACGCCAACAGACCACCAATCAGCAGTGAACGCTGTTGAAATCACACAACAATGTGATTAAATCAACAAAACTGACCACACCATTAAAGCACAAGAAAAGTAGATATTAGATGTTAAAACTTCCACAACATAGTTTTAGCACCTTAAATACATGCCCAACCCCAACCCCAAAGAAAACATAAATGGTAGGTGGTAGCTTCATTTATGCAGATCTTCTAAACTAGGTATCCTGGTCCTCTGTGAATGAGGATGTTCCACTTCACTTAGTAGACAGACAACCAGAGAGAGGGAATCAACAGGAAAAAAAACCCAATTTCCACTTCATTTCCTTGAGAAAGAAAACAATGGTTTTTGATTCGCATGTTTAAACGCTTTAAAATCTAGTGTAAAGTATGTCTCCAGTAACCAAATTATTGGAGGCCGAAAATACTCCTGGATCAAAGCAAGGCAGATTTCTCAACACCCCAAAAAAAAAGAAGAAAGAAAACATAATTACAGGTACGAACCATGTCCTGTTCCCAGAAGAATCTCAGGGGCCAAATAGTCAGGTGTACCAACAGCAGAACGTTTTTTACGCCTGTCTTGATTCTCAGAGCCAGAGAAACTGGAATCATCCTCTTCCATTAAGGATGTACCACTAACTGCTGGACCAGATAAATCATCAGTACTGTTGATCAGACCTACTTTAGAGAGCCCAAAGTCTGTTAACTGTGAGAAGAAGACAAAAAAGTACAATCAAAATCAACATAAACTAAATGAAACCAACACAGTATGACTGAAAGGAAGTCAGGTATGAGGTAATTGCCCGAAAGGCACATGATTCAATCCATGAACAGAAACTTTGTACATCAAAGACAATTTAAAAGTCCCTTGAACTGTAGAACTACATCAATTGACGAGAACTTTGACTACTAATGATGCAGCTGAAGACAAGGGATAAGAAAAACCAATAAATTTGAACAATGGGTACACAAGGTAACTAGATAAATAAAATTCCAACATCACATCTAAATAACCGTAGAGAATGATGTGAAGGGAAAAACTTAGTAACACCTTTATATGGCCATCATGTGCAATCAACAAGTTGTCAGGCTTTAGATCACGATGAACAATGCGCAGTGAATGCAAATATTCCAAAGCAAGGACCTGCCAAAATGATAAATTTAGTAATTGGGCGCATATTCATGCAGTAGAAGTTATTTAGACATAAAGAACTTACAACTTCCGCGATATACACGCGAGCAACATCTTCATCCAAGCAACCCAGATTTCTTAATAATGAATACAGATCACCGCCATTCAAATACTCCATCACGAGATACAAATTTTCCCGACAGGTAAATGAATAGAAAAAACGGACCTAAACAAGAATTTCAAAGTTATAATCACACTGGATTCTTATTGTATATGCATAACTGCTTGCCAGATAGATCTATGCAATACTCACCACAAAAGGATTGCGGACAGTGATTAAAATATCTCGCTCTGCCAGAATACTTTCAACCGCATTTTTCCTTATCATATCTGCCTTCTTAAGAACCTGAGAAAGATAAGTATGCCAATCTGTAAGTTGCTACGAGGAACATAAGTAAAAGTGGGATTTAGAATACCTTAATCGCAAACAGATCCCCAGTTGTTCTCTTTTTTGCCAGGAAAACCCTGCCAAATGCTCCACGACTGATTGGTTTAATAATCTCAAAGTCATCTATAGAGGTCCGATCTTTACTAGAATGTATTGGGCTTGTTCGCAAACTACGTACAACATCATCTTCCAAAGGAGCCTCTTCGTCTATAACCGTGCTTGTTATATCTCCTTTGTCGTCATCAACTAGCTCGCAGAGTTGCAAGTATTTTTCCCTAGATTTAGAAAATTGTTATCTTTAATAATCCCTTAAAGTAGCAAGTGATCCAAACACAACACCACACACACACACACATGCAGAAAGAGAAAGGCTTAGGGGGTAGTATAGATGAGGGGGTTGGGGAATCTCTTCCCCTTTAAATCCGAGTATGCAGTGCTTTTGAGCTATTTTCATGTTTCTCATCACTTTTAGGGTAGAATGGAAGGAATTCAGGCGTGGAGCTGCCCGTACAAACTACTCATTAGAGTGGACCACCCCATTTCAAAATAATACAGAAATAAAACACATAAGCTACCCACCGAATGAGTTTCTCTATGCGTGCTCCAAAAGTCTCAACTGTTAGAGCATCCAGCTTTTGACGATCAATCACCACCCTCAAATCTTCAAGACAAGTAAGCAAATATTGTAAGGAGCGGTCATCATCTAGTGGTGCGTTTGCCACACATCGGGCAATATCAGCAAGTTCATTCATCTGCATTGTAACATTAGGAAGTCAAATTTTAGAAACCTAAACATGTCAGTCTGACATATTGAGAGGTTCCTTAGGACTATTTGCTCAATTCTTATATAAAGTTGAGTACGTATGTTTTACTGCATCAATTCTTACATAGGTTACACATAGTCTACCCATAGCATGTGAATATTGAAAGCCCATTAGATAGCTTTTGGCAGTTCAGTCTAATTTGGAAATTCACAGTTTTACATAAGAGGAGTAGATGCTATACTGAATTAGATTTAGTTTAGAGTCTATAAATAATGGAGTTCTCTTTAAGAAGACTTAGATAGAGATTTCAGAGAAACAAAAATCCTGCATAATTAGTCTTCTTAAAGGATGGTGCGATAAAACTTCGCCTTGAATGTGCCTAAAGGATACCAAAGCAGTGATGACTAAGAGTTCTAAGAGTGTGATTCATTCAGAATTTTCATTTATTTTCTACAGTTCTGTTACAGATTTCAGCTTTCTTCTTTTTTTAAACCAAAAATTTTCTGCCTCTCTGAGGCCTAAGATGAATTTCAAGATTTGCAAAATTTAAACAAACGTTTTGTGCAGAATCAATCATTTAATATGTAAGATGGCATATAAATGGCATTCATTAGGTTTTTGTTCATGCAATTAGTCCAACCCAAGCTCTGGTTGGAAACACGTGTCTCCTTTATTATATCAGTTAGCCCTACCATGACAGACTAAGTGCTATGAGTAAAGATTACATTAAGAACCATTTAGAATGACATATCCAACCACCTATTCATTTAGAAAAACTAATCTTACTATTTCTTTCCTTCCATTTTAGCTGGGGGAGGTGCAGATAGGATAGTTTCTAAATTTTCAACACAACTAAACAGATCAGAAAACTAAGTGATTCAGCATAATGCTGTTCCACATGGAACACTCCTTTTGAATGGTCAAACTATAGTTACAAATATGAAGATATAGTCACTGACTCACTGATATCCATTTAAACTTCCAATGCCAAATGTTTAGACATGTAAGCCCTTTTGTTAAGTTAGAGTTCAGAAAGCAAAGGAAAACTAGCTACTGGGAGAAAAATGTCTCGATTCACCAATCATTCACTGGTATTTGACAAGATAAAGAATAATGAGTCCAGCCAGAAAAGGGCACTACCTGGGGAATATCATCATGTTCAGAGTAAGCACCTTTTCCACCCAACAACAAGTCAATCTGGCTGGTCCTAGGTGTCATCAGCGGTGACCTAGGTGTAATGCTGCCAGCTGATGAAGTGGTCATTCCTTGATCAGACTTGGGGCCAAAACGCGTTTTACAAGACATAGCTGATAAACCCTTCAGGTCATCCATAAAAGCAGAATTATCTGCTTCTGGAAAGCAGTCCAGCATGTCCTCCGAACCCCTTCGAGACCAATCACTTAATTTAGGGGACAAAAGATCAGATTCTTCAGTAACACTGGAGTTTGATACCTTTGTAGTAACAACCTCTGGACTTCCTAGAGTCGGTTGAAAGTCTTTATGTGAAAAAGATTCCATTAGTTTCTCAAGGGTTTCAGCAATCCTAACAAGACGCTCATTGACCCTTAGTCCCTTTTGATCACAGCGATCAGCAATTGCACATATCCTAGAATGTTCTTCCACATGCAAAGTAGGAACCTCCTCCTCACAGATGCGACAAATAATTGAGCTCTCGTCAGAAACACATGGTTGGTCTCCCCAATAACCCCAAGAAACTTTATGGTGGTGCTTGGATGCAGCTGAAGAATGTCCCTGCACTTCTTTGGTAGAAAATGTTTCTGGAGCCTTAGTGGTTGCAAGATCCCCATCAAGAACTCTTCTGTTTAACATCTTGGGAGCTTCCACAGTACTCTCATTTTGCTCCTTCAACGAAACAGCTTCCTTAGGGCTTTTAGCCAGAGGAGAAGCAAATTTCTTCCAAGAAGCCATGCGGTCTCTAGTAGCTGGAGAGTTCTTTGAAGCTTCTGAAGGTGATAATACCAAATTTCCAGGTTTTGCGTCATTCTCTCGCTTCCATTCCAAGCTGCGTTGTTCCTGACTATAAAATTTCCGTGTGGCAGCCCTTGATGCCTTTGAAGCGCTAGAAAACTTTCCATCAACTTCCATGCCAGGTGGCATGCGATTGTCTGCAGGGTGAAATGATTGACGAAGTTGCTGAAAGCTAGGTTCATCCTCGGCAAACCCACTTTCCTTGTGAAACTGCAACAATCTAGTGCACCTAGTGAGTATAAAAAGCATGCGGGTATGTAGCTGTTTCAGCACACCCATAGGAAGTTCCTGACGCCTATCATCCAACTCTTGAACAATGCCTTCACACTGAAGCCAAAATTCTGTTGGTGGGGTCATAGCACAGCTCCGGGCCAACACTAGCAAGTCCTCAATAGTTTCTTGCCATTCAGGATGGTTCTCTGCATTCTTTTCCAAAACTCCAACTAAGTCTGCTGCAAAAATATGCAGATCCGCATCGACTTCTTCCTTTGCTTTGTCAAATCTAGTCCTTATCATTCCCAAAACCTCCTGTAGGGATCATAAAATCATTATGCCAACACAGTACTATTTTGCAAACTGTTTAAGAATTAAAGAGATAATTGGAAAACCAGAATTAGTTACCTCCACATTATTTAAGCCTCGAGGCTTCCAGAATGGAAAAGGCCGTACGCCTTTCGAATTCAATTCATGGGAGAAGCTTTTAATATCCCCAGGAAACCTCTTCCTAGGAGCACTTGTAACACGAAGTATGGCTTGAAAACGGGGAGATTCTGATTCTTTAGGGTTTTCACATTCATATGATGTCTACAAAATGATACATTACTAGTTACACTGTGAATGTGCTCTCAAAAGCGAATAAATATTGACAAATGCATATATATTGCTAAATGCAGCAAGGATCTTCCTACCTTCACCTCTGGAGTAAAAGCATCTGAACTTCTCGGGCCTCCAGAGTGACCCCATGATGCATTGAATCGCCCTGTCAGAACATAAGAAAACAAAAGAAAGAAAAATTTAACTCTAAAGCTTGAAACAACTCATCCGACTTGACAAATAAAAGTTTAACAAAGTTTCCAATTTAATTAGCAGAAGAGGCCAAAATCACTAACCAACAAATCAAACCACAGACACTTGCCTGTGACAATAACTTCAGACAAGATAAGGCTTTTGCATAATTACTGAGAGAACAACACCCCCCCCCCCCCCCCCCCCCCCTTCTCCAAAAAGAGAGAAGGAAGCTAAGTCCAAAAAAACTGAGATCCCGACAATAATTATACAAGCTCCTTGAAGTTTGATTTGATTGATATAGTCAGTAAATGGCCATCAAACAAAACACAGATCTCATTCATCTTTAGCCAAATCATTGATAAAAAGGAATCTTTTCTATTTCCTTTTCTTTGACAATAAATTTTTGTTCCCAAAACTACACCTTATTGTGTTCGTCTTTCTACCAGCCACAGAACTAATGGTCAGTAGCATAAAAAAGGAAAGCAAGAATTCTGTCTTCAAGAAATATACACTTTGCCCTTCAAACATCTAAATGTACTACAACAGTCTTAAGCTCTTATACAAAAAAAAAAAAAAAAAAAATTCGAACTTTGTGAGAGCCCTAGCCTCACGTTTCTTACATAATCCAAAATATTTCTCATGAATATTATCAATCCATCATTTCTCAGAACAAGAAGGAGATCAGCCTTCCATGCTTAATGTGTGCTTTAAAATTATGTTATGATCATGGAACACCTGTTACACTACAGCCTTCCTGGACCTAAACAGATATGGATCACAACACTCACCTAACTTTCTTCTCCTCGGTTTGAAGTCTTACGATTTCGTAACTATGGTTTTAAACATGCAATCAATCATAACACCACCAAAATTCAACCATGAATCACCAAGCAGAACTACAATGATCGTGTAACAAAACTGGTAGCAAACTTCCATGCAATATTCACACTTTAAGCAATCTTAGTAACTTTCTACAATACCTAAATGACTATTATTTTCTTACAGTTAGAAGTTAGTAACTTTGATCCATTTTTTTACAGCTACTTCTGTAGCATTTCGGGGGTGACAATAATCTTATGTTATCTTCCCAAACTTAGGATAATTATACCAAACTCCGGACAGTGCCACATTACTGAAGAACATCAGTTCTTTAACAAATAACATGATCAAATTGTCTTATGGAAATCATACCAGCTTCAGAGGAAGATTCCACGTTCTGCAACCTCGACCGAGCCTGGACATGGGGACTCTGTTCCCTAGATGGCCCACTTTCAGTGGACATACTATCTGAATTACTGCCATTATCAATCCATCCAGCATTCTCACCTATTACTCTTTTCCTCTCCTCCTCACCATCCTTCTTACCGACACTCTTCTTCTCAGAGCTCACACTGGAAACCCCATCTCCACCAACACCAATACCAACAGGCTTTGACAAATTACTGGCTCCCAAAGCACTCCCTTTATCTCTACCACTTCCAAACCCGAAAAAACTCTCCTGAGGCAACGGCCCTGATCGAGTCTTAATTTTATTCAAACCCAATGACGATGCAACTATGGGCGACATCGAAGCAGCGGCCGCCGGTGCGGCTGGGACCACATCCTTCTTAGACTTCCCCGCCGAAACTAAATCAGCCCCGAATCCCTTTTTACTCTTCAAACCAGCGGAAAATCCTGAACTGGGTTTTACTCCCAAATCCCGATTCTGGGTTGCACTCTTAACGAGACTCTCCTTACTCTTACCATCTTTTTTACCATCTCTATCTTTATCTTTATCTTTGTCCCTGAACCTCAAACCGCTACTACTACTACTTGGGGTGATGGGAGAGTTATCTTTCGAATTGGAAGCAGATAAAGACTTGGTTTTTTTCCTATCCAATCGGATCGGGGAATTGGATCCGATTGATCGAGGACTACTGGAAGATCCTCCCCCATCTGGGCTGGAAGTATCAGATTTCTTGGAAGAAAAGAACCTGCCTTTGAACACCATTCCTTGATTAAAAAGAAGTATGAATATTTAGGGGTCTATGAAAGTGGATTTGAGTATATTTTTGCAGCCCCGGCAGCATAGAAAACATGCAGGGCTGGTGGGTGTGGACTAAGGTGCAGACATTTGAGGAGTGATGGGGAAGAAGATGGGGCATATGGGAAAATACGTAAAGGTTTTTGTCTGATTTGTAGGAATGCTTAAATATAGGGAGAGGAGAAAAAAGAGGAGGCGAAATTTTGGTTTTGGATTTGGACCGAAATGGAATTGAATTGAATGGGGGAATGGATAGAGAGAAGAAGAGGAAGTGGGGTTGAACTGAACTCGCCAAGAAAAGACTACGACAGTTCTGTATCTGTTGTTGGGGGAGATTTCATTTCATTGCTAGTCTTTTTTTTTTTTTTTTTTTTTTTCCCCTTTTGAAATTTTGGGACTTCTTTTTGACCAACTCAAAAGAGTAGGGGCAAAACCTAAATTTCAAGACTTGTAAAATATTTATGAGTAGTAAAATTTTTTATTATTTTTATAAATATTACATGTAATAAATATTTTGGCGGAAATAATCCTACAAAATTATGACATGTGACAATATAAGTTTCTTTTAAGTATAATTAGTGATAATTGTTATATAGAATATTAACTAGATCGTGGGTTCGTGCATTGCACAATACCATAATATCGACCGAACTATTTGTAACAGTATTAATAATTTAAATATTATTTTTATTTATTTGAATGTATAGTATTCTATATAAATATTAAATAAGTGTCATTATTTTTACAAATAATTTGTATTTAATTTTTTAATAAATGATTATATTAATAATTTATTTGTCATTATTATTATTATAAAAATTTTTATATAATGGAGATAATATCAATGATATTTTAATTCAAATAGGTAATATAAAAAATAATTCATAATAATTATTATAAATATTTGTTCAAAATTTTCACTTATTTTATATCATATGTTAATCTTTTATTGGTTAGTGATTAGAGTAAAATAATTAATTTAAGTACAAAATTGGAAGAAAAATAAGTAAGAAGAAAGTAAATAGTTTGAGAAAATTAGCTTCAGATTTCTCCCTAACAATTAGCAATATCATAAAATAAATACTCAAACAATAATAATGATTAGATAACAATTAGCAATATCATAAAATAAATACTCAAACAATAATAATGATTATATGGCTATGTATAAATATTAAAGTAAAAATTTATTATTTTTAAACCATATTTTTTATCAAATAAATATATTTAGTAGTGTATTTGAGAAAATGATAAAAATATATAATCCTCCTGATAACATACATAATGGATCGTAAAATAGTAAAAGAAATAATAGTATATAAAATATTAGAATAAAAAATTTTAGTACAAAAATAGTTTGGTAAAAAAAATAATAATATTGATGGTGCTAATAATATTTGTTATATATGTTAATAGATAGATAGATTAATATATGTATTCGAAGTTATATTTATCATAATTATTTATTTATTTTTATTTATCTTTATTTAAATTTCAATCTTATTTGATATAATTTTAATTAGTCTTATCTATTCGAATCTTATCATCTCATCTCATTATTTAAATTATTTAAAATATTAATTTTAAATTACCATAAACATAATTAGTAGTTAATATTTTAAAATTTTAAACGGGATTGATGATAATTTTAGTAATTAAAAAGTAAAATTTAAATTATTGATTGATTAAAAGTGCGATTTTTTATCTTATAGATAAATACATTAAATTATATAATAATTATTATTTTTGTTTAAAATTATAATAAATGTGAAACTTACCAAATAAATTTTGATATCCTTAAAAAAAAAAAATATTTCAATAACAATACATATCATATTGAGTGATAATAAACAAAATTAATGCAAATTTATTATTAAAACTATAAGAAATTAATACTACCTTTGAGAAATAAGGAGAGATATTAAGAAAAATTATGGTTATGGAGGCCATGAAGATTTTGGTTTAACATTTCGTCTCTGTGTGGTGTGGGTGTGAAAATAGATAATTGATTTTATAATAATTGTTCAAGATAATGATAGGATTGTATTTTATAATTTGAATTGATAATTGAATAGAGAGAGATTATTCTTTGAATGGATAATTTATTATTTATTAATTAAGTTACTATTCGTAAATGATAGGTTAAATGAGTTGATTGATAGATTGAAAAATATAAGAATGTCAATCGAATAATTTTTATTTAATACTTGACACGTCATCAAGGTTAATGAAATGATAACACATAATCAGGTTCTAATGAAGTGATAACACATAATCAGGTAGGGGAACTGTTATTCAATGAGGTATTTCAGGAGTGAATTTAGGATATCATATAATGATACTAGCGGTATAAATTTATAATATCCTTTTATAAGTCCTCCATTTAACTCTTATTTATTGTTTAGGGGTTGGAGCTTTATCAGACATTTATTATCGTTGCAATTAAAACCATCAACCAACAATTAATTATAAAATTAAATTTTAACAAAAATAATATAGTAATTCATGTTGTTTATGTGTCTCTTTAATATCTAGTTTTTCTTCAAACTCATTATTTTATTTTTTCTACCCTTTTCACATAAATTATTATTTTTTTATTCATCTACTACTTAAATTTTACCAAGATGGTGTATTTTAGATGTTTAAATTATGGTTATTATTAAGATAATAATTTTTTTTACTTTTTATTATTAAAAAAAAAGGTAAGTAAACTAGCATGACCTAATTTGAAAGCATAATGTTTGAATTGTGGTAACGGTTGAGTTTGACGGGAAATAGGTTTTACATTGAAAATTGGAGAAGATTGAGTGGTCAACATTTTGAGCTCCAAAAGTGGTTAAAGTTTTACAATTGACCCTCAAATTAAGAGGAAAACCTGGCTTCCAATTTGCCTTAGTTTGCCTTTCTCACATGTCGTTTCGTGTCAAATCTACTTTCATAGGTCATAGGTTATACTTGTTCTCAAGTTTGACTAATATTTGATGTTAACTTTTAATGGTAAATTACTCTCGTATGTTTTGTTAAACTGGCAATAGAAATAAATAATTTAATGTAATATTTTTTAAATTTATCTCGTTTTTCTTCTAACTAACGCTCTTTTATCATTTATCAAAAATAGATCTTGCAATTTACTACTTGTAGTGTTATATAACTACTGATCAATTACCGACTGAAATTGCTGATAATTACATTTATTCTCATTGATCAAAGTCAAATATCGAAAAACAGAAAATCTTATGATTTTTGGCTAAAATGAATTTGGATGGTTTGTATGTGTGAACTTTTCCAGTGATATTTTAAATCGATAATAATGTTTAAATCAACATTTTTGTTCTTTTTTTTATGTCCACTAGGAGACTAATTGTTATAAATTTAGGTGATAAAAATAGGGATTGACGTAATTGTTAGAAATTGTAAGATATAGGACTGATAAAAGATGTTAACGTAATTATTAGAACCTATAAAATATATTATAAGGGGGTTAATGTAATTGTCAAAACTTATAAGGTATAGGACTGATAACACACGTTCAAATTTTTTTTTTTTTATAAAGAAAGAGACCTAAAACTAAATAATTCTAACTCAATGTCTAATAATTTTAAACAAGAAGTATCAACCACTAACTAGCTTTCGTCCTCTTTCAATTTCAACCAAACTCTTTTCCTCACTAACCCATAGTCATAACCCAAAAATCCCACCTCGGCCCAATATCTTCTCCCTTGTTGGATATTTGAAAACCCAAGCTTCCATCCCCCTTGTTTCAGCCCAATCTACAATGGGTCGGACTGCCGAGTCATTTTCGGGACCCGATACTACAGTTAGCTGATAAAGTTTGCATTTCGGTTATCACCTTTGCTACGTTTGAAAATCTCTTTCAATTTGCGAATCCTGGGCTTAGATTTAATTGTTTGGGTTATTTTCTTTGGCCCAATTTAATAAATCTCGTTCGACCCACCTAAACCACCTGGACTGGATGAATGGATCCAAACAATTAGCAAAATGAGAGCTGAAAAATAAATTCAAAGGCAGTTCAAGAAAAAATAAATTTGTTTGGAACAAACAAACACTCCAACACAAGAATCATATTTAATAAATAAAATTAGTATTTTAAAATATAGACCATAAAAAAAAAATATAGTCATACCATGAAATGTGTCTGGTGCACAAATAGAATTAAAGACACATTTAATTAAAATGAAAACCAATTTGTATTTTAAAAATTACTTTCATTGCCCCCGTTCCAAAAAATAATTATTACATTTATAGTATTAAAAACAATATAAAATATAATAAGTGAGTTATGAAAAATGTATAACAAACCTAATACGCTGAGAGAAATATAGTAATATTCTATCTCAGTAGGGATATTTTTGGAAAAGTAAATATGATTTGGACAGCCATGATATGTCCTTAAATTAAAACTTTATTAGTAACTTGTCAGTACTACAGACACTTAAGTTCAAAATTGATCAAGTACATACTTATATTTAAAATTCTGTATATAATAATATAAAAATATATTTTTTTCAAACACACGATAATACATCAAATATTATATAAAAATATATCATTTCTTAAAGTAAAAATACATTAAATATAACATAAAAATTATAATAAAATATACTCTAAAAGTATGATATAATATGTAAAAATATAATATTTTTATTCTAAGAGATAAAATTTGACCTAACACGCTTTGTTGTAAGGTAGTACTATTACATTATTTTTTTTATGGCCCTATTTTTATCAAAATGTGTTTATTATTTTTTAATTTTAGAAATAACAAGTATATTTTGTTAAAAATATAACAGAATAATAATTCAAAGGTGATTAATAAAAAAATAAATATATATATACGTGCCCTCTTTATAAATAGAAATATATATATATATAGCTTTTACCTTCATTTACAACGCAGTGCTTGAGTATCGACCCAAAATAAGAACAATTCAAAGTCAAACAGTTTTTTTTTTTTTTTTTCCCTCTTGAATATAAATGGTTTGGTGACATTTTCTTATTAAAAAATTTTAAACATTGTGACATTTTCTTATTAAAAAATATAAAAAAATCGTGACATTTTGCGGCAACTTCTTAAACTCCATTTTGCCAACTAAACTACCGACACATCCATGTTGGCTTTGAATAAGTTAAGAGTTTCAACCTGATTAATATTCTTAAAATAAGATTTAACGTAAGTTTTACAAAAATAATTTTATTTAATTTACTAAATATAATTATTATTCTAAAATAAATTTATTCTATAAAATAACCTTTTTTTTAAGCAATCCTATAACATAACTTAATGTTGGTAATTAAATTATTTGAAATTAAAATTATATAATGTCGCTGATGTTCATAAATAGTAACCCTTTCCTATTTGGGGGAGAGAGAAAAACTTGTTTGGGAAATGGTATCATTGTTCATAGCTGGGTTCCCAGAAAAGTCCAAACCAGGAGTATTATAGTAAGACTACTATAAATAGTATGATTCACTTTTTATTGTTTTGTAATAAAATAAAATAAATATTTAAAGAGAAAATTAAAAACATCTAGCGTGCCAAGCATGTCTATAACCACAATAATTTTTATTTTTCAACAAAAATGCTTCCCCGGAAAACTACAAATTTATTTGAGGTTGGTTTGATGGTTCTCTTGGTGTGTAGAACAAACTTTTTTTTTTTTAAAAAAAATGGCAAGTGATATTCATCTAGATAATTATTTATTAATCGATAAGATAATTTATTAGAAGGGTAGACGTTATATATCAGTGATAGTTACCTAATAATTTATTAAAAGGTCAACTATTTACTCCCAATAATTTTTTGGTATTTTGTAACGAGAGGTGTGCTACTTTTTCTTTTTTGAATTTTAGTCAACAGAAATAATCCTACTTAATCATTTATGTTGTCACTTTTGATAATTTGTAATGAAAAAATTTGGGAAATAACAGTTTAGTTTATTTGATCGCAAGTTAAACATACTTTTTTATTTTACAAATTATATCGTATTACTAAAAGACACCCTGCAATGTATCCCTAGTATTTTAATTTGAAAACATTTTTTGTTAATTAAATTTGTGGTCCACCTGAATGCTTATTGTTTCTTTTATTAGCCAATGTAGTCATTCAATTTGTCAAAAGTCACTTTGCAATACTCTATGACTACTATATAACAAATGTTCTATTTAATTATGGTTTGTTAAACCCATTTTATAACCTATAAACTCTTTAATGTTCAACTCGTTTTGAATTTTGGTTGTCATTTTGGATTGGATGTCGATGATTGAACAATAAGGATAATTCAAATTATAAAATAGATTGAACATATCACGGTACAAACTATGGTTAAACAAAATGTATATTTGACTATCAATCAAATCAGTTAAATTATTATTTTCTTAAATTTTCTGTTAAAAAAACAATATAAAAGATTAAGTAGAATTATTTTACCCAATCAAAATTTAAAAGAGACAAAAGTGACACAAACTCTTATTACGAGTGACAAAAAAGAATTCCAACCACTCTAATAAATACAAATCATACTCTGCATTCAAAGACCGTGAAATTAAATTATAATCACGATAAAATTGAAATATGTTATTTACGTATCATTAACACTCCCCAACCAACGTAAGATAACTTGTACTAGGGTTAGCACTTAAATAATTAAATTAGTGGGAATACGAATCATGAAAAAGTAATTATTAAGTAAATAACAAAGAACATGTATTGAGAGTTGAATTAATGTGATATTTTAAACAAAGATCAAGAGTAGTGGGCTAAACCCTAAATGACTACGAAGAAGACAAAACTATGACAACTTCACGCAACTCTATTTTAGAGCGAGCATAGTGGTGTATTCCATATAAAGAAAGAAAACCAACTACTCTACTCTCTCAACTCAACTACTTGTTTCTTTTTTTTTTTCATTTTTGTTAGTATTCTTTATGCAATAAAAATTATTTTAATTTTTTTTCTAAAATCCTCAAACAAAAAGTATTATAAAATTTCAAATTATATTTTAAACTATTTTTTTATTCTTACAATTTTTGCTAAATTTATCAAATGAGAATATTGTAAAAGTAATAAAATTTGAGATGTGAGTGATTTTCCTTACTATGAAGGTCAGTTAAACAATTTCAAATGATTAGTTAAAAAATTTTTAAAATACTTTTATAGAAAATATTGTCTTTCTTTTATAATTTATCGTTCTCTGAATTATCATTTTGTCCCTCTTTAAAATTATTAAAATAAATAAATATTTTAATAATTTATTAGCAATAAATAAATAAAAGAGGCCTCTTATGGAAAATGGAGGGAGTATTAACGTAAAAAAAATGACAAAAGTTGCAAAAAACATAACTATTGACTATGAGGATTGGTTGATTGTTACTTTTTAGTACTTTAGTTTGGATAAAATTTATTGGATGGGTCCTAGGTGGTGCTTGTACGATGCCTCTCCCAAGTTAACTTTATTATTATTATTATTATATTACTATTTTAAAGAACCATGGGTCATTAGATGCCCTAATACAATATTATTTGAATTGATTAAGTACTAATGGACTCAAGAATATAGCACCTTCCATAATAAAAATTAAGGACCTTTCTTCTTCTTCTTCTAATTATTATTATTATTATTATTATTATTATTATTATCCTCTCTTTAAGGATAATTATGCCAATTTGCAAGATTAATATATTATTATGAATCTTGGTGGCACGTCAAGTTATGAATGTAGTAAAAAATTCTAGCATAGTTATCAGTTTAATATATGAGATTAATTAAATTACTAATTAATATATTTATTTTTGTAAATTGTTTTTATTTACAGAGTATATATATATACATTTCTCTTTGATGATTCCAATTTATAATTTATGTGTTTTAAGTGATAAATATTAATAATTATACTATAATTTTTTATCTTTATATTAAATTTATATATTTTATGCGATATATCAGATATACAAAATATTTTCTGGAATATTTCAGGTAATAAGATGCTTTTACAACTAAAACAAATTAATCAAAATCCACAATGCCAAACCAATTTTTAGGGCACAAAGTTTTTTTTTTTTTTTTTTTTCTCATTATACAGTTAGGAAAGAGTTGTATACGGTGATGATATTAAAAAAATTACGTTGTATATTAAAAATCACTTTGACAGTATAACTATACATACTGTATTTTGGATGGCTACGTATACGACAAATTAATAATAGATAAATATATACAGCAATTTAATATTAATAATAAATCATTCCTAATTTTAAAAGCAATGTTTTAGTTGTCAACTCTCTGTAGCGGTGACACGATCGCTATGTATCTTCATAGCAAATTCTGTTTCCACGACCTTTTAATTTAAAATTCATGTATATATATATTTTTATATATTTGTAAAATTATTATTTCGTAAAAAAAACTCTAATATCATGATTTTGGGAAAAAAAATCTGAAAATAGGGTTTGATTTATTGTGATTTTCGAAAAGTAAATATATTTCTAAAAGATAAACAATAGACATATTTAAAAAATCAAACAAACCACAGATAACACATAATTTCTTTAAATATTGACGTTATAAATATGAAAAGTTAAACCACTGAAAATGTAAAATATATATTTTTCATTCTAAAAGAAGAGTCGTTTTTCAATATTAAAAACGAAATAAATATTTATTTAGGGCAAGTAATAAAAATTGCACTAAAAATACAAAACAGCCCCTTTTTTTTTTTTTTTTTTTTGCCGGATAAATTTCTGTTAGTATGACCATGATTGAGGACTCGTATAACTCACTATATTAACAGATACGAAAAAAAGTGTGGCTAATTTTATATTATTGGGTCCACCATTACTTGTACTATCTCCACCTTTTATCGATATTTTATTAAAATTATTGATAATTATATTATTATGTTGATCATATAAAGTTATAATAATGATATATTAGTTGACAGAAAAAAAAATTTAATGATGTAAACATTGTTATTTAATTAAAAGAGCATTAAAAAAATTCAGAGTCATAATCGTCAAAATTTATTTTGATCTGAGTTTTTCAAATTTTTTTATCTGTTGACATTTTTAAATGTTTGAGTTCGGTCAATAAACTCATTTTTATCTAAGTTTTTTAAATTTGTTCGTCTTTTAATATTTTAATTCAGTCAGGAACTTAGGGGCTATAGGTAATTATCATAAATATTATTATGAAATTTTCAAGACAAGGGAGAACGAGAATTAAAAATTTTAATATTATAATAATATTATTATATGTAATTAAAAAAAGGGAAATGATTTTATATTAATATTAGTATAGGTATGTGGTGACTTTTCTCCGCACGGGAAACAAAGGAAATAAATAATTGAGCAATTCTGTTGTTGAGGATAAAATGAAATTAAATAATTGTAAAATTAAAAAATAAAATAAGGATGTGGATAATTCTCCAAAATTATTCCCAACCTGCATTGAAAACGACAGATTAGGCATGTTGAATAAACAAAAAGCAAAGGTGACGCACGAAATGGCGTCATTGGATATTTTATTGGACCAAGATACGGAAGAGATGGGCCAGGCCCCTTGCTGGACTAAGTCGTCCATAAGCGACTAGGGGGAAAAAAAAACATTTTTTAATATAAACCCGCCAATCACATGCTTTCTTATCCATCTTGCACATGCCCCTATTCCACAACCTCTCGCGTGCCTTCAAAACCTTTCCTACGTGGGCTCGTGAAAAGAGGAGCCCGCTCTAAAATCATATATTATTATTTATTTAAATAATAATTAAGTTTTTATTTTTAAAATAATAAATATATTTTTAAAAAAAAATTTATATGGGATTATATTTTTTTTAATGATTCAAATTCAAAATATATTAATTTCAATTTAAAATTATCAACCATTAAATCCTTATATTCTCATCAAATATTAACATTTTAAAATTTATATAATTATTTAAAATATGATTAACTTAATGGATAAATTAATTCATAATTTAAATGATAAATGAGTGTATTTTGAATAAGAGAAACGAAGGATTAGTAAGGAACAATTATAAATAAGGATAAATATGATTAAATAATAGTTAAATAAATTCAAAAGTCTAAACAGAGTACTGAATTAAGACAAAGATAGTAGAAATTTTTTAATTTAATATTTTTAACATAAAATTGAATTAATTGATGTATATATTGTAATTTAGATTAATAAATATATCATTTTGAATAAATTTAATATGTATTTTTTATTTTTACAAAAAATAGTATTATATTTTTTTTCAAATTTTCACATCAATAAGTTAAAATAAATATACTCTAACCTACAAAATAAATTATTAATCTAAATAATAATTATAATATAGACTAATTAATTTGATTATATCGTGTGTTTCAACAATTTTTTTTTTGATTATATCGTGGAAAATATCGTAACAAAGAGGATTTAGAACAACTCTGTTCTCCCAACGATGGAGTGTGATTTGAGGCAGCGGATATGGGTCGCGATCCATTCCCACAAAATGGACCATATTTGTTCATTCACGTGAATTCTCCCCCTCCACAAGGATTGGATAAGAGAAAATCTCCTTATATATCTTTTTATTTTTGATTCGATAATAATAATTTTATTTCAATAAAATATAATTTATTATTCTATATAAAGTAAATCTCATATAAAACTTTCATTCTTATATCATTGGACAAAATTATTACCTTTTTAAAATGTGAATGTCTATTTTGCGCTCCCTATTTTATTATTTCGCTCCACTTTTATATTTAAATTATCCTTAAAAAATTTTAAAATATTAATAATAATATTTAAATATAAAAATATATTAAATTACCTAAATACTCTTAATCAATTTACTAAAAATATCAAAAAAATTTATAATTTCACTCATCTATGCTACTTTAATCATAATTTTTATAAATTTTTTATATATTAAAAAGATACTTATAAAATTTTTCGTAAATTAATTAAGGATAATTAGGTAATAATAGGAAAAGCGAAAGATAAATATTAACGGGACGAAAAATAATAATTAAAGGGACGATACTTAACAAACTAAAAAGTTTTTTTTGAAAAAAAAAGTTTAATAACAAAAAGGAAGCGCGATATAATACTACCCTTTTAAAATAAAGGAAATATTAATCTCATTTTTAATAATGTTTAACTTTGTGAAATGGTTTCTGTTTTATATTTCTGCTGACAACTATAGTAGTAAGTTTTTCAAAGTTGTATATTCTTCTTATTTTCCACTAATTTTCATATGTAGATTCTTCAATACATTTTGATAGTTAATGACACGATAAAAAAAAATAAAATCGTAAACAAAATAATAATAAATTAGAAAAATAATATTAATATTTAATAATATCTTTCTACATACATCATGCAATCTTCAACACGCACACACACACATATATATATATATATATCTCATAATCATATTTTTTTATTTATTTATTAAACTAAAAAAAATACAAAACAGGACTTTCATCGTAACTTGAAAACCTAAATACGGGGTTTGGTAATAATTACCGTAATATAGGCTTGAGCTAGACCTAACGAAGTAGGTGCACCTACAAGTGTACAACTAAATTTTTTTTGTTAACTATTTATTTATAATAATTATAAAATAGGGTGGAAAAAATAGAATTTATTAGTAGTGTCACACCCAATCAGCTATATTATAATCTATTAAAAAAAACACAGGTGTGACTTTTATTGATTATAATTATAATGATATGATTTGTTGTTGGTTCCTTTGTCAATTGGTAAAGTGGCATCATTTTATGAATATTTATTCCAACTTTCAGATTAATAATTAAATAAATCCAATTAATAATTATATGTGCCTCAATTATGATTCGTTGAACAGTTGGTGTGTGGGGTTGTTGAGTTTTTTTTTTTTTTAATACATATACGTACCCTTAATTGTTCTTTATCCTGTTTAGCAGAAAGACGGATCTTCCTTACTCATTATCAGACAATCACTTATTCACAAACTTCGTGTGGGGCTAATAGTTTTCATTTCCCATCTCATAGAAAATCCTTTTCGCTCCGATTAGCCTTATTCCCCTCTAGGGGTATTTTAGTGATCGGTTCTATAGGAAGTGGACGATTCTATTTGGTCAAATACCTAGTGACAACCTCCTATGTTCCTTTCATTACGGTATTTCTGAACAAGTCCCTGGATAACAACTCTGAGGATGATTATTAAGTATTAAGTTCATTTTTAAGTATTAAGTTATTTACTTCGCGTCGGAACCTTGCATTTATTTTACTTAGGGCTTAGGTGAACAGCATTTAACTCCTCTTTAATTTGATAAAATTAACGATATCTTTCATAACTATTCAAATTAATAACAATTAATCCCCAATTGATGAAAAATAAACAAAAATACTATTGAGTATTGTTATTGTGTTAAATACAAAATTAACATCATTTTATAACTTTTTTTTTTGAAAATTATCAAAATTTTTCAATATTTTTTATGTTTGAATTTGATCAAGGGAGTTAAATATAATTGTCAAAAATTTTAAAAATAATTTATAATTTGACCGAACCACGCGAAAGATAAATGTATTTCACTCTTAAATATAACGTCGTTCTCGTTATTTTGTTTTTAATTTGAGAAGTTTTTAAATTTTACTATCGTGAAATTTTGTCATGACATATATAAAAATTAGACGTACATGAATTATAATTAATGTAAATAATTCATAATATGCTCGAGGTAAATTATATCGTACACCTACAAGGTATCTTGTAAGGTATCTATAACACTTTAATATAAAAAATATATTTTATTATTTAATGTGGTGCTTCTCTGGATGTCCATTATTTTTTCCTTTAGCCATATATTGTCCTGTTATTTATCAAATAACACGCTATAATATAATATAGTACTAATATATAATGATTCCATGATCGAGGCGCGTGATGTTTCTTGTGCAAGAGTAATTTGTTTAGTAGTGTTAAGTGAACATAAATTACTTTTATTTGAGGTTATTAAAATATCAAACACCCTCTAATTTTGTCAAAAATTGATGTTTTTTATTGGTTTATCACTTAACTATTATATTAACAATTGTGTGAAAAAATTACTGCACGTGCATGATGTTAATCAATAAGGTAATTTATATGGTGGTCCTATAGGACCACCATGAATTTTACTCCTACCCCGCTACAGTAGCGCGCTACAGTACCTTCGTTTCTTTTGTTATTTTTGGCTATTATGATACATATTATGGACGTTTTTGTTGTATGATATGATTTCTTTTATATTTTTGATCTGATATCTAAATTCTGTTGATCTGATGTCTGCTATTTTGTGATCTGATGTCTATATAATCATGATTTGATCTACTTTGTTAAGTATATTTTAGTTCTACTGTATGATTTCTTTTATATTTTTGATCTGATATCTATAGTCTGTTGATCTGATGTTAAGTATGAGTTGATCTGATGTCTATATAATCATGATTTGATCTACCTTGTTAAGTATATTTTAGTTCTACTGTATGATTTCTTTTATATTTTTGATCTGATATCTATAGTCTGTTGATCTGATGTTAAGTATGAGTTGATCTGATGTCTATATAATCCTGATCTGATCTCCTTTGTTAAGTATGTTTTAGTTCTGCTGTGTGATTTCTTTTAAAATCTTGATCTGATGTCTATAGTCTGTTGATCTGATGTCAAGTATACGCTGATCTGATGTCTATAGTCTGTTGATCTGATCTCCCTTTTTAAGTATGTTTTAGTTCTACTGTATGATTTCTTTTAAAATCTTGATCTGATGTCAGTCATGAGTTGATCTGATGTCTATATAATCCTGATATGATCTCATTTGTTAAGTATGTTTTAGTTCTGCTGTGTGATTTCTTTTAAAATCTTGATCTGATGTCTATAGTCTGTTGATCTGATGTCAAGTATGAGTTCATCTGATGTCTATATAATCCTGATCTGATCTCCTTTGTTAAGTATGTTTTAGTTCTGCTGTGTGATTTCTTTTAAAATCTTGATCTGATGTCTATAGTCTGTTGATCTGATGTCAAGTATACGCTGATCTGATGTCTATAGTCTGTTGATCTGATCTCCCTTTTTAAGTATGTTTTAGTTCTACTGTATGATTTCTTTTTTATTTTTGATCTGATATCTATAGTCTGTTGATCTGATGTCAAGTATTCGCTGATCTGATGTCTATATAATCCTGATCTGATCTCTCTTGTTAATTATATTTTAGTTCTACTGTATGATTTCTTTTATATTCTTGATCTGATATCTATAGTCTGTTGATCTGATCTCTTGTATTCTCTCATCTGATGTCTATATAATCCTGATCTGATTTCCCTTGTTATAAAAAGTATTTTTTTTAAAAAAAGAATTTTTTTTAAAAAAGGTAATTTTTTTTAAAAAGTTTGTGCGTCAAAAAAAAAAAAAAAACTGTTGCACGTTACTGTAGCGCGAAACTATAGCGCGTCACTGTAGCGCGCGCGCTACTGTAGCGCGCTACAGTAAGTAGGAGTAAAATTCATCCTACTCCTATAGTACCACCGTAAACGGACTCAATCAATAAACAAAAAAGTAGTTAAACAAATTTACCTTTCACTGAAATTACTCTAAAAATTTTATTACAAAATTACCTATTTGAAGGACTGTTATAAATTCTCAAAATCATAAGTCATTTGAAGTGTAAGATATGGCTTCAGGTTTGGTGCATTTATAAAAGTTGTTCAAATGAGTTTTTAGAGTAAATATTTTAGGGTAATTTTAACTTTAACTTATGGTAAATTTGTTTAAAAACTTGTTTTTGTTTTTTGTTTTTATTGAAATCACCTCCAGTAATTTTTTGGCGCAAAATCATGAATTAGTCAACAACTCTTCTAATGAAAAAAAATTAAATTCATAATTGACCACGTTTTCAGATCTAGAATTGACCCATGAATTATTGAGAAATTTGTAAGTTGTACATCCATTATTGTCGATCTTGCTGGAAGAAGCTGAACCATAATTATAATTAATTGCATTATGCCCCTAATATATTCTTAAATTAAACTTAAAGTCAAACTTGTCTAACTCTTGAGTCGAGCCATAATTAATTGATGCCTTTATTATTGTTCTCAATTGAAATCAAAGTCAAACTTACCTAATTTATTTTTCCTTCTGCACAACACAATAAAAGAATTAAAATCAAACCCATTTATAATATTAATTAGCTTCTAGTCATTAATATCTTAGCTGGATTAATATTAATTATCATCAATTCTAAATACGTAATTAAATTAATTGTAATTTGTTGTAATATCCTTTTCTTAATTCATACAAAGCTTTAATATAGCTATTAATTGCAAATTGCTTACTTTGAGCCTTATTTACTCATCACCCAACCGGGTTATATATATTTTAACCGATAAATTAAATTATTAATTTTTCCGATTTTGTCATTTTTATAACATTTGTAATTATATAAAATCATTAAAAAAGGGTTTTGTTAAATTTTATTTCAAAATATGCTTTAAGTGCAATTTGTAACACTTTTAATATAAAAATATGAACTCAAACTACGCTAAAAACTTATTTATTTTTTTTCTTGGGCTATTATATACTGTAAAATCTTTTCAATTTATTGTTTTTTTAATAAAATACATATATTAATTTATTAAAAAACGTACAGCAACAATTGACAAACGTAAGATACATATAAAAAAACACAACTTACAAGTATGAATGTCATTGTTGTTGTTATGTTTACTACGGATAAACCTATATAGATCTACCCTATCAAGCGATGGATATACCACATGTCGAAATTTTAATCCGAACAACAATATATCACTAAATTTCTTATGAAAACACCAAACCATAAATATAATTAGATATATAGTGACTGAATATTATTTGACAAAACCAGCTAACATCATCAATGACGTTGCTACCATACCGACGAACTCCACCAACGAAATTGTCGCCATAATAACAAAACCATCAATGAAACTACCACCACACTCTATTAGTAGATTGAAATTTATTGAATGAACAATATACTTTACTAGTAGATATGAATATACTAAAAGACAAAATAAAATAAAATTGAGTTTAATCCCCGTTATTAGATAACGAAACTAAAAAATAAAAAATAAAAATTTGTAACAAATTTATTTCTCCCATCCTGCCATGATGGAAATACGAGAGAATAAATATTTTTTAAAAGTTGATATTGGGAGAGAAAGGATAAACGGCAGGTAGGGTGAACTTTCAATTTATTGCTTTAGATTATAAAAATGTTTTTATTATTTTAAAGATATTTTTAAAATAAAATAAGAGTAACATGATAATCCAAATATAATAAATAAAATAAGACAATATTTAAAAACTATTTTTTAATAATATGAAATACAAGAAATTTGCAATAATAATAATATAATATGAGGTGTGTATTAAATGACATCCATTGTTTAAATATTTTTTATTCCAACAAATAAAAGAAAAAAAAAAAAAGGGAGGCTGTCCTAAGGGTAATTTATATGGTGGTCCTATAGGACCACCATGAATTTTACTCCTACCCCGCTACAGTAGCGCGCTACAGTTCCGCGCGCGCGCGCTACAGTAACGCGCTACAGTTCCGCGCGCTACAGTAAACGCGCTACAGTACCTTCGTTTCTTTTGTTATTTTTGGCTATTATGATACATATTATGGACGTTTTTGTTGTATGATATGATTTCTTTTATATTTTTGATCTGATATCTAAATTCTGTTGATCTGATGTCTGCTATTTTGTGATCTGATGTCTATATAATCATGATTTGATCTACTTTGTTAAGTATATTTTAGTTCTACTGTATGATTTCTTTTATATTTTTGATCTGATATCTATAGTCTGTTGATCTGATGTTAAGTATGAGTTGATCTGATGTCTATATAATCATGATTTGATCTACCTTGTTAAGTATATTTTAGTTCTACTGTATGATTTCTTTTATATTTTTGATCTGATATCGATAGTCTGTTGATCTGATGTTAAGTATGAGTTGATCTGATGTCTATATAATCCTGATCTGATCTCCTTTGTTAAGTATGTTTTAGTTCTGCTGTGTGATTTCTTTTAAAATCTTGATCTGATGTCTATAGTCTGTTGATCTGATGTCAAGTATACGCTGATCTGATGTCTATAGTCTGTTGATCTGATCTCCCTTTTTAAGTATGTTTTAGTTCTACTGTATGATTTCTTTTAAAATCTTGATCTGATGTCTATAGTCTGTTGATCTGATGTCAGTTATGAGTTGATCTGATGTCTATATAATCCTGATCTGATCTCCTTTATTAAGTATGTTTTAGTTCTGCTGTGTGATTTCTTTTAAAATCTTGATCTGATGTCTATAGTCTGTTGATCTGATGTCAAGTATGAGTTGATCTGATGTCTATATAATCCTGATCTGATCTCCTTTGTTAAGTATGTTTTAGTTCTGCTGTGTGATTTCTTTTAAAATCTTGATCTGATGTCTATAGTCTGTTGATCTGATGTCAAGTATACACTGATCTGATGTCTATAGTCTGTTGATCTGATTTCCCTTTTTAAGTATGTTTTAGTTCTACTGTATGATTTCTTTTATATTCTTGATCTGATATCTATAGTCTGTTGATCTGATGTCAAGTATTCGCTGATCTGATGTCTATATAATCCTGATCTGATCTCTCTTGTTAATTATATTTTAGTTCTACTGTATGATTTCTTTTATATTCTTGATCTGATATCTATAGTCTGTTGATCTGATCTCTTGTATTCTCTCATCTGATGTCTATATAATCCTGATCTGATTTCCCTTGTTAAAAAAAGTATTTTTTTTTTAAAAAAGAATTTTTTATAAAAAAGGTATTTTTTTTTAAAAGTTTGTGCGTCAAAAAAAAAAAAAAAACTGTAGCGCGTTACTGTAGCGCGAAACTATAGCGCGTCACTGTAGCGCTACTGTAGCGCGCGCGCTTACTGTAGCAAGTAGGAGTAAAATTCATCCTACTCCTATAGTACCACCGTAAACGGACTCTGTCCTAAGTAGACGCGTGTCAAGCCGAGAGAGCGGGGAGTGAGTGAGCACCGCCTGAGTCGGGTCAGCAGTGGATCTCCAGATCAGATGGATCGTTTACCGTGATTTGTGAATACCGATGACTTTTTTGGTTTGTGGCGGAGCCCACTGGATGAGATAATACACACGTGCCAATCCGCGTGCTCACGGGCCGCACAAATTTAAACAATTATATGCTCCACGTGCCGGATGACCGGCAGCTTCGCTTTCAATCTACCGGTAAACCTTTCTTCTCCGTATTTTCTTTTCCTACTAGTTTTAATTTAAATGGAGGTTTTTTAAAATTCTTTTTAAATATAAAAGTATATATATGTACTATAAAATATATTTATTAAAATTTTAATTTGAATAGCTAAAATATTGAAATTATTTTTATTATTTTATATGTGATTATATTAATGACATTTTTAAGGAAGATTTAAGTATAAAACAAAATAAAATTATGTCATACAAAATAATACCGAAAATATGAATTATATATATAATTTGTGTTTTGTCAAATGTAGTGAAGGAATAATTATTATATTCGGGCAGTCCATTATTAATTAATGAGGCTATTAAAGTCTTTAATGCACTAATGATTTATTAATTTAACTTATTAAGAATAAATGCACATGCTTTGTCGTTAAAGGAAGTAGTTAAAGTAGTAGTATTAAACAGCCAAATGCTTAATTAACATTCTTCTTAATTTGTCTAGGAGGAATTAAATTTTTATTTTTGATTTTCAATTTGAAGTTAAACAGACTCACTATCAAACTACGGAATTTCTTAAACTAAAACTCAAATTTAGGAGGATATTTAAATATATATATTTTTAATATAATCTAATATTTATTGATTAATTAATCCCTAACTTATCATGTTAGTGAAGTTATAATTAATAATTTAAAGTAAGCAAATTATATTTATATATCTATTGATATCGTATAAAATATGATTTGATATATAATTTAAAAATAAGACACAATATAACTTAATATAAAACACAAGATGATTGAATTTATATCAAATGAAAATATAATTTATGTTAAAATATATAAGATTGAAAAAAATTTCAAAATTATACATAAAAGCAGGATTATTTTTTTATAAAAATAGTGAATTACATAAAGGAAAAAAGGGAAGAAAAATTAAAAAGTTGCAGTGGAGAAAAATAAAATTTACTGTTTGATTTGGTAGCTTGATTGAGGCACGCGCCTGTTTTTTTTGGGGGAAGTTAAGATTGGTGCCTAGTCTTTTGGCGTTTGAATTAAAGGGAAGAGAAAAAAATAATATAATTGGAAGGTTCGGACCAAAAAAAGAAAAAAAGAAAAACCGGCTATAGCCGGTTATAACTCTAAACAGGGAAAAAAGAATTAATCGAAGCGCTGACTCTAAACAATAATGAGAATATTTGAACGGCCTGGATTCAATCTGCAATTGTAGAATAAAAACTTGATCCCTCCTTCCAGGTTTCCCAACATTCAAATCACATTCTTGTCTCTCTTCCCTTTTCCCTCATTTTCCTTCATTTCTTTCTCCTCTTATCAATCCAAACAAAACCACCCCCTAAAATCCAGAAGAAAAAGAAGAATAAAACCCCTAAATCTTCCTTCAAACCGTTGGAAAGAGTGGGATTTCTTATGCAAGAAAGAATGGAACAAGATTTCATGGGCTTGCGAACTGTGAAAGTGAAGCAAGAGGTTCCTGAAGAACCTATTGATCCAGGTATTGTGTGTTTGTTGAGCTGTGATTCTGTTTTAAACCCCCCCCCCCCCCCCCCCCCCCCCCCCCCCCCCCCAAAAAAAAGAAGAAGCTTATTGCTCTCAATTTTAATGCTAGAGCAATCATACGGGTGGAATCCCAGGACAAAGAGGTTTTTAGTCGAGAAAAACTTTAGCAGTTCATGGGTTTTGATGATTATCTTATTTTTTGGTCTGTGTTTGCTTCCTGCAGTTTTTTCAGTTGTTGAAACTGTAAGAAGTAATTAACTTTTGTCTGTTTGTATTCCAACCGGTTAGTAATATTGTCGTATGGAAGAAGTAAATTCAATGTTATACGGCCTAACGTGGGGCGATTCACATAAATTAAGAATTTCTATAAATCGTTGAAGGTAATTGTAAAGAATGGATTTTTATATTTGTGCAATTCCACTATTCCAGTTGTAGAGAGACTGGCTTTTAATAATTCTGCTATGCTTACTTTTTGTAGCAGAGTTTTTGTTTTTGGAATATTTTAATGGATTTCTTGTTTCTTGTGTTAATTAAATCATCCCACTTGCTAACATGCCCTTATGAGTCATGAGCTCTTTGATTAATATGTTTGCTTAATTAATGATTTGTTTATTGCTAGAGGTTGTGCTTTCCAAGTAGTCACTAACGTTTATAGTAAACTAATGTTTCTTCTGTTGTACTATCTAGAAAGATGAATTTTTTAAAGCATGATGCTTTTATTAAAATAATCAAATCACAAACCCCAAAATATTTAAGGACTGATGTAAATATTTTAATCTGTTTTGACCAGAAGGGTCTTAATATTCTTACTTAATTTGCTTTGATGAGTATAGCAGATTGGATATTATATTGCACATGAGATGCTTAGTTATTCATAAACTATTGTTGATGCACTTGTTCATCCCCCCTTTCCAGCTGCACTCATCAAGCACTTTGAGTTCTTTAATGAAAGTCCCCTAGAATACAAATATTAAAGTTGGTTCTAAAGATTGTAAAAGATTCTTCTTTTAAGTCACAAGGGGGGTGGAGATTTTGGTTCCTTCTGTTTTTTTCACTTCACTAAATTACTGCGGTGGTAGTTGCTTATTAGGTAATTCTTTACTACAGTGTGCAATCTTTTCTTAGTAACTATGTTCGGACAAGTGCAGCTATGTTATACTATCATTATAAAGACGATGAAGACTAAGTTTGGTCTCTTCCCTTCTTGTGTTTCATGTCTGCAGTTCCAGTTCGTGATCCAATGATGCGGAGGTGGTCATTCTCGAAGAATCTTCCTGACAAGCCACAGTTCTTCTCTTTTGATAGTACTGCTGGTGCTGCTGCAGTTCCAGGTTCGAAGGATGATAAGCCTAAGACTGGTTTTGAGGCTCTAGCATCAACTGGATTGGTGACAATAACCACCACAGAATCTGTCGACTCCACTCATAAATCATTTTCTCAGGTTGGTTGAGGTTTCCAGTTGAGTTGTCTTTGTGAGATGATAATACTACGTGGGAACTGTATGTGGGAACTGTATTAGTCTTTGTCTTTGGCTTGTTTTTGTGGAATGTTGTTGTAACTCTATAGATGGATCCTTACCATCTTAGATTCAAGGAAATTTGTGTTATGTCTGAATATTTTGGTTAGGAGGATTGATTTTGGATCAGGATATAATAGCTGCCTTTCTGTTATACATCCATTGAGCTTTTTGTCATTGATTTTTTGTTTCAGAAAACTGTGGTTGTTGATAATCAAGGAGCAAGTCACTATACTCTACCCTCTTTTCCTGCGAAGCCTTTCGACGCACTTCATCGCCCTCACGAAGCCAGAGTAGTCCCACTTACCACACCAGCAAACCAAACGATTTCAATGACTATGACCAGCCCTGTTCATCAGTCCTTTATTTCGCCTGCTGCACAAAATCTGATTGGTTCTACAATCCCACAGCCTCTTTCTTTAACAAATTCTGTCCCTGTAGCTCGTTCGAGCCCCGTAGTTGGAACCACTGAATTAAGGTGTGCTAACAGAGATTTAATACTTATATTGATGGCGTATTCAATTCTTGAAATGGCAAATGAATGGTAAAGTTTTATCTGGTTGATTTTTCAGGAGCACTCCCAAGGCTTCAGGGACTCCAGCTCAGCTGACCATATTCTATGCTGGTTCTGTTTGTGTTTATGATGATATTTCTCCTGAAAAGGTAGGAATTAGATCCATGGGCCATTCTTTTTACTTTACAAGATGCTTTTAGAGCTTGTGTTGATGGTCTCTTATATCTATCAGTCTTTTTCTTTTTTTGGTCTAGGCTCAAGCTATCATGTTATTGGCTGGAAATGCTCCTCCCACGGCTTCAATTCCCGCAGTCCCCGCCATTCCAGTTCAGTCGATCCCCCCAGTTCCGACAGTTCAGGCACCAATAGTTAGGTCATCCATCATTGATAGCTTTGTTGTAAATCAGTCACATAGCTCAAAACCTAGTATTCCAACTACCATTTCTATGACCTGCCATACCCCAGCATTGGATGTAACTCCATTGAGGTCGATTCGGACCCTGCCATCTCCTCCTAATAAAGGAGAGCCTCCCAAACAAACTAGTACATTAGGATCAGCTCCTGCTAAATTAGTTGGATCAGGTTGGTTCTCTTGATACTCTCCCAAAGTTCAACATAGTTTCCAAAAATTCAAACTTTTTCTAGTATTTTGTTATAAGCTCTTCTCATCCAAACAAGAACGTGCCAATAATGGATTACATTTCCTCGTTTTGCAGCTGCTGTGCCTCAGTTTCGCCAAGCATCATTAGCTAGATTCTTAGAGAAACGCAAAGCAAGGTAACCTTATCTATTCAGATTCCATCAGTTATTTAACAGCTTTGATGATTCTCAGTATAGAAGTTAGGTTCTAGATTAAGAAAGGAAATGAAGATGTTCTTGGTTCCTAAGCATTTCTGTTGAATTGCCTTCGTTTCCTGCAGAACTTTGAAGGCAGCACCATATCCTGTAGAAAACCATTCTCAAGATTGTGGCAGCCCAGCAGCATCTGGGAGCAGAAGCATTTCTGTGAACTCTTCTGGCTCTTGTGCTGCTCTCCCTGCCATCAATTAGCTTTAGTTTTTGCAGGGGAGATTAAAGAAAAATGTAAAACAATGGCCAAAAGTGCAAAAATAAATAGAGGCAGAAAAATTCTCCTTTCTTGATTATAAATATATATATATATATATGATAGAAAATATATATGTTGTATTCTTTTGGCTTAATTTTTGTGGCAGGCTTAGATTTTATTTTAGGTAATATTTGTTTAATTAGGACCATTTTTTTTTTTTTCATTTGATATTGTTGGAAGCTACTACTATTGTTTATTGATAGCAACACTGTAATATATTGTTTTGTTTATTGTAGTAATTATCTCTAGACTCTCTATAGAAGCAGGAAACCTCCTTCCTCCCCAGATTATAATCAGTGCATTTCTAAATCTCTCACATTGATATAAAAGTATCAGAAGTTGGCTTTTACAATGTAAATCTCTCACATTGATGATTAATTAGTTCAAGCATGACGGCATTACTCGGTGACAAAAGAGGGTGTCTGTTTATCCGTTATAATTTCTTCCTTCAAAATTTTAAAGTCTATCCCCAAGTCGGCAAGGTCCCTTTTTGTGGCCCCTATTAAGACAAGCCCAGTTGGGAACTCAAATATGGCCTGCTATTCAGACAAGCCCTGTTGAGAAATCAGGCGAGGAAAAGGAGACAAGACAAGCCCAGTTGGCAATGTCAATCTGGTTTGGTGCAACTTCCTAGAAAAGAGGCGGCTGTTGCAGGCAGCTCGATTGAGGGCATTGGTAAAGGAAATTGCTTGGACCACTGAGGAACTTGGCAGTAAAACAGAGCAAGCAGATTGAAAACGACCTTGTTCCTCGGTGGAGACCGGCGCCGGCGCCGGCAAAATGGGATGGGCTGGTGAAATTTGGTACATTTCAAACTACTGGTGGAGGAATGATGAGAAATAGTAAAGCAGATTTGATTTATAGGAAAAAAAATTTCAAAGGTGAAATCTTTACACGAGAAAGAAAAAAAAAAATTTATAAATATGATTTTTTTGAAAAAAAATGTCAAATTTTGTAATAGAAATACAGAAAATTATAATAAAAAATAAAAAATTATAGCAATAATACAAGGACAACTATCTGCCAAGCGAAATGAAGTTGTATTAGAAATTCAGAAATATTTATTTAAAATATAAATTCAGAAATGACAACTCAGCCATGAGCCATCCCTCTAATTTTTGTCTAAATGTAAATAAATTTTCTGAAATTAAAAGTTGTAAATTAAATACCAGCCGAAGTTTCCAGAAATGAGGAAGGTTCTGAAAGGGCTAAAATTTCACTCATCTTTGCAGAAGTGACCCCCAAAATTTCTGCAGAATTGTACTAGATACCCCGCCTGAAGAACTCCCTGTTTTGGACCTCGTTGAACGCTAGGAAAGAATTGCAATGGATGCCGAGAAACTTCAAGAACTAAAGCACTTCATACAGCAATGTAAAGCCAACCCTTCAATTCTGGACAATCCTTCCGTTGCCTTCTTCAAAAATTATCTCGAAAGGTGATGAGTTTGTTGTTGGATTGAAAATTTTTCGATTATTTGCTAGTTTTATATCCATTCTTAAATTCAAAGCTGGGATTTTGGGTTTAGTTCTGGCTAACTTATGCATGAAAACCTCAATTCTGTTGCCAGCCTCGGTGCCCGCATTTCGCCTCCTACTAAATCAGTAAGCCCTTTTAAGTCATCAGTAGTTTTTATTTATTTATAAGCTAAAATTTCGTACTTTTTCTTGGTTCTTTTGTGGTTGTAAAGTTCTTGTTTTGATAATAAGAGTTGGGTAACTTGGTGAAGAATTTGCGTATATTTAGGTTATGATCAGGGCAGTTTGCTCTATAAAAGTTTGTCTTCAGAATTTAGAGATTTCAATTAGACCCTTTTTGCTAGTTTGAATGAGGCCCTCTGTAGTTGATTTGGTGGCGTAGAAATTTCCTGTCTTGTTTGAGGGTGAAAGTAATTAAGGAGTTGGATGCTGTAGTCATGAGAGCAAAATGGTGAAATAAATGCTATTCTTGAATGGTGAGGACGTGTGCTATGTGGATAAAAACTTTCTCAGTTGGAGTACATTTTCTGATGGATTATCGAAAGCATTTTGAGCTATTATTCACTCGAGTGAACTTAATAAACAATAGTATTTTTAAACCATTTATCAAAGCGTATAACCCTGCCTCTATAATTTCAAATTAACAGTTCTTTATTTTTCCCAAATTCGGATTTGAGCTGGAACTGCCTTTTCTGGATGTAGTCTGTCTTAGTTTTCATGTTTTTGATGTTAATTGAGAATCAATGATGAGCAGGAGAAAAATGGAGAGGACGTTCCAGATTCTAGCGATTCCAACCCTTCATCTACTGCTGATAACATGGATGAAGACATTGTTGAGTCTGATGTTGAGCTAGATAATAGTAACCTTGTGCAGCCTGACAGTGATCCCCCACAGAAGGTGGTTGATGGAAGCAGTTAACTAATGAATTGAGTACACCTTTTAGTATTGGTATTTGTTGGCTTTTCCTTTCATCTTATATGTGTCCATGTATACGACTTGTATCTTTTTGCAGATGGGAGATCCTTCTATTGAAGTCACTGAGGAAAGTCGGGAGTTGGCACAAGAATTGAAGTCAAAAGCTATGGCTGCAGTCTCTGAAGGCATTTCTCCTTTCATTGCAAATTTTTATTTGGCCATTTCACGTTTAATCAAGAACTGTAAATATAACAGAACAAGGCTGGCTGTTGCCTTATCCAGCACAGGACAGAATAAGGCTACCCCTCTGGCAGACTGGAATTCAAAATTATCTTCTTTTCATACAACCATTGTATCATAAAAGTAGTCCAATTGTAGAAATTAGATGACTTAATCTTAAAAATTGAACTATTAGTATTATGAAATGAATAAAGTAGCTCATTTATCTAGTTTATATCAGATGTTAGATGTTACAAATCTCATAAGTTCAATCTTGAAAAACAAAATTATGACAATTGGCTATTTTCTTTGGGATGGAGATTGTACATTTTATGAATATCTTCTTTCATTGATCTGATAGATGTATATTTACTCAATTCTTTTTCTTCCAGGCAAGGTGGATGAAGCCACAGAGCATCTTACTGAAGCTATATTGCTGAATCCGTTGTCAGCAATTTTATATGCAACTAGAGGTAAGCCTTAAGCAAGAAAATGAGCTCAGGCATTCGTTCATCAGGTATGGTATGTATCATAGATATCACTGTTTCTGCTTCAGGTAGTGTCTTTGTTAAACTGAAGAAACCGAATGCTGCAATTCGTGATGCGAATGCTGCTCTAGAGGTACAACGCAAGATTCTGAACTTTTGCAAAATCTGGAATGAAGTTTTATTGAGCATTATATTTGGATAATGTGTTACTATTTCATGATTTGACTAAGTATTCTGAGTTTTTTTTTTTTTTTTAAAGATCAATCCTGATTCATCTAAGGGGTATAAAGTACGAGGTATGGCAAGGGCCATGTTGAGTTTATGGGAAGAAGCAGCCAGTGATCTACGAACGGCATCAAAATTAGATTATGATGATGAGATTCAAACAGAGCTTAAAAAGGTAATTATTTTAGGCTCATTCTGGAATTCAATATACTGTGGATGATGATGCATTGAATCCTATACATGAAAGAAGCATATGTACTCAATTTAACATTTCTATAGTCTCTCTTAATAGTACTAGAAAGGTCATGTGCTAATATCCAAGTGCTATAACAAGATCTTACTGATTTGGAGTATTTTACTTTTAATGGATCTTCAATCGAGCTGTGCAGTTTCCAAATTATTTTGGCTTGATCTTTGGGATAACTATCTCTCATTCCTGTTGAATTTGAGTTGAGTTAAAATCACGCGAATCTTCATTGGGTAATGAGGCCAGAACTAAAATTGAAAACCATTTACTCATTTGTGAAGCTCCCAAAGGTTCCCTGCTAACTTTATTTGAGGTGTTAAGTTCCCATTTTGGCAAAAGGATTTAACTTTTCTTAACTCTGGATGTTTGTAAATTGGGACTTCTGCATTTTGCATGGCATTTAGAGATTATTTGGTTTTCTGGTGCTCTGTTGATCTGGTTATGACTTGCTTTGATTAGCCTTTTGATTTAAGAATGGTTATATTGGTATAAAGCTTTCAGTGTACTGGAATTTCATGTTACCAGTTTATAGCATTTCCCCCTGTTAGTTTCTTGCAAATTCTGTTCATATGAAGGTCCTAATTGGGTTGGACTGACATTCCTTTGTTATGCTCATTCACTCTTGTTTCGTGCATTTTGTATCTTTTTTTATTCTGGTTTTAATTGGGGTGGCTCGATTATAAATTATTTTAGATCATCAAAACCATAACTGAAGTTCAGAACTGTTGGATACAATCAAGTTTAACCAAATTTGTATTTTAAAACTTTTGAAACTTGAATTTCCCTTCATACACATGATATTTTACTGTTGATAGGCTGGCTTGTTATAGTCTTGCTGTGACTTTGGAAATGTGTTTTTATTTTTATTTTTTCCCTTCTCTCTCCCTGTCCTTTTCCTCTTCTTTTGCAATTGGCTTCTGAATGAGTTGACTGCAACTGTCATCTTTGGCTCAAAATTTTCAGGTAGAACCTAATGCACAAAGAATTGAAGAGCACCGTCGTAAGTATGAACGATTGAGAAAGGAGAGGAACTTGAGGAAAATGGAGGGTGAAAGACACCAACAGAGAGCAGAAGCCCAGGTTTTTGTTGAATATCTGTAGTTTATTTTTTCAACCAACATAAATATGAGTTAACATTTCATATGATTTATCGATGCAGGATCATGAAGCTACTTCTCTGTTGAAAGATGGTATATTCCCTTTCCTATCAACTTTATGCAAGATGACTATCTTTTATAGTGATAAGAGTTAGTGTTAGTGTCTGATGGGACATATGCTACTTCTCTTGTAAACAACACCACCTGAAATTTGATAATAAATCTTTGATTTAATGAATTAATTGGTATTTTGGTGGCTGCTAAGATTTTATTATGCATTGATTGGATAGAAAAGAAATGATGTTCAGATTGATATGTTTTTGTTGACCATTGTTCCCCTGTGATTTACAGGACAAGTTATTGGGATTCACTCTACCAGTGAAATGGAGAGTAAGTTGAAAGCTGCTAAAATGACATCCCGGCTGGCGATTCTCTACTTCACTGCAACGTGGTGTGGACCCTGTCGTTACATCTCTCCTATTTATACAAATTTGGCCGCAAAGCATCCAAAAATAGTGTTTTTAAAAGCTGACATCGATGAGGCAAGAGATGTTGCTGTAAAGTGGAACATCAGCAGCGTTCCAACCTTTTACTTCATCAAAGATGGCAAAGAGGTTGATAAGGTGGTTGGTGCTGACAAGAACTCGCTTGAAAAGAAAATCGTTCAATATGCTAGTTCATAACAAGGCATATCCGGAGCTTTGCTTTTCTCTTCCTTGCTTTGCATGGTGGAGGTGTTGTGTGTTTCGATTCAACACTTTCAACTTGCAAGCAAGTTTTTACGCTGCCCTTGGCGCCTTGGCATAGTCATATAGAGGTTACTGTATATCCCAAAATATTGTATTCGGGGCTTCATTTTCTTGGCTTTTTTACATTGTGCATTGAATTGAGAGTAAGTTACATTGGTTGCTGCAATAAAATTGGTATATCAACTTTCAACTCCATGTACCTTTGTGAATCTTTTCACTTTACTACCTCGATTTTTGTTCTTGGACAGTTGCATTAAATGGTTAGTTCTTTTAGGCGTTTTGACAGGTTGCATATAAAATGATTGGTTTGTAGGGGGAGGGTGGAGAGATCTATATTGAAGTTTTCATATTTCGTGTTTTTCATCCCAATTGAATACTGCAGTGATCGAATTAGGCTAGCTTGAATTTCTGCAGTAAAACCCAATGTAGCTCAGTAGTTCTTGCTGCACATAAGTTGCAGATTCTTCTCACACATTACATTATGTTCTACAAGTTCTTAGCTAGAAATGGAAACTCTGGCACTTTATATAAATTGCTGAGTAAAGTTTGATGAATTATAATGTCTGGAGAATCCCAAGAAGATTTCAGCCACAACAATGGGAATACATATGCAGACTGTGTTTCAGAAAGAAATTGTAGGATGTAGCATTGTGTCGAAGGCCTATGTTGGGAATTTGCTTCATTTCCGCTCATTCTTGGAGTAAAACCTCAGAACCAAGTAGAAGAAGAAGCGGTACAGAACACCCCAGGCCAGCAAGATTGCTATGTCATACCAGATGTTCTCCAGTTTAATACCCATGGAAAACAAGATATCCTCGCCAATCAATGTGCAATTTGGCTGTAAAAGTGCAGGTGTGGAGTTGTGCAGCTCGCTGATCTTGACTTGTCCTAAAGGTCCTGGGGTAAGGTCACTAGCCCCTCCATTATAACAGTGTTTGTCGCCTTTGAATTCATTTATGAGCAGTGCCTCAAAAGGGTATTTGATTGCAGAGATATAATGCAGCCATATCCAGTACTTGGGAATCTGGGATGCCTTCAGGAAGAAACCACAGGTAATCAAGAAGAGTGCTGTTGTAGCTATCACGATTGCGTATCCTGTGATATAGCTAGGGACAACTGCACTGACTAGCATCACATATGCATTTGTAGTGATAAGTGCAGCATAAAGAATCAACCAGAAGTTGATTATGTCGCTTCTAAGGTGAAGCATATATTTGGTAATGGCTGCAAAGGTGAAGGCTTGAACAGCAAAGAAAGGAAGGTAGACAATGAGGGAGGAGATGACATAAGTAGAAGCTCGATAGGCATTATGGGAAGTTTCTCTGATGAAGATGAATCGTTCTTGGATGAAAGTGGGAACTGCATCATTGGAAGAAAAGAAGATCAATGACATGGTGAAGAGGTAAAAATTCAGAAGCCGATTAACAGTTATGAAATCGAGATCATGGAGTTTCTTGAAGAGGGTTGACAGCACAACACCCATAACTGTCAAAACCAGCTCGCGGGAGAGGAAGAGCTCTGGAGTGCGGACGATATTGAGTGCATTGCGCCACGAGAGGACTGCAACCTCACGGAGCCATGGATTTGCATACTTGTTTCGATGCAGAGGCTCATCAAGAACTTCCTCTTCAAATTCGGCTACATAGGAGGAATATGAATTTTCTGATGTGCTGAAACTCGCAGCAGGAGGCTTTGTGGCTTGATGTGGTGTTGGTAACTGGATGGGAACTTGGCTTCTGTAACCAGAAACAGGTGTCTTTCCAGGAGTTTCTCGCGGGGTTAGTGCTGGTGTCCATGACGGTGGAGCTCGGCGAGGTGTCCCCTTGACACCATGATAGATCCAGGTGGAGAAATCTTTGTAGAACTGAGATGCCAAACGTGGATGGTAGATCCCACTGTGTGCACTCATTGGCGTCTGCTTGGCTTTGCGTTCAAGTGAATTATCAAAATCATCTTCGGCGTCATCATCCTCAGAGAAATGGAAGCTCCTAGAATCTGATTTCTGCGACAAATTGCCAACAGAAAACTGATGACTCTGGAGGCTGATGTGCTTGGGACCAGGGGTCTTCCCATAAGGAGTTCCAGGCGTTCTAACAACTTTTGGTGGCTTTGGAATAGGGGTTTGAGCCACTGCATCAGGCTTGGTGCCATCTCTTTGATATAGAACCAGCGGATCAAGCCCAACTGTGGATTGATCATACTCTTTAATCACATCAAGAAGATACTCCAGGTTGTTCTCTGTCTCTGGAACCGGCCTTCCAAATCCAGTGAGGTGAGCATCTAAACCGTTCGGATTTCCTGAATATATCAGTCTTCCCCTGAATGCATAAATCATAACTTGTTGTCAGTTCTTTTAGGATTAGTCAACTTCTGCATTTAAACTTCATTTTGTTGTCAGTTTTCCCAATATTCTTGTTACCTTGCAAGAACTGTCATTTGGTCTAGCAGCATTTGGATTCTGAATGAAGGCTGGTGGATGGTCATCAGAACAATACTTCCACCTCTTGCAATGTCTTTAACCTTTTCTACAACGCTAAAGGCACTTGTGGAATCAAGACCAGAAGTAGGTTCATCAAGAAACAGAAGAGATGGTTTATGAATTATGTCGATTCCAATTGACACCCTTCTTCTTTCTCCACCTGATACTCCTCTTCTTCCTTCATCACCAATGTATGTATGTGCTGTAGCCTGTGTTAATTGTTTTGATCAGATTAACATTCAGGGCTTCAGTTAATCAAAATGGAAGAAGGGAGATCGGTACCGTTAGGCCTAATTGAGCAAGAAGCTCATGAACTCTTTTCTTCTTTTCAGACCTGGATACTGATGGTGGAAGCCTGACTTCAGCTGCAAACATGAATGTCTCGAAGACGGTTAGCATCGGAAAAAGCTGGTCATCTTGCATCACGTAAGACGAAATCATCTTCATGTAGCTTGTTGTCACCTACAAAAGAGATAAGCATAAGATGAAAGTTTGATATATATCATTATCAGTAGAAGACTAGACTAGACTAGACTTACTGGCTTTCCTTCAATTCTGACAGATCCTTCAAGGCTTCCTTGAGCAATCCGGCCGGCCAGAGCGTCAAGAAACGTGGATTTTCCGGCGCCACTAGGACCCATAATGGCCATGATTTCACCTCTCAAGGCTTGACCAGAGATGTCATGGAGAAGGTAAGCTTCTTTAGTAATCCAAACACCATCTTTCTTCTGCTTCTTCATGACACTGTAAGAGAGGTTCTTGAATTCTAGACCTTGTCCCGGAATCAGCTTCCTTGTGTTTTGCCGGTTGACACCATTTTTCTTCACCTTAGCACTTTTGTCCAAGTCCAACAGGGTCTCAAGGCTTCTATTTTTCTCATTCCTTCTGAATTTCGACATTTTCACTCTCCTTTCTGGGCAAATTTCCCAGAAAACTTGGTAGCTTCAGAGTGTATAAATGGGGGAGGTGGCAGCAATTTGAGATCCTGCAAAATGGGATGGTTAAATCAAAGCAATGTTTTTGGATGTGCTTTGTTCTGATTTCTGCATGGCATTGGACTTGACGTTGATTCCTTTGATTTTACCGTTAGTTTTGGAAACATTGTTGATTTGTGAAACATAAATACTTTTTGAATTTTAATTTTTTGGTTCAGACAACTTTATGTGGTGATCAAAAGCCTATGATCTTTCTGCAGAGGAAGTATCTTATGATTTTGGTACAAGGAGAGGGACAAAACGCCTCAAGTTAAACCACTTACGTGCGTCTCTACAATAAGTATTGTTTAACGATTATAACTAACTAAATCTGGTAAAAAAATTTAAATGTTCAATACCTGTTTTAAAATATAACGATATTTTTATGAGATTGTCTATTGATAATAATTATTATATGGTACAACTAGGAGACAATTAGAAAGATAATGCAATGTATCATTTTGACAAATAACAGGACAATATTAGTTAAAAGGGAAACGAGGTAAATTCAGATGAACCAATACAGTAAAGTGATTATTTTTATAAGTAGTGTTGAACATCACCTTAAAAAAATATCAATTTTATGGACAGCCATAAAGACCACCATTAGTGCGAAGAGTTTGTTCCTTTTCTTTTTGGGCTTTATAGAATGGGAGCATTGGGCCGAGCCGGCAGTGGAATTTATTTATATTTTGTGCAGTTAATTAACAAAATCTTCTCTCACAATTTTACAATTTTTTTTACTTTTACTGTTGAAAAAACCATAAAAATAATTCTTCACCCATACAATGTCCAAAAATATACCCTCCCAAAATTTGAAGGACTGAAAAATTCTTTTTATAAAATATTTTATATTTTTAATACAATTCATGACAGTACAATATTAATAAAATAGAAAAAAAGAGATTTTTTGGGAGGAAAAATATTTATGATAAACAAAACACAATATTATCTTTCAAATCAAATAACGATCAATTTTGTAATAAGATATTAGTTTTGGAGTTAACAATTGCCGTTAAATATTTTATTACGAAAACAGAAAGAAGTATATATATTATATATATATATATATATATTAAGGAGAAATGAGAGTTCAATGGAATCTTTGCTGTAATCTTGAACTATTTGGTTGAAGACGAATGACACTTCATTCTGATTTTGAATTTTTCGATAATTAATTTTAATTTAATTTAATTGTATATGGCTCCAAATTAAGGCTATTGAAGAATTTTAGCATCGTTTGATTAAAATGCTAAAACCCTAGAAGATGAATGAAGAAGAACTGAAGCAAGACATGCGGAAGCTTTTCTCTGATTTTGTATATCAAAAACTACTTACAACTGTTTCTGTACAAGTATATATATATACCAAGACTAATAACCGCTTCAAACTAACTTGCGTATTAAAGAAGCTAATTATTAGTCCAGCTCAGCATAAATAATACTAAAGCAACTAACAACACCAAATACATGTTCAGCCTGGATCTACGTCCATTAGTTGCTCCATGTCAGCACTACAAGGCTTAATCTGAACCCTTGATGTTACTAGAAATGCCACATCAGCTGGTACAGCTGCAAACATCCTTTGTTGCTGCTGCTGTAATCGAGCTGCTGAGCAAGTAATCTGATCTCCATACAAGTTGATCTGATCTCTGTGTAACTTGATCTGATCTCCTTGTAAGTTGATCTGATCTCCATACAAGTTGATCTGATCTTCATGCAAGTTGATCTGATCTCCTTGCAAGTTGATCTGATCTACGCTGAGGTTGATCTGATCCTCGCACAACTTGATCTGATCTGTGCGTGACTTGATCTGATCTTTGCTTCTTTCTCCCTGATATATCAACATCCCCCCCTCAAGTTCAGCCTCAAAAAGCTGCAACTTGGACACCAAACGGGAGAAAGAAGAAACAGGTAGTGGCTTAGTAAACAGATCAGCAACTTGTTCAGAAGAAGAAACATGCTGGAGAGAAAGAAATCCTGATTTATAAGCAGCACGCACCACATGACAATCAATGTCAATGTGTTTCGTGCGTTCATGGAAAACAGGATTTTCAGCTATATGAATGGCAGCTTTGTTGTCACACCAAAAATCAACTGGCAAAGAAGATGGAATCCTCAAATCACCAAGAATATAATGAATCCATTGAAGCTCTCGGACAGTAGTAGCCATAGCCCGGTACTCAGCTTCAGCAGTTGAACAAGAGATTGTGGACTGCTTCTTAGCCTTCCAAGAAATCAAAGAAGAACCAAGGAAAATACAATAGCCTGTGATAGAACGCCTAGTGGTCTTACAGGAACCCCAATCAGCATCACTAAATGCTTGTAGCTGTAAAGAAGTCTGAGCTGAAAAGAAAAGTCCCTTACTGAAACTGCCCACAAGGTACCTGAGCAGATGGATAGCTGCATTCCAATGTGAATAATGAGGAGAGTGCACAAATTGACTTAATTGCTGCACAGGAAATGAAATATCAGGCCGAGTGAACCCTAAATAAAGTAATCGACCAATAAGCCTTCTGTATTGATCAGGCTGAGCAAGCAAAGGAGTGTCATCTGTATCAGCTGCAGAAAACTTAAGACCTGGAGGAAAAGGAGTAGAAGCAGCTGTACAATGCAACATATTGGCATCTTTTAAAAGATCCAAGATATATTTGCGCTGACTAACAAGAATTCCAGAATCAGACCTAGCCAACTCCATCCCAAGGAAATACTTAGCATACCCCAAATCTTTAATAGTGAAAACCTGATCTAGAAACTGCTTGACGTTATTGATTTCATCTTCATCAGTTCCTGTGATGAGAACATCATCCACATAGACAAGGAGGAACAAGCTAAATGTAGAAGTATGTAAAATAAAAAGACAATGATCAAAGGCTGACTGAACAAAGCCATAACCAGTAAGCTTGGCTGTGAATTCCAAATTCCACTGCCTAGAAGCTTGTTTCAACCCATAAAGAGATTTCTTCAATCTACACACTTGTCCTGGTTGAGCTTTATCAAAACCAGGAGGCAACTTCATATAAACCTCCTCAGCTAATGTACCATGGAGAAAGGCATTGTTGACATCCACTTGGCACAAAGGCCAACCTTTTGAAGCTGCAACAGCAATCAACAATCTAACAGTCACTACCTTAGCAACTGGTGAGAAAACTTCAGAATAATCCTCCCCTTCCTTTTGTGTAAAGCCTTTTGCTACCAACCGAGCTTTAAACCTATCAATACTGCCATCAGGATTACACTTGACCTTGTAAACCCATTTACAACCAATGGCTTTCTTTCCTGCAGGTAAAGAGGTTAACTCCCAAGTATCATTGTTCTCAAGAGCTATAATCTCTTGAGACATAGCATCTAACCACCTAATATCAGTACTTGCTTGATTATATGATGATGGTTCTTTAAAAGAAGCCAGATTAATAAGAAATTGATTATAATCTGTGGAAAAATTACAGCTGGAAATAGTAGACTCAGAAGCAAGGACAAAGTCCTGCATCCATTTTGGAGCAGTTCTAAGCCTGTTGCTGCATCTAACAGGCTGTGAAAATTCATTAGAAGGAGCATTAGGCATTTCAGATAAAGAAGGACTGGTAAGATCAAGAAGATCATGATCTGAAGGAGAAGATAAATTGTGCTCAGAAGAACAATCCTGATTCGGAGCTGAAGGAGCAGAAGGAAAAGAATCAAAATCAAAAACATGAGACGGAGAATCACCTAAAACAGTAGGCTGATCAAGATTAGCAGAGGGAAAGTTCTGCTCATGAAAGATGACATCTCTGGAAACCATAATTCTGTTTAAAGTAGGACAAAAAATCTTGTAACCTTTTTGACCTACTGGATAACCAACAAAAATACCTGCATAAGACCTAGGAGCAAACTTATCACAGGAAGGAGACTTATTTAATGCAAAAGCAAGACAACCGAAAACTTTCATCACAGAATAATCTGGAGTTCGGTTATTCAAGAGTTCATAAGGAGTGGACCAATTAATGACTGAGGAAGGAGTTCTATTAATCAGAAAAGTGGCTGTAAGAAGAGCTTCTCCCCAAAATCGGTTTGGTAATTTGGACTGAAACAGAAGAGACCTGGCCACCTGCACTAAATGCCTATGTTTCCTCTCAACTAATCCATTCTGCTGAGGAGTATAGGCACAAGATTTTTGATGAATGATGCCAAGGTCAGTGAAGAAATTCAGACATTCAGAATTGCAGAATTCTGAGCCATTATCAGTTTGAATTATCTTAACTGAAAATTCAAACTGTTTTTGAATCTGTTTAACAAAGGCTATGACAATTCCAGGAACTTCTGATTTGTGTTTCAACAGAAAAGTCCAAGTACTTCTACTGTATTCATCCACTACAGTAAGGAAAAACTGACAACCATTCAAGGAAGCAACTCTATAAGGACCCCATAGATCCATATGCAAAATTTGTAAAGGAGTAATCTGTTTAGGAGCAGAAACAGGAAAAGGCAACCTGTGTTGCTTAGACAAAGGACAAATCTCACAAGCCTTTATTGATTCATGATTATTTACAAAGGAATGAGGAAATTGAAATCTCTGCATTACATCAACTGCAGGATGTCCAAGTCTAAAATGCCAAACTACGGCATCATTCAAAGTATGAGAGACTGAAGCTGAAACATTCAGCAAAGAACTATTTGAACAATTATCACTAGTCATCTTTTTATATCTCTGAATAGTTTCTGAAAGGAAAGAAACTTTATTCAAGACATACAAGCCATTATTGATTGAGCCAACTGCTAAGATTGTTTTAGTCTTCAAATCCTGCAGTAGGCAACAATCAGGGAAAAAAGAGACAAAACATGATGAGTCATGTGCTAATTTCTGAACAGACAGCAAATTATGCTTGAAGCTGGGAATCACCAACACATGCTTCAAGACTATAGAATGAGATAAATGCAAATTGCCAGAACTATGAACTACTTGGACACTACCATCAGGGAACATGACTGAGGAACCAAGACTTATAGGTTGAACATCAATAAGACAGGAAAGATTATAAGTCATATGACTTGTAGCTCCAGTATCAACAATCCAATACTCATCATCAATATAATCATTCTTAAGCATACTGATATTAGGAGAGTTAGAACTACCTGCAAAGTCATGATACCGAGCATAATTTGCAAAACTAGTCTCAGCTCCTCCTTTCCCTTTGTTCAACTTGTCCAACTCTTTTTGAACTGCTGCTGCCAAGGCTTGATTCCAAGTATCATTCTCCTTGTGACCAGTATTCACAGATTCATTCACCACCTGAGCAGCATTCACTCTTTCTCCAGTCTTCTTCTTGTTCTCCACCCACCAATCAGGGTATCCATGAAGTTTGAAGCAACCACTGACCAAGTGCCCCTTCTTTTTGCAATGAGTACACATTAAGTGACTCTTGTCTACCTTCTGGTTCTTTCTTCCATCTTTCTTCTCATTCCCCTTCGAATTGATAGACATCATAGCGGCATTGTCAGACTTTATAAGCAGCATATTAGTACCAACCTGCCTATTGTTCTCAGCCTTAAGCATCATGGAATAGACTCTATTCAATGAAGGCAGTTCATCCATCATTAGAATATGATTCTTCTCTGCTTCATAAACTTCACTAATCCCCATCAAAAACTCCATACACTTCTCATCGGCAGCTATAATCTCCAATTCTCTTAAAACCATTTTTAGACATTCCTTGACCCCAGACATAAAAAGTGCTGGTCGTCGTTCCGTCTGAATCTCTCTAAGTACCTTTTCTCCCAATTGATTTGGCTTCAATTGATCTAATCTGTCCCTCAACTCTTTCACTTTGCCAAAATACTGAGTAATGTGCAAATTACCCTGCTGTACCATAGCAATTTCACGCTTAAGTTGATACCACAAAGACAGATGAGACATACCGAATCGCGCATTAATCTCCTCCCACAAATCACTTGCCAATTCAATATAGACGAATTGATCCACTAATTCAGCTGATATAGCTCCTTGAATCCATGAGACAACCATGGAATTCACTGTTATCCACCTCCTGTAATAAGGAGAATCAAATTCTGGCATAGGACACGAACCGTCAACAATCGCGAACTTGTTCTTCGAACGAAGTGCTCGCACCATCTTCATTCTCCAAATCAAGAAATTCGACTCCGTGAGAACCTTCGAAACCAGTAGAAGATTCGGATGATCAGCTCCATGAAGAGTAAGTTGCTCTTCAATCTCTTCGTTCGTAAGTTTTCTCCCCTCAATTGCAACCTCCAAATTGTCACATTCAGTACGATCTTCATCCATCAGACAGATCAATATCAACAACTTCAAAAATTAAACGAATCGCACACCTGAGCGCTCTGATACCATGAAGAATTTTAGCATCGTTTGATTAAAATGCTAAAACCCTAGAAGATGAATGAAGAAGAACTGAAGCAAGACATGCGGAAGCTTTTCTCTGATTTTGTATATCAAAAACTACTTACAACTGTTTCTGTACAAGTATATATATATACCAAGACTAATAACCGCTTCAAACTAACTTGCGTATTAAAGAAGCTAATTATTAGTCCAGCTCAGCATAAATAATACTAAAGCAACTAACAACACCAAATACATGTTCAGCCTGGATCTACGTCCATTAGTTGCTCCATGTCAGCACTACAAGGCTTAATCTGAACCCTTGATGTTACTAGAAATGCCACATCAGCTGGTACAGCTGCAAACATCCTTTGTTGTTGCTGCTGTAATCGAGCTGCTGAGCAAGTAATCTGATCTCCATACAAGTTGATCTGATCTCTGTGTAACTTGATCTGATCTCCTTGTAAGTTGATCTGATCTCCATACAAGTTGATCTGATCTTCATGCAAGTTGATCTGATCTCCTTGCAAGTTGATCTGATCTACGCTGAGGTTGATCTGATCCTCGCACAACTTGATCTGATCTGTGCGTGACTTGATCTGATCTGTGCTAGAGTGAATCTGATCTTTGCTTCTTTCTCCCTGATATATCAACAGCTATTACAAACATAAAAAGGGCTTAAATAATGATAAGATTGAAAGGAAATTTTGGTTTTTTATTTGGAAATAAATCCATCCATTTTTAGACAGTTGGTTTTATGTGTTCTTTTGTGTATTACCTAAGCATGCACTGTTGTGATTGTCAATTTTATTCCCTTTGTCTCGTTATAATAGTTATGGTCGAAAATTAATTTTTACTCAGATAAAAATAGTTTAGGTTTTATATTTTTACTATTAATATATATTATTTTCTTTTTAATGTTCAAATACATATGATTATATATATTTTTATATTATTTACAACAAAAATATAAAGTTGTATTTTATCTAAATATAATTATTTTTACCGGACAAAGGAGTATTGGCTATATTCAATACCAACTATATTAATCAACACATATTCATGGATCGAGACGTACTCGTAGATGAAGAAATTATGGAATTTTTGATCAAAAGGGGTTGGAAAAAAAAAAGTGTGGACTGAAAAGATTGCAAATTTGAAAATGTGGATATCTAGGGACCTCTCGAATTCTTAAAATCCAAATTTTAGATAATTTGGATTCTAAGAATCCGAAAAAAGAGGTAATTAAAAACTAATGACGTTAATTAATTAAATTAACGAAATTCGGATGTTAGAAATCTGAAACTTGAGGACGTAGCTGGACGTAGCGGGACGAAGCTGGACGTGGTGCTAGTTGTTTTGGACGTAGCGAGACGTGGTAGACTATGATATGTGAAAAATTTAGTTAAAATTCATATGTTTGGATGTATACGTAGTGCTAGTTATTCTGAGACGTGGTGGACTGTCTTTGTGAAAAAAATCAGTTTAAATTCACATGCATGGATATAAATATTTTTTGGATGTGGTGCTAGTTGTTTTTGATGTAGTGAGACGTGGTAGACTATGTTCTGTGAAAAATTCAGTTAAAATTCACATGTTTGGATGTATACATAGTGCTAGTTGTTTTTGACATAGTGCTAGTTGTTCTGAGACGTGGTGGACTGTCTTTGTGAAAAAAATCAGTTTAAAATCACCTGCATGGATATAGACGTTTTTGGACGTGGTGCTAGTTGTTTTGGACGTAGCGAGACGTGGTATACTATGTTCTGTGAAAAATTCAGCTAAAATTCACATGTTTGGATATATACGTAGTGATAGTTATTTTTGACGTAGTGCTAGTTATTTTGAGACGTGGTTGACTGTATTTGTGAAAAAAAAATCAGTTTATATTCACATGCATGGATATAGACATTTTTGGACGTGGTGCTAGTTGTTTTGGACGTAGCGAGACGTGGTAGACTATGTTCCGTGAAAAATTCAGCTAAAATTCACATGTTTGGATGTATACGTAGTGCTAGTTATTTTTTACGTAGTGCTAGTTGTTCTGAGACGTGGTGGACTGTCTTTGTGAAAAAAAATCAGTTTAAACTCACACACATGTATGTTGACGTTTTTGGACGTGGTGCTAGTTATTTTTGGACGTGGTAGACTATGTAGGGAAATTCGGATTTCAAAAATTCGAATTTATTCTTCCGTTTTCTTTTTTTTTTTTACCTTTTACAATATATTAATTATTTACTGATTAGGATTTGTAAAATCCGAAACTCTTAATTAATTAGAGTTTCGAATTTTACAAATCCGAGAGGTCCCTTTTAGTCCACACCCCTAAATTTTCAATTTCTTTCAGTCTACACCCTAAATTTTACCCCCTTTCGATCCCGCCCCCACACCTCATGGGAAAAAACCTCATGGAAAAGTGTTGACTCGATCTCTTGACCCTCTTTAATTTCAAAAAATTTATATAAAAATAATTAAAAATATATAGCTTTAAATTCATTTTCTTATTATGTTTTTGGTCTCTCTTTTATTTTGGTCACCAATACTAGTTTCAATTAAATTCTTTTTTGGTAATTATAGTTATTTTTTATAAAAAATTAAAAGATAACGGATTAACTAATTTGATCGCTAGTCAAACCTACTTTTTTTCTTAACCATGATTTGTACAAGAGTTTGTTCAACCAATTTTATGATCCGGATTCTCATGAATGTTCAACTCATTTAGGGTTTCAACATTCATTTTGGATTGTGGGTCGATTTAAATGGGTTGAACATTCATGAGGAATCGAGTAATAAAATAGATTGAAAAAATCATGGTGAAGAAAAAAATAGGTTTGACTAGTAATTAAATAAATTAATCCGTTATTTTCTAATTTTTTTCATAAAAAATTACTATAATTTCAAAAAAAAAAAAAAAATTTAAGTGGGATTAATATTTGTGACCAAAATAGAAGAAGCACCAAAATCGGAATAACCCCTATTAAGGGGGACAAAAAATGAATTTAAACGAAAAATATATATTAAACTGAACGACCCAACTCAAACAGGATCAAATTGGGTTGATGTAATTAAAACCAAATGTATAAAAAATAAATTGATATTGAGATAAATTAAGAAAAAAAATTCAAATTATATGAACACAGAGACCCAATTCATACAAATAAAAGAAAAGTAAAAAATGATTGAAATTAGAGTTAGTCCGCAAGTCAATCCGTTGGATAAACATTTGACTAATGACTTAACCCGCGAGTCAATTTAATCCGCGAATCATTTGATTCATATTGACCTGTGAACTAATATGTTGATTTGGGTCATAAATGATTTTAAATCACTCATATTGTTTACTTAATCCATTAAAAATTGTAATTGTAATTCATTATCATTGCTCAAATTTCGATTTAGATCCAGATCCTCCCAAAATACCATTTACCTTTAAAAATTACATAACAAGTTGGAGAGTATTCTATTATTTTTTTTTAATAAAATACTATAATGACCATTGACTATGATTGACTTATTAAAAAAAAAAAAGAAAGTTATGGATTTAAAGTAGAATTTGGCAAAATGTAATGGACCAAAATTGCAATTTTCCCATTAACAATAACTCGGCTCCCATTTAACAGCAATAGGACGGTCATCAATTAATTTTGCCCTAGGGTTTCAAGACTGCAACTTTTGGTTCGCCGCTCTCCCTCTCCGGTATTCGGTGATTTTGCCCGATTTGATTGAATTGACTTAGAATCGGCCGCCAGAATGCGGAGGTTAGTTTCTCAAGCCAAACTCTCCAAAACTAGTCAACAGTTGTTTCCATTAAGATTATCTCCCTTGAGTTCGTCCTCCTACTGCTCAAACTCCGGCGGCGGTAGTAGTAAGCCGCCGCTGAATAATGCTTCTGATGGAGTCACTGAAAGGCTCCACAATTTGAAAGTAGGCGAATCCGTGGTAGAATCATTGCAAATTTTGAGGTAATTGAAGGGGAAGGAACATGCCCCTGATCTTGCAACTTATGTTGCCGCTATTAGGAAACTTGTTTATCGAGGTATGTATGGCGGGCTAGATTCTTTACTATTAGAGGTCGTTAAGTCTAAGAAGGAGCATCTTGGGTTCGATGCTTCGGACCTGTTTGATGCCTTGATAGAAGGTATAAATGTTGAGGAGAAGAAGAAGGTGTTGGTTATATCTCTTAAATCCTTGGTTAAGGTCTATGCTAGTGTTGGTGTGTTTGATGAAGCCATTCAAACTTTTTGCAGCATGAGAAGGCGTGGATTTTTGATACCTTTACCCTTATGGAATTTTCTGATGTGTCAGTTAGTTATAAGTGGGGAGTTGGATCTGGCACTATCAACCTATGAGCTGCTGGAAGAGTGGCTAACTCCAGATGCTCACACTTATGCGATTCTGATTGGGGCCTTGAGTAAGAAAGGTAGTCTGAAAGAAGCTGCTAATGTGTTCGATAAGATGGAGAAGGCTGGGGTGGCTCCAAATCAGCTTGCTTTTGTTACTTGCCTTTATGGGCTTTGCTCACATGGACAGTCAGATTCGCATGAACGAAGAGGGGAAAATGCGGCTCCTATTGATGCTGTTGCTTACTGGTGTGTGATGAACATTTTTGTTATTGGCAATAACTTAGAAAAGGCTGTAGGTGTATTTCATCAGATGGAGAAGCATGGAGTAATGCCTGATGAACATTGTTATTGTGCCCTGATTCGTGGATATTGTGAAGCTGGAGATGTAACTAGAGTTTGGGATTTCTATAGTGAAATGAGAGCTAAAAATATCAAAATCACCAGGTGTGGGAATGCGTCCACGATTCTTGACTGCTTGTGTAAAATAGGCAGGTTTGGCGAGGTGGTAGACCAATTTAAGTCCTTTCAAGAACTGGGAATTTGCCTTAATAACACCGCGAATTCTAATGTGATGGATGCTTTATGTAAACTTGGAAAATCTGAAGAGGCTTTAAGGCTGCTGAATGAGATGAAAGATAAGAAGATGGAACCGGATGTGTTAAACTACACAGTGCTGATAACTGGCTGTTGTCGTCTTGGGAGATTTTCTGATGCCTCGGGGTTACTCAAGGAGATGAATAGAAATGGGATGAAACTGAATGGTGATTTCCTCTATGGTGCTATTGCGGATGGATTCTACAGAAATGGATGTGCTGAGGCAGTTGACATTCTGAATAACATGAAAAGGCAATGCATAGAACCAAGCAATAATATAGCCTGAGGAAAATAATTGGAAGCCCAATTTATATAGTTGTAGGTAATAAGCAGTTTCTCTCTCGAGGAGGATTGCATTGCTGTATTTATTTATTTATTTATTTTTTATAATAATCTTCAGCCCTCTATGCATCTATAAACATAGTTTGCTTATATGAAACTATTTGCTAAGCAATTGTTGTTAAGCTGGGTACTTGTGCATTATCTTGAGAAAGATTCACCAGCATCACATTGTTGTCAGGGTAAACAACTAAGTCAAAGAATGCAACATCCATTGTGATTTGATGGATGCTTTTTAGATTTCAGAGTAATTATGCACAGTTAACATTTGCTTCTTCTGGTTTCTGCTTGCTGTTATGCCTTAAAGTGAATAAAGATGCCTATGACCTTCATTTGTTATGCATCAATTTACAGGAAATAAGGCAGTTATGGATTAACACTTGACCAACACCACATTATCCAGTTAGTTTTAGAATTCATGGAGGGGTTTAGTGGCTTCATGGTTGAGAGTATAAATAGATACGCTGCAGTATTCATTTGTTTGTTACAGTTGCAGTCTTCCAGGAAATCTAGAAATATGACAATTTGCCATTTGTGCTCTCCTGTTTTGTCCTCTACAAGACAATGCAGTTTGATCAATCGCTTCACTCAGGGTAACAGGATCAGGGCCCTCTTCTTCTCTAGATACAACAACAACTCTTCAGCCAACTTCTTTGCTTGCATCGGGTCAACAGTAGCAGCAGGAACCTCACCTCCCTCAACCCCATCTTCATCAGCTACCTTCTTTTTCTCAATATCCAACAACACCTCTTCAGCAAACTGAATAAGTCAACGTGGTCAAAGGTCAATTGGACCATTTCTATAATTTTATAAAAATATTTGAGGACTTATTTATAATTAACCAAAATACTTCCTAAATCATCTTTCTCTATTGCTTCATCTCCTTGGTAAACTCATCCTCTGTTTTCTTTTTCTTGGCAAATCTTTAAAATCCAAATTAACAAATTAATGAGTAATACCAAATACACACCCTTGAAATTAAATCCACATTTCCCTGAGTTGCTGGCCATTTACGGTGGAGCGGGGCTTACAGCTGACAAGCGTCGGCGAAAGAGATATTGGACAGAGAAAATTTTTCACATATTAGTGCATAACAAAACAAATGCCCATGCCAAATCTTTTCTCTAAGAACTAATTCATGCTAGTTTCATATACAATTAGAATATGTGTTCCTGAACTTGGTCAGTTCGATCAGAACAACAAAAATTACAAAAATACATAATAAAATAATTCTCCTTATTTTCTAAAACATTCAGGGGTATTCCATGGTTACCACCTGAATTCTTCACCTTCTCAACCAACCTCCTCTCGCTAGCCGGCGAGTTTCAGCACTGGATTTTCATCTGGGCTTTAGATTCTGGGTAGCCTCTGGCGAACTCATCTGCTGGCCATATGAAAATTCTTAGAATTTTAGAAATTCCAGCATCGCACTTTTGAAAGAGCAACTCAGGCCCCACGATTTCACTCACATTACTGGTCAAAAGCGTAAGAGATAGAACTCAAGGATTGGAAGTCGACTTCAAAGAATGGGGCTAGCGACAGTCGATCCGGAGTTTCCGATTCTAGTGATGGGGCGAGATAGAGGAAAACGAGGAGGATGCTTGTGGTGCGGCGGTGGAGAATGTTAAAGGGAAAACAAATGGGAGAGCAGAAGTAGAAGAGGGCTTGTATTTTTTCTTCTTCTATTAATTGCAACATAAGTCATGTTATTTTGTATGTTTATAAAATACTCCTCAAATATTTATTATAATTTATTAATATAGCCCTGATGATCTTTGACCATGTTGACATACTATAACCTTTTGTAGCAGGTCAAAAAGTTTTTATGGACTTAAAAATTCGGAATGGGTATTTTTTAGGAAAACTAAATACGTTGGACCAAAAAACATAAATTAACCAAATGGACTAAAATTATATTTTTTCCCCCAAGCCTTTATTATACTTTTATCTTCTCGTCTCGTGCAAACGTTACAGGCTTTAACCTGTAATGTTTTTTGGCGACTGTATCGGCCAACTTGCCCAATGTATCCCAATCTAAAACTTTTAAAAGCCCATAAAGCCCATTGTCCTTTCTATTTTGTTTTCTTTTTCTTTCTTTTATCTAAATCATTTACACGGTTTCTCTAAACCATCTCAGAGGCTGCACAAATGTACTAATCGGATCATTTTGATGGTTCTTGACTTTGATCAATTTGCAAACTTTTTTTCCCTTCAAAAATAATAGTTTATTTATTTAACAAAAATAAATATAAAAATATAATTACTATTTTTATGATATATGTATTTTTTTAGTTTTAATATACAAATAGTATTAAAAAAAATTTTAAATGTCCAAAAAAATAGTTTAAGAAAAGCCTCCTCCCCCAAGACAAATTATACATACCGTATATCAAGTGTTCTTAGCACTTTAATATAAATAATATTTTATTATTTAATATGTTAGTCTTCTCTGAATGTTCATTATTTTTTCTTATACTGATGTCTTGTCATTCGTCAAATGACACATTGTAGTATAACTCTAGTACTACTATATAACGATTACCCCCGAAAGATCAAATTATATCGTACACTTATGGGGTACCTTGCAAGGTATCTCTAATACTTTAGTACAAATAATCTTTTATCATTTACTGCGGTACCCCCTAAATGTCTATTGTTTATCTCATTAACCAATGTTATATTGTCATTTGTCAAATGATATATTGCAATATAACCTTAGTACAATATAACAATTGTCGTCTTTATGATTGTCCAAAATATTGATATTTCTTATGCAAATTCTCATATCTGTATTTTTTTAAAAATTATCACTGACTCTTATAAAATAGTTATGTTTTAAAACTATTTTTTATTTAATAAAAATAATTTAATTTTTACATTTTTATCATTAAAACTATCTTTCTAATGTTAATAATTAAATTAATATGATTATACAAATATAACATTATAAATATATATATATAATAATAACATTTTATAAAAATTATTTTTTGGGCTAATTGTTATATAGTACACCTAGAATAAAACGAGACAAATTAAACGGACAAATACATTAAATATGTTGGAATAGCTCCAACACATTTAGATTTAAGATATATTTTGCCATATCGAATGTGAGCATCGGGCCGAACTGCGGTGGAATATATTTATATTTTATGGAGTTAATTAACGAAATCTTCTCTCACAATTTTAGAAAATTAACTTTTTTTTTTTACTTTTATTCTTAAAAAAAGGATAAAATTTTTACCCATACAAAGCCTAAGAATGTACACTCCCAGAATTTAAAGAACTGAAAATTCTTTTTATAAAATATTTTATAATTTTCATATAATTAATAATAGTAGAATATTAATAAAATCGAAAAAATAGGTTTTTCAAGAAGGAAAATATTTATGATAAACAAAAATAAACACGATATCATTTTCAGATCAAATAACGATTGATTTGTATGTCATTTAAACACAAAAATTGTTGAACACGTAGCTAATTTCGTAAAATCAGAAAAAATAATGACCATAAAACATCATATATAAGAAATTAATTTTATATTTAACAATTGTCGTTAAACATTTTATAGAAAAACCGAGAGAAATATATCAATACAAAATTAACATTTTTATTTTGAGGAAAAATGAGAGTTCAAAACGAATCTTTGCTGTAATCTTGAACTATTTGGTTGAAGACGAATGACAGTTCATTCTGATTTGGAATTTTCGATAAATAATTTAATTTAATCGTATATGGCTCCAAATTAGGGCTATTCCAAACATAAAAGGGCTTAAATAATGATAATATTGAAAAGAAATTTTGGTTTTTTATTTGGAAATAAATGTAATTTGTTTCCATCCATTTTTAGACAGTTGGTTTTATGTGTTCTTTTGTGTATTGTTGTGATTGTCAATTATTCCTTTGGTTCCGTTATAATAGCCATGTTCTAAAATTAATTTTTGCCCGATAAAAATAGTTTATATTTTATATTTATACTATTCCTACCTAAATATGATTATAATATATAATTTTTACGGAGTTTACAATCAAATATACCTAAGTTGTGTTTCGTCCTGGGACAAAAGGAATACTGGCTATATTCAATACCAACTACATTCATCAATACATGCTTGATTATTGTTTATGTTTAGAATACCTGTTATTCTAACGGTGATATGTATGATAATTTTTTAAGACACGTTCTCTTTTACGATTTTGGATATACTCATGAATGAAGAAATTATGACATCTCAACTTCTTGTGAAAAGTATTAATTCGGTCTCTTGACTATCTCTATCCACCTCTTAGAAGTGATAAGGAATTCAATATCTTTAACAAGTTTCGTATTCGAGTATTGAAAATTAAATTTATGACTTATACTTTTGTCATTGAAAAATCAGATTTATTATTTTGAAACGAATAAAATATTATATTATACCATCTTTAGTAAAAACAAAATCGACTCTCAAATTATGAAATGATAATTTGAATCGCATAAGAATGATGGTTAATTATCAACTAATTATTGGGAGGAAGGAGATGGTGACGGGTTGATAACCTCATGAAACCATATAATGGTTCGTTTTTATATATATAGGAACTTATAACTGTTGGTGTTATATTGGTGACTTAGTGTTAATTCAAACAATTGAGTATTTGTTTAAATTTTGAATGATCTTTCAAAATGTGAACCTTTATAAGAAGATTAAACGCAAATTTTATTATTATATATGTATAACGATTAACTTCTCTGTAAATATAAACAATTAAAATCTCTTTATTTATGACTAAAATACTCCTGATTTGGTTCGTTTTCGATCTTTTGCATCTCTAATGGTTCGTTTTCTATCCTTTCCTCCTCCTAATTTATGCAAAATTGGTCTAGTCTTTGGACCATCTTATATTCTATAGGGAGATTTATATCTTTGTCTGGTTCGAATGGCCGGCTTTTGCCTAGGGGAGAACCACCCAAGGAATGGGTAAACGAAAACATATTATTATATTTATAATATTCTTCACGTCTTATTTGGCCCAAAAATTCGACCCCTTCAATACTATTATGTTCATCACAAAGACTCAATCATCTTTTTGCAACTATATATACAATTGCAGTCGTGGGATATCCTAACTTCCTTTTAATTTTGATCAAATTTAAGTAATTTGATAAATGTTGAGATACATTATGGTTCGAGATATTGGTCCGGTTCAATCACAATTTGGTTTCGATTAATTATATTCGATTCCACATTTCGATTGAGCCGCGCCAATATCGCGTATCTTAATATCTAGATATTATATAGATTTGATTTTTAATATTTTCGGTTAGATGTTATGTTTTAAAGGTGAATATTGAAATAATTTTGACAAAATTATTAATATTTTCTGTTAAATATTATGTTTTTATGATAAATATTGAAGTAATTTTGGCAAAGTTATTCGTTCCGTTAAATAATTTTAATATATGTTTTATTGCATGTTTAAAAAGTTTTAGATTTTGTATTATTACAATTTTTTAAAAAGTTATAAAGAGTTATAAAGAATAATTATATTTATAAATATAGTTACTACTTTTAGCATGTAAATTATATTTTTATTCGAGTATATATAATATTTTAAAGATTAGCATGAATAATAAGACAATGCAAGTAATTTTACCGTTTCTTTCACTGCTTTTTACTTCACTTTTGCTGATAATATATATATATATATATATATATATATAAGATTAATGACTCAAGACAAGAGAGATAGTAAACACTAGGTATGGCTGAAAATTAATTTTTCCCCAAAATACAACGACGTCGTGCGAAGCTTCTTCTATTTTATTTTATTTTTTTGTTTCGGTCGTAGTAAGAGTTCTTCTCCCCGGTTTCCTCCACTGTGTTAAATTAAATCTTGATTCGGCCCACGAACTACTGAATTTGGCGCCTAAATCCTGATCGCGGAGTCTTAGATTCAGCACAAACCCCCAAATCTCGAGTTTGTTGAGCTGCGGATTTGGTTCATCCTCGAGGTAATTTTGTGCCCTAAAGTTGTTCATCTCATCTAGTTGGGTTAGGAAGAGATAATTTGTTTAATTCAGGAATTTTTTTTCCCCAATTCGGAAATTGGAGGGGTCCCCATTTATGAAGCATGAATGTATTTATTTAGCAAAAGCCATTTTTAGAATTTGATGATTGTCTATGGGTTTGGGGAGATACAGTTTTGTGTTAAAAAAGAAGGTAAACTTACTTCTTCTAGTTTGTGATAGATGGGAGAATTGGAGTCGGAAAAGCATGTGAAGTATATATTAACAGTTGAGAAGGTACGATGGCTTTTTTTTTTTTTTCTAATAAAAATCATTTCTTAAACGTTGAGCTGCTTTTACTTTTAATCTAGCTGCTTGCTAACTAATGTACATGTTTCTTCAGAATAAGGATGATTTTGTATCGGTTGTAATGGATCATCTAAGGGTGAATGGTGCTTACTGGGGTCTAACAACTCTTGATATTCTTGGGAAGCTTAACGCTGTAGATCAAAATGAAGTAGTATCTTGGCTGATGCAATGCCAACATGAATCTGGTTTGTGTACTAGCTTTCTTTCTCCTACCTTTCAATCTTATTGATTTTTTAATTGGTTCGCGAGGGCTATAATATACTTTATATATTAGAACAGAGAGAGTTGTTATTGAATGATACAAATCCACTGCGTTATATGTGTGTGCTGTGCAGGTGGTTTTGGTGGTAATATTGGTCATGACCCGCATTTGTTGTTCACTCTTAGTGCTATTCAAGTTTTGGCTTTGTTTGACAAGATGGATACCCTTGACACTGATAAAGTTGCAAATTGTATCCTTCTGGAGTTTTTTAAGATGTTAAAATGGTATGTAAGAATATTGTATAGTGACTTGTTTCCAGATTTTGGTACTAGACGTGGATCATATATGAGTATTGTTGTCTTCTCGTAGTTTTAGCTTCATGCTGTTACGTATAAAAGGAATTACATCTTTAGCTCATGATGGATGCACATTGTCCTGTTACTATAAGGCTTTGTTTATGGTGAAATAGATGTTGGAAGCTAGGAGACCTGAACTGAAGAAAAAAAAAAAAAAAAAAAAAAGATGTTGGAAGCTAGGAATAAGTTAGTTCAACCTTTGCAATAGGTATAATTCCACAAGCATGAGAATCTTGTTTAACATGAGTCAAGGTTGTAGTTACCATGCACACTGTAGATGGGTCAATACTGGTCTATGTGATGGAAAAATAATTCTGGTTACAAATAGCATAAGATGGTCCTGCTTCGAAATCATATTATGTTTTCAATATGAATTTGTCCCGAGAATGCAACTTACATTTTCAACTAGATATTGTTGGTCTACAGAATGAGGATGGATCCTTTTCTGGTGACATCTGGGGGGAAATTGACACAAGGTACTCATCCAATTTGTTCATTTTTGTTGCTAAAACTTTCCTATTTAATATGAAATTATGAGTTGCTTCATTTTTCAGGTTTTCTTATATTGCAATATGTTCTCTTGCCTTGTTAAACCGGTTGGATAAGATTAATGTCGACAAGGCCGTGGAGTATATTGTAAGTTGCAAGAATCTTGATGGTGGGTTCGGGTGTACCCCTGGTGCAGAGTCCCATTCCGGGCAAAGTATATTCTCTTTTTGTTTCTCTCCATAATTTTGCCTTTTAAACTTCGTTTTATGCTTGATTCTGCTTGTAGTTCTGCTTAAACCATAATTTATTCATAATTATGCTTCATGCCGTGCTGTTGTACAACACTTCTTTTGAAGTTTTGTTTGTTCTGGAATCCCAAGTTTGTTCTTCAGTTCTTATTCTCTATGCATATAACGTAGTTTTTTAGATAAAAGATTTATGTTTTATTGTCATTTTGAGAACCTTTTTCTGTTGTGTCGGAATAACAGGATGTTCACGTAACAATTTGTGTTGAAAACAGTTTTCTGTTGCGTGGGAGCTCTGGCTATTACTGGTTCTCTGCACCATGTTGACAAGGATCTCCTAGGTTGGTGGTTATGCGAGCGACAAGTAAAAACTGGAGGTCTCAATGGGCGCCCAGAGAAGCTTCCTGATGTGAGCTTTTACTTGTTAGAGCAAGATTATCCTTAAGAAGAAAAGTTTGTAAATTATTGTCTTTGATGTTTGTTATGGAATCATTTAGGTCTGTTACTCGTGGTGGGTTCTTTCTAGTTTGATCATGATCGATAGAGTTCATTGGATTGACAAGGAAAAGCTTATCAAATTCATTTTGGACTGTCAGGTTGCCTTTGAAGTTACCACTCTTCTCTTCCCACACTAATACCTTGGAAAGTTTCTAATTATCGTGCTTGTGTGTTTTTCCCCTTCCACCCTTAATTACGTGTAGGATAAGGAGAATGGAGGGATTTCAGACAGGCCAGATGATGCAGTTGATGTGTTCCACACTTACTTTGGAGTTGCTGGTAAGAGTTTGAACTTGAACTGGAATAAAGAAATTTTCAATTATTCAGTACTTAGCTATAGAAGTTGGATCCCCAGAGCAGATGGGTTTAATCAGTTCATAAGGCCAGTTCTATTTGATGAAATTTCTTGTTAGTTTCTCAATAGATTACTGAGAGTTTTTGGCTTCAGCTCTTACATATTTTCAAAAGCTGGCCCTTAAGTTCGTTTTGCTGAAGTTTTTCATGCTTGAGACAAACAACTTGTATTGTTTACATAGAGTTGCTATCCACCCACCTTCTGATTTTGTTCTTGCTTTGTTCATTCTGCACTATACCTGAGGTTGAGGTTTTCTTTAGTTTCTTACAAACATTTTCTGTTTCATTTGTAGGTCTTTCACTTCTGGAGTACCCTAGTTTAAAAGCCATTGATCCAGCTTATGCCTTGCCTGTTGATGTTGTCAACAGAATTTTCTTTCGCAGACAAGAGTCTATTAGTTAGGTATTGAATTGGTAAAGATCTCGTCTGTTCTAGTAAACTTATTTGATTATTTGATTACAAATACAACTATCTGGATGATTCTGAAAATATTTCAAATATTATTTTAGTTCAACAAATATACTATTGTTATGGTATTTTGTTCGAAATCAAAGTAACAGAATCCAGTGCGATAGGGCATTGGATTTTTGTTTGGATTACTCGCAGAAGAATCATAACAAGAATTCAATGTTGATTTGTGATAATGATAATATTTTTGTTTATCTGATGAGATCAAATTCAAAACCGATTATCCACAAATTTTCCAGTTTTTCAAATCTTCAACTGCTTATCCTATCATGATTCCTACTAAGCTGGCCATAGCGAAATCCCGGAAAAGCTCTATATTTATAAACCGTCATTCTTCAATTTCCTAACTATTATTTCCATACAATTTTTCAATCGTCAATGGCGGCAACCTTTTCATCATTTTTACTAGTGGTATCTTTAATGGTTCACGTGGGCTTTACCCCTGCAGCCGCCGCCGCAACAGTAATGCCGCCGATGCCCAGCCCGGTAGCCCCATTGCCGTGCTTGCAAAAACTGCTGCCGTGCCAACCGTACTTGAAGCCGCATTCAACCGTGCCGCCGGCGTGCTGTATTCCGATGAACGAACTCGTCAAGAATGAAATGACGTGCCTCTGCCAAATGTTCAACAACGCTGATCTCTTGAAGAGCCTCAACGTTACACAGGATGACGCCTTGCAACTCGCCAAGGAATGCCATGCTAATCCTGATACTTCACTCTGTAAAAACGTCGCCGTGCCGCCAAATGCTTCGCCGGTGATCCCGGCGGCGAACAACAGCAGCAGTGTCAGTAAGTGTACAATCTGCATCTTTGTTCTTCTGGAAACTGAACCACAGACTCCATTTTGAATTGGGTTTTTTAATATTTGTATTGATTTTGTCTTCTCTGCAGGTCCTCCCAAGAGTGACGCCATTGTTGGGGTTGAATCCCATTGGAGAATCTCTGCAGCCATTGCTATCTTTCTAGGTCTTGCTCTGTCCAACGTGGGCTTTGCCTGAATACATTATTTATTCAGTCATTTATTTAGGTTTTTTTTATTTTTTTATTTTGATAGAATGTTATGTTCCCCTTATATTTGTATTTTACACTTAGGTGTCTTTCAGGAAAAATAAGGAAACAATCAAAATTTTATTAATTTAATAATTATTAAAAGAATTTGATCGATGTTCATTCATTTAATTGCCTTTACTGCATTGTCTTTGTCTTACCTCACAGGCACCCTTAAGATGATTGCTTTTGATGTGTATTAATAAAATATCTTTAAGTCCAAAATTTGGGTTAGAATATAACTTTCAAATTAAGTTTGAAATTAATAAAGATTTATGTCATAGACAAAAAAGAAAATACTCGTAAAATAAAGGCGAAAATGCAACAATAATAGGCAATGTCATACTATACTATTATTATTTTGCATATTTTTATTGGTTTATGAACAAAATTTTTTTTTTTTGGATTGGAAAATTAAAAAAAAATTTATAATTTATAATTAAATATCAAATATTCACCCATTCCATAAAATGTGGGATGTGCAAAAAATAAAATAAAATGTGGGATGTGCAACAAAAACATCTCCAAGTGAAGTTACTGAGAGTCAAAAATATAATCCCCGTTTTATTTGCACAAATGTCCCCCTGGGAAAAATAAACCCCCAAAGTTTCCCTCTTAATTATAGAGAAACCCCTACAATTATTTTGTGATTCACAAATCACCCAAGTCATTTCCGTAATTATTAATTATAGAAAAATATATATATATATATAGCTCTCAGAGCGGAGAGTTATAGAGATAAGATTCAGAACTCCCAACCAAAACTTCCCTTTCCTTATCTCTCTAACATGCAGTCGCTGCTCTGCCTCCAGCTCGCCCCTTCTCCTCCTCCACTTATCGGCGGAGGCAATCGGCCGGATTCCAACAACAGCTGCTTCTCCGGCGGTACGTATACGCCGATTCGGTTCACATCGTTCCCGGACAGGTCGTCTTCTCTGGTGTGCCAAGCCGCCAAGAGTAAAAATGTGCGAGACACGGTGACTATAGAATGCACAAATTGTGTTAGAAAAGATGTCGAGAAGAGATCCAATGGCGTCTCCAGGTACACTACTCAAAAGAACAAGCGAAACACCCCTGGTAAATTGGAATTGAAGAAATATTGCCGTCACTGTAACAAGCACACTGTTCATGCTGAGATAAAGAAGTGAAAAAAACCCTAATTAAGGGGGATTGTTCTTGTGATTCACAAAAATTTGAATGCTTCTTTGTATTTGTTCTGTATTATCTCTCTGTGATGTACTATTAACGTGGTACTAATTTTGATGATGTATGATGAAGATGGTAGTGCTTTGCTGTATGATTTCATTTCCTTAATTCCTTCCATGTCCTTCTCCGACGTTGTGGGCGGAGCCGTAGCGTCGTTAACGTTACCGTTGATGCCCAAATTCTGAACCGGTCGGCGGAGCCACCGTATCTTTAAAATATCACGTGTTGGATAGAGAACGAGGATGGATAAAATTGAATAATAGTCTATAAAATTAATACTAAATTTATGGACGTTTAACATTAAATTTAATATTAAATCATCATATTATAAAGGTAATTTATATGGTGGTCCTATAGGACCACCATGAATTTTACTCCTACCCCGCTACAGTTCCGCGCGTGCTACAGTAACGCGCTACAGTTCCGCGCGCTACAGTAAACGCGCTACAGTACCTTCATTTCTTTTGTTATTTTAGGCCTTTTTTTTTTTTTTTTTTGCCTTCCTCTATGAGATTTTTTTTCGTCCGTTTTTTTCTAAACAATTCAATATTTTTTTTAATGTTTTTGAATTTTATAAAAAAATTATTTTTAAATTATCATTTTATTTGTTTTATAATTAAATAATTTTAGATATTATGATACATATTATGGACGTTTTTGTTGTATGATATGATTTCTTTTATATTTTTGATCTGATATCTAAATTCTGTTGATCTGATGTCTGCTATTTTGTGATCTGATGTCTATATAATCATGATTTGATCTACCTTGTTAAGTATATTTTAGTTCTACTGTATGATTTCTTTTATATTTTTGATCTGATATCTATAGTCTGTTGATCTGATGTCTTGTATTCTCTGATCTGATGTCTATATAATCATGATTTGATCTACCTTGTTAAGTATATTTTAGTTCTACTGTATGATTTCTTTTATATTCTTGATCTGATATCTATAGTCTGTTGATCTGATGTTAAGTATGAGTTGATCTGATGTCTATATAATCCTGATCTGATCTCCTTTGTTAAGTATGTTTTAGTTCTGCTGTGTTAAGTATGTTTTAGTTCTGCTGTGTGATTTCTTTTAAAATCTTGATCTGATGTCTATAGTCTGTTGATCTGATGTCAATTATGAGTTGATCTGATGTCTATATAATCCTGATCTGATCTCCTTTGTTAAGTATGTTTTAGTTCTGCTGTGTGATTTCTTTTAAAATCTTGATCTGATGTCTATAGTCTGTTGATCTGATGTCAAGTATACGCTGATCTGATGTCTATAGTCTGTTGATCTGATCTCCCTTTTTAAGTATGTTTTAGTTCTACTGTATGATTTCTTTTAAAATCTTGATCTGATGTCTATAGTCTGTTGATCTGATGTCAAGTATGAGTTGATCTGATGTCTATATAATCCTGATCTGATCTCCTTCGTTAAGTATGTTTTAGTTCTGCTGTGTGATTTCTTTTAAAATCTTGATCTGATGTCTATAGTCTGTTGATCTGATGTCAAGTATGAGTTGATCTGATGTCTATATAATCCTGATCTGATCTCCTTTGTTAAGTATGTTTTAGTTCTGCTGTGTGATTTCTTTTAAAATATTGATCTGATGTCTATAGTCTGTTGATCTGATGTCAAGTATATACTGATCTGATGTCTATAGTCTGTTGATCTGATCTCCCTTTTTAAGTATGTTTTAGTTCTACTGTATGATTTCTTTTATATTCTTGATCTGATATCTATAGTCTGTTGATCTGATGTCAAGTATTCGCTGATCTGATGTCTATATAATCCTGATCTGATCTCTCTTGTTAATTATATTTTAGTTCTACTGTATGATTTCTTTTATATTCTTGATCTGATATCTATAGTCTGTTGATCTGATCTCTTGTATTCTCTCATCTGATGTCTATATAATTCTGATCTGATTTTCCTTGTTAAAAAAAGTATTTTTTTTAAAAAAAAAAGAATTTTTTTTAAAAAAGGTATTTTTTTTTAAAAGTTTGTGCGTCAAAAAAAAAAAAAAAAAACTGTAGCGCGTTACTGTAGCGCGAAACTATAGCGCGTCACTGTAGCGCTACTGTAGCGCGCGCTACAGTAAGTAGGAGTAAAATTCATCCTACTCCTATAGTACCACCGTAGACGGACTCTATTATAAAAACTATTTTTGTATTTTTCTCCTCTGAAGAACTATAAAGGATTGCCAATTTTCTTTCCTATTCCTTTGGGACTTATTTTAGACTCTTTTTGGTATGGGTAACAAGATTGAAATAAATGGTCGTAGTCTATTGTTAATAGAATTGGACATATTATATCCTACAAAAAATAATAACAATAACTTATTTTTAAAACACCCTTTCGATCTTATTAAAAATATTTATATTATTATACGATAAAATCTATATAAAAGAAATAATTTATTAAGAGATGCGAGACATAGGTTTCAAACTTTGTGAGATTTGAGGCTGAGAAGGGTGGAGGCGGAAGTGGACAATTCAATGGCGGTGGCTTTAGGCGAGTGGTGATTCATATATACATAAAAGAGAATTTCGTTGCAGATTATCTCAAAGACTATGATATAAAAGAAATGTTCTATACTCCAAATATTATCCTATAATTGACACAATTATTTTTTATATAAAAAACAATAAATAGACTTCAAACGATTAGCTTGTGTTTATCATCTTTCTAGTCATCTAATGTTATAACTATTATCCACATTTTGTTATCAAAATAATCGTATTATTATTATTATTATTATTATTATTATTATTATTATTATTATTATTATTATTATTATTATTATTATTATTATAGTCATTTAGAAGGCGGTTGAATAGAAAAAATGAACCATATTTAATCGTTCATTTTTTTTGTTAGGGTGAATTATAAATTTGGTCATTATACTTTGATAAAATTTAAGTTTTGGTCACTAATTTTTTAAAATTAAAAAATTATCACTAATTTTATTATTTTAATTTCACTTTTGGTCATCCCTTCAAAATGAACCGTTAACTGCATTAATGGTGTTAACTTTAAGGGTAAACTTGTCTAATCATCAATAATTTATAGTGAATTACAAATTTGGTCATCATACTTTGGTGAAATTCAGGTTTTGGTCACTAACTTTTAGAAAATCAAATAAATCACTAACTTTGTTATTATATTTTTTGTCACTCCGTCAAATTGCACCGTTAATACACTAACAGACAAATCTGTATGATGCCATTTTTGTCATTTTCTTTTGTAACTCTCTCGTGCTTATCCAACAAATTTTCAACATTCTCACCTTCCCCCCCCCCCCCCCCCCCAAATTTTTTTTCTCTTTCCACTACACCACTTCAACCTCTATTTTCCTTTTTTTTTTTTTTTTCTTTCTAATGAAAATTTAGATAAAACATAATTTAGTTTGCTACCTCCACCGTCTCCTCCATCTCCATCTCCTTTTATGTTTTATCTATATTTTTGCAATGGAAAGAAAAAAAAGGAAAAGCAGGTTGAAGTGTTGTAGTTTTATGTTTTATCTAAATTTTGCAGTGGAAAGAAAAAAAAAAAAAGAGAGGAAAAGGAGGTTAAAGTGCTGCAATGGAAAGGGAAAAAAATGAAGAAAGAGAAAATAACGTTGAAGAGCTCAAAGGAAAAAAGAAAAAAGAAAAAAGGGGATTGAAAAATTGCTAGATATGCAGGACAAAGTTGCAAAATAAAATGAAAAAAATGGCATTCTACAAATTTATTCATTAGTGTATTAACAATGCAATTTGATGGAGTAACCAAAAATAGAACAAAAATGACAAAATTAGTGACTTTTTTACTTTGCTATAAGTTAGTGACAAAAACTTGAATTTTATCATAGTATGATGACCAAATTTGTAACTCACTCTATAATTATTAATGATTAGATAAATTTATGAGTGAATTTTAAAAAATGTCATCATACTTTGGTAAAGTTTAGGTTTTGGTCACTAACTTTTAAATATTCAAAAAAGGTCACTAACTTTTACATCTGAATTTTAAATTTTGTCATTCCGTTACAAACGGCAGTGAAGCCCACTATCAGTCCAAATTATTGAGGATATTTTTGTCCATTCATTCATGCTGTACACATGATGCTGACATTGCTGCTGGGGATAGTACATTGCTGCCGTCAATCCACCTATTCATTCATGTTGTCCATTCATTCATTCACGCACGTAGCATTATAATTAAATTTGTTTCTGAAAGCCTATTTCGTGCCCGTTATTTTGTTATTCTGTGTCCCTTTTATATCTAAATTATTCCTGACAAATTAAGAAATACCAATCATAATATTTAAATATAAAAATATATTAAATTACCTAAATACCCTTAATTAATTTTTTTATAATTCCGCTCATCTATGCTACTTTATTTATAATTTAATCTACCAAAAATTTATAAAAATTATAAATAAAGTAGCATAGATGAGCGGAATTATAAATAAAATTTTTTGGTATTTTTAGTAAATTATTTTTTTTTAAAAAAGTATTTTTTTAAACAAGTATATTTTTTTAAAAAAGGCTATGCGTTAAAAAAAAAAAAAACTGTAGCGCGAGCAGCATGTGTACAACATTAATGAATGGACAAAAATACCCTCCAAATATAGGATTGTTAGTGGACTTAACGGTTCATTCTAACGGAATGACCAAAACTAAAATTCAAATGCTAAAGTTAGTGACCTTTTTTGAATATTTAAAAGTTAGTGACCAAAACCTAAACTTTACCAAAGTATGATGACATTTTTTACAATTCACTCTAAATTTATTCTTAAAAGTTGACACCGTTAATGCACTTAACGGTTTATTTTGAAAGAATGACCAAATGGGAAATTAAAACGACAAAGTCAGTGATGTTTTTTGAATTTTTAAAAGTTAGTGACAAAAACATGAATTTCACCAAAATATGATGACCAAATTTATAATTCACTCCTTTTTTTATATGCTGAGTGAGGATGTATCTACAATTTCACTCTTAGTCCCCAACTAAGGTTTAATATTAATTTATACCCGGCCCTTTTCTAAAACCCTTGGAATTGTCCTCAAAGGTAAACCCCTGGCCTGACAGCATCGGCTTGTTTGGCGTTTCTTTCTCTTCCTACAAGATTCCGGCCATCGGACCGAGATATTGGGTCGGTCATTTTCTGGTGAACGTTGCTTTTACAACTGCTTAGTATCAAATGTTAGCTGCTTCGCTCAAGTTAAGAGAAATATGGCAGCTTCCATTTCTAAAGCACTAGCAAGGAGAATTCTCGGCCGAGGTGTTTGCGCTCCGGCTGCCACCACCCTTCCGGCCAACTGGGTTCGGGCCTCACTATCTCCACATCCGTCATTGTTCTCCACTTCAGCCCCCTCCATCTCCTCTGCCACTCGAACTCAAGGTATTAAAATTTTGTGCTTTTTGTATTGTGTCTTTTGTCTGCTTTTTGTGGGCAATTTCGCGCCCTCCTGCTTGTCATTCTCGTACCTTTCTTTGGATACCTTTATAATTGGGTTTTTGGAGTGATTATTGAAGAATTTAGTGTATTGATCAGATGAAGAGAAGAAATCAGTATGGTCAAAGCTGCTGCTTTTCATTCCAGGAGCTATTGCTTTTGGTCTTGGTACTTGGCAAGTCTTTCGAAGACAAGAAAAGGTGAGAGCATTGATTTTGCTTTTGCTGTTGTAATTTGCTCTGAATAACTTTCAGCGGAATGTTACCTATTTTTCTATGCTTACATACATACTCCAAGGATTCAAATGCTTCCTCTGAGACATTATTTGGTTGTTTGATTATTTAGAACTAAATAGGTAAAAGTTTGTCTCTTGATTGGTTTTCCTGTTTGTACAGATCAAAATGCTGGAGTATCGGCAGAATAGGTTAGCTAGGGAACCACTTAAGTGCAATGAGATAGCTCCTGCTCTTGAAAATTTGGAATCTTTGGAGTTTAGGAAGGTACAATGTAGAGGAGTTTTTGATGATAAAAGGTCAATTTATGTTGGTCCACGGTCCCGAAGCATTTCGGGAGTGACTGAAAATGGCTACTATCTCATCACTCCTCTTTTGCCTGTAGCTGGTGATCCTGAGAGGTAAGAATGGGAATGAGGATTTTGTTATGTGGTCACTCATGTATTTTATAGCTGCGCATATTATTCCTGTGTTAGTTCATAACCTCTTGAAGCATGTATCTTGGATAACGTATTTAAACCAATCCCCACTGTTACTTTTGCTCTTGGTGGTGGATCAAATCAACTATACCTTGTATTTTATGGGTTTTATTTGTCTTAATGACTATTTTGGAAAATTCCTTTCCTTTTGGTCCTAAAGAAAATAGTTACTTAAGTCCATTCTGCTGTGTAGTTAAAGTTCTTCTTCAGTTTGCAGTTGCCAATTCTTGTAAATAGGGGTTGGGTCCCTCGCGCTTGGAGAGACCGGTTGATGGAAGTTAGCAGAGATGATAAACAACTTTCAGATGTTGCCCCTCGGCAAGAGAATTCTAAAGCTTCTTGGTGGAAGTTTTGGTCCAAAAAGGAAAATCTTAATGAGGTTGTTTCTTATTGTCTCTTTAATAATCTTGTCCAATGATATTTCATGACTTCGGTTCAAAGCTTAATGGTACTATATTCAAGTTGACAGGATGAAGTATCAACTGTTAACCCAGTAGAAGTAATTGGGGTCATTCGTGGTAGTGAAAGGCCAAGTATATTTGTTCCAGCAAATGATCCTAGTTCTGCTCAATGGTTTTTTGTTGATGTTCCTGCATTTGCTCGTGCGTGTGGTCTGCCCGAGAGCACAATCTACATTGAAGATATTAATGAAAATATTGATCCAAGCAACCCTTACCCTGTGCCAAAGGATATTAATACATTGATATGCAGTTCGGTCATGCCTCAGGACCATCTCAACTATATATTGACATGGTATTTTCAGCTACCTTCTGTGTTTCTAGATTTACTGTTATGGTTTACCTTCAACATTGTTGTTTTGCGGTTCCTTCTTTTTTCATTGGTTGTCCTAAACAAGCTTTTGGAGTTGGCATTTTTCTGAATTATCAAATGGATTTCCAAATAATGTTGGTTGAAAATATTAATTCTAGGTTCAAAGACATTTTCTGATATCAACGTTGAAATGTTTCCTCTGAACAGCTTATCTTGAATCCCTAGAGATCTTTCTGATTCGCACATTATATTCATTACCTGTTTATTATGCTTGGAGAAAGATAATGGCTTCTGATAAAACTGGATTTGCCTAGTTGTAGTTTATGGCTTGTCTAATTATTTTGCAATCGTTTCTTTACCCAGTGGCTATGTTGTTTTGTGTTGTATTTCCACTCTCTAATGTTTACGCAAGTTTGAATCAGTAATACTGCTTATGTTGCAATTCAAGGGTGTTCTGCATGTGTAACGTTTAAATTGGTTGATTCTGAACCTGGTATTAGTGCATGAAACTATATGTGTGCAGTATTTTCCTATCAGGATCCTGTTGACCCGTTACGTGGTTTTGTGTAAACATTTATAGATGTCGAACACAACTGAAACCTTTATGCTACATTATATTCATAAGCTTTGAATCTAGATGGCTGGACATTGTCTGCAACCTTTCTATATGGTGCAAGGTTGGCCAGAAGTATTGCTCTCTTTCGTCTCATCCTTCTTTGCTAAAACCAGATAGTTCTTGATTTTGAAACTTTTCTGATCCAGTTGTATTTGCTGTCCTACTTTAGTTCTACAAGGAGAACTTTCCTGATGTCCCTTCTTCTCAAATCTTTGTGTAGGTATTCTCTTTCTGCTGCTGTATCATTCATGGCCTTTAAGCGACTTAAATCCAGGGGCCGCCGGCGATAGATAGTAATTTGTAAGAAATTTTGGAAGATTTGGCTTTTTTGGTGTTTTACTGCTATTCCAATACAATCAAGAAAAACTTATAGGTGGCTTTGCCTCTCTCAAATTTCCAGTCCTCCATTTTTAAAACCTCTGTTGTAAGCTTAGATACATGAATATCTCTGCATTTTAGTCAGTTTCCACAGGCTGAAAGTGCCAGCCCCCATGGAATGTTTCCTTTTTCCCCTACCATCCATTAATGGTGGGTTCCTCCATTAATGTTTGCTAGATCTTGGGACCTTTTTGGGGCCACTTTCACAATGGAATGTTTTGATAACCAGAGAATTATCCATCTATGTCAGCAATGCCTGAAGTTGTGGGTAAAAACGTGTTGAAATTTTGTCAGGAAATGAAGACTATGTACATTAACAAGGACCTGTTCTGACATGTATATCTTATCTGTACACTCATTTACACCACCAGCACTCTATCAAGCATCAAAGATGAAGTATAAACCCAGAAAAGGTAACCAAGAAATCAACCACAAATGGATATCAACAAGGAAACGGGAAACAGTAAACAACCCAGACCAAAAGAATGAAAAGAATGTGAATTGAATCGTTAAACGCCACAAAAATTCCTCTCATGAAACGTATCGAATCTGAAGAGGAGTGGGGGATACTTCGTCGTGAATTGCCCTCACCAGCACAATGAACTTGTGCAAGCTTTCTTTGGAGAACCATCTGAATTTCCATGTAACCGGACCAGAATGAAGCTGCCCCTCTGTAGGAGTTGCATCCCTCTGATCCCACTTCCTGGGAGATTGTAACCCTTGCTCAGTAGAGTCTAGAGCCAAGGTCACATTCATCCTGTCCTTGTTATCAATCACCTGAAATGATCAATGAAGAAAAAGATACAAATAAATGGCGTAATTATGCATGATTCATCTCGATGGTAAGTTGCACACAACGCAGATTCTAAAACCAAAATGGTTTTCATCTGTTATCACAAATATGCATCTTGCAAGACTCATTTTATTCACAAAAGATTGTGTCTTCCAGGTTTGGCAATCAACCACAATCACCAGAAATGACATCTAGAACAACTCGATCAGTTACGCTGGCTTTATTACGTTTGTGATGACAACAGTTCAGATCAACATTTAATAAGTTCTAGAGAAACAAAAGAGCCGAAAAAAGGTAAAGTAAGAGCCAAATTATTGTAAAATCCAGATTAGCCTTTGCTGAAAATCTATGATAGTGTCACTTAACAGACATGGAAGACAAAGTGGCAAACCACTACAAGCTCTATTGGAAAGAAGAGAGGAATTTGACAATGCACTTTCTAAATATAGACATAACAATAACAGAAAAACAATATTTGTTATAGTTAATAAAAGATTACCATCTCAGATATGCTGTTGATGGAACAAAAACGATCCATAATAAAATACGACGATGTAGATTTGTCCTCTAGGAGGTTGCCGAACTGTTTCAGATCTTCATCGCACACAAGGAGCTGCCACTTGAGAACAAACAGAGATCTTGAAAACCATGCAGTCCCTGTCATTTCAAAAAGAATAAATACCATGAAGGGTAGGGAACCATAACGAGCAAAGAGCTAATAGGGGAATCAGATAAGATAAAGTATGACATGGGAGGAATTTAAATGGAGGTATTCATTCAATGAACAGACGCCGGAGCACTATCAACATCCAGTAAAGATATATAAAATACAACATTATTTTGGCATTTCCTAGAGGCTAAGGGTCTGAAGATGCCCATTGTTAATTCATGAACTGCAAAAACTTTGTTTGAACAAGAAAAAACATTATATGTTCACCTTGCACTCTTCTCATAATGAATATAAAGAGAGAACAAAGAATATACCTTCCAAATCACTATGCCAAAATAGGACCATTGAATACTGAAAAATGCTCATGTTTGAACTTCCATACACATGCTTGGCAAAAATATCAACTTGAATTTGTTCCAGGCTGCATTTCATCAAGTTAAAGAATCAGGCCATGGAAAATATTCAAGACTTTGCAGATATAACTACAAATTTGAAATCATTTAGTACAATAATTAGTCCAAGAGATTTACGAAGACTCAAAGATCACCTTCTGTAGTTGCACTGTGTTAGAGATAAATCAAAGGAATCTAACAAAGATAACAATTTTCTGGATCTGTCCAACCCCAATTTAATGAACAAAAAGGAAACGTCTTTGCAGCAAACCCTGTAACATGAATGGCGAGAGCAGATTTTAGAGAAGTACAGAAAGATGCTCTTTGTGAAAGGTATTAGGTGAACTCACTAACCTGATCACCTCAAGCCCCAACCCAATGAAAACCTCTTTCACATCGCCAATTTCATGAGAACCCAGTAGCTTTAAGCCCATCACTGCAAAAGAAATGAACGACGGCACAGAATTTTAAATATATAGTGCAAACGAGGACAGAAAATAATCACAATAATACAAATGCATATCATCGAAACCAGTTCATACCACAAAGCTAACCTGACCCATCATATTTGTCACCAATAAGTAGTACATATAGCTTGTTTTCGCAGTTCAATACAGCTACGTCCCTAAAAAGCTACATAGAGTTAGCTCCCTAGGAATACACCAGCAAATTTCTAAAAGAGCAAGTATACTTAGTCAATTCCAGGACATGTTCAAAACAGACTGACGGGAAAAATGTAAAATAGGTAGAGCCAGGATAAAGAAAAGAAGGAAAATGACACAGTGCATACACAAAATAAGTGAAACGGCAAATGAGCTTGAATGCATATGAATTGCAAAAACCAATTTAGGATGCACCACAGCTAACAAAAGACTTGTTATAGGTGAATGTCTTTATGAGAGACTTTCTTGACCAATGAATGTGGAAGCCTGCTAGAGGAACAATATATCTAGTTAAAAATCTAACTTGCAGCAGATATTCAAGATTTGATATGTAAGGAACAAGGTTACATTTTCTTTTTTAGTGCATACAAAATTACACCATTCTTTAACATAAGAAAGCGAGAGTGAGTGGAGAGGGGATGGGAACAAATTTCACATTCTCTAGTAGAAAAAGAACTAGTCCAGTTAAAATTGCATATATGTGGCATCAAGAAAACCCAGTATCCAGTAAAAACTTTACAAGAAAACATTTAAATTTTGACATATTGTAAGAAAACGAGCTTAGATCGCACTAGCATTTGCACGTGATGGAAAAGAACTCAAACCTACCATTTTCTAGTGTGACCCAGTTTACACCTAACATGCTAGTCAGAAATGGAAATGAATACAATGCTTTCCATGCCAAAATTTCCAGGTTATGACGATTGAGACCATGCAGACATAAAAAGATAAGCATAAGAGTTTTCTCATTTTTGTCAATGGAAATTCAAAGAGCGAGATGCAATTACATTTCCACCCTCTCAGATTCCTCCAGAAGCAAGCATCGGCAACATACAAACTGCCTGCAAGTTTCAGTAACTCCATTATTCATAGCATCTGAGTTCAAAAACGCCTTAACACTCTCTTGTAATGGTTCTTCTTCAGAAGCAGTGTCACCAGGATCTTTGGCTGTAAATACATTGATTGCCTCTTTCCAGGTTTCCTCATGAACAGATTTCAAGACATCCCTATCCTGACTCATTTGTCTGATTTCATCCTTATGAATCTCCCAATCCCCATTTGACTTTTGTTCAAAATTATCTTTCTCCCCTTCTCCTAATGAAATGACTCTTCTTACTGATTTTCTTCTTCGAATCTTCCTTTCCAACCAACCATCCATGTCCTTTACACCAGGATTCCCACTAGTACCTACTGCATCCATACTATTCTTTGGAGGAGCAGTTTGGTTATCTCCATCATAGTGCACATTATCTGAGCTAAGTGCAGATGAGAAATTATCCACACTCTTCTCCGAAAAGTTCCTAAGCAGTGATTGATCAACCTGAGGTATGCACGAGCCAAATTCGGCGGAATCGTCATCACTACAGCTAGTATCACTATCGGATGATGCAACTGCAACAGAAAAGGACTCAGCAGATAACTGCAGGAATTCTTCTTCCAAGTTGTGACGTCGTTGCAAAATATCCTCTTGATAGTGAGGAGGTGAACCTGGGGCAACTGAAGATGAATAGGACTCCGACACATCATTAGTAGCAGTAGAGGGTCTTATCATGTTTTCTCCCATTATTTTAATACGTACTGCAGCTTTAGAGGAATCCACTACCAAGTTTCTGCCTTTTGAGGACATGTGGCCTTCATCGTTCAAAAATGTTAGATGTTCCTCATTCGGGCAAAAGCTTTCACCAATTGGATCAAGGGAGCTTTGAGCATTCAACCCTATTGATATATCAGCAAAGGAATTATCCGATTCGAAATTATTGGTACTGCTATCATCTCCAGAAAATTGAACTGAATCTGACATGTATCTCGATGTCTCACCCAGATACTTTTCTGTTGTATTACCGTTCACATTCACTTGTTTGTTAACATTGCAATTAGCCCCTTTATATTTTCCAACATCAGAACTTTGGGAAACAGGAGACATCCATTCTCTGAACTCCTGCAACCATTGAGCAGAGCGTTCTTTTTTCATCATTTCAATTCGGTTCATTAAATCTACTATTTCAGCCTCCTCTTCTGAATCAGCCTCATCCTTTTTGCTTCGATCATCACTGTCACCAGCACCGGAATCCTGGTCAGAGCAAACATATGTGCTCTGATCTTCACTCTCAATACTAACCAAACGAGATATCCTCTTCTGCAACACATATGCAACTATTTACACACACAAAGATTTTAACTTAGAGAAAGTATAGAAATATTTAAGACATGGAAATAAGCCACATATGTCAGGGCAATATGTAAAGTATTACATACCCTCTTTGTGTTCACAATTCCATTTACTGCAGCATCATCTTTTGCTGGGGAATAGAATCCGAAGCTAGCAGGCCGCTGCTGCCTGCCAGCAATAATAATTCTCCTTTTCCAAAACTCTCTTGTAGAAATTTTCTTTCCATCTAGTATCAACTAAAACATGGGATAGCCAAAATATATTCAATACTTCAAAACTCAACAATATGATTCCTCAAATAGATCATATTATCTCATATTCTTACGAACTCAAAGAAAACAAAAGAAAGCAGATAGCTGCACCTACATTATTTGAGAAGGGAAAATAGCTGAAGACTTTTGTTCGATACCATCGCGCAAAACATATAGGATTCCCTTGCAACAACAAACTTTGAAGAGATGGAAGGCCAGCAAGGATATCTATCTCTGAGAAACTAGAAATCATGTTGTAAGAAACATCAAGGCCCTCCAGTGTCTTCAAATTTTGAATTCCATGCAATGTAGTAAGAGCATTGTTCCTCAAGACAAGCTTAACAATAGGGCAAGATACCTGCAAAATTAATGCACTCAGTGGCAAGGATCCTGTACACATGCTTAGATAACTATAAAACTAACCAAGATTTGAATGGAATACACAAGGGCCAAGATCACATGGAAAAAGCAAGCAGCAAACGACTTCTAAGCGATGGCATTATATAAAAGACGTACTAAATCTCAATAAAGTACATGATTTGTAAACGGTGCAGAATATCGGTAATCAGGAATTAGACGCAATATTGACATTAAAAGATGCACAACTGAACATTGGAAAATATGCCATCCATCTCAGTCCCTTATTCTTGGTCTAAGAAAGGTAGCAAAGTTTGAGGAATTTATGGAGTATAAGAGATAAACTTAATATACCTCACTGAATGATGCAACAGTTCTCAGATTATTGAATCCAAGATCCAACTGTTTTAATTTCACACACTTCCGAAGATTGTCCACTTTGGTAAACTTGTTCCGGCTCAAATCAAGGGTGTCAACTGCAGGAAGAAGCTGCAACGACTCATCCATGAGAAGCAGGGCATTGTAGGCACAAGAAATAAATGACAACCTATTCCACTGGGGAGAATTCTTAATCTCTGCAATTCTACTAGCAAAAATATGCCGTAATGCATCCTGTCCAAATTGCAAAGAAAAGACAAAAATTCAATTCTCTGTGCAGAAATCAGAATCTAAATCAAAGACTAGGTGCACAATGAACATAGAGATTCTATACTAGTTCCAATCTGAAGCATGCCTTCTATTTTAGTAATTACTTCAAAACAAACGCCTTTCCCTCGCATATAATGCAAAACAGTATAAATAATCATGCAAACTATTGAATAACTTGATAGCAAGAAACCAAAAAAATTGCAAATTCAATTTAGTACTTCAGTCCAATGGAAGAAAAAGAAACAATAGTAAAGCACGTTATTAAAAACAAGAAACAAACAAAACAGATCAATTTTTGTTGTTGGGGAAAAGGGTGGCTGTTGTCACTTGTAAGGAAGTATCATACAGTTGAATTATGGCAGATCAATTTCTCCAAAGTGTATCTCAATTCCAGCAACCCTCTCGCTGCCGACCTTGACAAATCACAACCTCGAAGCTCCAAAATTTTCAATCTCACAAACGGCAATAGATACAACGGAGTAGGATCTCTAGCAGGTGGAGGAAGCACAGAAACCACCTTAAGAGACGGCAGAAGGCGAAGGATCCGCCGCAACTGCTCAAGAGCTCGGTGATCACCGAGGTCGGAAACATAAGCTCGGAGATAGTCCACCGGCGCTCCGGCAAGTAAGCTCTCAAGCTCCGCCAACGCCTCCAACCTCGATTGCACGTACCGTAACCCCACTGGATTCAATTTCAAAACAAGGGTTCCTTCAATCAGTGCCTCCGCGTTGTTCTCCACATATTTAACCAGCGACTCCAAATACCTGTCCCCAGTAACAATCGCCATTGTTGCGCTTTTCGCATAATCAACTTAAGTTACAAAAAAAAACAAAAAATAATTCAGCATTTTTGCATGGGGAGAAGGAGAGAGGAATAAAAATCTAGGGTTTTCCCGGCGGGTTGCTGGGAGGGATTCTCGGAGAAGATAATGGAAGAAGAAGAAAAAGAAGAAAGAACCATTTTTTTTCCTCAAGTAATGCGTGTTTTAGGTGTGGTGCGTGTTTCAGGGGAGAAGTTTTGAGCTTTGTTCAATAATTGAAGAAGGTTACTTCTTGTTCTTGGGTGGTGGACTGGACTTAATGATTGGGTTAAGACTTAGTAGAAAAATTCCTGGAAAAAAAAAAAAAAAAAAAAGTATGACGACAACACCACCTGGAAGGAAGATGATGAAGGGCCCCTGAATCTGAAAATGACAATGGTTTTTTTTTATGGGATTTGTTTCATCAAGCTTCCAACTTTTAATCCCAGGTTAATTCTCCTTCATATAAACATATCCTTAAACTAATTGCCCTAATATTAATGTATCCGAACTCGTTTCTTTCCATCAATTCTTAGTGAAAACTAAAACCGTGTATTATTTATTACAATTAAAAACAATAGAGTGTAATAATATCTTAACATACAAGTATTAAATAATGGATCGCTTTAATATATAAATGAAAAAACAATCTTAGATCATACCACCAAACTTGGAGGGTGACTTCAAGAACACTGTAATGTTGGTTAAAAACAGTCTATATGAATAAAAGAAGAGCAACTCTGATAAGGATTGTAAATCAATAGTTAACGTTCCCCTATTAAAATCAATAAGTTTTGAATTCTAATCATCTAGTGAAAAAAAAAAAAAAAAAATTCTCTTTTAGTTTAGGTTCTTATCTGCATAATGCATGTTCTTGGAATCTTCGAGAAATGTGGAGCTGCAGACTTTTACAGTCAAGTTGGAATGGAATCCTAGAAAATGGCAGCAGAATGGGATTCCTGAGAATGCTAGCTGGGGAGGTGTACTAAAGAAGTTTTTGTCACTATAGCATTAATAATACCTTGGAGGTGACAAAAATAATCAACTTGAACAAATGGCATGTTGAAATTGCAAACATCCTGGAATAACAAAGATGCTTGGAAAAGTCCCATTCAGTACTGTTTGGAATATGGCCATGGCCAAAATCCAGTCAAGAATGGAAGTGATTCAGGACCATTCTCAAAAGATGGGATACTAACAAGACTCTCCCCGTCTTCGAGTAATGAAAACAGTATTACAAACCGAACTAGAGTTATAAGACAAATGTAGTAATCAGGGTAAACTTGAGAAGAGACCAAATGATGAATGAAGGAGCTTGTGATTTCATTTATACCTTACCAGAGAACAAGATTACTTCATCTGAGAAAAGAAACAAACTGTTGTGTGTATCCATCTTTTCCTAAACAACTCAAATTTGGCGAGTATGGCCATCACGATTCGCTAATTAACTTCTTATACAACTGTATATATGTACTTCGCTGGTGGGACGATGTTCAGAACATGTTGTAAATGGTGTTCTTAGTTGCCCTGCTCACCCTTTGCCAGCAGCCTCTTTTCTTCCTCGACCTGTTCGAGCAACACTTGTATCTCTGCTTCAGTTAAACTCTCCAGCCTTTTCTGTGAGGTGCAATAATCAAAAGGGATTCAGCATCCATCCATGGAATGTAATCCAGAAACTTGTCATACATGAAAAATACTGAGCAAGAAGCTTGAAGGGAACAGATTTTCAAAACAACAGAATAATAATGAACATAGAAAGTTGTTAATCTTTTTGAGCATACACCTTACCACATTAGCTTTTGAGGCATTGAATTGGGAACTGATACTGGTAGGTTGCCAGATTCATAAAGAATTTATATACTAGTAAAGAACCGATTTATCGCGTTTAAGAACCATCCAACAGACATAAGGACAAGAAAACCAGAATCCAGGAAATTTTTAGTTTAGTACCTAGAATATCCAAAAAAAAAAAAAAAAAAAAACAAGAACTCCTACTATCAAATGAAATTAGTGCACAAGAGCTGCAAATTGAGTCTTTAAAAGTTGATGGCAGAAGACAAACCTCCATGACTTTAACCTCATAGTCTCTCAGTTGTTTAGCATATGTCATTTCCTTATTTGAAACTCTGAAAATGTATGTAGAGATCCATCCCACTGTCAGACCTAAAACCAGGACCAATTGAACAACATTCCCAGACTGCAAAGGATCAACTCCAAAGAACTGCAGAAGTGCCAAAACCAAAATTAGAACTGATGAGCAGTACAACCCTATCTAGCATAATTTAGTTACCGAATATCCATCTACAAGTACAACCCTAAAGAATACTATGCGCAGGAACTACAATCGAGAAATTACCTCCAATCCACTCTTCAAGCCATATCCAAGAAGAGTAACTCCAAGACCAATCAATAAGACATCCTTTCTTGTATATCCAAAAGGTGTCTGCATTAGAAAACACATCTACTTAAATTTCTATAGCGCACCGGATTATCAACTTGGTGAATTTGTTTAGAAGACATATCAAAGAGTACAAATGTCCGTTTCATAAGTTCTCGTTTGATAATTCAGAAAGCTTAATACTTTGCCAGCAGCATGCATGTGAGGAATAAATTTGTCTAGCAGCCAACTTGATTGGCAACAAAGAAGGTAATATTGACAGCATTTGCTTCCTTAAAAGTAAGTTGCTCTAATTAAATTAAAACGTTTGCCTGTACTAACAAAACCAAAAGGGCCGATGGTTAAACATGCCTTATCTTGCTTAGAAGAGTCATCCTCACTACTACCATCAGAATTTGAGGAAATGTTACTTCTTGGGATCAAAGTCACTTCCTTGGCCACCATGCCATACAATCCATTTCTAAGGTTAGGTGAAGGTCCCTTTCTGAGATGTCTTTCAGAGAATACCCTTTCTGCAGACAGATTAAACATAAGATAACGTATTCTCAGAGGATTTAAAGCAAAACATCATAAACTTCACAAAACATGAAAACACTGATTGGCTTAAAAACAATCTAATGTACTTGCAAGAACATCAAACATATACTACCAAAATCTACTGCCCTGTCGGCCTGTTTCCGACCCTGATTTCATTCACCAAATAATACTCTCTCCATCACAAAAAGAGAGTTTTTTTTGTTTAAATAAAAGAATTCAACAAACAGGACCCTCTGCTTGGGGCGGAGGAAGTAAACACTATACAGTAATTCATTCCAGCATACAGAACAATTTCCTCCATTTGATTAGAAGTGATCTTGCTAGCAATCAACTATCCAACAAATCCGTTCATGACTGAACTTCAAAATGTAATATATAATTTCATTCATTGTAATTTGCACTGGAAAAAGAAGCAAATAAACATTGCACCAACAGAATTAATCAATCCAACTTCTTTCTCATGAACAAAAAGTCCCAGGTTCAAGCTTTTACTTACCTAATTGCATGTCCATTTTAAAGAATTCAAAAACAATTATATACACCAACACCAAAAGCAACAAGCAAGACAAAACCAAAACGAAATCAAACACTCAATAATCAAATGAACACTACTGAAAATGCAAGAAAATTCCACTGGCCTCTTGAGAAATGGTGAAAAGCTTTCGCCTTTGGCTCTTGTAATGGAAAAGAAGGCAAACCCACCAAAGAGCTCGGTTTAATTCTACACAAAGTGCAGTATTTTATGGGGGAAGAACATGGAACAGAAGCCATTATTCCAAGCTCCAACGTGTTGGTGCAGAAGAGTTTCTTTCGTGTGGCTTTAAATCCTTCCTTTTTCTTACCACCTCCATCTTTTAACTGGTGGCCGTACCAAAAAATCTGATTTTAAATGGGTCGGATCAAGAAAATGTTTACATTTAGCCCGACAAACTAATGGCCCAAAGGATCAAGCCCTCGATATATTATCCTTTCCAATTTTTTATTTTCTGAGTAAAATAATTATTTAAACAAACATATTTACTCATAAATTTATTTTTTTTGGTACAAAAGGGAAAACATAATTTTATAAAAAAAATTCCAAACAGATTTTCAGTGTATAAAAATTTTGAAATGATTTTTTATTGCTCATTTTAAAAGAAATGCAAGTCAAATATATATTTTGACTGTAGTTTAGGAGTTGACGAAATTATAATTCAACTGCTAAGTGTCTAAAATAACTATTATTAGGTATAAATATATTATAAATATTAAATTTTAAAATTAAATTTGTCGACTATTAAACTATTATTATTAAATTTGACACTAAATTATATTATATAGATTTTTTATTTTTATTTTTTTAATGAATGAAGTCTTTTAAGGTTGTAGAAACAACTTATCAGTTCCCCACATCACAGCTAGTTATACTCTGGAGAATCTCATTTGACAAAGACAGGCTTGCCAACTAATGAGCTAAAGCACCACAAAATGGAAATTGATGAGCTCCTCTTTAGAATCTTAGGTCAAAGGTGGTTACAAAACAAGATATCGAGTATAGGATAAAGCAGGCCGTTGAAATGGAAAAAAAGAGCCATTTGATGAACTTTACCCGCCATTCCAATTCAACAAATTGATAAATGAGAGAATAGATACAGGAGGATGAGTATAAGATTTTTCGACCTAAAAATAAAAATAATTTTTATATTAATTTGGCCTTTTTATCGGCCGTAACTTTCTAGAGACACGAATCGATATAAGGATTAATGGTTTGCTATAATTATGTAGTTTGGTCGTTAATATTAGTCGGTTAATTTATCGAATAATTTAAAAGACGGTAAAACTCTTATTATCGAACGAGGGTAGATATAGGGATGAGTACAAGGTTTTACATAAAAAAAAAAAAAAGAATAATCGAAATAGAGAAATAATATCTGATTATTTTAATTTTCTCATCGCCATAGCTTTTTAGCGATATGAATGGCTAGAGAAGTCAATGATTTGTTGTGATTATGTTGTTTCGTTGTTAAATTTATTATTTGGTATCCATTTGTTTTATTAATCGAATAATTTAAACATGATAAATCTCTCATTATTTAAAGTGTTGCACTTTTGATTTTCAATTTTTCAAATTCGAACAGTTAACAACGATACCGATAATTACAATTTTTGAATTTCGACCCAAAAAAAAACTCTCTCTTCCTAGTCCCAACCACCTCTATATAGTCTATGCCCATACCAACCATAGATCCTTCGTCTCAGTCTCAGTTATGTTTGATTGTAACAAATTAGGGTTTTAAAAATTAGGTCACATTAATCATTTAGATTGTTACCAATCATTTGTGCATTAGAGTCTACCATTTCTTTGTTTTGATTACTTTTCTCGTCGGGCAACCACCAGAACGCGGAGAAATGTTGTGCTTAATTAGTTTTATAATCCCCCAACTAGCCACTAAATAAGTTTTCTAACCACCAATTAGTTTTGATAAATCTATAGAGATGCCCCCCAAATATTCATCTAAAATCTTGTGTATCACTTTTATCGTACACTTTGTATAACGTTTATTTTTCAAAAAGATGATATGTCGTTTTATTTAGATGGTTAATTTTTGAATAGTGTTATAATAACTTTTTATAATAGTTAGTGTATACGTGAGATGAAATAACGATAATAAATCAAAAAACAATTAAAGTGTCTTTTTTTTTTTTTTTATCAAAAGTCATATTCATTATACTATATTTGATATTATAAACACGAATTCGCTCTACCATTCACACTAACAAATGCTGAGTGGGAAGAATTTCTTACAACTTTAGTTTTACGTTAAGATTTTTTGGCTAGGCAAACTTCGGATCAATTCCATCTAGCCTTTTATGCAGCCACCATTCTCCAAACAAGTGTCACTAGCAGCTTCAACCAGCATTTCTTCAACTAATAATGTTAATGTGAAAGCCTTTGAATGCGCTAATAAGCAACTTAATACTACAATCATTGAGCCAATTAAGTTAATTTGGTCTCCTTCACCTCCATAATAGCTTTGCAAGCTAGCATGGGATTGTGACAGGACACCTAGAAAAAAAAATATACGCGCAGGTTCAAATTGCTGCATGGAAACAAAACTATCTGAGGCTCTCCTTTTTAGCCAACTTCTTTTGCAACATTATGGACACTACCTTCTTCCAGTGTAACAAAAATCTCAACATGAATGATTAGCAAAAGAAAATGGGTTCATTCCTGTCCACAAGCGAATTTCACACTGTCAAATAGAGTTACTAAAATAGAAAACAACTATGAAATAAATGTATTCCAATGATAAAGGACTAGAGGGTATTTTTGATTGAAATCAATATGTAAATTTTGGGCTTGAAGATACTAGAGGTAGGTGGAGTAGACAGATAGATAGATTATAATACAAGAATTGGCATAAACCGTGTCATATCATTGGTTATAGCCCTCTGCAAGTGAATTACCCACCGTTAAATAGAGTTATCAAAACAGTGAAGAGAATGTATTCTGATGATAAACGGCCAGAGGGTTTTTCTTTTTGTTTTTTTTTTTAATTGAAATCAATGTGTAAATTTGGAGCTTGAAGAGACTGGAGGGGTAGGTGGAGCAGCCAGATAGATAGATTATAATACAAGAATTGGCTTAAACCATGTCATATCATTGGGTTGGTAGTGTCCTTATGTGAGTTTCCCTGAACTGCCCAAAGCAATTGTCCATGCCATCTCCATGTGCTCTCACAATAGATTTATCAGATTCAGTCCATGCAATGGATTTAGAAAACATCCAAAAAAATTCCATATATTCCCTTCACCAAAGCTATATAGAAAGATGCCATTCTCACCCCTCAGAAACTCATCATCAACCAACCCTTTCTTCTTCTCTGTATTTATTCTTCTTGATTAATCAATCAATCAAAGCCCCCCAAAATCCTCTGCTTCAGCCAAAATTATAGTGCACCATTCTTTCTGTCAATGATTTTTCTATGCCCATTTGGTACAAATTTGTTCAGTGTAGAAAAAACCCAAATCAGATAAAAGGGATTCTTTTTGTTTGGCTTCCTTCAACCACTATTAACCAACCAGACAAAATATATATATATATATATATATCATTCTGCTAGCCCACAAAAATTCTGATCATTTCTTCAATTTGGTCTCTCCTTAGTCTTGTTTGTGTGCCACTGTGTGAGTGTTTGAAATGGGAAATGTAGCATCTTGTGCTCCTTCAATCATCTCCAATGGTGCAGTTAAAGTATTGTTTAGTGACGGAAGATTGGTTATCTACACAAGGCCAGTGAAAGCTGCAGAGCTTATGCTGGAGAACCCTGGTCAGTTTGTGTGTGATTCTTGCCATTTGAAAGTTGGCCATAGAATTTCAGGGCTGTCAGCGGATGAAGAGCTGGAAATCAGGCAAATTTACTATCTTCTTCCGATGGAAATGCTGTATTCTGTTCTTACAAGTGAGGAGATGAGGTCCCTGAATGATATGGCATCTAAAGCATTCAAACAGGGCAGCTTGAATCTCTCCAAGATTTTCCCAGTTCTTGGCGATTTCTGCTTGTTCCCAAATGCAGAATCCAGGAAGGATACACCGGAGCTGGCGGAAAAAACCTACTCAAGGCAAAGATCTTGGAAGCCGGCATTGGAGACCATCATGGAAGCTCCAACTCCACCATATGTATAGGCCTTGTTCATCAATCTTTTATTATATATATATATATAAATTACGTTCTGTTTTTGGATCAAGCCATCTGGGCTCGCTCATCACAAGAGGGATTAATCCGTATTCAAGTCAGAAGGATGACAAAGGCAACAGGGCTCTTCTGAACTCACAAAACTGCAGTCCAAGGTCTGAACTCTGATAAACCGCCATGATTGTGAAATCCTTTTTCTTGATTTTCTGTTACTATACTTCAAATGGTGTTAGTGTAATTAGTGTATTAGTGTGTGAGTGTGTGTTTAGGTTGTATGTGTAGAGAACAAAATGTGAATCTTCTTGATGAAGCACCATGATTGTGAGATAGTAGTACTCTGTTTTGCTTCATTTTCAGACAGCAAAAAAAAATTTGAAGTATTTTTCTGCAGATGGGCATGCAAATAATTCAGAGAAGATTCAGTGACAATCATTGCAGGACCAAGAAAGAATTGTTTTTTGAAAATGGAAGAACTTTAGTTACATGTGATTATGGATAGGAATATATCATAGTCGTCAAGCATAAAAAAAACAGAATCTTTCCATGAGTTGGGCTGAATCATATGTTCATATCGTTCTTGTGACTCTCTTTTTTCTCTTTCATTAACGTGATTGTGTCCCTTTCCCTTTCCTTTGCCAATTTTCCAAAGAAAGATCGCCAAATTTTGTTGCTCTGCCCCATCAAAACACTACCCCAAGGTCCCAAACAATGCATAATAAACTTATAGTTGCAACATTAATACCTCTTTTTAAATGTTAAGAGTTTGATTTTCATCAACCACAAATATAAAAATACAATCTTTTTTATTATTTTCCATCAACGACAAAAATGAACTATTCTCTCTCAATCCTCATTTTCTCAAGTTAAAAACTCGATTTTTATAACTTAAGAATATCGTTTTCTTTCAAGAACTCCCTTAGGCCTTTCGTAGAAGGGAAGAATTTGATTTCTATTAAATTCCTCATGTTTTTATATAGCTATGAGCCGTGTTTGAGTTGTTTATGATTAAGGCATATGATATTGTTCTTACAAACAACTTTGGAAGCATCCAAAGTTAGCTCTGATTGAGAATCTAATCACCAACTTTTTTTCCCTTTTGACATTATTGTCCAAACATTAAATGAAAAAAGTTTTTTCCGAAGTAATCCCACAATTTTCTTGTTCATTTTTATTTCACCAAGAATTGCATTTTCTAAAAGAGGTGCAAAAAAGAGGTAAAGATTGCGACCCAAACACAATTATTGAATCCAAAAGGGATTAAAATGCCTTTAATCCAACTTTGAAAACATTGTAATCCACAATTAAAGTTAGCCCAATTGGAAAAGAAATGTTTTTTAACAAAAAGAATTTTGGGAAGTGATTATCCGACACCACTGCCACTGCCACCGCTGCAGATAGACACCACCGCCGAGAATCTACACAAACCTCCGCCCGGAGACTCCGGTTCTTCAGCATCAGGTGGGGGCAAAACCCTCCCATCAGCGAACAATATCCGGCCATTTCTAGAATCAGCATTAACTACCCCAACCCCTTCAAACTCCGCCGCGGCACCGCCGAGGGAGGTCACGTCTCCAAATCGCCGCTCTACCTCCAAGAATTCCCCAAGTGAGGATGGCCGACAATCGGACTCATCCCTGCACAAACCCCACCACCTCCTTCGTCTCCACCGCCGCCTTTCATCCTCCTCCGCCGCGAATGCGGTTCTGTTCTTCTTCGACTTCTTGTTTTTCTGTTCGCCGTTGAGCACGGAGCCGTTTGTCGCGGCGGGTAATTGAACTTGTCGGTGCTGAGAGTGAGAACCGGAAGGAGCTCTAAATGTAATCGCAGGAAAAGTGACACCCATCAATGTTCCCAATGTGGTGCTCCGGTCATGAAAAAATGAACCTGTAGACTGTTTGAGAAAATGCACAAATTGAGAACGTACATTAGAAAAAAAAAAAAAAAAAAAAAAAAAAGACTCCCTTTTTAACATAGTTGCGGTGGGGTAATCGCGTAAAAGCTATGCAGAACTGGGCGATGTACCTCGGTGTCGAAATCGGAAGAGGAAACGGAGGAAATGGTGGGAGATGACGGAGGCGGCAGCAAGTCACTTGCAGGATCCAGCATTGCTGACAATGGTTCCCTGATCTCTCAGAAATGTCAGATTCTGCTTATCTCTGCCTCTGGGTCTGAGCAACTGAGAAAGTTATGGTGGTCTTTTCAATGGGGGTTGTGGGTTTGGATACTTGGAGATATGCAGAGTGGACAAAGATTGGTTCTTGGAATTCTTGTTTTTCTGGGATTTTGTGAGAGGGCAAGGCAGTGGACTAAAAGCAATGGGAGAAAGAAAATAACGATGAAAGCAAACAAAGAAAAAGAAAGGTTTTGCAAGAGGGCCAGCAAGCCAACTGGAAATTCACAAAGAGGACATTTTGTCCCAGAGATTTCTTTCTTTTTAACTTTGGATCAACAGTATTTTTCATGAGTACCTGCTCAAATGTGGGGCGGTCTTCCACACTATGCAATCATATTCCCCCTTTGGAGATGGAGAATGGAAGGTAAAATAGGAAACACAAGAAGAAGAAAAAATGTTTTATCTTTTTCTGTCATTTGGTCCCCATGGCTGAACAAGATGTTCTCTTTTTAATGGAATACACCGTACTTAATTTAGCAGTGATGATAATATTCCCATGATTCTGCTTTTAAACTGTATTATTTACGCTAATCTTCATTACAAAGATTACTGTCTTTTTCCCAATTGCAGTTATATTTGCTGATTCAATGACTTGAAGATACGAGGTAAAAGTGTTCTTCATACATCATCTTATTCTTAAAGTTTGGCCGACACTTCCATCTCCAACTGTTCACTGCCAAGTATGAAGCAAGCCCACCATTTTTTACTGCTAAATTTCTTGACTTTGCATGTGTATTGTGTCACTGTGTGAGCTAAGATACGTATTGTGAACCGTTTATTCTTTCATATTTGTTTTGATTAATCTGTTGTGACTGAAGAAGGTTAGCTGGAGATTTGATAAAAATAGTCAGCAGAGTGTGTGTAGAGAAATCTGTGCGTTTTTTCCTCTTTGTTCCAGCACTACTTTTTGGGCTTATCTTTTGATCATGGAGATTATGAAAGTAGCCCTAACTCATAATAAATAATTTTTTATTTTTAAAATACTTTTAAAGATCTTATAAAGAAAAATTTGGAGGGAGTAATTGTTCATCTTATGCAACATTTTCTATCGTTGGGTTTTCTGCCTTTTACTTACCCATTCAACTTCTTGAGAGATTGGTATTGCTGTTTAGGCTTTTGGTGGGTTATTTGGGGGGGGGGGGGGGGGGGGGGGGGGGCCAAGTTGATGGGCCTGGGCTGTACTGGTCTTGAGCTCCACCAAGCAGTGGCCTTTTCTTTTTTTTATTTGGGCCGTATGTTTGGGGCTTGATCTGGGTCATCCCATGCAACATAGACATATTAAAAACTGAACTTTGTAGCTCAATTTTTACTATTTATAATCATATTTTCAAAATTTATTATCTAAAATATCCCTCTAACAAAAAAAAAACTCAATATTATTTCTTATTTCTTCTTCTCCTTTTTCAAACTCTACCACCAACACACTACCTGAGAAAAATTTCTGCACAAAAAGTTTTAATTAAAGAATATTTAAATTCTGAAACAATTATTTTTATTTAGTGCATAACATATTCTAGTAATAATATAATAACACAATAGAATTTGTTCATAATTACACATATATATTTATTTATTTTGCCCATTTTTTAGAATTATTTTTCTTTCCGCGGATATCACTTAACGATGACCAAAGCCACCATGAGGCAATTGACACCGTCATCTTCTTCTTCCAGCCTTACCCAAATCCTAACAATGTCCTCGTCATCTTCCTTGTTTTCTCTGCAACAATAGTAACAGGAATAATCGCTCTAACAAATGCTGCATTTTTCACAAAAATAAACCCTTTGATGAAGATGACAACGATGATTACGATGGTGAAAATCAAAACCATTGTTGCGATCATGTCAATGGAGACGGTTGTGATGATGATGGTACTGGTTCTAGTAATTGATACGGGTTTCATTTTATTAACACAAGTAGTTGTTCAGGAATTTTTTTACTTTTTTTTTATTATTTTCCTCCCTCATTTTCTTTTTTTTATCTTTTTATTTTTCTAAAAAATATTGTATGTGTGAGAATTGTTCTTATAATTGGTTATTATATGATTAAATATGTTTAAAATAATTAAGATAGTATTCATTTTGTTGGGATAAAAATATATATATTTATTTTGTTAAATTTTGATAAATTATTTAAAATTTAGTAAAAGGATAATTTGATAGGATTACTGCGAAAGTAATGTTACAAATAGTAAAAAATAGGCTATAAATAATACTACCCTATTAAAAAATCCTTGATCTTGGCCTTTTCTTTTAACTAAATCCTTGCTACCAATTAAAAAAATTCCGTTAATCTCTGTAAGGCTACGTATGCGTGATACAAAAGTTAACTTTTTTAACAAAAGTTAACGGAATTGTAATTCAACAGTTTTTTAAAATAATTACTCCTTTTATTTTAATATATAGGTCATTTTGACCAAAACATAAATATTAAAATTGTAATTAATTTTTAAAAATTCTCATAACTTTTAATGGTTAAACCTATTATATCACTATTTAATACATTTTGTATAATAGTACTATAACTTTAAATAGTCATGACAAAAATAAGTTCTAATAAAATTATAAATTAAATAAAGATAATAGAGTAAAAATAATGTATTATTTTATAAAAGTAAACAAACGACTTACATTTTGACCAGTTTTTTAATGGGTAAAAATGACTTATATTTTGAAATGAATAGAGTATTATTAAAATTAAATGTATTGTAAATAATAAAATTTATTACTACATTTATCGAGTATCGAAATAATTGAATGTTATTATCAAAATAACGTTTCTTTTGACATAAATCGATATAAATATTTTTAATATTACTAGACGTATAGTCAATCAGAGTATGAATCTAACGTTGTTGAATATGTATTATTAATAGCAATCAAATGTTAGCGAATTGCAAACAACACCGACACAGTTACATACAAAAGAAAAATTATAAATTATTAACTACGATTTTTTGAAAAATATACGATAATTATCGTTTGATTACCTGATTTACGTGATCAAACTGAAGACAGTTTGACAGTTTTTTTTTTTTTTTTTTTTTTTTTTGAAAATAATCTGACTTAAAAACAAGAATGATACTTCTTAGGAAGTGATGAAGGCAGGGGCCGACTTTGGCAGCATAGTAGAATGTGGGGAATGATTCTTGGTTGATTGTGTTGATGAAGGTTCGCCTCTGCTTCTTGCCGACACGCAATTTAGAGGATGCTTCATTATAGTAATCAAATATTAGTCAAAATTATTTTTTGTTTTATTGTATGGGTATTATTTTTATCTTGCTTATAAATATTTTTTGTAAATTTGTTTGAACTATAGTGGTGTTGTACAATTGTTATAGCTTGTCGTATAATTATATTATAAAATGTTATTTTAAGAAATAATAACTATAGACATTCAGGAAAACAGGATAGATATTTAGTACTAAATGTTATAGTTTTAAACATTTTGATGATTAAATTTGTCATTTTTTATTTTTGTTTTAAATTTTTAATAATTGTGTCACGTGAATGTCACGTGACAAATACATGGATGACATGTGGTATGAATTTAGCCGTTGCCACATCAATCATTAAGTGTGTGTTAAAAAATATTAATTTGACTAAATATACTCAATATAAAAATATTGAGAAGTAAATTTATAGATTACTAAACATTTAAAAGTAAATTTGACATCAAATCATACTACTATAAGCACCATTTCTGCATTTCTTCCTTAATCTTATATTTAAAAGAGAAGGTTATATTTATAATATTACTTTTAGTATGATAGAATATATTTGTTTCGGAAGTTGTAGTAATGTCCAATAATACTTTTATATATTAAAAAAAATTATAATTTGCCTGTATTTCAACGATAAAATGGGTTTCATGTTGAAAAAAAACTTATTTAAAAATAGAGTTATTAAATATCGTCTCCTATTCTTATTTATCGTCAATTGAATTACCAAAATGTCGAGTATTTTAGTAATTTAAAAGGGTAAAATGATAATTTAGTGAATATAAATTAAAGAATAAATTATATTTAAAGTACACATCTCGAAAACCTACTATATAGTGAGTACAATTGAATACGGTAATAGTCGAAAACTATATAAATTTTAGAAATATCATACAAGATAGTTTATTATATAAAGTCTACAATCAGTTTAATAATATAAACCCCTAAATATTTGTATTTTCACCCCCTATTTATCAATAAACTATTTAAAATTTATATTTTTGACTACTATTTACAAATTGTTACGAGTCCTCGTTGGACATGGAGCAGTAATTTAATTTGTACCAAAAAGGAAATAGAAAAAAAATATCGGATATGCTTATCTCGTAATGATATCCTAGTCACTACCACGTGTCTTCGCCTCTTATTCTAATCCCCCTTGCCTTTCTAACATTCTTTACTCTTTGCTTATTCTAAAATTAGACTCGATTTTTTTAATATTAAAAATAATATTAGGACACAACTCTACATTCCACAATATTTTATTTCGTTAAATTGACTATTTATTTTTTATTATTTATATTAGTGATAAGCGATATGAGTTATCGATATATGATTAAGAAAATTAATATATTATTACTTATTTATCTATAAACTATTAACTTTTTTTAGTAGGGCAAGAGGGATGTGATGTTTTATTTTTTTCATATAAGATATTTCAAATTATTTATATAAATTAAGGATTAATTTTTATTTTTTTATACAAATATGACTCGAATTCAATATTTATTATTTTAATCGTTTATCATTAAATTACATTCCTCTTATAAAGATTATTTTTTATTTAATTTAAAAGGTAATATTATTTTTATTTTTACTACAACTTTTATTTCAAAAAATATCTCCTTCTATATGTTAAAATTATATCATTAAATACAGGTAGGATAGTGTTATATCGCGTCCCATTTTTGTTATTGGACGCCCTCATTTTTTCAAAAAAACTCTTTATTTTGTTAAGTATCTCTCCCTTAATGTTTATCTTTCGCTCCTCCTATTATTACTTAATTGTCCTTAGTTAATTTACGAAAAATTTTATAAGTCTCTTTTTAATCTAATAAAAATTTATAAAAATTATTATTAAAGTAGCATAGATGAGCGAAATTATAAATAAATTTTTTAGTATTTTTAATAAATTGATTAAGAGTATTAGGTAATTTAATATATTATTATATTTAAATATTATGATTGGTATTTCTTAATTTGTCAGGGATAATTTAGATATAAAAAGAACGCAAAATAATAAAATAGAGGGCGCGAAATAAGCCTTCACACACGGGTAATCATCAATCTACCCATTTTAGTTTAGTTCAAATTAGCCAAACTAATTTAATTTGGCGGGTTTTCATGGGTTTATCAGTTCATTTAAATTATATTATAATAATAAATTTAAGAATATATTACATATACTCAAATTATCCAACAAATTAAAAAAATAATAATATAATATTTAAATATAAAATATAATAATATATTAAATTACCTAACTATCTAAAGATAATAATAAAAGGGTCAGAAGATAATAATTAAGAGAGTGAAGAAATAAGAATGAAGGGTCATACTTATAAATTACGGATTTTTTTTTATATAATACTACTTATATAACAATTTATCACGCCTACATCGAAAATCGGGACAAAATAGTTAATACGAGGAGATTACACACACTTCTGGGCCCAAATGTATTAACATATTGATCATCACCATGAATTCGTAGCAAAAAGCACAACTTCTACCCCCCAACCCCAACTTGCTCCATCGACTCTGTTGCTATTTGGTCATGCTTCAAATTCCAGAGTAGTTAATGGCAGTAGAATGCAATAATTCCCTCCTTTTCATTCGTGGCAAAACAATTTGAGCAAACCAAGTCGTAAACAGATTCAAGAACAGACCAAGCAGCCATTTTTTTGGTACTCTGTTTTCCAAGTTGAAAATACTAGTGCAAATTTGATCAATTCAGTGATCTGAAACTTTTTTAGCTAGGGGATTGCACCTGGAAAAATGGGTTCTGCAAATAAGAGGACGGTGGGTTTTATTGGGTTGAATGAAGTCAGTTTGGAACTGGCTGCTTCGCTTCTGAAATCAGGCTATGATGTTCATGCATTTGAGGTTTGCCCTTTTACTTCTTTTAGTATTTTGAAAAGTCTGCTACTGTATTACTGAATTTGGTGGGGTGGAGATGTTCATTTGGTTATTGACTTGCTGGTGGATTGTTTGTTTGAACCTTGGTAATGTTCCTGCATTGTTTTCTTTTGTTTTGAGAATCGGCAGAATGAGAAGTATTGCATTTTGAGGTAATTCGATGGCGGCCGAATTATATAACTACCCACCCAACGCTGCAATGGCAACTATCCTGAAATGCACAAGTTCTCAAAAGTGCTATAGATTACAATGCTGCATCTTGTTCCTGTTCTTGATCCATGAAACTTATGGCTTGATTTGTTTAGCTTCACCTTAAATTTTATTTAACATGGAGGGAACTTCATTCTCTTGACTCTGGAAGAGTGGAAAGGATTGTATGTAGCTTCATCTTTATTTGTATGTAACACCAATCGCTTAGATCAGCGGGCACGGCTCCAATCAGGGTTAGTCAGCTTTGTGGGCCCTGGACACTGGGTTCGCTATGCCAAAATGGAAGTTGTATGCGATTTTGTTCAAAAGAAATGATGGAGAGCAGAGTACTGCTAAAAGCTTAGTAGGGGATAAGTTATCTCAGTACTTTCTAGTTGAAATTCTTACTTAATAAGGGATTAATTTTACAATTGATGCAATTTTTTGGCAAACAAAGCAAGATGTTGCTCATTCAAAATGGTAAGCTTTGGAGATTGTAAACATGCTGGATCCATCTTAGTTATGGAAGGACGACAGATGGATTTCATAATACGAGGGAGGATGAACAGCTATCGGTAATAGCTTTTATGAGCATGAATCATCAATGGCAGATCATGGGCGAAAATTGTATGCTGAAAACCTCCAAACTTTGAAAAAGATGTTTAAAATTGTATAGAAAAAGATGTTTCTAAACCTGTAACAAAATATAGAGAGCCTTTTATCTACTTACAGGAGTATTGTGAATGGTGCTTCATAGTTAGCTTAATTAGATGTATACGACAGATACTTTGTTTTCATCCCTCTTGGTTTACTGATTTGAACTGTGTCCCTTTCACATTTTCCAATTCTAATTTCTGACACAAATTACTACACTGCCAGACATTGAGTCCATTGGTGGATGAGTTTTCTAAGCTCGGGGGTACAAGAAGTGGAAATGCTTCGGAGATGGGCAGAGGTGAGATTCGTTATTGGTCTCATTATTCTCAGTGTCTAAACCTGTGCTCTATTATGATTTACAACTAGCGAACTGACCTATGAAATAGATGGACAGTCTTCTTTGTGTTCTATGTTCTATTTTAGTATGTGTTATCCTGAGACTTCTGTTATCCCATGCAGGTCTTGCAGCTTTGGTGATTTTAATATCTCAGGGAGATCACATAAATGACATAATTTTAGAGCATGAGAACATGTTAAAAGGTTACTTTAACTTATTTGTTTGCATTAGAAAGCCATAGGTACTGCACTATTGAGTTTTTCTTATTCACTCGTCCTCAATTATTGGTATTACAGGCTTGGGAAAAGATACGACTATTATTTTCCAAGCAGCTGAACCACTTGTGGACTTGCAGATGTCTGAGAAAATTCTTGCAGGCAATTATCTCTCTAATCATTCATATGTATTGGTATTTCTTATATTCAGTCACATCCAAATGTCACAAAATTGGTCCTTTATAAAAATTAAATTATTATGTCTCAAAGAAAAGAGAAATGATTCACTGCTCATACTTGATTGATGACATTGCAGAACCATATTACAAATTCCTGTTTTCATTCTCCTTGCTTTTGTTGTGGTTCTCTATTTTCATACCCTTATCCTGATTTTTTCAAAATTTTCTTGATGTTTCAAAAATTGTCTCTTATCCTGAACTGATGTTTGTGTTTGCAAATGTAAAGTTAGAAGAATTGAAGCAGGTTATATTGTGACCATTAACCTTTTATCTGGATGATATGACCTTGGAATAGGAAAAACAAGATTAACCAACTGTGGAAATGCATTTCTTTTCGAATCCTTGTACGTGTATATGTTGGGTGGATTCAGTAAATGGTAACTTTTTCACGGTTGTATTGTTCAAAGAAGGGTACTTCATTATTGAATTCAGCCATCTTCAATACCTATTGTATTTTAAGATATCTCCTTGATCTAACTCCTCTGATGCCCTTCAGATTTTCCTGTTTGTTCTATATTTTTTTAAAAAAATTGATGCTCCTGTAGCAGTGTCTTACTCAAAACATTATAGATGCTAGAACTTCTTTTCCTCGATAACAAGATATGTAGAGCCTATTTATAAATCTTCATGTGCAAATTTTACAGAAAACATCGCAAAATATAAGAGAAAGAAAAAAGATAATTGGGACCAATCCTCAAAAGGCGAACTTAAGAAGTGGCATACATGGTCGTGAATGTCTGCCTGTTTAATTTATTACTAGTACTATGCTAATTCTCATGTTTATTGAACTGTATATTGTTGCAGATGACTATCACATTTTCTCCATTGTTGACATCTTTGTCTCTAGAGCCGTGTCTGACAATTTGAATGGGAAATTAGTGGTAAAGGATAGGAACTAGCTATTGCTCTCTGACCCTTTTTTCTCCTATTTTCATAGAGGCGAATGCTAATTATTCTCTTTTGCTAAATGTTCAGATCGTTTCCTCAGGAAGGTCAGAGAACATACACAGGGCAGAACCAATTCTTGCCGGTGCTGTAAAATTTCTCTTTATTTAAATGAATTCTCTCGAGAAAAATTGTTTCGATTCACTTCTTATGGAATAGTTAAGTAATTGGAGTCTGACTGGCTATACTATGAACAGCTATGTGTGAAAAGCTCTACATTTTTGAGGGTGAGCTGGGAGTTGGAAGGTGTGTTTTTCTGGTTTTTAGCTGCACTAGGTCTTGTCCATAACTTTTTAAAATTAAGTTTAGTACGCATTTGAGTCTATGAGGTAATAGGTTATGCTAAACTAGTTATTGCGTTCTTGGGTTCTACTGTTCCATATAAACTCACGTTTTCCTTGCTCTTTCTTGCAGTAAAACTAAATTGGTGATCGAACTTCTCGAGGGAATTCATTTGATTGCTTCCATTGAAGCCATTTCTCTTGGAACTCAAGCTGGGATTCATCCATGGATAATTTATGATATAATTTCAAATGCAGCTGGAAATTCATGGTGAGGCATTCATAGCAAAAAAGATAACTGGTTTCATTTGTTGCTTCTTCTCATTTGTTATGTTTTACTACTGGGAGTTGTCATGAGCTATGAAACTGTATTCATTATTTACTATCTATTTATGTGTTTGTGATTTTGTCTTATAACGAGCCTAAATCTGGTTCTGGGAAGGATGAAATGCATTTGGTTAACTAGATAACACCAAAGTTGGTTCTTGCCTGGAAAGTGAACAGTATTTACTGGATATAGCATCTCTTACCAAACGAAAATGCAAATCAAGCACCTCAACTTTTACATTTACTCAGACATCTGGTGGTTTTTATTATTTTTAACTTGTTATTAGGTAGGCTTATTCTTGTGATAGTCAATTGGTTGATTGCCTCATTGTGTAGTCATGGATACTATTTTGTTGATCTGTTAGTTTTTTTTGTCTTGCATTTCTGCTTATTTTCCAAAGATTAAATGATCACCTCCCATGTCGAGTCGCAAACTTGCAGCTTTCTTAGTGCTTGTTCCATCCTTAATTTCTCTCTAAATATGCAGGGTATTCAAGAATTATCTTCCGCAGTTGTTGAGGGGAAATCAAACTAAACATAATTTTCTCAATGCCCTGATTCAAAACATGGTAATGCTTCCCTAAGTTTGTCATGTTATGGTCTCAACTGGAAATGAATGCTCCATTGGGGCCAATAAGATTTTTCAAGGATATTTGTCCCATAGAGATCTGGCTACCGTGCTTCTGCCCTAACATGGATGTTTCCTTGCAGTATCGACTATTTCTGATTTCTTAGTGGTCTGCCATGCTGATCATTGTTTATATTTGTATAGGGGACGGTGTTAGACAAGTCAAAATCGCTTGTATTCCCTGTTCCACTTTTAACCGTGGCTTATCAGCAACTGATAGCAGGTCACTATATAAAGAATTCATTATAAAGAATGGATTATTTGAGGCAAGCTGAATACCTGATGCTAACTCTTCATTGCAGGATTTTCACACGGAAGGAAAGATGATGATGCCACATTATTAAAGGTTGTTAGTGGATGCTACCTGATTGCTTGTTGCTTTCATTAGAATTTTGCTGCTTTGTTGCGGTTCTAATTTATTCTATACTGTTAGGTGTGGGAAGAGGTCTTTGGGGTTGCTCTCGGAGATGCTGTTAATGCAAAAAGTTATAATCCTGAAGAAATTGCGCATCAAATTTCTGCCAAGTCAGAAAATGTTAAACGTGTCGCTTTCATTGGTCTTGGAGCTATGGGATTTGGCATGGCAACTCACCTGCTAAAGTCAAATTTCTCTGTTGCTGGATTTGATGTAATGTCACAAACTGATTGTACCTTGGCATTTGATTAGGTTACCATGCCTAAAACCCAGAAGTACACTAATAATTGACAAAGAGAAAGGCATCATATCCCTCATCTTTTCCGGTTTGTATCTGTCATGCATGATTACAGATCCCAACACCGAGAAAGTAAGCTCACTAATGGTGCTTAATTAAGGTTGAAATCTTTTACAAATGATGGCGAGTAATCTAAGGGAACAAATAATATTGGGATAGGTTCATCTTGTTCATGGAAAGATAGAACTTGAAGAACAAATTTGAAAAGAAGCATCACTGACATGGCTATAGTGTTTAAATAACTTGTTTTCCCTTTAAAATCACAGAATAAACTGAAGTCGATCATTTTATTCTGCTGGTGTAGGCAAAATGTGGTTCAAAATGATATGTAATTTACTGCCTTCTGAATTCATGTTGACTCATATGGGATCTTTGCTACTAAGTACTTTTACTGTATTGTATATTTTGACACTAGACTATAGCTTGTCCAATTGGTGACGTTTCCTTTGTTTGGCTGTAGGTCTATAAACCAACACTATCTCGATTTGCCGATGCGGGTGGTTTGATTGGAAGCTCTCCTGCAGAAGTATCCCAAGGTAACTGAAACTCTCAACAGTTTTTTCCTATCTTAAACTTGCCTTCCACTTCATAAGGGAAATTACCTTGTGAGAAAGGTTTCCAAGTTTTACTAGTATTAAAATCTATATAATGCCTTTTTGCATTAGAATTTGATTGTGGTGATGGCTTAAGTTGTTGAATCTGCCAGTTAGACAGTGTCACTACATTTTTATTGTGATGGTGCTTACGTTGTTGAATCTGGTATTTTTAATAAAATAGCCTCAAACTCATGTAGAGTTGTTATCTTTTAATTATCTGCAAAATTTCGAATATGTTTGGGACGATGGAGTTTTGTCCTCATCTGAGTTGGACCAATAATGTCCCATTGGACAAGTCAGACCAGGATGTACACTTTCAGTAGAAAATATTAGTTCAATTGTGCTGATTACATCCTTCTAAGATGCTTTTGCCATTTATGATATGTAGAGGTGGATGTTGTTGTGATAATGGTTACAAATGAAGTTCAAGCTGAATATGTTCTCTATGGTGGCGGTGGAGCTGTGTCAGGTATCAATATCTTAGCTTCTCAACTAAATTTTTCGAACTCAAATGACATTGTTCTGTTGTGTTACTGTAGCTATCCCATCCGGAGCCTCAATTATTCTATGTTCCACTGTTTCTCCTGCATTTGTCAGTCAGCTGGAGCAACGTCTGCAGAGTAAGTTATTCTTTTCTTCTGGATCGAACTATTCTAATTAATTAGAAGAGTGCATAGAAACATAAATTTCCATATTTAGTTGGCATCCTCCATTTCTGTTAGTGTTCTAATGTATTTTTGAAGCTTTTGTATTGCATGCTGATTGGTGTCTAAATACTTTATTTTATTGTGAGTATTGTGGGCGTGACTAATATATGGTCTAGGCATCTTTGTCTGCGGGATGCTATGAAAAGTAAGCAACACAACATTTCTAGCAGATTATGCTAAAACCAGTTTTAACCTGCTATGGTATTATGTTCCAACTGCAGTTGTGGGTTCCCATAAAATTCTTATTCCTTTGGAAATTTTGCTCTGGTAATCTTTGTGTTACTTTGATAGCATCTTATATCCGTGATGGAATTTTAAGCAATTTTATATTCCATAACTATCCCTTTTGTTTTTAGATGAAGGAAAGAATCTAAAATTGATTGATGCTCCTGTATCTGGTGGGGTCAAGCGTGCCGCCGATGGAACACTAACAGTGAGAATATATATCTTCTTGATTCTTAACTGTAGATAAATTATTGTATTTTCATGATTAATCTAGTGGAAAGCTCTTTTTGAGGATTGACTTCTGAATTCATTCTAGATTATGGCATCAGGCACGCAGGAAGCTCTTAACCATGCAGGTTCAGTACTTTCAGGTAAAACGAAGCAAGAATTGTACAGGTTCTGGAGGAATATTCTTATTGTAGTTTTGAAATTCCTTGCAAATGAGAAATGACAAGTTTATGTGATGCTTTGAATGTTGAATGTACAGCCATGAGTGAGAAGCTATATGTTATCAATGGTGGTTGTGGCGCTGGAAGGTACTTTTTGGAAGTCCTCTTTTGATCCATTCTAATTTGTTTTGGTGTTACTATATTGGTTAGACATTTTAGGTTCATCTTGTCTGTGAACTTGTCATCATACAAGCATCAGTAACTCCATGAGTAGATGTTATTGGTCATTCCCTGATGTTTAGTCACTTTGGTTGTATATGTTACCATTGTTAGTGTTGTGAAGATGGTAAACCAACTGCTTGCTGGAGTTCATATTGCAGCAGCAGCTGAGGCAATGGCATATGGGGCTCGATTGGGTCTGGACACCAGATTGTTGTTTGAAGTCATTACAGATAGTAAAGGGACATCTTGGTAGGTGTCCTACAACCTCTGAGAAAGCATTTCTTGTTAACTTTTATGTATAGACTTATGGTTTTTTTCGTGGCACTAAAACATGGTGAGTTTTGACTTAGTGATGAAGGTGATTAATTAAAACCCCTATACTTTTACGTGCCAATGAATTTGCCTTTGTTGTTGTCAAAATTTTTACCCCCTAAAAAAGCCTTTGTTTATAAGTTTAAGCCATCACATAATGACTGATCAATGGGCCTATTCCTTTCGAATGATCATAGCATGCGCATACTTCAGATTGTGGGTGTCAGGAGTTAAACATTGAAAATACCTCTACTTTGAAATGACCAATTAAAAGAAAATTATAATCTTTAATTTAATACGTCTACTTTGTTGTCCTTCTATTTACTGGTAGATTGCCTCTGAATCAATATGAGAAAAAATGTTAAGAATACTAAAAAACAATATTACAAAGGCGACTCTAATTTCGGGAAGAAGATAATCGTACTTTTTTGTGGGATTGAGGTGATATTTTGTACTCTAAATTTGGGACGAAGGACAGAAGTATTATTTTGCACTATAATCACGGAAGAAGACTACCCAGATTTATAAATTACTTGAGGAAAATTTTGTACATTGTTATGATATTATTTTTCATTTTTGTGGGCCATTGAAGATGGCGTTCTTATGAGAAGTGCTAAATTGTGTTCTGATGGCACAGGATGTTTGAAAATCGTACCCCACACATGTTGGAAAATGATTATACACCATTGTCTGCACTAAATATATTTGTGAAGGATCTGGTAAGAGTGATATCCTCTGTGTGAAACAGCTTTTATATTGCTTCTGTTCCCTTCCATCAAACGAGACTAATCTTTTTTATCTGTTAAAAGGGCATTGTTTCTCGTGAGTCCTCGTCCAGGCGGGTTCCACTTCATGTTGCTAATGTTGCTCATCAGTTATTCTTGGCAGGTAGGCTGTGGGGTTGAGAAACTTTGAAAAACTCTTCTTACTTTGGGTCCCTACTTCTTTAACACACAAAAGAAATAAAAGGAAAACTATTTTGTTTCTGCCAGATTGTTAACTTTTTCTATCACTAAGGAAGATATTTCATTTTGTAAATATTTTGCATCTCTTAATCGTTCATTGTTCTGGGCTGCTGTGAAATCTTCCAAGGGTGCACCTTATTCTGTTTGGTTTTCTTCAGAGCTCTCAATTGAAGAGTTGCACCGTTTTTTGATTAGGTTCTGCTGCTGGATGGGGTCGTCTTGATGATGCTTCTGTAGTAAAGGTCTGAAATTTCTGGTGCTTTCTTCCTTCCTTTTTTTCTTTTGTTTTTTTTGAATGTCTGAGTTTGTTTTGGATTTCTTGAAAAAGATTAACGTGACATTGAAATGAGCTCATATGATCAGATAATTAGCTAATTGAAAAAAAGAAAAGAAAAGAAAGACAATCAGTGGGTGAAATTGTGTTGTAACATTTGAAATGAAGAGTACAGATAACATTTAGGGTGATGATGTAGGTTTATGAGACACTTACTGGAGTTAAGGTGGAAGCCAATCTTCCAGTTATGAGTAAAGAATCCGTCCTGCAATCTCTTCCATCTGAATGGCCTGTGGATCCCATTGATGACATACGCAAACTAATCGAGAAGACCCCAAAGACTTTAATTGTTCTGGATGATGATCCAACTGGGACTCAAACTGTTCATGATATTGAGGTTTTGACTGAATGGTAAGTCTCTTGTGTTTCAGTAGCATACCCTTGTAGGCTTATGGTCTTTCAACAAGACTCCTCTATTATTGATTAATAAGTTTAGAATTATTATGTTTTTGTTACCTAATAATCTCATTCAAGTAGAAACTAGGAAAACAATTCCGACTGTGGTGTTTAACCTTTGATTCTTCATCATTTTCTCTACTCTGAACTCATATAAGGTGATTTAACCTGGAATTTATTGAAATACTGAAGCTGTTTCAACCAATTTATTCAGAAGAAAAGAGGAGATTCTTCAGGTCTTTGCTATGTGACTGTTGTTGACTTTTGTTTGCTAATATTCGTCATAGGAATGTTGAAGCACTCATTCAGGAGTTCAGAAAAAGGCCCAAATGCTTTTTCATTTTGACCAATTCCCGCGCACTGAGTTCTGAGAAGGTACCAAAACCTCCCTTAAGATCATGGCAATTAACAAATCTCCTTCAGGAAATGTGAAGCCTCTTTTCTTTAAATACTCAAATATAAACCCGAGTGTACTGAGATATGTTTGGTGCAGGCTAGTAAATTGATAGAAGAAATATGTAAAAATGTATCTCTGGCATCCAAGTCGGTTGATAACACGGACTTTACAATCGTCCTGAGGGGTGATTCAACACTTCGGGGTCATTTTCCACAGGCAAGGACAAAGATCTTTGTGCCATTGGTTGACTATGAAATTTTTGTTTACAATAAGTATAAAATGGTGGATTTCTGCTGCTTTATGTCCAGGAACCAGATGCAGCTGTTTCGGTACTGGGAGAAATGGATGCATGGATAATATGCCCATTTTTCCTAGAAGGAGGGCGTTACACCATCAATGACATACATTATGTTGCAGATGCTGATAGGTAAGATTCCCCTTCTCAACTGGTACTACTGGTTTCAATCACCAAATAATAAATCCATGAGATGGTTTGATACCCATAGGCTTGTTCCTGCTGGAGAAACCGAATTTGCTAAAGATGCTGCTTTCGGTTATAAATCTTCTAACCTACGAGAGGTGCTGCAACTTGTCTTCAAATTTGAATAAATTCAGTTCATCATAACAATCAAATGAAAATTTTTTGGTTGCCCATTTATAAACGTTGTTGTCAAAATGTTAGTGGGTAGAGGAGAAAACGGGCGGGCGTGTATCTGCTGGTAGTGTGGCTTCTATTTCCATCCAGCTAATAAGAAAAGGTGGACCGGATGCTGTTTGTGAACATCTATGCAATTTGAAGAAGGTGAGTAATTTTTTTTTCTTGGAGGACTGGGTAAATAGTGCTCTTAAGCTGGTATAGGCTTCAATTTATGGAACTCTGCATCCGTGAATTGAATTTAAGATTCGAAACAAGATTGTCAATTACTCTCATAGGAAAGAAGGATCTACTTGTAGTTTTCAATAATGTTGATGTAAAGGCTATTATTTCATCTTGTGACATGCTCCCTACTAATTTATATATGGAACAGGGGTCAACTTGTATAGTTAATGCAGCTAGTGACAGAGATATGGCTGTCTTTGCAGCTGGAATGATTCAGGTCCTATATCTGTTACATTTTTCCTTCATTCTTATTGTCTCAGACACATTTATAGGAAATTAGCTGGCTTTATTGACGTAGATCTCGCTTGTAGGCCGAATTGAGGGGAAAGCAGTTTTTGTGTCGCACTGCTGCGAGCTTTGTTTCTGCAAGGGTTGGAATAATCCGAAAAGCTCCTATTTTACCCAGTGATCTTGGGATTAATCGAGAAAGGAATGGCGGGCTTATTGTAGTGGGTTCTTATGTTCCAAAGACAACAAAGCAGGTCAACTTCATCTCAGAATATCTATTCTTGAAATCCATCGCGATTTTCGATTTAATGGAGAAATTATTTCAATCTTCAGGTCGAAGAGCTCAAATTACAATGTGGCCATTTCTTAAGGAATATTGAGGTAACACACACATTGAGTATTGATAGCGAAAATAGATCGACAATGAAGTGGGCTTGATTTACTTTATCCCCAATGCATCTTCTATCTTTTATCAGATTAATCTTAAGTTTGTTTTGCTGTAATGGTAGATATCTGTTGATAAAGTAGCCATGAAGTCAATAGAAGAGAGGGAGGATGAAATTATTCATGCGGTCGAGTTGGCTAATGTTTACCTTAGTAGTTGCAAAGACACCCTCATAATGACTAGCCGGGAACTTATAGTTGGAGAAAGTGAGTGCTCTCCTATTTTGCTAATACCTTTACACCTCTGCCATCCATCACAGCTTTGGAACTTTGCCTCCCTCTTGAGTCGCTGCAAATAACTTTACTTCCTACCCAAATAAAGAAGTTTCTGATCTCACTTTAAATGCATGCAGCCCCTAGTGAAAGTTTGGAGATAAACTCCAAGGTGAGCTCTGCCCTGGTGGAAATAGTTCAGCTGATAACAACACGACCTCGTTACATTCTTGCAAAGGTAGTTTCTGGTTCTTGTTATTCTGACAGAGACAAAGTAGCACTTTATTTTTATTTTTAGTTTTGTAGGATATCATTTAATTTATTGGTTTTTCAGAATGCATTCTTTGGCAAACTCTGATATAACAAAAGACTTCACAATTTTAAATATCCCCTAGTTTTGCTTATAAAATTTGTAAAGAATTCTCACCGTTTTCGCAAAACCTATTGACCTTCCCCTCTCCCTGTGCTCTACAAGACTGCATCCCTTCCTGCAAACAAAAGCTATCACATTTACAAAGATAATGATTTTAATGGGAGGATAAATATTGTAGGCAGCTACATACTTTTTGTGCTGAAGCATTATGCTCTATGATTCTCATATTTTTGAATTTGCTTAAAGAAAAAGGTAATGTGTTGCCTTAGTTAATTCTGAATGGAAATGGCCTTCACTTATCACTTGGAACCCTCGATGACGATAAAAAAAACCCTTAGCTGATGTTGCTTAGAGGGTTTTTCTAATTCGTAAATTGCCAGTAATGAAAGAGCTAATTTGCTGCCTTCATAGGGAGGAATAACCTCATCAGACCTTGCTACAAAGGCTCTGGGTGCGAAATGTGCCAAAATACTCGGACAAGCTTTGCCTGGCGTTCCATTGTGGCAACTAGGCCCCGAAAGCAAACACCCTGAAGTTCCATACGTTGTTTTTCCAGGTAAATTCAACATTATTTCTTGATCCTATCAGTTCGTTTCTGAGGATTCTTTCCGGATCTATAAAATGAACTCAATGGTCTCTCAGGGAATGTTGGTGATGCAAAAGCTTTAGCAGAAGTAGTAAAACGGTGGGCTCGTCCTGAAAGAGTTGCATCAACTAAGGATCTCCTCCTTGTAAGAACTCTCATTCAAAAAATTTGCCAGTGTGTCCTATCTCTCTAATTAATGATCTCTACCATCCATAGAATGCAGAAAGAGGTGGATATGCTGTTGGCTCTTTCAATGTCTATAACTTGGAAGGAGTTGAGGCAGTTGTTGCTGCAGCAGAGGAAGTAGGAAGCCCTGCTATTCTACAGGTTTGGAGTAATCATTGGCTATGCAATGAGTTAAATTATGGCAGAATATCTTGATCTTTTACAGCTACTTCAGAATGGCTTTTTCAATGCACTATCAAAATGATCTAAAATTCTATATGAAACTATTAGTTTCTCTTGAAATGTTCGATTGTAGCCTTAATGATGGCACCATTCTTATCCTAGAATACTACAGTTTACATCATTTTACATGCTTTGCAAAGACACCCTCATAATGACTAGAATTCAATATTTCGATTCCCATGACTAGTAGCAACAGGAGATGAAACAATACCTGAACTTTGCAAATTAAATTTTGAAGCACATGATGATACTAAAAAGTGCTTCTCTGTAACTGAATCCATCAATGCCATTGCTTGATCATTTATGAACTGTTAACTATACCCATTTCTACAGATCCATCCTAGTGCCTTAAAGGAAGGGGGAACTCCCCTGGTAGCTTGTTGCATTGTGGCAGCAAAACGGGCTAGTGTAAGTAGCCTATCTTTTGAAACCAGGTTTCGATCACTATTATAGCAGGCTGATGAGTTGTTAAAACAATGATTTACTTATTTGACTTCACAAACTTCTGAATAGGTACCCATTACTGTTCACTTTGATCATGGAAACTCTAAACGAGAGCTGTTGGAAGTTCTTGAGTTGGTGAGCTAACTGTTGGTTCATTTAGAGCTTTGAGTTCAATGGGTTATTTCCCCAGTAAAATTCTGCTTGTAATCTGGTAAACTAACTTCGAATTTGAAACTTACTTACCTTGGCAGGGATTTGATTCCGTCATGGCAGATGGTTCGCATCTTTCCTTCAAGGACAATATCTCATACACAAAATTCATTGCAGAATTGGCACATTCAAAAAATTTGTTGGTGGAAGCTGAATTGGGAAGATTGTCAGGAACCGAAGATGATTTAACTGTAGAAGATTACGAGGCTCTGCTCACTGATGTTACTCAGGTTCTTACTCTATAATACCATGGAAATGTTGTAGCTGGCTAGTTATTGTATCTTGTGATTATCAAACTGATTCAGTTCTCTACATTCCAGGCGAACGAATTCATTGACACGACTGGTATAGATGCTTTGGCAGTCTGCATTGGAAATGTTCATGGAAAATATCCCCCAAGTGGTCCAAAGCTTAGACTTGATTTGCTTAAGGTCAAACACATATTACAGCTATTCATTTATATCTTCATATTCATCTTGACGTCGATAAGAAGTTCAACTAGAACCATCTTCATCCATGTCTTTTTATTTACCGAATTTATGATTGAGTTGCATGTCTACTCCATGCTTCAATTTCTGCCACTGGTTTTTGTCCAGGATCTTTATGAACTGACTTCAAAAAAAGGAGTTTGTCTCGTGCTTCATGGCGCTTCCGGATTACAAAAGGAACTCATTGAGGTAATGTCACATTTTCTTTTGTATTGAACTTGACACTGGAATTTATTTACTTCATCTTCAAGTGGAACCGTAGACAATGCCGGCTAATATACCTTCTTGATGCATAATTCTTCCCAGGAATGTATAAAGTTGGGAGTCAGAAAGTTCAATGTCAATACCGAGGTGCGAAAGGCCTACATGGATTCACTAACTAGCTCCAAGAAAGATCTCATCCAAGTCATGATCTCTGCAAAGGAAGCCATGAAAGCGGTTGTCGCAGAGAAGATGCATCTCTTTGGCTCAGCTGGAAAAGCTTGGTGATTGACAGGTCTCACATGAACATCGAGGGCAGTCTCAGTAACTCCAGATGCTGAGGAATAATGAAGCCACCCCTCCAATGATTCGGGCCATTGCTGCATTTTTCTCTTTCATTATGTAGTTTACTGTACTTTAGACTTCTGAAACAAGAACTTGGAGTGGCAGATTGCCATGAAGACAGCATTAGCAACATTGTTCTTATCAATTTGATTCCTTCGTTTTTTGTTCTTTCACCCTGTGATTTGTCCACAGGCGTTATTGTGAATAAATAATTCAATCCAGAATCAGATTCAGAATCAGCTGGATTACCTTGACATTATCAAATCTATGCTACTTGCTGTCTTTTTCCTTTCTTCTCCTATGTCAGAAGCAAGCTAATTTTGCTGAATTGCTACTAAAAACTATACAAAATATGTTTTGAAAGTTTACTAAAGAAATTGTATTGACTCTTTTGTATGAATTAGCTTGTTTATTCCACTATTCACTTAATCAAAATATGTTTTTAAATATCGCACTTAAATATGTCATAATTAATCCTTCATATTTTATATTGATGCAGGAAAAATCTTAATGTATATTGTAAAGTTACATATTAAATTTGAAATATATCTTAGGCGATAGAAAGAGAGAATTTTTTTTGGAGGAAAATAAAATGATAATGAGATGGAAGTAATAAAGTAAAGCCCAAAATAAAATATTGAAATCTTCAAGAATGCTTCCGAGTTCCAAACAATGCCTGGCTTCCTACGCATTTTCTTTCAAGCAAACCTCTGCACTTTGCTGTTCAAACAGGAGCGGGTGTCTATGAATTTTTGGAGTATATTTCTCACGTTTATTTCTTTGTTCCATGTCTATGGCGCCATCACAGAACCCTGTTCCCGGGGGGGCAGGGACTCCTCGTAGTAGATCAAGAAGGCTAATCAGCAACTCATAAAGTTCAGTATTTCATCCTCTCAATTTTCCCTGTTTTTGATTCAGTACGATATTCGGGTTTTTGTTCCTTTTTTTTTTTTTTTTTTTTAAGTTTATGTGGGTTAGCTTCAATAACTAAATTAAGAATGCGAAGGTTCTCTTCAAAGAATTGCTTAGCTCTCTGCAGAAAATGCCCTTTACCGTATATTTCATTTCATGAATCATCGAACTCTTATTGTTATTCCACATTTTCCTATCTGGGTTCGCCTCAGAGCTCCCTAAAAACCCAGTCTTTGAATGGAATTACAAAGATTTCCGGTGAAACAAGAAGAGGGCATGACTTAATCCGCCTCAACACGGCACCAGAAACATTAGGGGACAGTAGAAGGCATGATGAATTTTCCGCTGATGTTGAAAAGGTATACAGAATTTTAAGGAAGTTCCATTCTAGAGTTCCAAAATTGGAACTTGCTTTAAAAGAATCAGGTGTTGAAGTGAGGCCTGGCTTGACCGAAAGAGTGTTGAATCGGTGTGGTGATGCTGGGAATTTAGGATATAGATTCTTTGTGTGGGCGTCGAGACAACCGGGGTATAGGCATAGTTATGATGTGTATAAGGCAATGATCAAGAGTTTAGGTAAAATGAGACAATTTGGGACTGTTTGGGCTCTTATTGAGGAGATGAGAAACGAGAATCCTCAGTTGTTAACGCCCGAGGTGTTTGTTGTTCTGATGAGGAGATTTGCCTCAGTGAAAATGGTGAAGAAAGCCATTGAAGTGTTGGATGAGATGCCAAAATATGGGTGTGAACCTGATGAGTACGTTTTTGGTTGTTTGTTGGATGCCTTGTGTAAGAATGGTAGTGTCAAGGAAGCTGCATTGCTTTTTGAGGATATGAAGATGAGGTTTACGCCAACGATAAAGCATTTTACTTCACTTTTGTATGGTTGGTGCAAGGAAGGAAAACTAATGGAGGCAAAATTTGTATTGGTGAAAATGAAGGAAGCAGGGATAGAGCCTGACATTGTGGTTTACAACAATTTGCTTAATGGGTATGCTGTGGCTGGGAAAATGGCAGATGCATTTGATCTTTTGGAGGAGATGAAGAGGAAGGGTTGTGAACCTAATGCAACATCATATACCATTGTGATTCAGGCCCTTTGTGCTCAGGAAAAAATGGACGAAGCATTGCGAGTGTTCAGGGATATGGAGAGGATAGGTTGTGAGGCTGATGTTGTGACATACGCTACCTTGATTAGTGGATTTTGTAAATGGGGTAAAATAGATAAGGGTTATGATCTTTTGGATAATATGATACAGAAAGGGCATATTCCCACTCAGACTACTTATTTGCCTATAATGCTGGCCCATGAGAAGAAAGAAGAGTTGGAGGAGTGTGTGGAACTTGTGGAAGAGATGCAAAAGTTTGGTTTGGTTCCTGATATCAGCATCTACAATACACTAATCAGATTGGCATGCAAGTTGGGAGAGATTAAAGAATGTGTTAAATTCTGGAATCAGATAGAAGTGAATGGTATATTCCCTGGTGTTGATTCTTTTGTCATCATAATAAATGGTTTTGTGGAGTTAGGATTATTAGAGGAAGCTTGTGGTTATTTCAAGGATATGATCTCGAGAGGTCTGCTGTCTGCTCCTCAATATGGTACTATGAAGGATCTTTTAAATTCTGTACTCAGAGCAGATAAGCTTGAATTAGGTAAAGATGTGTGGAGTTGCATTATGACCAAAGGATGTGAGCTCAATGTGTACGCATGGACAATTTGGATTCATGCCCTCTTCTCAAAAGGGCACATAAAGGAAGCATGCTCTTACTGTTTGGATATGTTGGATGCTGGTGTGATGCCTCAGCCCGATACCTTCGCCAAGCTAATGCGTGGTCTAAAGAAACTTTATAACAGACATCTTGCTGCAGAAATCACTGAGAAGGTCAGACAAATGGCAGCTGACAGGCAGATAACCTTCAAGATGTATAAGCGGCGCGGTGAAAGAGACTTGAAAGAGAAGGCTAAGGCAAAACTGGATGGAAGGAAAAGGAGAGCTCGGCGACGACGGTGGGGCAAGAGCCGTAAAGAAGCTGGAATTTAGTGACTTTCTCATTCTACATGATGAAACTCAACCTGAGCACTATATCAGAACTCTGTAAGTTCAAAATTTTGTAGGAAACCTGTAATTGTTTTCCTTTAAATAAATACATCTCAAGAAGCCACACAATTGATCATCAATCGTTGCATTGACAGGTATAATTAACTTGGAAAATCTAAATGAGCAGTGGCATATGTTCAATTCTAAGAGTAATTTCCTTGTGACTTCTTGGATGTACAAACTTAACACATTATCTGGTGATTATTTTGAGAAAAAAAGTATAATCTTGTAAATTAAAATTACTGTTAGGTACCATAACTAGGTGGACAGTCATTGTATCAAATTAATTTTGACAGTATTACCATGTACAATTCATCAGGTTCAGATCTTATATTTGAGTCTTTATGAGTATTCCATCTTTATATTCATAGGGATATGGCCTAGCAGGTTATTGATCTATAAGTAATTTTCAATAGAATCAAGAATACAAATTTATAGAAAGGAGAACATGCTATAATTTTAAACAACTATTACTGTTTTATTGCTCTTATACACTGTATTTCATTTACTTTGGCCTACAGAAGTAATATTTCTTTGGTTTTTCCTGGCTTTTAATTGATTAGGTATTAAAGTTTCTCTTATTTTCTTGTTGTTGAGCTTGTGAATCTTCTCCATTAGCAAGCGCTTGTTCTTGAACTCGTTTCCTTTGGCTTTCAAATACATATCATGATAAATATGCCGATCAATTTTTTTGCAATCCCGGTATCTCTGTAAAAGGTGCCGCAATGCCCTTATCCTCCTCATCCAGAGCAACTTTGTTGGTAACCTTGCTTCCCTTGTTCCCTTCCGCTTTCCATAACCCGAATGCCTACCCTTCCTTTTCGCCTCCATGACATCTCTAGCGCGTGATCTTGAATGAACTTTTGCCGGCCTTTTAACTATCAACCCATCCTTGATTAGCATTCTTATAAGCATCCCTGCAGTAAAAGGATTCTTGTTACTGCAACATGATTTGCAACAAATACATTGGTACCAAAGGGCACCCTCTCATTTCCTGGTGTAAGTGTATTGGGATGTTATCCTCTATAGATTTGCATATTCTTTGTACAGGGCCCTAAACATATGTTTGTTTTCTTAAAGACTTGAATATCAGAAAAGAGAGTATGAATTTTTTTACATACTTGAATTGGCCATGGAGATGTCATTGGTCTCAGTAGGGTCAAGCCAGACCTTTCCTTTCCCACAGTTGAGAATCTTGGCTGCTAGCCTCTTCTGCAGCCTCAGTGACACCATTGTCTTCTCCTAAGTCTTTCAACTCCACAAAATTAAATCTTTTGCTGCTTCCTGTGCTTTCAAAGTTACAGTCTTACAGAAACTGTGTTGGAGTGCTTGTTTGTATGTATGGTTTGTAAATGCACTTCTGTTACCTTATATATAGATGTCCACTCCAAGTGGGATGTGAATGATTCTTCAAAGCAATGGTTTTTTTTTTTTTTCTTGGAGGCCAAGGTTGTATACCTATCATGTCTGTTTGACTTGTATTCCTCTTATGTTTTTTTAAGATTGTTGAACAGATTCTTGCTGTTTTGTCTTGGGCTGCAAGAAATCTTGGTTGCCAAGGCTTGGAAAATGGTTTTAAAAAGTCATTTCTAAGAACTTTTGACTCTTCAAAACTGGGATCAATTCTGGCAGAATTACATGTAATCAATCTGCATTTGCAGTGTCAAGTTTTGCAGGAATTCTAATCAAGGGGAGGCCATTTCCTTGGAAGTTTTTGCCTTAGGAAGGCCCAAAGGAAACCTGAGAGAGTGTGCATGGGCTATTGGGCCTTTCCCCAGTAGCTTTCACACTTGACAACCACATTTGTAGTTAATACTCAGTTTTTTTGTTGTAAATTTTAAATATGAGACTAATTTCTACTGCTAAATGAACATATTCTTACACAAGTTTAACAATAATAACTCAAAACTCAATCCAAGAACTCAAAACATCTTTAGTTTAGTTTAAAGTAACGATTTTTTTTTTTCTTTCTTTTTGAGGGAATTGATTCAACTCTGTTATTTTCCCATTTCTCAGGGACCATTTTCTTGCAAATGACCTGTCAAACTTACAGAGAACGATGGCTCGTCCGTCGTCACCTTCGCCATTTTTGTTTAGCCATCTTCTACTTCATAGAATATAGTCCAGTTTGGCTGAACGGAATATTAGTAAATTACAAGCTGGAGTCTTTTTCAAATGATCCAATTTTAGTATTTTTTTGTCATTAACAACTAGAAATTTTTAACCTTAGCAAGGCATAAGTACATTGATTTATGTCTTTTCCATGGAAGAAGATTTTGCTACCTTTTCTTTCGAATGTTTGTTAATGTTAAAAGGGTAAATACATAAAATATGGTACGAGAAAGAAAGGCTGGAACTGGAAGATTCCAAAAAATGGTAATGGACCTGCTCGTATATATCTGGGAAGATAAGTACGACACACTAGAAAATGGTAATGATGACGTAATTGTCGCACCAGAATCCGATTCTTCTGACAACATTAAAACCTTGGAGTCCTCCCGGAATCCATCTACTACTGCTATTTTACGCCTACCCTTTTCAATTCTCGTCATTTCTTGATTCATCACTGCAATTCAACTCATCAACAATGGCGGAACCTAAGCTCTTTGAACTCAACAACGGCACCATGCAACTCAAGGTCACTAATTTCGGTTGTACCATCACTTCATTGTCCGTTCCTGATGGAGATGGTACTTCTGCCTTTTTCAATCTTGATTCTCATTCATCACTTGATGACCGTCGTTTTCTTTTTGTCTTTGGGGACATTCATTGATGTTACTTTTGATTGATTTCTGATGAATCGTGAAGGGAAATTGGCTGATGTCGTTCTGGGATTCGACACTCTTGAACCGTATTTGGTGAGCCCATTTCTTTTTTTCAACATAATTCTCTCTTGTTATTGGAATTATGGATATGATTTGTCGATTTCGAGGGATGTAGAAGGAGCACTTTTGTTGTTTGTTCAAGCTTTGGCATCTTTAAATTTGTTTTGTTGATGTTTTATGGGATCAATTCTTGGTTTATTTGGATGTATTTCAGAAAGGGGCTGCTCCTTATTTTGGCTGCATTGTTGGCCGAGTGGCCAACAGGATCAAAGATGGGAAATTTACACTGGATGGTACTCAGTATACTTTGCCCATCAACAAGCCTCCAAACAGCCTTCACGGTTAGATACTCTGAAATCTTGGCCATCTTTTCCAATTCATCCATGTAAATATAACTACATTAGAGGGATTCATGTGCTTGTGTTGTTCATCTGATGATTATTGGAGCCGTAAAATGGCACTTTGCAATATTATGAACATTTCAGTGATCTAGATGTACTATTGAGGTGCTGATGGGTAGTTTTTAGGACATTTGAATGCCTTATTTGCTTGGGCCGAGATGAATGAGATTCAGAAGTATTTAGATTTGAGCATCTTACTACATGAACCAATGCTACAAATTCGAGCAATTACCTATTTGACTCAGTTCTCTGTGCTTACATCCTTTTTCCCATCTCATTCGAATCCACAAGTAGGAAGAAAGCTAGTTTTCAGCATTTGATAATCGGTATTTCTTCTTGTTTTCAATCTTAACCGTAGTTCACAACCAACATCATGGCATCGTGCCAAATTGAAGTCTGCGATAGTTTCGCATCATTTCTCTAGCTGTTATAATCAGTTTAAAATAGAGCGGAGTACTGCCTAATGTCATACATGTGGAGATGAGCAGTTCCTAAATCCTTAATGGTGCTTGATTCTGCTTTTATGATGTATTCAGAACTCCACATATTTCCCAATCCAGCCAGTGGTGTTTGATTTTTTCCTTCTGGTATTGTTCATACCAGATATTCTTCGCATTGTGCTGGATTGGATGGAGCCATCTAGCCTATTCTTTCTCCCGGTCTTAGTGTTCTTATCTTTTGCTCGAGCAGGGTAACGAACTATGCAAATCCCAGATTTTATTGTTAAAAGATCCCTATTCCTACATCACTGATATCCTTCATGTAGGTTCGTTGTATGAGATTGCGAGTAGATATCTTCTATTCCATTTGACGCTAACATTCGCGAGGAAACAAGTTTATGCTTTATGTTTGATTTCTTTAAACTTTTCTGCCCAATGGACAAATTCATGTCGATTTTGAAGTTTTTTGCTGCATTACTATCTTATGATATCTAATTATTTACATTTCAAATGGCATTATTTTGTTTGACATGCATTTTGTATCTGAATTCTTTCAAGGTGGCCACAAGGGCTATGACAAAGTTATTTGGGAAGTTGCTGAACACAAGCAGGGTGAAAATCCATCAATTACATTTAAGTACCATAGCCGCGATGGCGAAGAAGGTGCCGATGTTTCCTGTTAAAGGTAACATGTCCTGCATTTTTTTAGTGTCAGAACTAAATAAATTCTCTGTTCCATGGGAAACAGGTTATCCTGGAGATTTATCTGTTACTGCAACTTATACACTCACCTCTGCTACAACTCTGAGACTTGATATGGAAGCTGTGCCTCAAAATAAACCAACCCTAGTCAATTTGGCTCAGCATACTTACTGGAACTTAGGAGGCCATGATTCAGGAAATGTTCTTGATCATTCTATTCAGATATGTGCAAAGCATGTTACTCCTGTAGATCAAAACACAATCCCAACGGGCGAAATCATGCCCGTAAAAGACACTCCATTCGACTTCACAACCGAGCAGAAGATTGGCAGCCGGATGCATGAGGTTGGAATAGGCTATGATCACAACTATGTGCTTGATTGTGGGGATGAGAAGCAAGGTTTGAAGCATGCAGTGAAGTTGAAGGATCCTCGCAGCTTGCGGGTTCTGAACCTATGGACAAACGCTCCGGGCATGCAGTTTTATACTGCAAACTATGTTAGTGGTATCACTGGTAAAGGAGGCGCTGCGTATGAAAAGCATTCTGGGGCTTGTTTGGAAACTCAGGGATTCCCTAATGCCATCAATCAACCAAATTTCCCATCTGTTGTTGTTCGACCTGGAGAGAAGTATCAGCACAGCATGCTGTTTGAATTTTCAGTTGAGTAAAAAGTATGGCTGGGAAATGAACTAGTAAATTGCTTAGAATAAAACTATACTTTATTCCCTGGAGAATCTTTTACCTTCTGTGCAAACTTTGGTTAAAACTCAAAAGATTGTTTCTTCAACCTTTCTTATATTTCTAATTTGTCTGTTCAGTCTGAACTCTGAAGCATTTTAGTCTTTTCTTTCTTGTGAGAACTTGCATGGCTTTAAGCCTTTAACTATTAGAACAAATTAAACAAAAGAAAGCTTCTGGTATTGAGAATTGCAAGCATGAACTGCATAAATTTCCAGTGGTTAAGCTTGTTATAAACATATGCTTCAAACAGTTAAATGGAATGACATATATATATATATATATACATATATATATATATATACTTCAAAAGGTCAACAAAAGAATAGAAAAAAGAAGGTTTTGACTTTTGCTTCTACTAATCTGAAAGGAAAACTAAATCTGCCTTCTGAATTCTGTCATACATCTACCACAACAGCTTCAATAATGTGATAAAAAGAGGTCATCTCAAGGACCATTAAGGCTTGACAATCTCTCTTCTGGGTAGAGTCTTTAAGAATATATTGCCAAACCATGGAGGAGAATCGCGGTCATATTGAGTTCTACCAATTGCCAGCATTTGTTGATGAAGGCACAAAACTGCCTGGAAAGCTTTATCAAATCAAGAGAACTAGAGTCAAGTTAGTTTTGAGAATGCTGATCATCAAACAGAAAGCTGGAACCAAGCCTATCTATGCAGTCCTCTACAACGATGAATTCGAAACATTGTCGCTATTGTATGATGGTATAGATAAGAATCAGAAGGTTACCTCCAATCAGCTCACTTTGTTCGGACGAGTTCCAGGGGAACACTTTCCAGTGCCACCTAAAAATCCAATTGAGTTCTTTAAATCCAGTAAGGAGGTATAACTAAAACTATAGGGAATGTTATGCTTACCCATGATATAGGGTGTTTTGGATCAAATTTTTTCTCTGTTTTGGTTTGCTCTGTCTGAAAGGTAACCACAATGGTAACCTTGAACTCGATTGAGAATGGACTGCACAAAAAACATTACAAGTCAAAAGCTAAGAAGGCTGCAAACCAGATTATCAAACGTTTGAAAATGCAACACAATGGCAAACCATGCAACAGAAATAACTGTAAAAGAGGGATTCAGTAAATAAAACACAGAGTTTGCCTAATAATGCACCCACCCTGCATAAATTGTTGGACAAGTCAGAAGCCGCGGAAGAATGAGATATATGGGCAAAGCCAAACCACGGCATACATCTCCATCTGCTATCTAATGCAAGATTTTTACAAGAGAATCAGTCAAATGATATGAAAACAAAAGCTGGAGCGAAAGCAGTGGAAAAACAAAAGGCTCACTTGCCTGTGTTGTCTGTATATTAGAGATTTCAGTGGCTACTTGGTCGCCAATCAAAATTGACTCTACTCGAAACAAGTGAATATCAATGGAGAGGATAGGACTTCCAGAGGTTTCAACTGTTAACTCACCAGTAAGGGAATCCAGCAGTGAAGACTGAGAACATACTCTACCACTTATGCGGAAACCACCTGCAGTAGTATATCCGCGGCATATCTGTCACCTTAAAGTAAGACTACAACTGAAAAGCAAAAAAGCCTCTCTCGAATTTGTAAAAGAGTGCTATACTATCAAACCTTTTTTTTATGAAAAGAAATAATGTTTAAGAAACAGGCAATTTCAAAGTCAAAAGGAAGCATAGAAATCAAGACAGTTCCCAAAAATAAGAATTTTAAATGATGCCAACAGCTGACCTTTTGATTAGGTCAGCATACAGCCCTTAGATAAAGACATAAGTGGTTGTTTCACTTTTTTTGGAGTAAGTAGAAATGCTTGGAGTATGTGTATCGATCCAGCCAAAGAAACACTCCAAGATGGAGATATTCAATCTACTTCAGCCATATTACATCAGAAAATCTTAGTGAACAGCTTCACAACCAGATGATTAAAGCAGTCTCTCTCTCACACATAAATGATTGGAATTTCATGCTGCTGATGTTTTCAGATAATTTAAAATAGAGAAACGAGAGAACATTGATGTAAATTAAGAACATATATAAAATTCAAAGTCAGATAATATACAAATTTCGAAGCAGTCGATGTACATACAACATAGGAAAGTTACAAGGATCTATTTTGTGTGCAGACTTAAAAAAGAGGTTGAAGAAGGGAAAGGAAAATAACCTGACTTTAGTTCAGGAAGTAAAGTGTGTCTTTGGGTGTCCTGAGTTATATAAAAAAGAACCATTTCCGGAGAAATAGGTTTCTCAGGAAGAGAGTCTGAAAAACAAGAGAAGGGAGAAATTTCAGTCTTTTTCAGTAAAAGACAGATTTATGAAGAAACCAAAAATGTTGTCGCACCTTTTTCACTTTCGATTATGAACTCCATGGTAGCAGATAGAGATTTATGGAGGTATCCTCTAGCAGCATCTACAGTTACCAGATACTATGAAGGCATTTATGGACACCAAACATGAGGAAAATAACATGATACTACAAACTAAACATTAATGCATGTCTATACCTGTACACTGATATTTCCTCCATGAAAGGTTTCATAAAATTTTTCCATATCCTCTCTTCCCTTGTCTTTCAGGATAACCGAAAATGGTATCTAAAAATCAGCGGGCAATAGCCAGGCACCTAATAATCAGTCATCCAATTGTTCTTGTGCATGAAATAACCTTTGAACAAACCAGCATTAGTAACATACCTCCGTGACACCAGCGCCAATCTTTCTGGCCGACTGAACAACAACAGTTTTATTCCTGAAAAAGTAACCGGAAAAGTAGACACATTAAGATTTGAGAAAAACAAAGAAACCAACAATACCGTAACATCAGTTCAGATATTGGTTGATAATACGAAGTGATGAGCTGCTTAGGAAAACAAGCCTGAAAGCTTCTTCTTCTAACAACTGACAGACATAATTCCCAAAGTTCATTCAAATTATTCAATGATCAGAAATTCGGAAAATGAGCAACAACTAAACATAATCACTAAAATACATGAAAAGGGATCGGAAATGCATCATAAATTTCAGTAGTAGAACCAACTTTGAGCCCAGGGGAACTTCTTACACAATGGAAATAGGCTTAACAACGCCATAAAACGACTCTATCACTCCAGCTGATCCTCCACGCACCTAAAGATAGCATTTTTTTCCCACAACAATTCAATTCCACATGAACATACACAAATATAACTATAAAAACTAATCAAAACATAAAAAGGATAGCGGAAAAAAAAGGAAGAAGAGGGAAATTAGATTAATTGCCTGCAAGTTGACCGAACCATTGACGTTGAGTCGAATTCCCTGGTGAGAGGTGGAAGATGAAAGCTTCACTATAATTTTCCCTTCCAAAGCTTCCTAGCATACCCCAGAAATATAACTCAGTTCATTAACTAAAAATTCTATCTTGAAATTCAGAACCCCAACCAAAAAAAAAAAAACTGCAAGTACAGTAAAAAGTACAGTACGTTAGTGTTGTGTTTACATTAGGCCGATAAATACGATTTGATCGGGAAAGTTTGATCTCTATCGACATGATTCCGGCACTCTTGACGCCCGGCGGTGGGGTGAAAAATCTAAACCGGGGTCGAATCAAAATGATCAATTCTAATTGGGAAAAATGAATTTTCGATTGATGACGTGGCATCCAATGACTGGTGGAATCGAACATCGTTGACGTGTCAGAACAGAAGTACTTAATTACAAATACCTCCCTACCACTCACACTTTATTCCCCAATTGCCCTCGTTACTTCTTCTTCCTCTCCATCTTCATCTTTTCGTCATCAATCATCAAGAAAGAATCGACGATTTGGAAGGAAAACCAACTGTCAACCTTAATTTATAATTGTAAGATAAGGTGAGTTGATCGTACGATGAAGAAAAATCGGTTATTTTTTGGATTGAGCTGCATTCTGCTGTTTCTGGGACTCTTTTCTGTTTCTGCAATCGCTCGCCCATTCGTACTGGTGCTCTCTCCGGACGACCTCAACCTCAAGGACCCGGCAACAGATGGTGCTTCCGAAACAGACCCATTGGAATCCGACTTCGATGACTTCATTGATTCCGAAGCTAAACCTGATTATGAGCTCGACCCGGGATCGTGGAGCCCGATATTCGAACCGGGCAGCATTAGTAATTTCCCATACTTCAATACCTCTGAGGAAGAAGGTGCTGAAAGCAGCAATCATGATTTAATTTATTATTTGGGGGTTAGAAAGATGGTGAGGGCCTCGAGCAGGGGCGACGAGAGGGCTATGGCAGAGGCTGCGGCGGAGATTGTGGCGGCTGCTGCTGCGGGACACTCGCACTCGCAGTCGGTAATGGGTTTTCTTTATGGGATGGGGATAATGAGGGAGAGGAATAAAGCTAAGGCCTTTTTGCATCATCATTTTGCAGCGGAGGGTGGGAATATGCAGTCCAAGATGGCTCTTGCTTACACCTACTATCGTCAAGAAGTAAGCTTCAACATCAACCCCCCTTCTTTCTTCTCCTTTGTCAGGCATTTAATGATACTTGTGATGCTGATGTATACGTTTCTGAGAGGATTGCATGATTATGCGTTGAGCATATTGAGAAGGTGGTTGTTTCTGTATAAGTAGTAACAATCAGTTTAATTGGAAATTGTAGCTGTTGCATATGAACTTAGTTTATATCCTTTTTAAAAGATGAAAGGGTTGGGGGTGGATTATGAGATGTGGGGGTGTTTTGGTTTGTGTGGTTTGATTTCATTTGGATGGAAGCCATGTCTGACACTTGATGGATTCAACCTTAGGAGCTGGGGTGGCATATTGTTTTGGGTGGTGAAGAGTGCTGAACAAGGAGATATGTTTGGTTTGGCATTAGTTGATCGGCATTAATGAACAAAAAGTAACCAGTAACAAGGATTGAGATAGGAGTTGGTTGTCTAATTTATCATCTTAAGTTTACCTATTATTAAATCCAGTTCTTGTTCTTAACCTAGTCTATGTAATTACAGGTGATTGTAAGGATGAATGACATCTATCTCTGTTTTTGTTTTAAGCTTCCAAATTGGAGGTTTCCAATATGGTGACTGTGTTTTTTATGGTTGCAGATGCATGAGAAAGCGGTTAAGCTTTATGCTGAATTGGCAGAGGTAGCTGTAAATAGTTTTCTAATTTCAAAGGACTCACCTGTGTTAGAGCCAGTTAGGATTCACAGTGGGACGGAGGAAAATAAAGAGGCACTCAGAAAATCTCGAGGTGAAGATGATGAGGATTTCCAGATTTTGGAATACCAAGCGCAGAAAGGGAATGCAGGAGCAATGTACAAAATTGGTGTATTTTATTACTTTGGATTGAGAGGAGTGAGGCGTGACCATGCCAAGGCATTGACATGGTTCTTGAAGGCTGTGGAGAAAGGTGAACCAAGATCTATGGAACTTCTTGGGGAGATATATGCTAGGGGTGCTGGAGTTGAAAGGAACTACACTAAAGCACTGGAGTGGTTAACACTTGCTTCCAAGCAACAGCTTTTTTCAGCTTACAATGGTATGGGATATCTTTATGTTAAGGGTTATGGAGTGGAGAAGAAGAACTATACTAAGGTAAAAGTCCCTGCTGTTCCGCGAATTTGCTCCCTTCCCCCACCCCCTTCCCAAACTCGATTCCCCCCTCCATTATTTAAAAGGCTTTTAAGAATGCCCTCAAGAGTTAACGTTCACATGGTCCAGCAACCATTTCTAGGTTTCTTAATATGAGTTGACACTTCTTTGTCACAGGCAAAAGAGTACTTTGAGAAGGCTGCTGACAATGAGGAAGCTGGTGGATTTTACAACCTCGGGGTGATATACCTAAAGGGCATCGGCGTGAAGAGGGATTTGAAGCTAGCATGTAACTACTTTATAATGGCTGCCAATGCAGGTCAACCAAAGGCATTTTATCAGTTGGCAAAGATGTTCCAAACTGGTGTCGGCCTTAAGAAAAATCTCCCCATGGTATATGACTAAAAATCTAAGTCTGTTCTTTTTGCTTTTTCTTTCTTGGAAAATGCTCTTAATTTCATGTCTTCAGGCCACAGCTCTATACAAATTGGTCGCAGAACGTGGACCATGGAGTTCCTTGTCTAGATGGGCATTAGAATCATATCTGAAAGGTGATGTAGGCAAGGCCTTCCTATTATATTCAAGGATGGCAGAATTAGGGTATGAGGTAGCACAAAGTAATGCCGCATGGATTCTTGACAAATATGGGGAAAATAGTATGTGCATTGGAGAATCTGGAATCTGCAGGGATGCAGAGAGGCATCAGAGGTCTCACACTCTCTGGTGGCAAGCATCTGAGCAGGGGAATGAACATGCTGCTTTGCTGATAGGGGATGCATATTACTACGGCCGGGTATGTTCGTTATGTTTTGGCAGGAGTTTTACTTTTATTATAGGATTCACTCTTCTGAAACTCCTATATTTGTTCCAGGATTGGTTCTTTACCATAGATTTATAGCTTGATTTTTATTGCAAATTTTGAGTTTGCACCCCCATGTTTAAATCCACTACCTGAGCTTCATTCACAAGGCTCGAATGAGATAAATGCCTGGGTTGTTTTCTCTGGGGTGGGATTGAAAAGGTTGAAGTTCCTGCCCTGTAAGAGCTATTCTGAACTTTAATTTTTTGTTGTTATGGTTTTACTTTAGCAGGGAACGGAGCGAGATTATCATCGTGCTGCAGAAGCTTATATGCATGCGAAATCTCAGTCCAATGCTCAAGCTATGTTCAACTTAGGTTATATGCATGAGCATGGCCAAGGACTACCATTTGATCTTCACCTTGCGAAGCGATATTATGATCAAGCATTGGAACTTGATCCAGCCGCAAAGCTGCCTGTGACTTTAGCCCTTGCGAGCTTATGGTTACGGAAGAACCACGGTGGCAGTTTCATGGTTAGTATGATGATGTTTCTGTCAATGTCTATTATTACTTGTCTTGTTTTCTGATTTTGACTGTCCTTTCCTCAACTCGTCTTCTAGGTCGACGTCATCGATTCACTGCCTGATTTATACCCCAAAGTGGAGGCTTGGGTGGAGAATGTGATCATGGAAGAAGGAAATGCTACTATTCTAACTCTTTTTGTTTGTCTCCTAACTGTTCTTTACCTTCGCGAGCGGCAGCGAAGGCAGGCGGTGGCTCTGCCAGGAGAAGTGGCTCCTCCTCAACAACCACCACAACCTTTCGAGCACGGCCTGCCGGCAGCCCATTAAACAGGTAAATACAACAGTTTAAGAGAGAGTGAAACTGTATACTCCAACCATGAAGAAGTGGCAAGATTCTTTGCAGAATAGTGTACAGGGCTTATGAAATTTCTTACCACCTTTCCAAAAGTGAACTGCAATTCATTTTAAGGTAAGTAGAGTAACAAATACACCACTTGGAATGGCATAACCAACTTGTATGTATGATAGATTTTACAAGTTGTAGATTCTTTTGAATTGGAGTTTTACATGACTAGGTTTTGCTATAGTTTGATTAGGAAGAAGTGAGTTATAACTTATGATGATAACATCGGAAAATTCCATTTTGCAATGATGTTTGTGATGCATGCAAGGGGAGGACAATCTATTTCCCCTTAAACTGCTGTTTTTCCTCGAATCTTGAATCCTCTGTAACACCGTCGATTGTTTCTACAAGGATTGTGGGAAGCCATAGCAATTTTACGTTGTCATTACAATAAAAAAAGGAGCTTCACTGCTACTATGTGGACTTCTAAATGCACCTACTACTAAACAACGTACTACTATTTACATGAACAACTTAAGGTGGCCAAATTTGGGTATCCAGTTAGCTGGAACAACCTCTGAAGGTGGTGGAGAACACACGATAATGCCTACTTCCCCACTCGTCAGCTTTGTCTATGTAATAGGATTTCAGGCAACATTGTATCCATGGCGGATTCCTGGAAATGAATTCCTTCTGTTCCTCCCTGTCACCATCACTTTGATCGATCCCCAGCAATGCGTTTCGCATCCTTGTCATTACATCGACAGGGTGATAACCACCAAATAATGTTTCCTGTTACCCGGCAAAACAAGAACGATTAAGGAGAAAAATGGCGAAAACATGACAGAAGAGAGTGATATGTTGTCTTTTTTACCGCGTCTTCTGCGTACAGGAAAGCGTGCAACCGAGCAGTCGGGTCCTCTAGCGTCAATCTGATCCGGTAAGTCCCAAGTGGATTACGAAACTCCTCCACCCTCCATGGAAACATTGCAACAATTCGAACAACACACCTGAATTTAGCAGTTACCTGCAAAAGTTGAGGCTATGTGACTCTGAGATGAGTAGCTTCTATACAAACAAGAACTGCCCGAAATGCATAAAATGTCAGCTGATTCCTTAAGACACCAATAAAGGAACTGATAAAATCTCCAAGAATGGGAGAAGATCAACGAGAGAATAAGGTGTCATGCAAAATTTAGCAAGCAAAGGATACAAATTTCTGTGAGGTTCAGAATATATGGTGTTACCTCTGGATAAGTGAGCACATTCATCAAAGTAACAAACGGTACACTTGGATGATCAGTTTCTGAAAGATAGAGTACATAGGTTTTAACAACAGCTATGGTAACCACAACAGAACAGAAACTTAACTACAATAGTACTAAAATAGTACATTACTATAACAAGCAGGACTCTTTCTTTTTGGATGGAGGGAGTAATAATTAGGATACTAAACCTGTAAGATGAGAAGTCCAAGGAAAACTAGTAAAAGGCATCCTTCCCCACTTTGATGAAACGCGTTCATCGTAGTTCCTGGAAACATTTAATATAGACGCTAACGTTTCCGTTGAGTTGTAAGCGACCACAAGCCAGAGTAAAATATCAACCTACAAACCTTCGGAGCTGTAAAATGAGGTCGTCATCATCACGGAGATAGCAAATCCTTGTGAAGGGCATTATCAAAGCATACCAGAGATGAGCATGAACTACGCATTTCAAATTGAGGAGTTTTACCCATCTACCACTTTTGATAATGTTAAGATCAAGCTTCTCGGTTGATCGATTGACCATCACCCTTAAGACAGTTCCAACAGCTGGAAAGGTACATAAAATGTCTCTCGGCAAAGGCAATGGTTCCAATTGTAAAGGAAGTGGATTTTCTGCTTCATCCTCAAGTCTGTAAACCGAGAACAGAACTATTGAGGAAAATGGATATCAAGATCGATCCTTCCCTTATAACTGAACAAATGAGTAACTAATTCCAATGAACTAATGGCTGCAGAAGGTATTTAAGAACAGAACAGCAGATAAAATCAATCGCTATTCATCCAAATAAAAATGGCATGACCAAGTATAAAATTTTGTAGCAATAAACATAAGTTGACTACTAATCCACAAAAGTTAAAGAGTTGTTCCCTACTTCCAAACTCAACAAAACCTTCATACAAATGATACAATATGCGCTAATCACACAACAGGCCTAACAGAAATTTAGATGAGAAAACCATCAAAAGCACGAAGCAAAGGAGAAGAAAGAAACTCACTTTGTTTCAATTGCCACTGGTGGAGTGTCAGTTCCATCCCAAACAAAGAGCACCAACTCATCCTTATTGATTTCAGATAGATGAAGAATCTTGTATAAGAAGATAGTGAATAAGATAAGAATTAGACACGCATTCAAACCAAGAAGCAAGTGAACATACTATCAATCGACCTACTGGTTTCTTATCAGTAATTAGAGAAAAAAGGGCAACAAAAGCTATTGTTAAGAACCTTGCATGCTAAATTAAAGTGATCCCCTTTACTGATTTCCCTCAGTGATTGCAAACCACAGGAACCTGTCAAGGAACTGGATCAACAATAAAGCACAAAAGAAAACATAATAATAACACAAACTGTTTTCAGTTAAACTCCTATCATAAAACAGGCATGACAGGAAATATCAGATTTCTAAGAGGTAATTCCCTTCCAAACAATCAGAAAACAAAGAAATAGTTTATATATTCTTAGTAAATGAAATGCCAACAATATCTCAAGTTTCTAGAACATGAAATCTTCCAGGTTAAAATTTGACAACTATTAACGCACTACTAAAAGAATTCTTAAAAGGACCAAGAAACCTATTATTCCCAAAAGTTTGAGGACTCACCACCTCTAATTGAAACTACTACTAACATGGGAAATGCCCAATATTTGAAGTTCATTCTAGGACGTTGCATTGGCTTTACCTTCCACTTTCAAGAATACAAACATTGCACAGGTGCAGGCACAGCAAGGAGAGTCAGAAGACATAAAGTGAGGACATAAAGTGATACCTCACTTAATTCTCCCTCAGAATAATACATGGATTTTCATCTCAGACAGCACCTAAGTGACCAAACTAGAACTGATATTTACCTTCCTCACAGTCAAAAGAATAAGAGAGTACCAGTTTCACTTGGGTGTGTTAGCAACCACTTCCGAAGTTCCACTATGAATTTCTTGTCTCGCTCTCGGGCTTGGTATGTAGAAGAAAACTGATATGGCTCGAACGTTGACCCATGTTTTCCCTCAAATAAAGCAAATGAAGAGAACTTCTTGTTGTAAACGGCATATACCTCAGAGCCATGCGATTTCATCTGCAACATATGCACCCCTAGGCCGAATATCAGACAAAACTAAACTTCCCCCAAATTAACCTCAAATATCATCCAAAAGTGCATGAAAAGGAAATCCACAAAGAAATTTGTTCCACCTTTGATCCTTCCACCATTTAAAGAATACTTTCACCTTCAATTGAGACCATGCAAAATTTTACACTTAAAGAAACGATATGCCCATGAAGCTAATAACAAACAGTGCTAAAAGTATGTCACAAAAAATTTGCATCCCACCCAGAATAACCAACCGCTCAAACTTATCATTTCTTCCAAACAACTTAAACCCATTTCACTATTTCATTAAATAAATGATAAAAAGATTTTAGTATTCACAGCACTTAATTTAGCTTGCTGTAACCTAAACTTAATCAATTAAACATAAACGAGAACCAAGCACTTCAGAAACCAATTAAATAGTTCCAATAACAAAACTTCTAATTTACACACCACGGCCCTAGATACAAAAATAAATAAGTAAATGAAGACAAGAGAAATCAATTCCAAGACCCATATTATCCACTCATAAACTATAATAAATACTGGGACTTTCTTACTACATATTCCCAGAAACAAACCCTAGAAAGGAAAACCATAACATACCACGACGCGGGAGAGTTGTACTATGTCTCCAGCAGACTGAACTTGGGGAAGCTTCTCCATAGTTGTATCAAAAAAATTAACTGAGATTCCAGGGCTTGGTATGGACTCATCCCTGATTTTCAGTAAGCAAAAACAATCTGCAAACCAGCAAAACCCTTTAACGGATAAGAAAATCACAATATGAACTAAAAAATGGTTGCTTTTTTTGGTGGGTGGGTCTGTTTACCAGTGCCCTTGGATTGTTTAGGAAGGCCCATTTCGGTAACGATTCCGATTAGATTTACCCGCTGATTTAGTGAGGAAATTGCATCAACCATTTGGAGAAATTTGTAATCGTCGTTTCTCCGCCACATTCTTGTTCTTCTTCCGTGGCTTCAATTTTGAGTTCTCAGCAGTAGTTCTAGAAAACGCTGTTTCCCTCTTAAAAGGCAGGAATTTGAAAAGGAGAAATCGTAATTCGGAGCTCAAAAAGCGCCAAATAAATTAAGGTCCCTCATTTTTCTTGAAATTATTTTTCGGCCCCTTATAAATAAAACTTTCTACTTTAATTTTGTGACTTTGTTGCTTTCCATCATTATTTTCATTATTTATTGTTTTTATTATTGAAGAAATTATTATAAAATATTTTTCTTCCAAATCAAGAAAATAAATAATTTACTTATATTAATTAGCTATTTTTTATTTTTTACATATTATTTGATAGTAATAAATGAGTTAGAAGAGATTGTTTAAACGATTGTGAAAATAATAATTTTTAATTTTATTTTAATTGTACAATTGTACTTCAAAAAATAAAAAATAAACAGTTCTTGAAATTTACATCTTGATAAGCATCCAGTCTTGCAACAAATACCTACAGCCACAAGCTGAAGAAGAAGAAGAAGAAAAGCAGAAGATTTCCCAACCTAAAAACAACCAAAAACTCAGAAGGCCACTATCTGGGCTGCCTCCCATCCTGCATTAAATTTCTTCCATGGCTCCATCAACTGTAGAAAAGATCATTGTTTGGGCGCTATTGAAGGATATTTTCAGATGAGAATGTGACAGCAGTGGAAGAACAATGGAGTTTCTTAGAATGGTTTCTTCCAGGTCATGTCATCATACTCTGTATCTGATTCTATCGGACGATCATGGTCGCACTTCTTGCATGAAACGTTTGCTCTGAAGTTCAAGAAACGACATCTGTACAGATGCAAATGATAAAATTGTTACAGAATCAATCAGGAAAATGCAAAGATGCGAGAATGCGTCGCAGACAACTTACGATGGGCACTCCCAATCTCCAGGTTTCATCAGTAGTCTCTTTGGTCGTTCATCATGGCAGCGTAAACATCGGATGTTGCTCGCGAAGTTCATGAAACCACAACTACATGTAACATGATGACAGGTTGGTATTCTTCACCAGGGCAATGTTAAACTCTTTTTTGGTTATATAGCAAGCTACTTCTTACCAAGAACTATAACTTCTAATAGAGACTTACCTTGAACAGTTCCAATCGCCCTTTTTCATTTGAATCTCATGCGTTGGAATCCTGGTAGGCCCTTCTGTTTTGCATTTCAAGCATCTTATGTTTCTGCCGAAGTTCATAAAGTTGCATCTGCAGCAAATTAAGACAGTGGTGCAGTCATTTTGTGTCAGAAAAATATATGATAGACATTCTAACTGCAAAAAGGAAAAAAACCAATCAATCGAATATTGATTAATACATAATCGATCAAACTTTAGTTGAAAACGGCTCTTCTGAATATCTCACAGAAATATAAGCGTTTGTTGGACAAACAATAACCGGCTGTCTAAGCTGACGAGTTTCATTTCTTCAATGATAATACGAGTATAACCAATCACAAGAAAGAACTTTCTTAGACATAGTTAAACTCAAGATGTTGCACTTCTAGACATACATAAAATGCCAGAGAGCAAGATGGAAATGTAGACAAACGCTTTGAGAAAGAAGATAAAAGTATTTCGAAACAAAAATAAGGGGTCCCTTTCTCATAATTGTGTTGCTACTATAAACAGTTGAATGAAAACTTACAGGGGACAATTCCAATCTCCCTTCTTCATCTCAATATTACTTGTCCTGTTGGTCGAAGGTGAAGGTCCATCTTCTCCACATTCTCGGCATTTGACATTTCTTGAGAAATTCAAGAAATTGCATCTGAGAAGATATTATAGCAATGTGTCATAACCAATGGCTAATTTTGACTGATGAATTATATAAGCACAACAAATATTTGAAAGGCAGATGGAACAAATTCCAAAGAACAAAAGGAGCATGACTGAACATCCTGACATTTATTCCTTAATAACATAGACTAAATTTACTAGCTTAAGTTGCTTTTCGAACACCAGAAATTTCTAAATTCCATGTGAAATGCTATTTGTCAGCTTAATATGCATGAAAGCATGAAGGAACCAGAGAACATGTTTGTCAGTTGTAACTTAGACAAGCTTACCTTCGCGTGTTTTTGACAAAAGAACCCTACAATTCTTGTCTTATGCTTGCAAAAGGAAAGAGTTATAGACATGCTTGCAAAAATGTTCAATATGCACATACTTGGAACAAACCCAATCTCCTGGCTTCATTTCAACATCCGATGCATTGTCATCCCTTACGTAATTAATATTCTTCTTTTTGGGAGCAACATCATTGTCATCCCTTAAGAAATTAATATTCTTCTTTTTTGGAACAACTCTGACAGCAGGTTCTGGGACATCAGGTGCGGGAATTGTTTCGCTTAGTTCCATCAACTCATGTAACAAGTTTCTTGCAGATATTTCAACCAAATCTCTGTCTTCATACTTGGTTCCGCCATCTGCAACAAGTGGTTCTAAGGCATAGACTAACAAGAGACGGACAACATCAACAGTTCTTGCACCATCAGATTCATTTAGTGTTACGTTAGCTCTATCGCATGATCTCTGCAGAACACAAGCACTGCATACCTGCAGGTTTAAGCACTTCCTTCAAGCTCAACATACAAAATTTAATATTAACTTAAAGCAACTCCATAATACAGACTGGAAACTTAACGTTTAACCTAAAGCAACATCATAGTCTTTACTAGATATGAAATCTCCTGAAATGAACAGACTGCATTCATGCTCGTTTACTTATACTTGGGAACTTACTTGTCCTTCATCAAGTCCCACGTAAGCTCGCAACTTTTTGGCAGAATTCACAGCCTTTCGTAAAAGATTAGGACAACCCTTTCCTACAAGAGTCTGTATTTCCTGCTGAGACAGTAACCTGCCACACAAAATATCTTCAAATTTTATGACTAAATTCGCAGCAAATACTACTGGAACTTGCTAACAAATCCGTAAAAGAAAAGGAATAACAAGTATGCCCAGTAAACGTATTCCTAATCAAAGAAGTTCTTTTTTCTTCTCCTAGGGTACACTATTCACTTAATCATCCCCAAGAATGAAAAACCAGATACTCATTCAGCTATCAAATCAAACAATACTTCATAACCCAAAAGTTCTCCACGTTCTTCTGAAAAGCAAAAAAATTTCCCCCATTTTCCTTAAATTATAATCAAGTTAAACAGAAGCCAAGGTAAGCATTTCATACTTGATAATATCATAACGGTCACGAGCAAAGTCTAGACAAGCGTTCTTCAACAACTTCAAATTAGTGTAAAGAACTCCATCACCTTCGCCGCCACCGCCACCATTAGCTGTCTCAGCCTTCTCCTTCTCCGTGGCGGTGGCTCCCTCAGAAATGTACCCTTTGACCTTCAACTTATCAACAAAGGTGACCCATTCAGGCCAGGGATGATAATTTGGGTTGGAAGGCGATTCTGGGCCATGAGTGGTTGCATTGTCTTCAAGGACTGCAGCAGAGGAACAGTACCAGCGGAACCGCAGAGAGGGATAAGAAAGGGGTTTAAGGGATTGGAAATGAGGGATTGAAGAGATGAATCTGGGAGTGGGATGAGTTATGCGAAAAGTTGAAGAGCCCAGTAAATTGAGCAGGCGTGAAGTGGACATTTCTTCTTCAACCGCTGCCTTCAGTTGGAGGAGTACGCGTGGGGTTCTTGAGAATTGCAGGGTTTTAGATTAAGATAGGGTTTATCGCTTGCGGGTTGAATGCTAGGTTTCGGGTCAAATATCTTTCTTTTTCGGGTCAAATAGATTTTTTTTTTTTTTCAGTTCTGAAAATGGATTTATTTTCATAGGGAGTCGGATCAATTCGGGATCTAATGTGTATTCTTTTTTTCACCAAATACTAATCTACTATTAACTATTTTTTTTCTTTACAATTCTTTTTCTTAAAAAAAATATCTCTTTTTTCTTTTCTTCTAACAAGCGTTTTAATTGTTTTAATTATGCGATCGATATGATTTAACTTAGTAAAATACGAATTTTGTCATTTAATCAAACTTTAAATGTTCATTCTTTTTTATCAAATAAACGATCTATATGATTTAACCTAATCAAATACAAATTTTGTTATTTAATCAAACTTTAAATGTCCATTCTTAACTCACGCCCAACAAGGTTCAATATCATTATAGCAATTTCTGGCCATTTTCCTTGTACACAAACGGGTACAACAAAAAGAAAAAGAAAATACAACCTTTTTTATTTATAGTTTGAATAATCATTTTACCCCCTTTTATAAAAATGTATTCATTATTTTTAAAAAAAAAATATTTTAGTAAAAAAGGTTAAATCAGAAAAATGGCAATATTTAATAACACCTAAAAGACAAAAAGAGCCTCCAGTTCCATAAATCACAATTGGACAATAACTCTAGGCCAAAAAATTTGAGGTCTTACAGGAAGCCTGGCTCAAAAGTTCAGCTCATTTCAGAGTTGCATTCATCAAACTAAATTAACAATTGAGACCAAAATCGCGCCAATAATTACAAACTCATTGAATCATAATTGACCTATATCTTCCTTAAAACTATGCCAAAATCCAACAAAAAAACTCCCTAAGCCCCCTCTCCTCCTCCACCAAAGGAATATAATCTTTTGCCACCGGATATTCGACCTTGTACAATATCGACCACCACGTTTCACCTGCGCCACCACCCCTCCTCCGCGGGGGTGTATATAAGTTGATGACTATATTTGCAAGCTCCTTGAATCCCAGTTACATCCTTAGAACTTACTGAAACAACATCCTTAACCGATCTGCAGACTGTGCCGCTCTTCTGTTGTTTGGCTCGAGTACAAGTGCATGTCTGAAATCTGTGGATTTGAAACCAAGAAATGGAAGATAAGTGGGAAGACAATGCAGTTTGTAAGTTTGCCAGTACGATTAAAGCCGAAAACACACAACCACGGTTTCCCAGCCATGCAACCACTGATTAGAGGAAAGAATAGACAAAATCTAAATATGTACTAAATGAAGAATTACTGAATCCACATGGCACTTGGATATTCATCTTGTGGTTCATCAATTTTCAGAGGCATTTAATCAAGGATAATTGCACAAAAAATTGGATAAAAGATGCTCACCTTCTACTGCTTCTTTATAATAACCTAGCATTTCCCTTGCTGTACCTCTCCTCAAATAAGCCTTCACATTCTGTACAACGCAACCAGAACATATCATATACTACTTCGAAATTTTTTGGGGCGTAATCTCAAGAAGCCAAATAAAGCTCCAAAAGGAAAATGAAAAGGTGGTACCCAACAAAATTGCAGATAGCAGTTAATAAGAAAATAAGGTACAACAACAACAATCCTTATCCATTATGTCCGCTATAAGTATAATATCTCATCAAAGAAGGTCCATAAATTAAAAGAAAAAACATTGTGAAAAGGTTATTTTGCTTCTGTACCAATAGTAACACACGTACATTGTTGGGGGGGGGGGGGGGGGGGGATGGGGGGTAAGGAAAAAAAAAAAAAAAGGTTACCTTCTTGTCCAGTTCAATGGTTCTGGTACAATCTTCCTCAGCCTTGATGAAGCTGAATAGATATAGAAAAAATATATATATTAAAAAAAAGAGTTAAATATGGTAAAGATAAATTTGAACATTCTTCCAAACCGAATTACCTTCCAACTTCCAAATATGCAGCAGCTCTGTTACTGAAGTATGTGGCGTTTTTACCATTAAGTTTGATCGCTTCTGAGTAGAAACCAATAGCTCTCTGCCACTGCTTATCTTTAAATGCTTGGTTGCCCTAAAAAATTTGTTCCAGTAATCAGGCACGAGGATACAGATGATAAAACAACTATTTCAGACAACCTCAATCACAGTGAATAATATGGTCTGCTCCAAAGTATCTCGATAAGCAAAAAACGACGAACCTTTTCTTTTGCCATATCAGCTAATGTTTCCTGGCTAACAGTATCTTTAGACAGTTTTACGTTTGCAGCTTTACCAGCCTGCTCTTGGAGAACCTCATACATGGTCTGCACTGTATCCAGTAAGAATCTATCACCACCATGTCTTGCTATAAAGGAAACTGAAACTGGACATCTTTCATGCAATCCCAATGGCACAGCAACCTGTTAAATCAGAAAGGAGAAGAGAGAGGGGGAAGAGCCAGAAAACAGAAAGAAGGGGAAATAGGAAAAGAAATGTAATTTGGCGAATATTCCGAAAAGAATATTAGTTCATGCCTGGGAATAAACTCTAACCTGACAGCAACCTGACATGCTAACTAAGCTCGTCAGAACTGAAGTCCGCATCTGATAATCCTCTGATAAAATTTCCTTTGCACCAAGTTTGGGAGGTGGCTCAGAAGTAGTTGGCATCACCAATATCCCATCATCCTGTTAAAATCACGCATCAAAAGTGGGGAAGGGGGAAAACCATAAGTAGATTACCAGCATGAATAAAAATTATACCAAGAGATAGTGCCAAACAAGATAATGTTGCAAAATGTAAAAGTGCTCTGTCTATAGCTGGAACATAAATGTCAAGAGATACAATTGGAGCAGTGGTTATTAGTAGAAACTAATTACAATAATTCTAAAAAAGGTAATAAGTGACCACATAATGAGTGAGCCAGTAAATAGATGACTACTGTGGGGTCATACTTAGCACCACGATCCACTACATGTCCACAAAACCATACCTTCAAAAGCAGATTTAAAGCCATGCGAATTTCACTCCTCACAGTGTGGCAGTTTTCAATCTCAGTTTCGGTCATATCCGATTCTCGGCCTATCTGGGCTGAAATGACAGGATCTAGAGTAGGCTTCACCGAGTTTATCCAGTCCTCATGGTTTTGTTTAAATTCATATCTGGGCATGTCCACAAAAAGATCAAGAATTACTGTGACCAAATAGTTCTACAAAATGTATGCCATGATCCTGAAGATTGTAAGTAAACTCAATTATGTTGTGAGAAAATGTGGGACGAGGGGCAGGGAGAAAACAATGGCCATAAATATTCAGTTCACAATTAAGTAGCAAGCTCACCGCCTGAGTATCTGCATAACATCAGCTACCTGCCCCAACAAGGAGGACTTCAGTTCACCATTGGACTTCTCCCTCCGAAAAGCTTTCAAGCTTGGAACTTTTGAACTCAAATAGTTACCGAGATTTTCATGCTTTAACACTTGTCCTAAAAGAGGATCATCTCAGAAACTATGTATCAAACATTCCAAGCATAAAAGAACAAATTTAAATCTTCGAAAACAAATAAAACAATGAGAGACGTACTTCCAAACTTCTCCTCGATGGATTTTACCAAAGGCCACATAACCCGATCAGCAGAACTTAACAAGGAAAAACAATCATCGGCTAGTATAAAGTTCCTGGGATTACGTTGAACAGCAAAAGGAACCTGAAGCAGCACATGTCCAACAAGGCGTAATACATTTGGATCTTTTGCTAACCATCCTGCAATGGTTATCTCACAAAATTTAATCACCAACAACAGCTCATTTGCGCAATAAGTGATGATCAAATACCAACATCACCATGTATTTTTGTGTTTAACTATGCACACTCAGTACCAAAATTCCTTATAACTCTACTACAGTAGAGACATGCATTGCACCAACAAAGCCAAATTGATTTTTGTCATTTCGCATCATAAAGAGCTACATTACCAATGATAGAAAGAAAGAGTAGCAGACGATATGAAAAATAACATATCTTGGGCAGTTAAACATAATGCCTAAAGGCAAGAAATATGCAACTAAATAATAAATAAGAAATATGCATAAAATGTTAAAATCATTTTACAGAACAATATTTTGAAGACACTTGAAAAAAATCCGTACCAACTGTGTCAAGACTTGAAGAAACAGGAAGTACTCCCATATGAGGAATGGCACCATGGGATGGCCTAAATCCTAGTATCCCACAATATGCAGCAGGAATCCTCACACCACCAACCGTGTCCATGCCTGCAAATAGGTAGTTAAACATAAAGAGCTATACTTAACAGCCAATCATTAGGTGTTTTACTAAGCAAGCACCCAACAAATCCACAAAGAGTAGCACTCAAAATATATGTCTAAAGTGAAGAGGAAAAAGAAATCGTTGCTGGATTGAACGGCAAAGGGAAGACAAACCACAAGTAACTCACCTAATGCAAAATCGACAATGCTGGCAGCTACAGACACAGCAGCTCCACTAGAGGATCCTCCTGGTAATCTTGCAGGAACAGTAGGGTTCGTTGGTGCGCCGTAATGCTTATTTTCTCCACTGACACTGCAAGATGAATCAACAAAAAGAATATTAAATCAAACCTCAACCACGCAATTTACAAATGTCAAAAATAAAATATTCTTTGCCCTCAACTAAATGATTAGAAAAAACCAGTTATCAAAAAAGCTAATAAGACAAAAAGCGTGATAAATGCTCATTCATAAACCAGAAAACAGATTATAAAATTCCTTTGTAATCACAGGCCACATCACCATAGAATATCATCAACTAGCAAAAGGTACCAAGATAACCACATAGAACTCCAAGACATAAGAGTTGGGATAAAAATATTTCGGAATAACGTTTTAAGATTTCTCAATTTGAAATCTCCCCAATGAATTATACATTAAAAATTATTAAAACGAATCACTACAGGATGTAAGCATCGGTGGTTTTATCATAAATAAATATTTGATCTTCACGTGCCAATTTTAGCAACAGGAAAAATGTAGGTCAAGTTCATAACTAATCGAAACTATCTTGTTGACACCTGTAGGTTCATTATTTTCCAAATTAACTAGAATAATTTTTGGCAATGACAATGAGACAATTTACTCCATGAAGTATTTTTCTAAAAGTTTCACTGATTTGGTAATTCTTTAGTAATTTAAATTTGTCAAATACTTCTCATTCCAAAGATTTCACATCCATTTGAAATCTCCAAAAACCTATGTTATGTGGACTCCGGTACAAATGTCAGATGCAGGTATCGGTGTGACATTTATACTCCTAAACTGAGGACTCAAGAATACCATAACATAGACTATCGTCATAGTGGTGCTGTAAATGACTATTACAAAGGGATTAGAAATTGTTGCAACATGAATTTAGGGCCTTAATAGCAGCACAAAAAGATTAGGCATCAAAATTGTTAGAAGTCCAAAGTATTGGGCCATAATATAATTGTTTCAGTAACAAAAAGAATTAAAACCCTACCATCTCTTTCTATTCTATCTGCTGCTCATCCTCTTTTTCTCATTCCGTCTCTCTCCATCCTCTTCTGTTCTGATCCTCTAACCTTCTATTTTCCATTTCTTTTTCCTATTAGTAAAAAACCAAAGATTATTCTTCTCTTCAGCAATATGACGGTTATAGTTTGGATGTTCCTCAAGAGTTGCTCGTTATACATAATGAGATTTTTGTATTATTTGTCTATATTTGGAGTTTTGGGTGATCATAGAGGAAATAATTAACTCTGAAGTAGGACGGAAGTTAAGGTTGTCCATCTTTTTTACTATGTGGGGCAACCCGCACCAGTGTGATGTCATGACAGGTACTGTCCCCTAAAGAGGCAAGAACATGTAACATAGCTGAAAACGATTCTACCTCCACATCTCATATTTTATATTTTGTAAAATATGCATTAGAGTTCAAATAATTCAGTAGCAAAATTAGTGTAATTTAGAATATCATACGAACCCAAATGCCATATCATCCACAACTGTTTTTCCGATACACGAGGCACCTCCTTCAACCAGGGAAGAAACCAAAGAAGACGTTTGAGAGGCAGCCTCATGTGTCTTTGACCAGTCTAAATTTCCAAATCCAGTTATGGATCCCTCGATATCAAACCTGGAAAATAGAAATACGAATGACACTTGGAGATCAGAGCCAAGCGAACTACAATTTGCAAACCGAAAAACTGATTAACAGGAAGGAAGTGGTGAGGAACAGCATCATCAGAAACATCTAACATTAAGTTCATAAAAAATAAAACCAATAACAACGTCTTGCTTTTACCGCTATACATCAGGACTTACTCCAGATATTGCTTACGTGGAACTATACATGCTAAATTTATCAGACCAATCCAACGTTTGAAAAAGCAAATTTAAACCCAGACAATTGGAACTAATTGAAACCTATTTCATGTGGCTTTCCCAACCTGCATGGCGTGCTGAGGAGGCAAACAGAAACCTCAAGGAATATACTATATCCATGGTATTTGCAGGTAAAAAAATGTACTAGACTAGCATCGCCACCTCCAATTTTTTTACACCTATAATTCCAAGAGCCTCCACCAATACTTTTTCAATTTCTAGATATTCATTAATAAAAGAATGGGAAACTTATGCCACCATGAACTAATATGGAAACTCAGACATTAAACACAATCCACCAGCTGAATTGATTAAAAACTTAATAAGCGTCCAAGCGGCCCAACGCGCCCAACAAAATAAAATAAAACACACGACTTCCATCGAAAACCCACAATAGTCAGAATTTGAACCAACTCGCCAGATAATCACAAAACAAAAAATCAACCAAATCGAATCAGGGACAACAGCCATGAAGTTTCATAATTTTGCCAACACAAAAGAACTAAGAACTAAGTACAACAGTAAAGAACTATGAGAATTCAAAAGCTTACACGTCAGATACAGCGAAGGTTAGCCCGGTGAGGGGATGAGGGGCTTTGGGAGGCGGCGGAGGAGGAGGCGGCAAAAGCTGTAGCCTTTCAACAAATGCTCCGAAATCCGGTTTCACAACTTTCTTCAGCTTCTTCGTCATTAACAGTATCCCTGCTATTCCCAGACCCAATAAAACCAACAAATTCGCAGGAGCATTACCCATATCTAAAAAAAAAAAAAACTATAGCCCAGATAACAGTTTTTCTTATACAACTCTTCTGTAATCAAGCAGTTCAAAATTCTTCTGGTGAACTAAGTATTACTAGATAAGTTTCTGGCAAAATTTGGATTTTAGGAACTCAATTTAATATAAAACCAAAAGTAGGATTACTTCTGTGTTATACAAAGGAACAAGGTGATTTTCTAATTTTCCCCAGATTTTTTTGAGGGTTGGGTTTTCTGGGGTTTTGAGTTGCGGATAGAACAATCAAAATGAAACCAGGAAACCTAAATATTGTAGTCGAGACAAAGTGAAGGACTGAAAAAAATGATTCACTGTTATTATCCGAAAAAGGCTTTCTATTATGGGAAAATTTAGTTTTAGCCCCAATTAATTATTCTATTGCTCAAACACACCTAAAAAGATAAGTAAAATTAAAATTTTGTTCATTTTGCAAAGTGGTCCTAAATACTACTCCCCAATTTTCTATTTATCCCTCCCTGAATTACTATTTTGTTCCCTTTTCATCAAAATTTTCTCATTATTTTTTAAATTAAAAAAATAATAAAGTCATTTTGATTAAAAAAAAATAAGACGATAAATAAGAGAAAAAAAGATATTTAATACTATAATTTGGCAAATATCATAATATATTTTCTATGCAAATTATATTGTAGTACTAAAACTAAATGTTCATTTAATAAAAAAAAAAAGGAAAAATGCTCCTTAATGCTGTGCTGCTTTGACCCCAAAATATCCCTTGTTTCCTCTAGCTAATACACTCGCTCATTTGTAAAAAAACCACCTATAAAAAGAAAATTATTTTTTATAACATTACATTTATAATAATTTATTTGTAATAAGTAATATTTATATTTATAATATTACATTTATATATATTATAATTATATATTATTACATTTCATTCTAATTCTTTTTTTTAACAAATCAAACATAAGAGAAATGATAATAGTGACAAACAATTAATTTTATCAACGGGCTTAGTTAATATTATAGTTTCATGGTAACTTATTAATAAAGGAGTAAACAACTAAAGGAGGAAGGATTTTCTTTTGCAATGTATGTCATGGCAGACATGTTCACTATCATTGGATTATCATTAAACATAGATGAAAATGTTCTACCTGAAGCCTTCAAGTTGTGAAGGGAATATGTCTCCATTACAGAAAATGCAAAACAGAAACACTCATTTACAACTCTTCTCCATCATATTTACCAACAATGAGACATCACAACCCCAAAAGCCATCAGAAATCATCCTCATCATCACCAGCAAAAAGTTCCTCAAGTTGTTGGTCTGTCCATAATGGAAGAGATGAGGTAACTAGTTGCGTCATTGGCCTTTTCACTGCACCATAACTAAGGAGCCTCTCTTTTGGATTCGCAGCTTCAGGCCGTCTATCGCTGTCGTGCGACAGAGGAGCATGCTGATCAACACCGCCTTTTTCTTGCAGTGTTTCCTCAAACAGTCCTTTCTCGGCATCTTGTGTCACAATCGGAGGTTCTTGCTCAACAATATTATCCTTTAAGTTGCCTCTGCTGCTGCCTGTTGAACTTTGGCGAACTACATCTTCATTTTGTGATTGATGATCGCCCTCCAATATCCCTCTCCTATCAATGTGGTGTTCCATCCCATCTAATATATCCTCATGATCATCAGTTTCTGGACTGTACATCTTTCCTGGTGATTTAACCTTCTGTAAACACTCTAGAAGACCAGGGCTTGATTAGAAACATAAATCTTTGAAGTTTCTTCCAGAGAAAAAGAGCAATATATATAAGTGGCATTCACAGTTTATTATAACATCTAATGGCCTCCTTAAAAACACTGGAGTTAATAAGGCCTCAGTCAGAGCACTGCCTAACCTACCTTCTTGAGGAGCAACATATTTGACAGAATGTGTACGAATGTGATGTTCAGCGTGAGGACCATTATCCTTCTTGAAAACCTGCAAATTATGATATTTCAGCAACAAGAACAATCAAGTTGCACTAAGCACTTAATGCACGATTACGTTTGTTTGAGAACGCCATAGTAACAACCGCTAGCAATTGTGAAAACTGGGGTTTTTTATCCTCTGAATGATTGGAGCTACGAATGAACATCATCAAGGACAACCTATTCCGTAATAAAAAGCATTCAAATGCAGAGAATTCATGATTTGAAGTTCCTCAACAGTCTCAATGGACATTCTTTTACCTTATTAAAAAGTCTGTGAATGCTAATGGCAAGTTTATATGCTTAGTATAAATAGGAAGTAGACATTTAAAGAGGAATTTGAAATGCACTAACTGACATAAATGGAATATTCAATTCAAGGCAAACATGACATTGGAAAGAATGAAGACCTTCACAAGATTTGCAGGCATTATGTTGAGGTAGTGTACTGATTTTGAAGGTGAGAATGTGGCAACCTGAAATACCACTTTCTTTCATTAATATAAAGCAGAGCCTTGAAATTGAAACCTCACCATACTTATCAAACAATAGAATTGTACTTTAAAACAGCAACAAGAATAAAAAGATAAGACAACCTTCTCAAGTATCAGCACTGAACCAATGGCAAAATCCTGTGAGAACTGACTTTCACTGAAAAGTTTGTGATGAACAGAAGCACCAATTGTACCAGTTGGATCCTACAATCAGAAGCAAATTGCTAATCAGTAGCAGCAAATTACTTGTCCGAATTGAATGTATTATCAAAAATATCAGCACCCACACCTTCAGAGTTACCATCAGACCACCAAGAATACTGTGTGTACGAGACTTGATAACTGCCACAACCTAATTGTACACAAACTGTCATAGGCACTAAAATCATCTCCATACAAGTGCAATTAATTGAATGCAACATATCCTTGAACAAGCTTAGGCAAATTACACGAGAAAACTTCAATTTTCTCGCTTGATTCACATCTAAGTTTAATTGCCAAGCAAATTCTCTACCTTCAAATTCAAGCTGTGACAAGTAACCAACTACAAGTACGCCTGATGTCTTCAACATTTCCTTTGATGGGCTAAATCTGTATTTGTAATTAAAAGTAAACATACTAGGGAACTCATACCCGATCAAGTTTGCCAACATTTACGCACTGATTGAAAGAACTCAAAGGTACGCTGGGAACAACACCGTCCGCAGTCCCTAAATACACAAATGACGATAAACTGTGATTAATTTACGAAGGCCCAGTTAAAAAAAAAACAGAATTGATTACTATTTCTTGATTATCAATACCAATGAATTCAAGGGCTGACAGCCAGGGAATCCTGCTGAAGTCGTCATCAAACTCCGGGGCATCTTCGACAGCTCTCCTTATATACTCTTGTGTGGAGACCACATTCAGATGACTGGTCTGAGAACCGAGAAAATTCTCTTTCTCGCGGTCTCTAGCTTTCTGCAGCATTGCGGATTGTACAGCTCCGGCAGGGCCCGGAATGATTCGGCGTGGTTCAGGTTCAGGTTCAGGTTCAGGTGGTTGTTCTACTAGGTTTTGAGAAGAATGGCGGGAGCAAGGTCTGAGGGTGGTGGGCGGAACAGGGGAAGTGGTGGTGGTGGAAATGGGATTTTCGTGGTGGAGACGCTTGCAAGGGCGGAGGAGGGAGGGGATGTCGGAGTCGTCGACATCAAGAGCTTCCCATGGCTCCACCATTTTCCTTGGCGACTTCGTTTTTTGGAGGGAAAACAACCTGAGAATTCTCCTCTTTTGATGGAGAATGGGCTTCGGCCCAATTATGTCCGTAACTCGTGATCCCTTAGTATTCAGCCCAGCTCTAGTTCCTCCGGGCCGCAATTGAGTCGTAGACTCGTAGTAAACTGCCATGTTGTGGGGTAAAATAGGTATTAAGTGAATCTGAGGAGTTTTTTTTTTGAGAACGAATATGAGGAGTTAAACTATAATTATTCAATAATATGGGTTCCTCTAGAGGGAAAAGAAAAAAATAGACGCCTAAACACCTTTTTCTTATGATTTTTTAAATTAAAAAATAATACGATATTTAATACTACTACATAAAAAAATATAAGTTAGAAAACTTTAATAGATAGATTTATTAATTTATTTTATAATTAATTTTTTATTGAAAATACTTTGCTTTTCTTAAAAAAAAAAACAGTGAGTGTTGTATTTATTTTTTCTATGATTTGGTTGATATTTTTTTAAATTTATGAAATTACATATATTCTTTTCACTAAACATTGAAAAATATTTAAAAAATAAAAAAATGACGATTTTTTACAAAAATGAGTTAGGGTCTGTTTGATAAACTAATTCAGTACTTATTCTAAATAGATTAAGTACTTAATTGATTAAGAGCGTTTGATAACTCAACTTGTTTCTGACTTAATGAATTAAGAACTTTTTTAATTAAGTACTTAATAATTAAGTGCGTTTGATAACTATAATTCAAAGTCTTAAGAGATTAAGTGGGTCTGAATTGCAAGTATAATTGTTAGCCTAAAAATAAGTGATTGGCGAATCACTTATTGCTGAACTGAATTGGTTGCAAATTTTTTTTATTTTCAAATTTATTATTCTTTTTAGTTTTTTCTTTAAATAATTTGTATTTATTAAATATTTTTTTAAAAAAATATTTTATCATTTAAATAAATAAAAAATATATTTATGACATGGATTTTTATTTTTTATAATTTTAATTAATATGTGATATTTATTTAATTAATATTTTAGTTTTAAAATAATAATAACATTCTAATTTATTATTAAATTTTTTTAAAATATTTTTATTAGTAGAATTTCACAGTATTATGTAAAAAATTATGATATATATTAAAAAATATGTTTCTAGTATTTTTTTTTTAAAAATAAGGTTATTTAATTTAAAATTTAAAATTTTATAAACTTATTTTTGTAATTCAGACTTCATAATTCAGACTTCAGATTCAGACTTCAGATTTCAGACTTCAGATTCAGACATATTTTCTAATTTTATCAAACACAGCTAACTTAATGAATTCAGACTTCAGAATTCAGATTTCAGACTTCAGACTTCAGACCTCAAATTAAGTTTTATCAAACGGAACCTTAGTTGTAAGTATGGATTTTATCTTTTGATTAAGTAATTTTATTTTATTTTTTTTCGATAACTCAAGGTTGGTGATTATGAGGTTTGGTAGTTAAAGGGAACAAATGTAATTTAAAAATTTAGAGAGAATATTGATAATTTGAGGAAATAATAAGAGGATAAAATATAATTTACCCAAAAAATAATATCATCACTCTCCATTTTCATTTGGTCACAATTTATTTCTTTATCATTTTAGTAATGGTTGAGTCTATTTCTCCTTTAGTATTTTATTAGCTTTTAAATATATTATAATTTTGAATCACTTAGATTAATAAATTTTAATATGTAATCCTAGGATCTTCCAAAGCTAAAAAACCCTCCCATCTCCTTCTTTTTTACCAGCCGCCACCACTCCTTTCTCCCCTTCGGTTGGCCGTTGCTGCCGCCGGCAGAAATCACCACCGTCCGACACCATCAGCGTTTGCTACTCCGGGATCCTCCCCGAATTCTTCCTCCTTTGTTGCTTCCCCACCGTGCACGCCCTCTCTCTATCTATCTCTTTGCCCGAAAACCCCAACCGATCATCTCCTCGGCCTCGTCGCCACTCATTCCGTCAGTCAACGCCACCGCCACTCTTCTTTCCTTCTCCGGTTACCCAAACCGCATCCACCCACTTTCCCTTCCTCCATTCCCTCCTCAGTCGACGCCACAAAAGCATCAAATTTTGTAGTTTGGAGAAGAGAAGATGTCATCGGAAGGAATACAAGTAGCAGCCAAAGTGTACAGAAACCTTCTTAAGGCAGTGAGGAAAAATATAGGAAAGGAAGAGCACAAATCCCATTTCACAGACTTTGTTAAGCAAGAGTTTCGCAATTGCAGCAATGGGCAGCCTGCTGCCATGGACGGTTCTTTCATTCAGCAAAAGTTAAACCTTGCTCGTGATTATACTTTCCTTCTGAACAGTGTGCACCATCAGAAGGACTTGTTGTTTTCCTATAATATAGCCGTGGATAGGTCCGATGAGATGAAGAAAATTCTAGGAAAATCGGCTGCTAGTGTGGGTCTTCAACTCCCTGAGGTCTATAAACCTTAAAGAGAGTTCCTTTGGTTCGAAGTGGAAGAGTTGCAGAGTATGAACTTTGTACTTATGAATTTGAGAGAGAGATGGGGTGCTGTCAGGTTTGTGTGCTTCCATTGTAATTCCTCCTACGAATCTGTGTGATTGGGGAGAAACAGAGTATGGTTTGTATTCATGTATTTGATTGTACTTTTGCTTTAATTGACTGTTCACAAAATTTAATCTTTTGTTATATTTATTGTGATGGTTGTGCCAAAAAAAAAAAAAAAAAGAATCTTCCAAAGGCTACTTATATTTTGAGAGAGATAGATTAAGGAAGAAAGTATAAAAGTTTTTAAAAAGTAGCAGCCGATCAAAGAGGAAATGTTGTGGTGAACCTAAAAGAGGGAAAATTGATGAAAACATGCTATGGCCGTCACGTTTGCATGGTTAGTTACCATTTAATTACGTTCATAAACAATACACTTGTAACTAACACCAGCCATTGCTCCCCCTCAGTTACCGCTTGCTGTGATCATCATCCCCACGAAATCAAAGAAGAAGAATTATATTCGTACATGCAATTTATTTTATTAATTTATTTTCCCAATCCAAAAGGGCAAAGAAAAATTTCTCATTTTTGGGTTCTGGGCCGCGTTGCAAGATCCCATTCCAAGCTAAATTCAAAAGGGATTCTTTTTTAGAAAAGAGGGTAAGCATCAAGGATTGAAATCATTGAATCCCCTGTTTCTCGTTATTTCCTTTTGGTAAAATTATTCTTGTTGTTCTTATCTTAGTGATGTAATTGTCATTTGGGATTCAAAGTCAAATCTTGATTTGTTTTCTTATTTGTTTTGGTGGGGGTGGCTGACAGGGACGGAGTTTGACTCGGTGCAGGGAAGAAACAACATTTATTAAACGTCGTGGTGGGGTACATCATAAAGGGAGGAGGGAAAGCGATTGGTGTGCGCCGTTTTAAATAGGGAGAGTGACTTTAAATTAAAATGGATTCACCTGATTCATCAACTCCTGTAACGACTATGGATAACTTGTTGGGTCTGCTCAGAATTCGAGTTAAGAGGGGCGTCAATCTTGCTGTTCGTGATGTCCGTACCAGCGATCCATATGTTGTTGTCAAGATGGGTAAACAGGTCCTTTGATTTCCCTCTCTTTTCTTCCTCCTTTCATTTGGTGTTTTTTTTCACTTATCTTCTTGGTTAATGTTTTCTGGGGTTTGACTTTGATCCTTTTTTTTTTCAAATCCCTGTTTGTGAATTCGATCATAGATTCTGCTATTGAAAAGTTGTGTTTCGATCATCTCTCTTTTCTTGAACAACTCCTCGGAAAGAAAATGATGACTTGTTCAACTGATGTATTAAAACGGGATGACATGCCTAAGCCTTTTTATTCCTGTTGTTGATGAGTAGAGCCCTCGTGTTTTATGAATTGATTAGCTAGATTTGTGTCCAATATTCATTCTTTTGTCCAAGGAATGATCTTTTTATGCCTTGTAATCATAGAGTGATTTAGATATTTTTGTCCTCGAAGAATGATCTTTTGTGGTTGCTGAAGAACCAAACTTTTTTATGGCCATAAGAACAGATATAAAGTTTGCTAAAAGTCATAGTAGTGTTCAAGTGACATAATTTTGGCTCAGCACTGCATGGCACTAATACGCATCCACTTTTAATTGGATTTGTTGGAGTCAGGGGCTCATTGTCATTATAATCAATCCAATTCCTGTTGGCTTTGGAAAATACATCTTTTAACTGAAGGAAAAATTAGTATTGCTTGGAAGCAGTTGACCTTCAGTTGTAGATTATCATTGGAAGGGGTTTTGTGGCTCCCGATAGGGAAGTCTGCAAACACTAACTGCTGGAAGATACAGATATCTGTTAATCATGGTTTGACAGTAATGTTCGCGGGAGTTATTCTTATGTTGCTCTGATTGTAATGTTTATATTAACCTTGAAGGACCCAATTTAACAATATTTTGGAGAAAGTGTGTGCTGGAAGTGATAAGAACAATGAACAAACTGCAAAAGAAAGATGTTTAGTACGAGAAGCAATTTGGTTGGGGTGTTTGGAATTACATATTGCGGTATAAAAGTTATAACAGCCGTTATATCTCGCTGAACAAGTATACTGGTTTTCAATGTTTTACTTCTATGAGTCTCTGTCATGGGTTCAGAACCATAATAGCTGCAGAATGCAGAATGACTTTGTGCTTAGATCAAAGTCTTTCCATACTTCTTTTAACTTTATGGTTTATAAATTGATTTGCATAGACAAATATTTGAAGCACCTGAAGAAAGTTGCTTGATCTGCCTGGTGATTGCCAAATTTTATGTCAATTGAACCGGGGGTTAAAGGTTTAAGTTTGTTTTTGAGCTATGTACTGCTAGGCACCTTTCTACTTGTGTACCTAGCTTTGTTCATGACCCATACTAGTGCTCTGATGTAACACTCAAGTCATTTCTTGATCCAACATATAGATCTTATGTGTGCTTGAGACTTGAAAGGCCATGTTTCTTTTGATTAAAAGTCAATTTTACTCTTGCATGCAAGTATATCCATACAGGAATTGCATTGCTATAATTTGATTCTGCTTGTTGCCTTCAATTCCTAATGCTAGATGAATGCTGTAATTGGCTGCAGAAACTGAAGACACGCGTCATAAATAAGGATGTCAATCCCGAGTGGAATGAAGATTTGACTCTTTCAGTGTCTGATTCTAGCCTTCCTGTTAAGCTGGTAAGTTTTATTTGTCATTACTTTGAGCATATGTCAAGGAACCAGAAGAGATGTTATCCTTATACACATCGAAATTTAGCAGCTGTTGTCCTCATTTGCTAGCCACTTATTTAACTTCAATTGGAAGGGCAGTACACTAATAATGAGAAGAAAATTTTTGTTGGAAGAAAAAGTTCATTCTTGTCCACTAAGGAAAAGTAGTGACTTATTTCAGCCCTCATCTAAGCCCTGTAGATGTTATGGAAATATGCTGAAGCTATGGTTAAATAAGTTTAGCTTGCTAAAAGGAGTCCCTCCGAATCTATCAGTAGAAGTTTATCGTGCTGAGAAAACAACTGTGTATTGATTGAAATGCCAAGAGGTAATACTGTATTCCATTTTCAGTTGTTGAAACAAGACAGATCTATGATTGAATCTTGCTGGCGGAGGCCTGTGGTTCGAGCAAATGGCAAATAGAATAACCACATGTTGCCTAAACTAGATACTAGCATCTCCCACTATCCCCAGTTTCAGCTAAATTAATAACAAAGTATACCTTCTCAGACTGACTCACGTCTTTTGTGTATACCCACAGCATAGTAGATTATTGATTAGCATTTCTTAGGAAGTAAAGTAGCTTTCACATTTTAGTTTACCTAACTATTGGTAAACTTAACAACCACTTGGGCAGGGATTTGAGTTTGACCTGGATATGTGCCTTAAACTATATGGGCCGGATATCGGTCTCAAGGTTTCGAGCTAATGTAGCTATGTGGATTTTGGACTGCATGTACCTTTCACCTTTCTCTCTGATCTTGCGACCCCTTATCTTATCTCAGAAATGTTTTTTCATTCATTGTTAGACTTGGCAGTGGCAATTGCATTTTGAGATATCATTGTTGTTCACCAAACATTGCCTGGGAACATTTACTTACGAATTAATTGCGCTAGTTACTGGTGTAGTTAATCAGAAAGCAGAATGCCATAACTGAAGTCACTCTTAAGTATAGCACAGTTTTGCTGATCCTAAAAAGCAAATGCAATTCCACAATGACATTATCTCTTGACTTTTCATTTGCTTTCCTTTCTTGGACCACTCTATTATGATAGTTGTTATGCTGATGTGCATTATTTCAGACTGTATTTGATCATGACATGTTCAGCAAGGATGACAAAATGGGAGATGCAGAATTTGACATCAAGGCATTTATAGAAGGTTTGAAGATGAAATTTGAAAGGCTCCCAGATGGAACCATAATAACTAGGGTGCCACCATTGAGGACAAACTGCCTGTCTGAAGAGAGTTGTGTGATGTGGAAAGATGGTAAAATTATCCAAGATATGTGTCTGAGATTGAGAAACGTCGAATGTGGCGAAGTCGAAGTCCAACTTCAATGGATCGACCTTCCCGGTTCCAAGGGATTGTAAATGCTGTATTGTCATTTCCTTGCAGCATTCGACGCCCCCCCAGCAACTCGCGGCTGATTGTATCGCCATTCTGCCTTGTTTGATAGCCATTACTGTGAGTTAATTTAGTGGAATTTGCTGGTATCTTGCAACCTTGTCTTCTTTGTACCTAAAGTATAAACTTTTACAAGAATTTTCTCTGCTAATTTTGCTTCTTCAATACTACTGTGCCTTCTGCTTCTGCATTTTCATTAAGCCCTTTTGAGGATCACCATCAAAACAAGAACTGGTTGATCACATTTTACTTTTGATTCTGTGCTATCAGATTTGGAACCATTAATCAAATGCCATATACTCTGAGTTCAACTCTCTTATTTAGAGACCTTAGTTGAGGATTGCAGAGGTTTCATAAGGTAGCAGAAAGCATTGTCTGAACACTACAATTGAACATTGGGAGGCTTTATATGACAGAAAAAAGCAACCTAAATGAATCATAAAAGGAAAGTTCTTGCAAAATTCTCGATTGTTTATGAAGCTAATTCAGGCACAGCCCTGATACATTGAACAAAGACTAAGCATGTCAAGAACTGGCACATGCAGGGCAAAAGCAAGAAACTGAAGCAGCAACAACAATAATACTTAATGTTTAATGTAAGAAGAAGAATGGGAGTTTGCAATGAAATTGTTTGTCCTAAACTTTGATTGGTAGCCTTGTTGTTGTCCTTATGGTTTCTATACAGAGCCCGCAAAATACAGTCAATCCAAAAGACAAAACTGTGAGCTCTCCAAGGTTTCAACCTTAATTGTTTACAGAGAGCACGAAATTTGATGGAGCTGAGCAGAGAATTTTTTAAAACAGGGGAACCGGAATTCAAAGAGACAAAACTAGGGACATTATTACTAGATTAAACTAATGAAAAATGGTATGGCAAAATGTGCAGATTGAACATAATGTTTGGATGTTTTGAAGTTCAAGAGAGATGTGTAGGGCTTGGCACGCCGTTCTTAGGGCTCCTCCTCCTCTTCATCATCATATCATTCCAAGGCATGCTTGCTGGCTTCCCCTGAGTTATTCATCACTTCTAGGGAACAAAAATTTAAAGTTATTACCGTCTCTTTTAGTACTGTTTGGTTTGCCTAGTTTTTCTCAAATGGAGCCGCCACCAATCAGTTCTTAACATCTTACATTAATGTCAAGAACTTGGGCCCTAATACTCCTCCAAACAATACCAGATTAAATGAACTCTGCTCCATACCCGGTCATATGATTCGGTTGTGTGGAGTGATAAAGAATTTGATATTTTCAGAACAAAACATGAGTTTAAGTTTAATAAATACTCCCTTCGTCTCAAATTAATAGAAGTTTTAGAGATTTCACTGTTATCATAAAAAAGTAGTAATTAATAATTTAATCTAGTAAGTTTTTCTCTTTTACCCCGACTTGGAGAGAATTATGAAAATTATTACTCCCTCCATTTCAATATGTAGGTCGTTTTAACCAAAACACAAATATTAAGGATGTAATTAATTTTTGAAAAGTTCCATAACTTTTAATGGTTAAACCTGTTATATCTATTTAATGCATTTTTTATAATAGTGCTATAATTTAAAATAGTCATGACAAAAACAAGTTCCAATAAAATTAAAAATTAAATAAGGGTAATAGAGTAAAAACAATAGATTGTTTCTTAGAAGTAAACAAGTGACTTATATTTTGATCGATTTTTTAATAGGTGAAAACGACTTATATTTTGAAATTGAGGGAGTAATGAAATAGTAGTTTGGTGGTAAGATTTAATACACTCACAAATTTTAAAAAATGATAAAACATGAAAACTAGAAAAATTACCTTGATAATGGTAAAATGACAATTAATAAGAGATAACTTTTAACTCTTAAACCGTCTATTAATTTGAGACGGAGAGAGTAAAAGACAAGAGGGATGTAGTTCAGTGGTAAGTACTCCCTCTTTAGACAATAGGTTTTGACTTCGAGTCATCTCTGTATTAATTTGATATTATTACTCAAACTCAAAACCATGAGGTTCTAATTGACAAGTGACAATCACTAAACTAAGAAAAACTAGCCCTATAGAAAGTTTGATTCGTACCGTATGTTTGCATGCGCCAACTAATGTACAGTAGTAATTAATTAGTAGTTTTACATTCCTGAAATAATTCCAATTAGTAGTACTATTTTGTTCGGTCTTAAAAATTAACGTAGCACTGAATAGAAAGTTCAATTTGTACCAAGACTTTACAACTCAATAAAAGGACAAAAAAAAAACACACTTAAAAAGTGTTTGAAAAGTATGGTTTGATAAGCCACACATTTTTATGGTGGGGTTATTAAATACCTTTTTTTTTTTTTAATTTACCCATCATTTAGATTGTTAAAATATATTTATTATTTTTTAATTTTAGTAATAAAATGAAGATAAAATAGTAATTTATCGGACGACAAATTTTAAAAAATAAAAATAGAATTTAAGAGTACACTTTAATGGTAAAATTTTGTTGCGGTCAAAAATTTTCACCACTTTTGACCACAGTAAATTTTGGCCTCGTGATTGAAAAAAGAAAGAATGGTGCATGATGGGTAATTCTTTTGTTTGGTTAAAATGGAACATCAAAATCCCAGTGAAGAGAAATTGGCTATAATGTTGAATGATAAGAAGAATATTAATGATAATTATTCATCTTGTTTGTGATTCATCCTTCTTACTTTGGCGTGGCCAAAAAAAGCATAAAAATCAAAACCAAAAATCCTCATGTCTCAAATTTGTGTCCTTCCTATTACTTGATGGGTTTTTTTTTTTTTTTTTTTTGGTTAAAAAGTATGCAATGCATTTATTGTTATAAGTTTACAAATTTATTTATTATGTCAAAATTTTGCATTTATTTTTTTCGTATTTATTATGTTGCTTTTCTTTACATGGTTCAAGTAGTTAAAGGAGGATTTCGGAACAATTTATTCCAATTATACAAAATATTACTTATTAACAAAATTAAGATTAAGAAAAATAAGTTCAACGATAGAATTAGTGTCAAAAACTTAACATTAGATATTCTACTACACTTGACTAATATCCCAAAGAGATTTTTACAACATGTATATGATAATAAAGAGGGTTGAATTGTCAATCATGACCTGTTTCATTTCAATCTTATAATCTCATGCTTAATATGTCTTTTACATAAAAAAAATTAAAAAAAAATCCATGCACGAAAAAGATAGTATTTTTTAAAAAAAAAAAAGAAAAAACAAGAAGAACTCTCCCAAAACAACCCAGGAGCACGAAAAAGCGAATTCAAGAAGGGAAGTAAAGGAGAAAAAGGAGAGGAGGAAAGGACGTAAAAACTAAAAAAGTTTGGTCTCAAAACAAGTACTACTATACAAGCAGAGTAGCAGTAGCAGTAGCAGTAGCAGCAGCAGCAGCAGCAGAGGCGCCACCTCCAACCAAAATGCTTTTCTGTTGTGCAAAAACGAAGTAAAATTTATGGAGGAATGAGCCATACGTGTACCATTTGTTAACTTCTTCCTACCCCCATATGCAAAATTGTTAAATATTAAAAATTGTTAAAAAATTAAAAGAAATTAGTAATTTTTTATCAAAATGAGTTTAAGTGATTGTGAATGTAAATTTTTTTAATTATCTTTTGACTCAATAACAGTATTTACAACAAAAGGGTCGATTGTGTAGACCTAATTATTAGAATATAAAGGAGCAATAGTGGTTTAAGAGTAGTTTAACAGTGAAGGTAGGTGAAGTTTGCTATAATTTTTATTGGATTATCTATATTTTCATTTTGTGAGAGTTGTATTCAAAACAAATAGGGTAAATGTACAAACACCAATGATTAATATATGTATTGAGTTATAACTACTATATGGAATATGATAGTTGATTCAAGAATTTAAAAATATTTTATATCAAATACTTTTTTTTTTAAGAGTAGAAAAACTAGTACGAATTATATTTATCTCATATAACGCAATTAAACTACTAATCGCCCCTCATATTTCTAATACTTATAAACAACTACGTAATTGTCAAAAATCTAAGAAGATACCGGTAGTATCATATATTACGGTCATATGGAAGAAAAAGAAAAGGAAAATATTAAAGAAATGCACATTAAGTATAGTGTTATAAGTACTTTAACTCCAATCTCTTTCAAATAAATCCATCACTCGAAACAAAGAAAGCAAAAAATTAAAGCCCGATTTCAGATAGCCCCCACTCCCCTCTGCTCTGCTTCGGACTTGGAGACTACTACAAGTGCAAAGCTCTTTGGTCGCAACTCTCAAAGTTTATATTCTGTATCGAAAGTGGCAAAAAAATATTGCCCCCCCACCCTTGGCCACAGCCACCCCCCATAAACCAAGAACACATGCTCCACTACTTCTTCCTTCACTGCTCTGCACAACTCCTCCTTCAAGCCATCAGTTCAATCCTCCCCCTCATTCTTCGCTTCCAACTCTGGCTCACTTTTCATCGCTTCAATCCCCCTTGTATGCTCCCTTGATCTCTGCTAATAGCCACTAGTTCCAAGAATTGAAATTTGAAACTTAAAAGATGATTACTTTAGCGGATTTCTACCATGTTATGACTGCAGTTGTCCCGCTCTATGTTGCCATGATTTTAGCTTATGGCTCAGTGAAATGGTGGAAAATTTTCACCCCGGATCAGTGTTCTGGGATCAACCGTTTTGTTGCCCTTTTTGCTGTTCCGCTTCTCTCCTTCCATTTTATCTCCAGCAACAATCCTTACGCCATGAACCTTAGGTTCATTGCTGCTGACACGCTTCAGAAGATCATTGTTTTGGTTGTTCTTGCTGTTTGGACTAAAGTGAGCAAAAGGGGTTGTTTGGAATGGACTATAACGCTCTTCTCCCTCTCCACTCTCCCCAATACTCTGGTTATGGGGATTCCTCTGCTTAAAGGGATGTACGGTGGATTCTCAGGGAGTTTGATGGTTCAAATAGTCGTGCTCCAGTGTATCATTTGGTACACTTTGATGCTGTTCTTGTTTGAGTACAGAGGCGCAAAGATGTTGATTTCTGAGCAGTTTCCAGACACTGCTGGCTCGATTGTTTCCATTCATGTTGATTCTGATGTCATGTCATTGGACGGAAGACAGCCTCTTGAAACAGAAGCAGAGATTAAAGAAGATGGGAAATTGCACATTACTGTTAGGAAATCAAATGCTTCAAGGTCTGATATTTACTCGAGAAGATCACAGGGTTTATCATCGAACACTCCAAGGCCATCAAATTTGACAAATGCAGAGATTTACTCTTTGCAGTCATCTAGAAATCCAACTCCAAGAGGGTCCAGTTTCAATCACACAGATTTCTACTCTATGGTGGCTGGTGGCAGGAACTCAAACTTTGGTGCAAATGATGTGTATGGGCTCAATGCATCAAGAGGGCCAACTCCAAGACCTTCAAACTATGAAGAAGAAACTGGAAACAACATGAACAAAGCCAGGTTCCATTACCCAGCAGCAGCACCACCTGCAGGGAATGCTGCTAATAATTATCCAGCTCCTAATCCTGGTATGTTTTCACCTACTGGCTCCAAAGCATTGGGTGCCAATGTTGCTGCCAAAAAGCCTAATGGGCAACACAAGGAAGAAGGTGGTAAGGATCTCCATATGTTTGTTTGGAGCTCAAGTGCTTCTCCAGTTTCAGATGTCTTTGGAGGAGGCCATAGCCATGACTATGGAGCTTTGGACCAACCATCAAAAGAAGTGAGAGTTGCAGTTTCTCCAGGCAAAGGTAAAAAAAAAAAAAAAAACATTTCTTGATTCCCTTAAAGTTGGAGATTGTTATGGAATCATTTTTTGCTAGTTCTAATTTCATTTGTGATTGGTATTTTTTTCTAGTGGAGGGTCACAACAGAGATAATCAAGAGGATTACATGGTGGACAGAGATGATTTTTGCTTTGGGAACAAGGGTATGGACAACCATCATGAAAGTGAGAAAATGGGAGATAACAACAAAGTGAAAACAGCAATGCCACCAACAAGTGTAATGACAAGGCTTATCTTGATCATGGTTTGGAGAAAACTCATCAGGAATCCAAACACATACTCCAGCTTAATTGGAATCACATGGTCTCTAGTTTCATTCAGGTGTGTTCAAAATGTCACTGTCAAATTTATTCTTTCTCTTCATGTATATATCAACTCAACATGTTCAGTTAAGGTTTCGGTATCTATAATCAATCTTAAACAAACCAATGACAAACAAATTTTGTTTTGTTTCTTGTATTCTTTATTGGGGCAGGTGGCATGTTGAGATGCCTGCAATCATAGCACAGTCCATTGCTATACTATCTGATGCTGGACTTGGCATGGCCATGTTTAGTCTAGGTAAACTCTTCATCATCATCGTCCATCTTCAAAATCAAAAGAACTCAGGTTCTTTCTTATTTTCTTTCTGTAATTTGCTGTTGGGACAGAGATAAAAATCTCATCTTGGTTCTTGAAATTGGGAAAGCAAGCATGCCATTTAAAAAAAAAAAAAAAAGAAAGAAAAAACCCAACGGGGCTAGGGTGGTGGTCATCATCATAGCATGTCTGCTGCTTTAGACAAAACTTTTTTCATCTCTGCCAGAAATGTTTTTATTCCTTCTCTCTTGATGCATCAAAATATCTCCTTTTTCTTTCATTTTCTTTCTTTTAAGCAATGCCATGATTATATAGATGGGTAGGAAGTGGCAGTGATGATGAAAGTTGTATGGAAAAATGTTTCACTTTGTTGGGGGGTGACTGTGACTGAGAGAAGAGTGACTGACACCATAAGAGAGTAACAATGGCCTGATTTCTGGATTCATAATAAGCATTGATTGAAGACATGAAAGTGAAGATGAAGATGATGATGATAATTATGATTTGTGTTGTTGTTGTTGTGGGGATTTCTGGCACAGGTCTGTTCATGGCTTTGCAGCCGAGGATCATAGCATGTGGGAATTCGGTAGCGACGTTTGCAATGGCTGTGAGATTCCTTGCAGGCCCAGCTGTCATGGCAGCTGCTTCCATTGCTGTTGGACTTCGAGGAGTCCTCTTACATGTTGCCATTGTGCAGGTCACTCTCTTCAATTTTCCCCTATTTTTCTCTGTTTCCAGATTCCAATATCTTTTCTCTTTCGATTTAAAATAAGTTTCGTAATTTTACAAGAAAATAAAGTGAAATTGGGAAGTGTGTTCTTGTTGCCGAAACAGACATTTTATTTTATTTTATTTTGTAATAAAGGGTAGAATATGTCAGTCAAACACGTGAATCCAAGTTTGTTCTAAGGGGATTAAACTGATGTAAGATGGACTGTTGGAGTTAGGGTTTCCATAAATCAATTGATAAAATCAAAAGGGTATGTAGGAATATGTACCTTTGTTTGATAATATTAAATAATGATTAACATTATTTTGTCCGTCCGTATAAAAAATAATCATATTTTAAATTGTTATTGATAATTTTTAATTTAGACCAAAATTGATTTTGGAATGAACACACGTGACTAACAGATTTATTGCCATTTTCTATTTTCTTTTCTTTATTGAAAAAAAAAAAAAAAAAAAAAAACAGGCAGCTCTACCTCAAGGGATTGTGCCCTTTGTCTTCGCGAAGGAGTACAACGTACACCCTGATATTCTCAGCACAGGGTCAGTGATATTTTCTTGGATTACAATATTCCGATACTCGTATTTATAATATTGGATAATAACTGTAAAAGATTATCGGATTTAATACGAACTGATGATTGTTTTTTTTTTTTTTTTTTAATGCAGGGTTATATTTGGGATGTTGATTGCATTGCCTATAACTCTAGTATACTACATTTTGTTGGGGGTATGAAGAATGAAGATGGAGGATTTTGATTATTAGCTAAAATGGGGAGAAATTTGGGAGGAAAAAAAAAATGGGGGTAGCTAATTGCAAAATGGAGTAGGGATTAATTAGCGTAATTTTGGAAGTTACAAGGGGTAAAATGGGGAATTCCGCACGGATTTCATCATAGAAGAAAATTTCTCAAGGCAAGGGAAGGAATGAGGAGGGGGCAATTTTTTTGAATTGTCTCTCTATTACTAAATTTCTTTTATGGTTTTATCTTTTGTAGCAAATTTAATTAAGATGTAAAATCAGGTTTGTAGAAGTACAATTAATTTATCATAATTAATGAGCAAAAAAAAAAAAATCTCTAGTTTAGTGCTTTGTCATTTCTACCCTTAGTTCTCTCTCTCTCTCTCTCTCTCTCTCTCTCTCTCTCTCTCTCTCTCTCTCTCTCTCTTTTTTTTTTTTTCTTTTTTTAACAATATCCTCCCTTCATTCTCTAACAACTTCATTGGTAACCTCATGGAATTGGTATATGTTTGAGACCAACTACCATTTTTTTCTTTACATAAAAGCCTGATAATACTATTCTTTTTTAGAACCGATCTATAAAAAGGGTAATATTTCGCTTTTATATTTAAAATAATGCAATAAAATACAGATGCTTTTCTATTATTATTATTATTGAAACCAGCGCGAAATTTGAAGGGACTTTAGCCTTGAATATTTCTACGCATACACAACAAAGATCCTACTTCCTCCATTTTTAAGATTAAAAGAGAGTTACTTATATTTATTTCTAAAATGAAGGTATTAATATGCTAATATTATATAGTTAAGGAGAAATGAATTTTTTTATTTTTTATTTTTACAAAAGTATAGCCCGCGTCAAGTAATTACAAGTTGATATTTCGAATATAAAATACTTCTTTAATGTCATAATCTAACCAGCTACCGACCTTCTAGTCTTACAAATTTAGGATCGGAATTTAGAGAAAGCTAAATTGACCAAAATTGAATATTTAGTGCGTAGATTTTCTATTAAGCAACTTTATCTTTGATTTCCTTATCAAGTCACTCCTTTAAATGAGGAAAGGAGTTAGACATGAAGATACGTTATTGTTCATTGGAGAAAACAATGGTTGGCTATCCATGCTAGTTTGATTCCCTAAATAAAGTATAAAGTTTATGTTTGAGTTTTATGGGTGGAGATAATATTATTGAAATATTTTATTTCGAAGAAAAAAAAAAGTTTGTCCTGACTCAAATGAGAATCGGCTCTCATTTATAAGCAAGTTTTGTCCGCTAAAGAGAAAAAAAGTTAGAAATGAAGATGTATTATTGCTCCTTCAAGAAAAGAATGGTTGGCTACCAATGCTAGTTTGATTCCCTAAATAAAGTTTATGTCAAAGTTTTACCGATGGAGAAAATATTATTGAGAGATTTTATTTTATAAAATTATTGGGGTCAAATATTTAAAAAAGAATATTTGAGAAGTGACAATGAGCAATGATTTCTTCCAATATTCCCTGCGAATGCGGCAAGTTTTTGCCCAAAGGTTGGAAAAGCTAAGGAATCATACAATTTGGATGGTATGGAATAAAGTTGCTAAAAGCGTGATATGGAGGCTGCTCATTTTCCCCGATTTTACTTGTCACAAATGATTTCTCCCTAGAATGACAAGTGAAACTAATAGTATAGTATTTGACAACTCACGATTCTTTTGGTTCTATTCTGCCCCTTTATTATGATAGTATTCGTGTTTCCAATTCAAAAATAATCCAAATTATATATTTTTTATTTTAGATAGGTAATAATTCATGTAAATGTTTAAAATAAATTTATATTTTAATTATAAATTAAATAAGAGAAATTATATTTACAACACGTTGTCGATGGTGTTGTTTATTGACATATTAATGGTAGTGTTCTCTGCTAATAAGGAGCGGAGCAGATTTAAAATTTTCAAGAGCGGAATTACAACGGTATAAAAAACAGACATTGAACGAAACTCAATCGAAATAATCTTATTAGAAAAAATTTCGATCGTTTCGGGGGCACGGACACCCACAGAAGCCATATGCTAGTTATGCCCATGCTGCTAATCATGATAACTATACTGATGTTTTGTTCGATTTTTTTCTCTTATTTTTACTACAACCTCCAATTTAAACTCTCGCTGTAATGAAATCAGGACTGCGTAAATTTTGTTTTTTTCTCCTTTTATGATCGCAATGTGGGACTACGTAAATCCTTTTGTTTTCTTTTATTTTCCCCTTAGCCTCCAATTTAAACTCTTCACACAGTAATGAAATCACTTATTAGTTCTAAGTGAAAATGTGAACCATTAGATTACTATCTTCTCGTCTACTACCTAAATCCTTTATATAAACTTCAAAACTATTTTTACTTACACAATTAAAATTTGTTATCTAAATTTCATTGGATTTGAATATTATTTATCATAAACAAAATACAATATATCTATATTACTATTCCCTTTGTTTGCATATATTAGTGGTTTTAGGGATTGTGTTTGTGTTCTATTAATTATCGTCTTACTGTTATCTAGATAAATTTTTAAATTTTTCTATTTTATCCACCCTCAAAGTATGTGACCTTATTAAACTCTACTATCAATTATTTACTTTTTTTTAGATAAATAATAAATTACTCCTCAAGTGAGGGGTGAAAAGGAAAATTTATACAACTAAATTAATAATTACTGTTATTCATTCATAACAGTGAGAAGTCTAAAACATTAAGGCTCCGTTTGATAAAACTTAATTCGAGGTCTGAAGTCTGAAGTCTGAAGTCTGAATTCTGAAGTCTGAATCCATTAAGTTAGCTTTGTTTGATAAAATTAGAAAATATGTCTGAATCTGAAATCTGAAATCTGAAGTCTGAATCTGAAGTCTGAATTATGAAGTCTGAATTACAAAATAAGTATATAAAATTTTAAATTTTAAATTAAATCACCTTATTTTTTAAAAAAAATATTAGAAACATATTTTTTTAATATATAACATAATTTTTAAGATGTGTAATTTTTTACATAATACTGTGAAATTCTACTAATAAAAATATTTTAAAAAATTTTAATAATAAATTAGAATGTTATTATTATTTTAAAACTAAAATATTAATGAAATAAATATCATATATTAATTAAAATTATAAAAAAATAAAAATCTATGTCATAAATATATTTTTTATTTATTTAAATGATAAAATATTTTTTTTAAAAAAATATTTAATAAATACAAATTATTTCAAGAAAAAATAAATAGAATAATAAATATTGAAAGTAAGAAAAAATTTGCAATCAATTCAGTTCCGCAATAAGTGATTCACCAATCACTTATTTTTAGGCTAACAATTGTACTTGCAATTCAGACCCACTTAATCTCTTAAGACTTTGAATTATAGTTATCAAACGTGCTTAATTATTAAGTACTTAATTAAAAAATTTCTTAATTCATTAAGTTAGAAACAAGTTGAGTTATCAAACGCTATTAATCAATTAAGTACTTAATCTATTTAGAATAAGTACTGAATTAGTTTATCAAACATACCCTAAATATTTGTGGAGAGAGTAATAATTAAATCATATTCAAATTAATTTTAGTTTAATTACGAACAATTAACCTAGGGTTTTATTTGTTAAACTAAAAAAATTATAATGAGAATATGGAAATTGTGGCTATGGGTGCAGACAAAATGCGCTGTTGATCAGGCACGCCAGGTGAAGGCGTTCTTTTCACATATTATTATACCTGCTAATCATCACCCTTTTCGGAGACATCTTTCGACTTTTCAACCCTACATATTCCTTCTTTTTTTTTCCCAAAAAAAAATAAAAAATAAAACGTTTCAGCACAATAGAAGTATAATAGCCATCCTCATGTTCATTCATCCAATGAACTTTTAAAATTGTCAAATCGAGTAGTAATTTTTTCAACCGTTACATTTTATTAAAATAATTTTTTTGTAAATTGAAATTTTTAATTAATCAATGGCACATTTTCTTCATTAAAGACTAAAAATATTCAGTTGAAAATTTTGATTCTGAATTATAATAGTATAAATTGTTAATTTGTCAAATAAATTAACGAAATAATATGATCAAGTAAATAAAAATTCTGTAATTAGAGGATAACTCATATCGAATAAGACAGATATATATACACGTAAAATTTATTTGATTAATTATTTTTTCTTAGATGTAATCTCGTATAATAATCAAATTATGTATAGGTTAAAAAAAGCATTTAAAAAGTACTTAAAAAGATGAACAAAAGCTGCAGAAAAATGTGGTGAAGGTTTAGCCGACTGAGCCCTAGCGGCGGCAACCACACAGCGCACCTGCTAGGCTATGCTCTGTCATGTGTAGATGTTGCTAGATGGGTTAAGTTGAGGGAATTTTTATAATAAAATAATATATATATATGACGCAATAATGACGGTATTAATAGAAATTAAAGGAAAAATAAAATGATAAATAAGTGAAAATGGAAATAAAAATTATAAAATAAAACTCGATTTTTTTTATTTTTTTATTTTTGGAATATTTGGAACCTCATATTGTGACTAGTGGGCATGATAGCACGCTTGAGACTAAAACCGAGAGGATAGGGTAATAGGTAGAGTGGGTTGTGAAGTCTGCGGTGGGTCTGTAACGCACCAGCACGCACTCGTATGCAACGAATTAATACAAATTTACGCATTGAAATTATAAAACACAATTCCAAATCTATTTTATCTACTAACAAAGTTTTATAAGCAAACTATATAAACATAATATATAATCGTATATTTTAAGTATTAGAATTAAAAGAGTATGTATTAATAATAAAAATAACACTATTTATATGCAATGAAACTAATTTTTAAATTAAATTGTTATTTTTAGAATAAATCATTTATTTGTTAGGTAAATATTAACAATGATTAAAAAGTATACTATCCCCACCAAAAAATTTCCTTTTTATAATACTATATATATATATATCGTATTCTCATAAATGATAGTACTATGAACAGATTATGTCACCATAATCCATCTTAACACCCAAAATGGGAGGGGATGAGGAAGGTGGCGGCGGCGACGGCGGCGGTGGTGGGGGGTGCTGGGAGAGTAATAAGGACGGGGATGGGAAACAAAATGGTAAAAGACGAAAATATATGAGTGGGCGTCGTCTGTTAGCGGAATCCGCATGGGTGCGGCAAAAACTGGAAATGCAGCGGCAGCGGCAGCGGCAGCGGCAGCGGCAGAGGCAGGGGCTTGGAGTGGAGCCGAGAATGAGAGTTGGGAGAGAGACCATGATGTCTCCCACTAAGCTTTGTTGGGTCGGCCGCTGCCTCGACAATATTTTGTGAGCTTTGTCCAATGTCCACTTCTCCCATATATTCCCTACTCTATTTCTGCACACTCCCCAGATACCTTCCCGTTACGTGTCAACTCATCCTCCAAACTCCTTATAAAACCCACTCTAATTCCATATAAAAAATTGAATACAAATTCACATGTAATTTTACTTAAAATTAATTAATAATGAGATGAGAAAAGTAATATATAAAGCTCATATGGTATTTTTAAGGTTCTTATATTTTTCATGTGGGATAAGGGGATATGACATTCATTATTTTAACAGTCTAAATTCTTAAAAAAAAATTTCAATTAAAGTCATAAATGCAACTAAACAGATACAAGAGTTAATGAACAACGGAAAAATGTTATCGTTGTATGCTTTTAACCTATTAATATCACCTTAACGTTATATATAGTAAAAAGGGTAGATTATTATGATATTATGAATATTTTTGTAGCAAAAGAAAATATAAAAATAATTTATAATTTAATGTCAAATTTAATTTTAAACGTTTGTCAGTTGATAAATTTAATTATAAATTTTATTATTTAGAATACATTTTAGTCATAATACGAACTCTTTTAAAATACTTAATAGCTTCAATTCCGTCAACCCTTATATCACGTGAATGAATTTAATTTACGTCATAAATTTTATACTACATGAACTAACATATTAGCGTGAATGTCAAATACATTTTTTAACTAAAAATTATTATAACAATTAAATTTAACAATAAATCATACTATAAATATTATTGTCGTATTATTCCTACTTTGTAATCTTCCTTCTCGAAAGCACAACCAAGAAAAGGGAGGCAATTAAATAAATATATGCACGTGAAGGACCCAAATTGATAATATAAACTATATATAAATTCAAGTTTGAATGCATGGGTGGGGTGCTTCAACAAATCCGAATGTTTTCCTTCCAAAAAGGAAATAAATAAATAATGGAGGGACTAGGCAGTCAAAAAAATCCAACTCGGTCACACAACAAAAAAGTACCTTCTTATAAGAGAAAACGACACCGGTTAACAAATCTTCCGAGGATCCATCATGCTAGGACCCACGGGGGAGGGAATCGTAATCGCCTTTGTAATTTTTCTAATTTTATTTTTTGGTACATATATTTTTCAAATATTATTGATCACTATCGTCAAAAAAGGGATTTTAAGTATCTTGACTTTAATTGATTACGTATCTCCAGTGATAAACATTAATCTTCTAAGAAAAGCATCCGTGTGAATTAACCCTCAAAAATAAATTAGATTAATACCTCACCACCCCACCTTTTTCTTTTAATTTTAATATGTTATAAAAAAATAAAATTTTACGGTGACAAAGAAAGTTCTTAGTTCTCAGATTTCGTCCTTGCTAGGTTACACCACTTACACAAGCAGATCAAGAGTAGCAGTAATAGGGTGAGACTTATATTTTTCAAGGAAAAAATGACAAGAATAGTCCTTATAATATAGTTTAATGTTAAATTTAATCATAAATTTTATTATTTATAACATATTTAGTGATAAGAATAATTTTTTGGGATAAAAAGTATATTTGAAACTCACAATGATGTGTTATTTTATGTGATATAAAATTTATTATGTGGATTAAATTAATCAACGTGACATAGGTAGTATAAGAGTTGTCGAAATTACAATTCAACTATTAAGTGCTAAAAAAATTACTATAAATAAATGTATTGTGAATAACTAAATTTATCGACTGTAAACGTTTAAAACTAAATTTGATACCAACTTATATTACATGGACTATTTTTCCTTTTTTTTTCCCCTATTTTCAATATAATTTTTGACATTTACCCTTAGAATCAAATACATACTACCTAAAACAAAAGATCAGATCTCTTTCAAGATAGAATCACTTACTAACATTCTGGTCAAAGTGAAAGGGGAGACATGTAGAGGGGTGATTAGATTGAAAAATGTATCTTTAACCAAACCAACCAACTTTGACAATATACACCCAAACATCTCCTAACCCCAGCTAACTGTACAATCTAAGTCGTGGATCATGACTCAGAGTTCACGTAATGATCAGTTTAAACTATAATCATAAGTAAGTTCGTAAAAAAAAAAAATTTGATTATCGCTGGATATATAAAAGAGGTTGTTGTGATATGATGGAGTTAATTAAATTAGTGACACTAATTAGTTAATTGTTTGTTAGCAAACGTAATGAAGATTATTACTACTAGTAATGATAAGGACTTTCATGCATAGTATGACCTAGTGGAGTCTTTTCAATTGATAGCCTACACAAGTTTTAGAAAGAAGTGGAGGCATGCTACTACAGAATTCAATGTCGTTTTAGGTATATTATATTATATTATATTATAGTAAATATTTTAATTCTTATATTATAGTCCTGTAAAACTATATACCATGATAGTCTAGTGATGGTTGGTGGAAAGAGAAAAGCTATATCTGGCCGCCAAGATACTGATTTATTTGGGACGTTGGAAATTAGGATTATGTTTATGTTAAGTAATAAAAGTTAAATAATTAAATTTTATATAAAAAAATTTATCAATTCTTCAAATGTTAATTTTTTTTAACGTAATTAATAGTTTAGACGTCATGATTTTCGATTTATTGTAGAAATGGGAAATGTTTTGTTTTTTTTAGAAAGGAGGTGTATAACTTTTTCGGAGAATTTTTTTTTTTTAGAGGTTTTTACAAAATTAAGAGTTCAAGGATATTGAGATAAATTTATTTTAAAACGTGAGTGATATTTAGTAAAAAGTCAGATTATATATATCAATTGAGATTTATTTTTATACTCTAGAGCATGACACATAAACATCCAAATGACAATTTTAATTTTGGGCCTGCAATGACTGATGATGTACCTTTCGTGATTCCCAAATCTGCACTATTATTTATAGGTCACTTTTTATTATTTATATAGCTCTATTTTTTAAATTTACTATTCAAAATGTCTCTTTAACCAAAAAAAAAAAAAACTCAACATTCATTCTTATTTATTCTTCTCTTTTTTTCAAACTCCACCACCAACACATTAACCTGAACAAAATTTATGCACAAAAAGTTTAATTAAAGAATATTTGAATTCTGAAATAATTATTTTTATTTAGTGCATAACATATTCTCATAATAAAATAATAATATAATAGAATTTGTAAATAATTACACTTATTTATTTATTTTGCCCATTTTTTAGAATTATTTTTCTTCCCGCGAATACCATTTAACGATGACCAGAGCCACCATGTGGCAATTTACGCTGTCATCTTCTTCTTCCAGCCTTACCCAATGTCCTCGTCATCTTTCTTGTCTTCTCTGCAACAACAGTAGCAGGAAGAATTCCTCCAAAAAATGATGTATTTTCCACAAAAATAAACTCTTTGATGAAGATGACAACGATGATCATGAAGATGAAAATCAAAATCATTGTTGCGATCATGCCCATGGAGACGGATGTGATGGTGATGGTAATGGTTATAGTAATTGATTCGGGTTTCATTCGATTAACACAAGTAGTTGTTCATGAATTTTTTACCAAAATTTTTTTTTTTTTATTACTTTCTCCCCCATTTCCTTTTTTTTAAATCTTTTTATTTTTTTTTAAAAATATTGTATGTGTGAGAATTGTTCTTATAATTTGTTATTATAAGATTAAATATATTTAAAATAATTAAGATAGTATTTATTTTGTTGGGATAAGTAAAAGGATAATTTAAGAAGATTGTTTTAAAAATAGAGTTATAAATAGTAAAAAATGGACTACATACAAATAAAATAAAATAGTACTATGAAACTCTCAACTGAATCATGTTAGAAATATATCCACTCCAAGTATTCCAGTGGTAGCCCATTTCTTCTCGATCTAATCGGGCTAGCCCGTTGTTGCATTATTGGGCTTCCAGTATTGGGCTGCTAAAGGGAAATGATAATTTCGGTATATCTTCTTCTGAACTCTCCCCCCTCATCCGGTTTTTTCCAGCGACTTCTAGACCGGACACTCCCATGAATTTTAGGCTAACTTTCTTTGTTCACAACTTAACTGGAGAAATTACATAAAATGTCACAATCTCAAACTCTTAACTAACACATTTGATCCCACAATTAAAAGTGGCCGACTAAAAATTAAGCTCTCGATCTTTTTAAAGTACAACTAGTTTGTTGCTAAGTTGCTCGTGAGTGATAAAAGAGTATATATGTGTTGGTATTTTTAAATGAGATTGAGAGAAAAATTTAAGTGTATTATTCATGCAACTATAAATAGGAGTAGGCCTGACAAAAAAAAAATCCAAAAGCCCACTATAATCCAATCATCTATTACAATCACCCAACCCAAACCTACCCGCTAAACTCTTTTTTTAACAATTTGGATCTAGTTTCTTCTGCTGTTTATATATTTACAGAAAAAAAAAAAAAAAAATTTGGTTCAGCATGTTCGGCGAATTCACTCTTTTGGTCTAACATGTTTAAACCCCTCAAAAATACTTATTACGTTTGAAATTTTACACACTTTTAGTCCAACATGTTTATTTTAGTTCTGAGTGAGAAATATTAATCACTAAATTACTACTTTCTCGTCGAGTACTCTCATAGAGTTTGACGACTCGCTTGTTCTAAGTAAGGAGCGTATTAGAGTACTACCTTTTTGTCGAGTACTCTCGCAAAGTTTGGCACCCTTAGTTTTAAGTAAGAAATGTTAATCACTAAATTACTACATTATCATAAAGCACTCTCATAGAGTTAAATAATAGAATAAAATTTAAAAAAATACTATAATTCACATTCTTTGTTGATACAAATTAAAAATAAAACAAAACTTTTAAAACGGATAATACTAATTAAAATCACAATAATATAGAGTACAAATATCGAGGGATAAACCTGCAAGATTGATTGCAATAATAATGTTAAACAAGTAGTTCTTGGATCCATCAATTTATTTTCCATTTTTAACAGCCTTTGGTGCATCGAAAGGACCAATTTGTGGAAGCTCCAAAAATGGTCCCAAACAACTCAAGACAAGTACTCGTTTGATTTTTCATTAAAATTGAACCAACACAAATGGCCAAGTGGCACTGCTGCTCGTGATGTTTCCCACTTCTTTTGCTCATTATCAATACCATTCACATAATAATGCATTAGTTCCGGTACATAAGACTCGCTTCATTCCTATTTATCTGTCATTTCATACTTTTCATTGTTATCGAACAAAAATAACTAATTAGTATTGATTTAGTTGAGTAAGTGTTCTTTTTCACCCCAATTAATGTGAATCGAAAGTGAGTTGTTCATGAAAAATATAGGTAACTAAATAGTATAATTTAATAAACTTACAAATCGACAAATTCTATCTCCTAAAATGACAGATAAATAGGAACGAAAAGAGTATTATTTTTCGTAATTTTTATTATTTTATTAAAATAATTCTATTTATAATAATTAAAATTGTTTAATATACAGAAAGAGGCTTTTTTGAACTTAAAGTGTTAGTCCCTTTGTTATTTTAACAAATAATTTAATAAATAATATTAAAATTGAGGGAGTATAATAGATTAATATTATTTTCTCCATCATATCAAAAAATCATATTTTTCAAACTAAAAATATGATATATATATATATATTTTGCACTATTAAAGAAGTACTATTCCCTTTGTCTTGAAAAAAGTTATTCCGATATTTTACCTTTTTAATGTAATTCTTTACAAAGATATAACTTTTGTAAAAGAATTATAATAAAAAATAATAACGAGAAGTAGTAGTTTAGTGGTTGGCACGTATCGCTCAAAATAAAAGGAATTTTGAGTTAGAATCACCGCGTGGTTAGGTGAAAAAATATATATTATTATCTTTGAAATTAAATGATAACTGATAATTATTTATGTAAAAAATAATAAATATAGTGTAATAGTTAGGAGTACTATCTTGAACTTAAATAATTAAATAAAAATAACTATTTTCATCGAATAAATGAAATAGTAATGTTTAATATATATATATTTCTTTTTTACAAAGAAAGAGTTTAATTAACTCATTATGAAATTATATTGCGTAGCCCAACCAGGTCATGTTGAAGCTATCTAGCAACCCTTAGGAACCGTTGTCAGCTTAGTCCTCCATTTTATAACAAAAGATTTTTTTACAAATTTTTAAAATTTACAAAATAAAATATGTTATAACTTTTCAAAAAATATTTAACTACTTTTTCTATTTTTGCCTTTTTCTACACAAAGATTATTTTAACTTTTTAATAGTATTTATTAAAAAAATTTGAAAAATAAGAAAATTTAAAATATATAAAATTTTAGTTATAATCAGTAAAAGGTAAAAACTTTTTTGATGACGTCACGAAGGTGGTACAATATTCTGTTTTAAAATTTTAGGGACCTCCAAGCAATTTGGCAAATAATTATTGCGGTTACATACGTTAAAAAAATACGTAAGGCTGCCATTTTCATCTTCTTCCCAACAACAATAGTAGTAGTATCTATCAATCATTGTACAATCTTGGATCTATGGGGAAAATTTGCAATCCCACCCCCGGTTTTCTTAATATTCATAAAAAAAATCCTACTCGTGACTTTTTTTTTTTAATAAAAATAAAAAATTATCGTGAATATTTAGGAAGAAAAAAGAAACTCTTTCTTATTGCGTAGTGCATCACTTAAAAACAAGCAACTTTCATCATCCTCCCATGAATAATAATATCTATCAATAATTGAAGTTAGAGAATGGCCATTTTGCAATTTTACATTCTATTTTTATTATTTTTCTTTCAATTTATGAGAAGTAAAATGAAGTTTTCGATAAAGACGAACATACTCTCAAAGGCGAGATACTTTACGTACATCAATGCACGAGTTGATATGCATAATATATTAATATTCATTGTTTACGACTAGATTATCAGTTGTTATATGATATAATAGTACTACATTACAATGTGTACTTTTGATAAATAACATGAGTATATTAGTTAAAGAAAAATAATGAACATTCATGACTACATTATTAATTTATCACTCACCGTCGGTTGAAAATTGACAAAAATATATAATTTTAGTATTATAATATAATTTTTCTATGACAAATGAGGAAATCTAATCATTTCGCTCCGCTAATTTTTGTTTCTCCAGTCTAACAATTTTATATGAATATCAAATTTTTAATATTTAAATTTTACGAGTGAACAACTTTTAAAAAGTATGTTGATTTTAAAATTTTAATTTCTCATTTGCAGTGCAAATGAAAAGATATATAACAAGAGTAAGTTGCCATTAAAGATGGCGAGGGAGAGAAAAACAAAAACAAAAAAAAGAAAAAGAAATTATTATTATTATTATATTTGTTTCAAATAATAGTTTTATTTATAAAACTAAAAACATTAAAAAAAATCAAATTTTATAGTATTGGGAGGGAGTACTAATAATATATATTTTTTAATAATGAATTATAAATTTGATCATCATACTTTGGTAAAATTCAGGTTTTTGTCGTTAACTTTTAAAATCTCAGAAAACATCACTAACTTTGTCATGTTAATTTCACTTTTAGTCATTCCGTCAAAATGAACCGTTGAGTGCATTAATGGTGTTAACTTTTAATAATAAATTTGTCCAATCATTAATAATTATAGAGTGAATTACAAATTTGGTCATCATACTTTGGTGAAATTCAAGTTTTGATCACTAACTTTTAGGAAAGTAAAAAAGTCACTAACTTTGTCATTTTTGTTCTATTTTTTGTCATTTCGTCAAATTGCATCGTTAATGGACTAACGAAAAAATTTGCATAAGGCCATTTTTGTTCTTTTCTTTTGCAACTTTCTAGTATTTATCCAGCAATTTTTCAACGTCCTTTTCCCTTTTATGTTTTTTTTTCTTTCCACTATACCACTTCAACCTCATTTTCCTTTTTTTTTTTCTTTCTTTCCACTACAAAATTTAGATTGCTGCCTTCACCGTCTCCTTTTATGTTTTATCTATATTTTTGCAGTGAAAAGGAAAAAAAAAAAAAAAGGAAAAGAATGTTGAAGTGTTGTTGTTTTATGTTTTACATAAATTTTGCAGTGAAAATTTAAAGGAAAAAAAAAAAGAAAAAGGAGGTTGAAGAGCTGTAGTGGGAAAAAATTTTTTTAAAGAAAAAAAGAAATTAAAAAATTACTAGATAAGTAGGAGAGAGTTGTAAAAAAAATGACAAAAATGACTTTAAATTTGTCTATTAGTGTATTAACGGTGTAATTTGACGGAGAGTGACCAAAAATAAAACAAAAATGACAAAGTTAGTGACTTTTTTGCTTTCTTAAAAGTTAGTGACCAAAACCTGAATTTCACTAAAGTATGATGACCAAATTTATAATTCACTATTTAATTATTGATGATTGGATAAATTTATAACACCGTTAATACACTTAACAGTTCATTTTGACAGAATGACTAAAAGTGAATTTTGAATTTTTAAAAGTAAGTGAAATTTTATCAAATTATAATGATCAAATTTGTAATTCACCAATCTTTTAAATAAGAGAAATAATGGCGGCATTTCGTGAATCGTGATTCGCCCCTTAGATTCAATAGAGGATACCCGGCCCCAATTTGGCACGCGAATAATTGAAAAATGCTGGGCTATATTTGTAGTTTAAGATGGGGTCCAAATCCCAATAGGACCAGAATCTCGAGTCTATCACGTGGCACTGGCCCATTCGTCTTGTTTCATCATCCTCCCAACCACCCACTAATCATACAACCATCTAACAACTTTCCCCGCCAACTTTTGAACAAATTGCAAAACAGCCCCTCATTTATTTGTAGATTATAAAATTTTTGTTGATATTTTAATTGTAACATTTTTAAAAGATTTTCTTTTTACAAAGAAAGATAGTTGGCTTACACATCAATTTATTATATTTCGTAAATATAAAATACTATAAATATCATAATCTATTTGCAGTTATCGAGACTAAATAATCTGTCGTATAGTTACATTATCTATGAATATGGTGTAGTTTCATTTGTCAATTTTGACTTAACAATCTTTTTATTCATGAACAAGATCTCCATGTATACTTATGCACTCCTTCATGTCCTCGACCCTTGAATCCATGCTCCTATTATTCACTTATGCTTATACTTGCCTACTTAATTAGTTTAAGAAGGTGTGTCTATTTATTGTGAGGTAATTACTATTAAAGTAAAAAGGGTAATTCAGGGATTTAATTTACTCTTAATTTTTCTAAAATCTTAACGAGTTAGAATTTAAATTTATGATAATTACATTTATTTTTCTTATGATTTAGTCAAATTACTAATTGACTCACGAAGTTACTGACAATTATATTTATTTTTCTTGACCGAAATGAAACATAAAAAATTCAAAACCCTTAAAAACTTGATGAGTTTTGATCAAAATAAGATTATAAAATGATGTTAGTTTTGTCTGTTAATATAATAACAATGCATATACAAACATTTTTGCTCATTTTTTTTCGTCGATTAGTGGTTAGATTTTATGAATTTGAATAGTTAAGAAAGATATACGTAATTTTCAAAACATAAGGAACATTGATAGTTTGACAAAATTATATAGGAGGTAAATGTAATTTATCCTAAAACTAAGTGAAAGTCTTTATAGCAATTACAATAGTGGAGGATTCTTTTACAATTTATAAAAACAAAAGGGGTCTAATTTATAATTTTCCTTTTTTTCTTTTCTGCTTTAGCCTTGTCGTTTCGCCGATTCTCTCCCTCTGATTCTCTCTATATTTACGTCAGCCTCCTTTCCATAACAAAACGTACAAACACACACACTGAGAGCGTCACTCAGCTCAGTAAACCCAACTGCGCAGAGGTCCTGCTCACTCTTTCGCTGTCCTATCCGGTCATCTTGTTTTCAAATCGTTAATGCAGTTGCTGGATATCTATAAATAGATTCAGGGGGCTGATGCAACAAAAGGGTCGATTCAATAACGGCAGATCGAGGACTTTTTCAAGAACACGCATTGCCATTGAGGGCTGTTAAAAATCGAAATCCTTTTTCTGATTTCTCCCCATCCCTGTGTTCCTAATTGCATTTCAGTGGAACCGAATTGGCATATTAACGTATAACGTATAACGAAACCGGAGATCTCAAGAATGGAGGCTGCTAAAGGTGATTTTTTTATTCTTTTTTTTTGGGGGTCTTTTTTGGGTCAGTAATGTACCTGGATTTTGTTTCATATTAAATGGGATTGGTGTTAACGATTCGATTTCTGAATGCGTACCAAAAGAGCGTGAGATTCAAAAGAGCTACTGGATGGAGCATACTGCGGATCTTACCGTCGAGGCGATGATGCTTGATTCCAAGGCTGTTGATCTTGATAAAGAAGAGCGCCCTGAGGTACATTTCCACTTTTTTCTCTTTATTTTGCTTGTTTTCTTCCAGTTCTGTACTTATGTTGTGAAGATGAAATGGGCTGTATCAGGTCTGGTATTTTTATTTTGTAAGAGCTGCAGTTAGTGAGTAGATTCAAATATTAATGACAATATTTTTTTACGGATATAGAATTTCTTACCGCTCGCTGCTGCATCCCTCATCCTTGCATTTACTAGAGTTTAGCAATCTCATACTAGATTCAATGTCATAAACTTCTAGTCACTCTTCTTTTGGATTTAGCTGTCCTCAAAATGTCTCCCGGGCTTCTGTTTATCTTGGTTTGCAATATATGTACAATTTTCACTCCCTCTCGGTGGTTGTATTGCAGGTTCTATCTCTTCTCCCACCATATGAAGGGAAATCAGTTCTGGAGCTAGGAGCTGGTATTGGCCGCTTCACTGGGGAGTTGGTAAAAAAAGCTGGGGATCTTGTTGCTCTTGACTTCATTGAAAGTGCAATAAAGAAGGTTTGTTTGGCTTACCTTGTTAAAATAACTTCTTGTTACTGCATTATTTGTGAAGATGTATTTGCAAATTCTTTCAGATATTAATATGTACTTATTTTTACTTTTGGATATGCAGAATGAAAGCATTAATGGACATCATAAGAATGCCAAGTTTATTTGTGCTGATGTGACATCCCCGGATTTAAAACTTTCAGCAGAATCATTTGATATGATTTTTTCAAACTGGCTATTGATGTATCTCTCTGATGAAGAGGTGAATTCTCCTTTCTCTACACTAACTTGATATTGTACTGTGGATCCTGTATTATGGACCTACTAAGTGTGTAAGATCACAGTTGTAATTTTTGAGAATATCAACAGCTTTTCAGTTTCTGTATGATAGCTTGAATGTTGTGTGAATTTACATGTAAACTGAAAAGATTTCTGTCCGTGTTTGTTCTTTTGACCATTCTCTTTTGGCCTTACAACCTCAGATTTTTCAATGTCCTATTCTTGTGGTTAAATGCTTTTCCTCATTCTTTTTCAAGAGATCACGTAACTTTGATTCTATATGCGTAATCATTTTATTCTTTGACCCAATATCTTTACTAATGATGTTGTATTTCTTCATATAACTTGATTTTTAGGTGGAGTTACTAATCGAGAGGATGGTTAAATGGCTGAAAGTTGGCGGGTACATTTTCTTCAGAGAGTCGTGTTTCCATCAATCTGGAGATCACAAGAGGAAAAACAACCCAACTCATTACCGCGAGCCAAGATTTTACACTAAGGTTTTTACCTCATGGACCATCTTTTGGCATAATACACTTTCAAGCAGCACAAATATCTTTAATTTATTTACACTTTTGTTTGACAGTTGTATTCCTAAGTAAAAGTTCTGACCTAGGTAATACTTTAGATTCATAGTTTGGTTAGTACTAATTATTGCTCTTTACAACAGTATACTTTAAATTATATACTCCTTAGGAGTGCAAAAGATGTTATCCAAAAGTTCCTCTAAAGATAAATATATGAATTCTTTCCAGATGTTGTAGTTCATTCCTTTACGGTTTCATAATCTGGCATATATTCAATTTCAGGTCTTCAAAGAATGTCATTTGCGTGACAGCTCCGGGAACTCTTTTGAACTTGAACTTGTAGGTTGTAAATGTATTGGAGCCTACGTAAGAAACAAAAAGAATCAGAATCAGGTACTGACAATTTTGAATTGCTTGTGTTCTTATTTATTTCTATGTGGTTTATAGAGAAGAACTAATTATACATCTTTCTAAATTTTCCTTGTTTTGGAGTAGATATGCTGGCTATGGCAGAAAGTAAGTTCAGAGGATGACAAAGGATTCCAACGTTTCTTGGACACAGTGCAGTATAAGTGTAGTGGCATACTGCGATATGAACGTGTATTTGGACAAGGATTTGTTAGCACAGGAGGAATTGGTAAGTTTCTTTTTCCTTTTCCCAGCTGCCTTCTTTATTAGTATATATAAACAAGGGAATTTTAAATTTAGCACTTTGGATATCAATAACTTTTTAATACGCGTAGTTAACTTGTTGATGATGTGTGACCACTATAGTTGGTACCTTACACTTTTATTCACTTAGTTTTGTTCATTCTTTGGACTGAAAATTAAATTCAATGATCGGATTCATTCAAAGCATAAAGTCAAAATGACTCTTAAGGTTCAATTGCTTTTATCACATCTGTTAACTTGTTGATGATGTGTGACCACTATAGTTGGTACCTTACACTTTTATTCACTTAGTTTTGTTCATTCTTTGGACTGAAAATTAAATTCAATGATCGGATTCATTCAAAGCATAAAGTCAAAATGACTCTTAAGGTTCAATTGCTTTTATCACATCTTTTGAAGATTGGCTTAGATTGAAATTTGTTTGCCTTTCCCTGAAAGCCTGTTGCAGCTTTTCTGAATCTTTTAATGCTGTCTTAAATTCATTTTATATTATATAATTATTGTAATGGGTGATTTAGCTAGTATGGAAGATTGTCTGTTTAACAACTTTGTAGCTCATTAACTTAATCTCGCTTGAAGTTGAAAGTGAACTGCTTTGCCTTTCGTTTATCCTTCTTATTCTCATCAACTTTCTCTGATATGAGCAGATACAACAAGAGAGTTTGTTGCTAGGTTGGATCTTCAGCCTGGAGAAAAGGTTCTGGATGTAGGCTGTGGTATTGGTGGAGGTGATTTTTACATGGCTGACAAATACAATGTTCATGTTGTTGGCATTGATCTCTCTGTCAACATGGTTTCTTTTGCCCTGGAACGTGCTATTGGCCTAAGTTGTTCGGTTGAATTTGAAGTTGCTGATTGTACAAAGAAAACGTACCCCGATGGCACATTTGATGTTATCTATAGTCGGGATACTATTCTCCACATTCAAGTAAACATTCTGTCTTTCTAAATGGAGCTTCAATTTTCCCATTATCAGCTTTCCCTTGAAACTTGAACTTGTGTGTAAATACATGTTTTCTCATTCTGTTTGCATACTTTGTTTCATTGTTATCCTAGGTGTTTCAACTTTGCAATTAATTAATTACCAGATTATATGCTATTATGGTAGTCGCAAGTTGAAAATTAAACACCTAACCATGAATTTAGATGCAACCATAAAACACATTGGAAAACTGCTTCCACTTAACTAATATTTTTGCAATGTTGTTATGGATGGTTTATGTTTTCTCTTTTTCTAGATTTATCTGGCCACACTCAAACACTCCTGTTTTTACAGGACAAACCTGCACTTTTCAAATCTTTCTACAAGTGGCTGAAGCCAGGAGGCAGAGTGCTGATTAGTGATTACTGCAAAAATGCTGGGACTCCTTCAGAAGAATTTGCCAAGTATATCAAACAAAGAGGATATGATCTGCATGATGTCAAAGCATATGGACAGGTTTGTTGCATAATGCCTCTTTTTTTCCTTCGACAAACACGCATACACTAAGTATTTGCCTTATGCTGGAATTGTCTTGCCTTCAGATGCTCAGAGATGCTGGTTTTGATGAGGTCATTGCTGAGGATCGAACTGATCAGGTTGGTTTTCTCCTTCCCCGACCTTTGGTGTTTGAGTTGGTTTACTTCCATTCCCTTACCATGACACCTTTGATCTATCTTTATTTCAGTTCATTAAAGTCCTTAATAAGGAATTAGATTCTGTGGAGAAAGACAAAGAATCATTCATCCAGGACTTCTCTGAAGTGAGTGGTTTACCATCTAACGATGTTTTTGTTTCACTTAAAAAATCGTAAACATGGAACTTTACTTCCGTCATTGTCAAATATTTGCAGGAAGACTACAATGACATTGTTGGTGGCTGGAAGTCCAAGCTGATCAGGAGCTCATCTGGTGAGCAGAGATGGGGTTTGTTCATTGCCAAGAAAAACTGAACCCTCAAGTGATCTTTGTGTTGTGCTCTCATAATTTGCCACTTTTAAGAAGCTCGGTTGTTTTAAGTACTGTTATTTGAACACTTGGCCATGTAATAAGATGCTTCTATCTTTGATTTGGTGTGCTATGCTGTCTTTTTTATCTATAAAAGAGTGCGATATTACTTATCAGAGCGTGATCCGTGATCTTGTCTTTTTATTTACATCATTACTTATAAGAGAGTGTAATTCGCAATCTTATCTATTTACATACGCCACATTATTGACTCTCGTTTCTAACCTCCCTACCTTCGAATTTCTGTAATCATTCCCAAATCATTTGTATACTTCTGCATTCCATTTTATTTCCTTGGGAACCCTGATTTACATGTATATTTTCTATACAGAACTATATATATATATATATATATATATATATAATATATGCTTCTCTAAGAGCCATATACAAAATAGGTCTTTATTTCTTGAGGACATCCATGACATCCTTAGATCTGACTACTACTGGGGATGCAGACAGATTGTTCCTCTGCTTTTTGCTGTCTGTAACCATCAACAATTCACGTTCCTGTTCGTTCTTCCCTCCACCCGTTAATTCGCTGGGCAAATATTCATACATCTGTATCATTAAGGTTCCACCTAGATGGAAGATCATATTGCCAGATTAGAAGGCAGGGTTAGGTTCTTGAAGAATTATGGATCATATAGACAAATAGTTTGTTTCATCAATAAAGAACTAAGGTTACCTAGTATTAGAGCAGCCCCAATCCAACCTGCAGTGCCCCATCTTTCACCAAGGAGAAACCATGCAAAACAGGCGCCCCATAATGGCTCCGTCCCATAAATCACTGCAGTTTCTGTTGCTGATACATCGCGCATTGCAGCTATCTGTTCAAATAAGAAAAAGAAGAAGAGGGATCGATCTCAAAGTTCAGTTCTCTTGTCTTAAGCAGAGAGAAATGAAGATATGTTGCTTTAGCAACTCGAGAGATTAACCGTTACCTCGGCCCATAAGCATAGTCCTGTTGAAAATATACCAGTGTAAAGTGCTGGTATCCATGGAAATGCAACCATCCAATCCCAGATGAGTGTCCAGGTTACATTATCAGTATCTCGTAAACCATCGAAACTTCCTCCGAGTATACACCAGAGCGCCGAGAGGAAAGCCACGACGCATACCTGCAGCAAAAGAAAGACATTGCTTCCTCTGTAATTGCTGCAGAATGAGGATGTACAGAATAGTCTAAAAGTGAAAAACCAACCTCATATCCAAGCAGTGGCAAGTGCTGGTCTTTTCGAGTGCTTCTCGATATGTGTTCTGTCCGGAGGGTGTGAATACCAAAGAATATGGCACTTAAAAAGTTCAGCAAATCCCCAACCTAAGGGAAATTAGGAACAAAGCAGTGAGTTCAACACCAATAGTGGAAAACAAAGCGGCTCCTTTCTTCTTTGAAAACCATTTCTTCGCTATGTAACTAGTGATTTATGGATCAAAACTTGATGGACCTTAAACTGAAAAGATTGTACTTACATTGGGGGGAGATCCACCACATTCCAGCATACCTAAGCCCAGGACTGACATGAGGATTCCAAACCAGGTGCGAGTCGGTACTATTGTTCCCAACATGCTTTGAAGCAGTGGAACTACAAGAACCTGTCCAGTTTTACCAGTAACATCATCATATGTACGAGGATATCCCAAATTACTTCCAAACTACTAATGACATATGTCTGATTTTCAATTTTCACTATCATTTGAAGTATCTGAAATTTTCGGGCGATCAACTAGGCCTTAGAGAAGCATTCACTGTTCAGCATAGAGTTCTAGTTAAAGGAATGGCACATTACTTCTTGAAGTCTTTATGAATCTTTTTGCAGAACTCTGCCAGAACAAGATCAAAATGTTGAAGGAGCTAGAATTTAGAAGCTTACAGTGAAAAGAGACAGAAACGAAGCCCGTCCAGCTTCAGCAGTGAGTAGTCCAACAGCCTCAATCAAGTAGCCTAAACTCATCCATACTCCCAACTCCAATCCTGCTTTGCATGTCTTAACATCGTTTCTGGCTTGAAACACAAATGGTAAAAATGGGATGGCACAGACAGCAAAGCGCACAGCAGAAAAGGTTGCTGGATCCATGAAAGCTTGTGTCTCTTTTACAACAAGAATGTTGCTTGCTGGAACCACAAGATGCATATTATACATTAACTACTGCGAACAATCCAAGTTGACTTATTAGAACTCAGTTTCTAATCACATCACAATGGCCAAGATTTTCAAAGATTCAAACAGCTTTTAGCATAAACTAGCTAGTTAATATATATGGTAAAAAGTGTTCTCTTTCAGGATTTAAGAAGAATTGGTGAAGGAGGCGGGTCTAAAAGATGAAGACCTGAAACCCTATGCAATGCTTTCAAGTTTCAGTGCATTAAAACAATGGCAGGCAGAATCACAGATTGAATTCAACCAGAATATTGAAGAATTAGGTATTGAAAACTTGAATTTAAGAAAGCTTACCATAGACAACACTCACAACATTAAGCAAGATTAAGCTCCTGACTTTCTTGGACCCAAATAACAGTTTCCTCCAGAAAGGCCGCCTCCTGATGGAATGCTTCTTGGGCATAATCGAGGAAGAAGAACCCTTTGTAGTCTTGGGATCTCCATCTCCCGAGCAAGTTTCATTTTCATCAATTGGGAATGCCCCAACAACAAAATTCTTCCCAATTTTTATACATCTTCCTGCCAAGACCTTCTTAGAAGAATCCGAGCCTTTATTTAAAGAAGAGGCAACAGCTGCAACACAAGTCCCTGAAGATGAAATTATGTTGAGATGGGTAATCTTTCTGATTCCCTGAGGACTCAAGTAGTATGAAGCTGTCGCTATTCCAATAGAATCTTTAGGGATCTTCCCAGTTGAGAAAGATGGCATCATTGTTGACTTACAAGGTTCCCCCCTCTTTCTCCAATGAATACTAACTAGTTCATGCTGTACAGATCAAGAAGTTAGTTCAGTAATGATGCAGATGTATTTCCTTGGTCTGAATTAATGGTACTATGTTTGGCGATAATGATAAGGTTGGGAGCCATATTTGAAGGAGATTCAGAGGTAAAATTTCCAAGAATTATTCCGACCATAAAAAATAGTCTGGAATTAAGAAGTCCATACACGTGATATTTTTCTTTTAGGTATGGCATCACATGAAGTGTGGCCCCAAGACAGAGATTCAATTGACCAAATGGGATTCATATGATTCTTCATTTCCAATGTGAAGCACGCTGCAAATTCATTAACAACATCGATGCATAATTGCTACAATCTGGAAATGCAAAGTTGAGTTTATGATCATTCGGCATTGCATCAATCTTTAAAAACTTGAGAGTACTATTCTTGACAATAATGTTCTTGAGGAACTGATGTCAAATGCCTTTGTGCTGATCATTTGCTCATTTGATTTAGTTGGCTAACTTTCATCTAGAGCTTTTTGTGGAGGAAATGAGTAAAAGACATGAGATCTAAACCATACTGAAAACCGAAGATAGGGGAACTTGGTGAGATTTCTGGTATAACATGGCTGGAATATGGCAAAAACTGACTTTAATTTCCTCCAGCTCCCTCTTCATCATCTTCATACTCAGCATCATCATCCACAGTGGCATCTTGGTACTGCTGATACTCCGCAACAAGATCGTTCATGTTACTCTCGGCTTCGGTAAACTCCATCTCATCCATTCCCTCTCCAGTGTACCAATGCAAAAAGGCCTTCCTCCTAAACATGGCAGTGAATTGGTCGCTGACTCTCCTAAACATTTCCTGGATTGAAGTCGAATTCCCAATGAATGTGGAAGCCATGGAAAGCCCTCTAGGTGGAATGTCACAAACACTAGATTTCACATTGTTTGGGATCCACTCAACAAAGTAGGATGAGTTCTTGTTTTGCACATTGATCAGCTGCTCATCAACCTCTTTTGTGCTCATTTTCCCCCTAAACATTGCTGATGCCGTGAGGTACCGTCCGTGTCTTGGATCAGCAGCACACATCATATTCTTGGCATCCCACATTTGCTGTGTCAGCTCAGGGACGGTAAGCGCACGGTATTGTTGCGAGCCTCTTGATGTAAGAGGAGCAAAGCCTACCATGAAGAAGTGAAGCCGAGGAAACGGGATCAAGTTCACTGCCAACTTCCTAAGATCTGAATTCAGCTGACCAGGAAACCTCAGGCAACAAGTTATTCCACTCATTGTTCCTGAAATCAAATGATTCAGGTCCCCAACTGATCATGTCAAGAAAACAATATCCACAAGTTAGACACTTTAACAATAATGATTTCAAAAAACTCAGGACTTCTGAATAGTTCTTACAGCTTGGGGTGGAGAGTTTAAGAGTCCTGAAGCAGATGTCATATAGTGCTTCATTGTCAAGAACCATGCACTCATCAGCATTCTCCACGAGCTGATGGACAGAAAGAGTGGCGTTGTAAGGCTCCACAACCGTGTCAGACACCTTTGGAGAAGGGAAAACAGAGAAAGTAAGCATCATCCTGTCTGGATATTCTTCCCTGATCTTTGAAATCAGTAGAGTTCCCATCCCGGAACCCGTCCCACCTCCAAGCGAGTGGCACACCTCAAACCCTGTATCATAATATCATAGAAAGATCATGAACAACACCATCAACCAAACCAGAAAATCCAAAAACCCAAGAACGAAATAATTCCCCTCCATTGGGTAAAACAAACAGTTACCTTGCAGGCAGTCACAATTTTCGGCTTCTTTCCTGACAACATCAAGAACTGAATCAATAAGCTCAGCACCTTCGGTATAATGACCCTTAGCCCAGTTGTTTCCAGCTCCGGATTGGCCAAAAACGAAGTTGTCCGGCCTGAAAATCTGTCCATAGGGACCGCTCCTGATACTATCCATGGTCCCTGGCTCAAGGTCCATGAGTACGGCTCTGGGCACATATCTCCCGCCACTGGCTTCATTGAAATAAACATTGACCCTCTCCAATTGAAGTTCAGAGCTTCCATTGTAACGCCCAGTTGGATCAATCCCATGTTCATCACAAACCATTTCCCAGAATTTTGATCCAATTTGGTTCCCGCATTGTCCACCTTGAATGTGAAGAATTTCACGCATTTTTTGGCTTAACAAACAACAAAATGTTGAATTTTATTAAGAAAAATTTCCGAACTAGTAGTGTTCCTATAGTATTATTTTGAGGCCGGGATACTCGGGGTTATATACCAGAGAATTCAATAGTGATGAATGGTTGAGATCTGGTCCTCGTTATTGAAATCCGACGGCCATTAATCGTCCGGCCCAGTCAAAATGTTGTAGTGTCCATTTGCCCATTAGTAAATTGGGATCTTCTTAAGGCTAAAAACAGGCCATTTGTTGGTTTTTCTAGAATTTTGCCGTCCAAGATTGGGATTTTTTTTTAATCAAACATTGATGCAAAACAAAGGGGTGCATCATTTTCTATCTGTACTTATTTTAAAAAACGAACCCTTTATATAATATTTCAGTCCCATAAATCAACTTTTGTCAAACAATCTAGTGCACTCTTAAGAAAACGAGATAGTACTTAGAATAGTAGGAATCAGCCCGAAGAATAATAATTTTTTTTTATGTTTAATTTGCTATCGCGCGCCAAAGAAACGGGAAAGAAAGAAGAACTTTATTGAAAAACGTGAACCGAGACGGAAAGAATTCCGTCTCAAAACTCTTATGCCGTTTAGTATTTTGATGGTCTGTTCAAAATGAAAATCCCGATCTCACCAGGCATTGGATAGCTTGTGACACTAAAATTTACATATAAATTATTTAATTAGTAAATAATAATGTAACACGAGATATTACCGTTAAAATTTGGTTTGCAACTATGACCTTTTCAGTTGGCTTTCTTTGTAGTTAGTAGTGAACTAGTAAGTAAGTATATGTCATGGGCGGCCCGTTTGGATTATGCAAAAAAGGATAATTTTTTACCAACAAAATCTTGTCCTCTTGGATTGTATGTAATGTGTAAGTATTCTCTCTACCGTACACAGAGAATTGAGATTTTTGGATTCAGCGAATTAGAAGAAGGCCACAGAATATACGCTTTTTATTATGGAAATGTTTTGGGCACTCTTCATACGTTCACAGAAAGCCCAAAGCTTTTGAGGGCCTCAATCATTGTCGGCCCAAATCATAGTTAGGAAGATAAGGCCCACAATGGCTTCTACTATTAATTTCCCCAATATTTTATACTTAAAAGGAAAATGACATTCATTATTTTTTTTTTTTGAGCAAAAATGACATTCATTATTTGAATATTCATGTTTGATTTTAATCGACCTCACAAAAAAGAATTTTTTTTATTAATACACAACTTTTTATTTTATAAAAAACCATTAAATTACATATAATAAGTTATTGATTAGATCCTTTTTATATTCTTACATTTCAATTGTAACCACAATAATTATATTAGTAAAAGTGTTGAGTGTGAAGATACACAAATATTAAAGTAAAAATGATATTTAAATTTATAAAAATAAATAAAAAAGGATTGTGATAAAATAAGATAATTAATACTTTTTAATTAGTTAAATTATAACAAAAACTAAGAAAATAAGTGTAGCATAACTGGTTTAAATTTTGACGAAAAATTAATGCAAAATTTTATTTGTTTCTTCATTTAGTAATAATAGAAATACATGCACATCATGGTGAATCTTGTGATGTTTGACCTCTTTAGCTAATCAAAGGTATTATACTAAGGTGTTGGAGCGCACGAGAGATTGGAGGGGGCAAATTATATCTTACATTTACGGGCATTTTAATAGAAAGAATCATTTATCATTTAATATGGTGACTCCTGAATGTTTTTTTTTTTTTTTTTTCACTTAGTCAATGTTATCTTACCATTTGTCAAAAACACATTGCAATATAGTCTTAGTACTACTATATAACGATTGGATAATTAGATGGTGGGTTGATCATGATATTGTAGGGGTTTGTATTCATGACGATTACAAATGTAGTTTACTTCTCTACACCAAAAAAAGAAAAAAAATATGATAAGAGAATTGTAATTCAGTGGTTGGCATTTATCGTTTAAAATCAATAGGTCTTGAATTCGAGTCATCTAGGTTTCAAACACACTAATATAGAAAAATGTAATTTTAGAAATCTCGATGGAATATTAAGTGGTCTTCTCATTTTAGAAGGAAGATCCATCCCTGCGTTGCGAGTATAAGTAGAAAGTTTTTTGTGCAGTAGTTTTGGGCTTATTTGTAATAGCTCTGTGTTGGCAAATTGGGTATTTTTTGCTAGTATGTAGAAATGGGAGTTGTCTAGTGAAATAGGGGCTAGGGGGCAAGGGGCAAGAGATTGTACACCAGTCTCTTCGGCTCTATTTCTCCTCAATACAATCTTCCTTTTGAAAAAAAAAAAAAAAAAAATACACACACACACACATCAAATATTACATAAAAATACACAAAAATACACAATTTTTGAAAATACGAGAACACATACTTAGTGATTTATGATATAATTTGCATATCAACCTGGAGAGCTAGACTTGCTTAGAACTGTTTTATTCATCAATGTATGTTCTTACCCCACCCCCTTCTTCTAATGCCAACAACCAAAGAACCAAAAACCCTATTCATTTCACCATGCCAACTGTCAAGAGTAGCTCAAAATGTTATTACAAAGGGGGGCCGGTAAAATAAAAGGTGAGACATCTTCAGAAATCATGTCCTTCAAAAAAGGGAAAAAAAATACATATAAAATTAGTTCTATATAATAACTATGTTGTATTGATCCTGCGCGTTTGAAATTCTACAAATTTAATTTTAAACATTTCAATTAACAGATTTTATACATATTTAATGACTGATTTTACACTAATCATTAACAAGCATGGTTGACTGATTTGATTCGAGGTTCGATACAGATTCAAAATAATCGCTAATTAATTGTTAAATAAGTATAAAATCTGTTAATTAAAATATTTAAAATCAAATTTATTAAGTTATAAATGTAGAAGACTAATTATGTAACAAACTCATAATATATTACCAATTGTTTATTCCCCACCCCACCCCACCCCACCCCACCCCAAAAAAACAAATATATATACAAATTTCCATGATTACAGGAGGCCAGTGGTAACAGTTTTGATGGAGAAGGACAAAGTTGCGTTAAAATCTGCACTAAAGACAAGATAAACACACACAGAAATTGGATGATATATACATAATATATGTATCTATGGCCTATAGCTAAAATGCCATAACTTATGCAAACACACACTCACACACTACATTACATTTAACACACACTCACACGTTCATATATCAGTCAATCATAATGGCCCATGCACAGAGTGAAGAAGTTGGAGAAAATCTTAGACTCTGGGCTACCGTCATCCATCACAACTACTCTACACTATAGGACCATATATATTTGCAGGTTATCATTACACACACTCAATGTGTGCTACGTGTGTTCTAAACCATCTCAAAAGGAGGAAATATTTAACCTACGGCACAATTTCATTAACTTTAATCACGGTTGAGAGATTTAAAAATTCTAGACTTAAATTAATCGTTACATTCTTTTAAAATATCTAAAATTTAATGAAGAAGAATAGTTATTATTTTTGATAGTATTTATCTTTATTCAAAAATTGAAAAATTCAAAAATTTTATTATTGAATTAAGCGTCACACCCTTTTAAAATATTCGCATTCAATAATGAAGATTAGTTATTATTGTCGATAGCAAATATGTTATTGCATGAGAGGATTGGATGGATGGATGGATGGACATGGATGGGTCTTGAATTTCACACAGAGCACCGTCCAAAGGTGAAATTAGAAAGCAGAGGAAGATTCCAAAAGGGGGGGTGGCACAGTAATTGTCGTATCACGTAAAGGTGTTATATCCATGCTGCATCATGTATTGTATGTATGAACACAAAGGACAAAAATTGAATACATGTAGGCACGAAACAATGTACAATCCATCGCCCCTCTATTGCACATAATTGACCGGACAAATAAGGTTAGGTTGCCCTTTGTATATTTTGTGTTCCACCCCCCCAATTTCTCCATAATTACATTTCACTTGCAGAATCGTCATATGTTTGAATAGTGACATCCAATTGATTATACTTCACATGTGCTACATCCTATATGTGTATTATTTCCCAATCATAGTTGGCTCATCCCATAAATCCATTATTTATTTACTTAAAGGTGCACCAGAGATGATGTTTCATTTATTTTAAAAAAGATATAAGTAAAAAAAAAAAAAAATTAGTTAGTTCAAATTGTGGTGTTATAATCAGGTAAAAAAATTAAAAATTTTCATATGAGCATGATGTTAACATCATTTTCTATCATTTTCATGTTTATTAGTACAAACCTAACATGTTTTAGTTAGGTCTAAAAACGGTGTTCTCATATTAATCCGTGGATTAACACTTTGTTAGGGTTTTAAAATTGAAAAAATAGTAATTGTAGTAGTTAGTGACCTAATTAATATTTGGATTATAAAAAGATATTATCTTTTATAAACAGAACGATAGTATTACTGTGACAAACAGGTCGGCTGAACCACATTATCCCGCACTAATTCGATCGCCGATAATAGTAAGAAAACGTTAAACCTATCCTTCTCTAAGATAAACAAAATTGTGAAGGTAATTAAAGGGATTAACCATGGGAGGGGGGTGGGGATGGGGTTGGAGGAGAGAAGAGACAGAAAGGGAAGAGAGGGGGGGGGGGGGGGGGGGGGGGGGGGGAGAGGGGCAGTTCGGATTGAGAATAAGTGTGAAAGTCACAGGACAATAGAAGAACAATAAATGAGGTTGTAAGAAGTGATGAGGCTTATGATAACCCTCATGATCGTCACGTCGTTTTTACTTCACATCTTCCCATAACCATAACTCCCCAGAATTCCACGCCCACCACCACCCTCCTCCTCCCTCCTCCCTCCTCCTCCCCCTTCAGTCAACTTCATGCCTTGCTGCTCACTTTGTCGCACCAATTTTATCCAACACTGCTCCTGTTTTCCCCCTCTCTCCTCTTCTTCCTGTCTTTCCATATATTTCCCAACTATATTTCCCTATTTCTAAGTCATCCTCCTCCTCTTCCTTCAACCAACAAATTCTCTCCTTTATTACAACCATCAACATCTTTCAAGAATCTCCCTCATGTAGTAGTAATAAACTCAACCCTGTCCCTGTCCCTTTCTCTTTAAATTTCTTCCATTTTATATACACACCCCACTATATTCCATAACCATTTTCAGGATCAAGAAAGGATCTTTTTTTTTAGTTTTCTGGCAGCTTTCAAAAAATGTGGATGATGGGTTACAATGATGGGGGAGACCCCTTCACCGGTCGGAAACTCCGAACCATTGTCCCGAGACCGGCCGCAGTTATAAACCCTACTTGTTTAGGCCGCATCCATGGCACTGATCTTCTTTCTTTCAATCACCATCTTGGTATATATGCAAAAATACATATTCCATCTAGCTAAAACGTATTGGGCATTGATCAGAAGGTAATTAAGTTTAGTTTTTGTCTTCCATTTCTTTTCTTTTGTCAGCTGCTATGACGGAGCAAAACAAGAGAGATTTTAGTCCACAGCAAGTTGTAGTGAGCTCAAGGTGGAACCCTACTCCGGAACAGCTGCAAACACTGGAGGAGTTGTACCGGAGAGGAACTCGGACGCCGTCGGCGGAGGAGATACAGCATATCACCGCGCAGCTGAGGAGGTACGGGAAGATTGAAGGGAAGAACGTGTTCTATTGGTTCCAGAATCATAAAGCTAGGGAAAGACAAAAACGCCGTCGCCAGCTTGAATCTACTAGTTCTATTACTAACTCTGAACACGAGCCATCATCAGCGGCTGCTTCTGCCGCCGTTCCCCACCACAGCAATAATGGTACTGTTGAAAACGACGCAGAAAGAAAAGAAGAAGAGGAAGAAGAAGAAGAAGAAGAATCGGGTAAGAATTTTTACGGGTCATTCCACTTCATTTGTCTTTTACTATTCATGAAATGTCAATCGCAAAACAGCTAGCTATATAACCATTCAGGCAACCAAAATATATTGTACTCCTCACATGTCACTCACTGTGCATCAAAACAGACAAAGAATGAATTACTCCCTCCCGTCTCTATAATATTAAATGATTGGAGCAAATTTCAGTTGGGTTTTGAACCATTGATTTGATTTGAAACTCCATTATTTTTGTAAATGGTTAAAAAAAGACGTTTTTGAAATGGTGATGTAAATAATAAAAAGTTGTACTATTTGTGTTTTTTTTGTTTTTCTTTTTGTCTACACACTCAACAATATATTACAGGGGCAAATGGGACGGGTTTAGAAGAAGTTGAAGGAACCAAGAACTGGCCATCCTCTACTAACTGCAGTATTCTTGCAGAGGTCCTATTCTCATTCTCCCTTTTCTTTCAAAATCACCTTGTCTTTTTGTCTTTGTTTTCTTTTAACTTTAAAAAACCTATGCATAAAGGTGGATTAAGAGTCAACTAATTCCTTCATAATATGCATAATCATTACCTCATCATCATCATCATCATCATCTCCATGCAAAATAATAATGATTCCATTCGTATTCTTCATCCTATGATGTACTGTTGGCTTTTTTTTTTTTTTTTTTGACCTTTTTTGTTTTTTTTCCAACAACAAAAAGATTTGTTTATTGGGAAATGAAAAGGGGTTGTTGTTCAAAAGCTGCATTCCTTCCTTTCTGTCGGGTCTGCTAACATAGCTGCTGCTCCTCCTCCTCCCCTGTAATCAAACATGAGAGAGAGGGCTAGGGTTTTTGGTTTTTGTGCATATTCATGCCTTGACCATGACTTTTCATTTGGAGGTTTGGACACACAATTTTTTAACCAACACACTTGAATGTCTATGAGTACTTTTGCTATACCTCTTCAATGCAAAAAAAAAAAAAAAAAGAACAGGAAATAAAAGTACTTACCTTTTTCATATGGTAGTTTACAGATCAGGAGTTTTATTATCCATCAAAACATTCTTCAGATTAGGGGAGGAGGAAAAGGAGGAGGAAGGTTGATAGCCATTTTCAGTATTTCTTTTTTCTGGTGAGAATGCTGGTACAAGGGAGAATGCGACAATCTCAAAGGTCTAGGAAGTCACTATGTTCACCTCTTAGAAGTTTCGATCTTCCCCCAGCCCTGCATACTTTCGGTAAAGCTCAGCAGGGGTACTTTCAGCAAGAGATATATCGAAGGGTTAGTGCTGGACTAGCCGAAAATCAAAGTTTGTGTTGGGAACATGCAATGGGCTCTGTTAATTATAATCTGGACATTATCAGATATGGTATTAGGGTTCGTCTTAGGGGGTCTCAAATAGAATGGACCCATTGCATTTGCATGTCAGTGAATTCTTGAAATTTTTTTTTTTTTTTGAAATAGTGAATTCTTGAAATTATAATAATATTTATAAATTATTATTAAAATGGGAATTTATTTTTGATGAAAATTTTTGCAGAAAACTGGTGGAGCTTCGATACGAAGGACAGCAATAATTCAAGAATGTAGAGTTGCAGATGGGCGATGGGTACATTTCGATGAGGAGGCTGCTGCTGCTGCTGCAGAATTCCAACAAAGGAAGAGCCTTGAGGATGACCTGGAAACGAATGCCACGTGGCACATGATGATGCAATTCTCCAACAACCCTTCTTCTTCTTCGTCGCCTTCTCCGTTATCATCCCCCACCACCTGCAACCACCACCGCCACCACTCCTCCTCTACGGCGGCGCCTATTTATAAATATAGTCCCGCCATTAGAGCTTTGACAACAAGTATCCCTTTGGACCCGAAGCAGTTACTGATAAAAAACACTACTAGCCACCCTCCTCCTAGTCCTAGTATCTTCTTGAATCCATACAGATCAGGCTATAATAACTTCCACCATCAACAACAACAACATTTGATCAATATCCCCACTATCCATGATCATCGGAAGACCAACTGCTGTGGTGGCGGCGGTGGTGATTCAGACCAAACCCTACAACTATTCCCTCTTCGGAACTCCGACGAGGACGACGACGACGGTAACGAAGATGTTGCTGATGAGAAGGAATCAGAGGGATCAGAAGAAGCCATGAATAATGGCAACACAATGAGCACTACTCCTTACAAGTTTTTCGAGTTCCTTCCCTTGAAGAATTAGTTCATAACATGCAATCTCTGGTAATGATCAAAGGAAGCAGAAAAAGAATTATTTGACATGCAAGCTAGGCATTAATTCAGGGGATGAAAATCAATATGAGTTTGATGTAACATTTCTTGAAGGGCAGAGTGATGATTTGAAAAGAAGGGTTCTTTTTCTTGTCTTTTTTTTTTTTTCCCAAAAATTGCATCTGGGCCATGTAGGATTGTGGGTTGATTAATCAATGAAAAGTTCAAATTTAGCTACCATGCATTCATCACAGCTAATCCAGCAGGTGCAGCCTATCTAGGGTTTGACAGATTTGTAGGGCTTTGCTTTAACTAAGCTACAATATATATTGTGTCATCAACTGTCAAATTAACACTGCCTTTTTTTTTTTTTCTTTTTTTTTCTGGGCTTGATATTCATGGATACACAGACACTAGAGAGAGCTTCCCAATGGGAAATTGGAGGGGGAATATATTAAGGCTGTAACATCTGAGAAGGGTTTTTTGTTTTTTTGTTTTTTTTTTTTGTGTTTCTGGGGACGTTGAAATCCGAGTTCTGATGAATGATTGAATGGGATGTTGAAGTGACCCCCGAAATGTTTTTGGTTAGAGTGAGGGGGTTTTGAAATGATCTGAACCGCAGTTAACATTTATAGAATGTAAAGTTGGTTTGTTTTTTTGAACTTTTTTCTTGGCTACATTCTCTTCTCTCCTTCCTCCCACTTCACAAACACCAGAAGCCATTCTATCAATCAAGCCCGCTCCTGAATCATACAAAAATTGGTGAATTGTACTGTTACAAATTCGCCACAAGTTCAAATGTGCCCAACAATCACATCAATATTATATACCGATATTTTTAAAAAATATAGTAATAACTGTGCTTGCATAAACATTTTTGCTCATTTTTTTTCTTTTTCTAATCTATTAGATTAGTAGTATTAGTTAGAGATCCCGACTTAATGAGTCTTTTTTTTCGGTGATGAACTATTGATACTCGTTCTATATTTTGTCTCTAGAGACCGAGGAGAAGGGGGCTCAGCGGGAAGAGGAGTGTGTCTGACTTAATGAGTCTCTTTTTTCGTGATGAACTGTTGATACTGTCCTACATTTTGTCTCTGGAGACCGAAGAAAAAGGAGGCTCAGCGGGAAAAGGAGTGTGTCATGAGAGAAGCAAGGGGCATGGGACAATTAGGAAGATGATTATAATGAATTTTGATATTCAAGAGGGTAAATGTAATTATTAGGAACCTTTAAAATACGGTAATCACTGAGTTATAATTTATTTATTTATTTTAATAATTAAAAAATATAAAATATTACGTTTTTGTACATGACACGAGTCATAATCTAGTTAGGGAATACTACTCTTATTTTATTTTAAGATCGTAGATTGTTAAATACCATATTTTCTTATTTATAGTTTCTTGAATTAGTATTTTGTTATTAATTTTTTATTATCAAAATATCTTTATTATTTTTAAATTAAAAAATAATAGATACATTTTGATAATAATAATGGACGGTAAATTAAAAAATATATATATTTAATATTATCCTTTAAGATTTAATGAGGTAGTTAAGACAAGTTTGAGTGTGTTCTTCCTTGCGTGCGTGTGCAATAATAGAAACGACATCGATCTCTTGACCGTTGGCATAATTTAATTACCACCTCAAAAGGGTAAACTGTCACCGCTGTAATAAATTTTACATGCATGCAAGTATTTACTTAACTATGGCCCTCCAAAATTATATTTTATTTTTAACTTTTAATTTTATTTATTTTTAATATTACTTTATACTTTCAATATAATATCAACATATTTTTCAAATTCGCTGTTATTTTATCTTACTTTCTTAATATGCCTAAAAAATTTAGAATGATGTTTAAAACTTATTTTTAAAAAAATGGTGTTACGAAATTACAAGATTGGCCTTGAGAATTCATGTTAAGAGGTGAGAGCATAACCAAAAAAAACTATACAATCTATGACAGCAGTGGGAAGAAGAATCTAACGAACCCTAAGCTAGGTTATGCTCTCCCAATCTCGAGCAAGAATGCCTCGTAGCTTGGGGCCCTTCTTGTGGAAGCCCACATTTTCTATTTTATAATAATAATTTTGCTCCAACTGTTTATATGGTTTTTGTAAAATACTAGACAAATTGTGAATTACAATTCTGATAATTCTTATATTATTAATGTTAATAATGGTTGGAATTTCAGTTTTAAATATTAGTCTTAATAACTATTTTTTCAAGAACTTAATGATTGAATTGTAATTTAATTACTACCCTATATAAGCTAACACGTCATATAGACTTTATATATGTGTTATAAAAAAATAAAATTTAATATAAAATTTGTTGATTATCAAATGTTTAACATTAATTTAACATCAAATTCTAGTATAAAGACAATTCTTGCACATTTTTTTTTTGCTTTCCAAATATGACAATTATTATAGAAGGAGGGTGGGGTAGGGATAGTTGTGAAGGTTTGAATTTGAAACTTACTAAAAGACGCAATGAAACAAAAGAAGAATGGGAGTGAGTGATAGAACATAAAGAAAACAGATATGTGCAAAAATGAAGCAAACATATCTCTTCATTTTCTGACCCTTTTCCTTCCCTTTTCTTTCCAATTTTACACTAAGGAAACCTTACAAATAAAACAAGAAAATAATCCAAAGTGAAAAAGTACAGTATGAGGAAAAACAATTCAACCTATTTCCTTTCGGAGAAGATGCAATATTGCCTTGCATGCATGCCCCTTGATTCCCCCCGGCCAGCCCTTCTGCATAATCTCATTTCTCCTTTTTTCTCTCTCTCTCTCTCTCATAAAGCTCAGAGCCCAGATGAAGAAGCAGGGAAAAAATGGTCGTAATTCATGAAGGAGATTCTCTTGGGCTTAAATTTTCTTTTTTGGTTGCCAAATTCTAACTAAATTTTTGTACTTTGAAATGAGGGATTGTGCTTTTGTTCGCATTCCTTTCTCAAAGTGAGTCAAACCCCAGTAGAAGTAGTTTTTGTTTTTTTTAGAATGCTCATCTGCATCAATATTTAGGGTTGAGGCGGTCAATCGTTTAATTAAATAGGTTGAATTTAGGTTATGGTTGAGATTATGAATCCGTTAATTAAATGGATCAGGATCAGGGTATTTGTTAGGAGTATTCGACCTCCCAATCTGAATACGATACGAATTGCTAGCCCTGAATTATATGCTAATAAATAGTGTTTTATGAATTCCTCTCTCCTATCCCTTATTATTATTGACCTCCACAATTTTTGTTTTCTAAGAATAATATTTTGATTATGAATGATTTTTTGACTCGTTAAAAAGTGAACTACTCTAATCTTAACCAACCCTACATATGCGATAACGTATTATAATAAAAAAGGTACTTTGCTAAGATTAAAAACAAAAAAAAAAGGTGGCTATTAATAGAGGAAAAAGCTTTGTCATGTTTATTTTATTATTTTTGTTTGACAAATAGAATTATTATTTTGTGTCCACTGGAATAGTAAATTAAGGTGGGGATGAATAAGAATTTGACTCATCATAAATGTAAGAAAAGGTGGGTATAAATGCATGGAAATATTCGTGAAAAGAACAGTAGTATAAGAAGAGAGGGCACAAACACAATTAATACTCAGAAAAAAGATAGACAAAAACTGAGATAGGGAGCAGGTGAGAATGAGAAAGATCAAAGCCTACAAAGCATATGGAAGAACTAAAGGGATTCAATGACCTAGCCAGAGAAAAAGAAAAATCAATAGAAAATATATTTATATATCGAAACAAAAAGAAGAGATCAGACTGAAATAAAGAAAGGTTAATTCTTAAACATAGTAAGATTTTTATTTCAAAATAATTTTTTTATTCAGAGGCGACACTACACAATGGTAAGGGAAGACACTCGTCTTTCAAAACGGTCGAAATTTTCTCTAGTAAAATTATTCTTATTGAGTTTCGGACAATATTCGCCCTCCGTATTGCTACAATTTTACCTCCTGAAAATTTAAAATTTGCATTCACCCGGATGTTATTTTCGGACGAGTAGAAGATGGACATGTAAGGGCAGGCCAACAACAACACAATGTGGCTATGTGGGGTGGGGGGGGCTGATGGAGAAAATGACAGTACCTAGACACCAAAACATACAGATAATAATAACCCCAGAGAGGGGCAGAAACAGAAAGAAGGCAACCAAATTTCCAGATACAAATCTGCATATTTCTCTCCTTTTCTTCTTCTTCTTCTTCTCTTACAGAAAAGCCAGTCAGCCATCATGTGACTTTGATAAATTTCCCCCCAATTCCATTTATCATGAGGTCATCATTTATCCCTCTCTCTTTGGACCTATAAATCTATACCTATGTATATACTACTACAAAGTGTATCCTACTATTCCTTTTTTTTTTTTTTTCTAATGGGATAATAGGTGTTGTCTCATTTGATTATATACATACACCACTATTATACTAGTACGGATTACGAGGATGAACAAAATGTAAGAATAGTTTATATAATATAATTTACTGTTAAATTTAATTTTAAATGTTTGATTTTGATAAATTTAAATATAAATTTTATTATTTATAACACATTTTATTTTAGTATTATTTTTTTAAACACTGAATAGTTGAATTGTAATTCTATCAATTTATATACCGTGTAAATTAATTTTATAATACATGGATTAGTAATATGTCAATTTGGATTTTTAATACATTTTTTTTACTTAAAAAACTATTATCAAGATTAAATATGATTAAGTTTATCATATATTAAACATTTATGACTAAATATGATATTAGGTCTACTATAGGAACTATTTATTCATTTTTTGTTACGAAAATAGAGATTTATTAATACATTGTAAAATTCTAACAATCTCGTAACAAAATCAAATTTTCAATCTCACAATAAGAAGAATGAGATTAAGATGATCCATGGTAGGCAAGAATGGCACATAGGAGTGAAGAAATGGTCAGAATTTACCTAGTTTTCCAGCGGAACAAATGATTAATCTCTCATGGCCCAATCAATCGTACGTATTCCACTCTTGGCCCTCCAATTCCTCCCTAATTTTGTTTTATCCTTCAACTTCTTAACTTTTTCATTTTCATCCACTAATACTACATTATCAGTTATTATATAATATAATTAAAAATATATTACAAAATTCTTTTTTTTTTAATGACAGGAAAATATTAAATAACGATAATAAAATGAACAAAAAAATAACACATAATCTTTAAGAATTACAAAACGATAAGCAGTAATGAGAGGTAAAATTGAATCTTCCACAGCAGCAGTAGCAGCAATACCAAAGCTTTGTAAATGTTGTTGGCAGGCAAATCGGTCAAATATTTGGAATTGTATATTTTTACACAGAAATGTGACAGACAACAACAACAGTAATGCCTTAGTAAAAGTCCAACTAAACATACGATTTTAAGGCACCAACGTGACAACTCTCTGTTTCCTAGGACTCCCCCCTCCTCAATCTTAAATATAAGTTATTCTTTAAATTATATTTTTGGACGAAGGAACATTTAAATTTTAAATTTACAGAAATTATTGATTTCATATGAATTCTTTCACTCTAAAATCAATTAACAATAAACCAATAAAATTTTAAATTATTTGAACTAGTCATAATTTGTGCGAGTTTTGAATGTGAAATTAGGGTTCCAACAGAATTTGGATATGATTTGATATACTCGGATGCTTGTTTTGGTCTGTTGATTAAAAAATTTTAATACAATAAAAATGATAAAAATAGAAAAATATAGTTATATACATTTTTTAATTTATATTTTCTCTATTTTTTTATATAAGATATTTAAGGTTACTTATACAAATTAACGATCAATTAGTATTTAATTTAAAAGTATTTTTTTATATACAAGGAAAAATACTAAAATTATGATGAGTTGAAATCAAAATCTACTGATTTTAAACGAGAATTGACAATCACGGGATTACAACTTCTTGTCCTTATTTTTGTTTTATTATAATTTTCTTTTCCAAAAAATATATATCTTTTATCTATTTAAATTTTATCATTAAACATAAGTAATTTATGATTTTTTTCTCATTTTATAGAACATTTTACATTAAAAAATCGAACGGAGTAATATTTTTATTTTAGAACTTTAAAAATTTTCAACAAATTTTATTATGAAATATTATTGTAATTCTTATCCTACTATTATTATCTCTGATGAACTAAAGTTTTTTTTAGAAAAATATATCCGCACTATACCAAATCACGCTAGAAAGAGTATTTAAGAAATTTAAAAAATCCAAATTAATATTTCTGTCGTAAAATAGTAACATATTTTCATTATCCAATATTAAATGAGAAATTAATATCTGTGTTTTTCAACCACCGCTCTTAATACGTATATCATTCATTACTTTGGTCCATTACCATAGTTCTCATTCATTTGCTATATTTACACTCGAGGGCTTACATATTTCCATTATTATGTATAAATCATTTATACCCCACAAATATTTAAAAAAATAATAATAATCACAATATGCCACCATAATATATTGTGCTTAAATAAAAACTTCCAAAGAGAAAATATAGAAATATAGAATAGGAATTACTAGTTACTGTCCCAGTACTTTCTCTTTACCGTCCTAATTTGGACAAAATACCCCCTACAATATCCTCTTTCTTCCCCATTTTACGTAAAAAGATATTTTTATCAAAACCTATAGATTATCGCCAAAAAAGTGAGGTAGTAACTAGTAACCCCGTATAGAATCCATGGCTTAATAGCTCCCAACTCTTTTTATTATTTGTTTGTGAGTAAAATTTATTATAAAAAATGATTTTTTAAAAAAAATCAAAAAATAACGTAAAACTGTTCCCTAATCTCAATTTAAATAATAAAAAATACATCTAAAAAGTATGTTTATCTCTAAATCAACTGTTAATTAGGAAAGTAAACTAATAATGAGAGTTTACAGTTATTTATTTAACTCATTAGGGTTTCAAAGTATTAAAAAGTATATAATTTATGACTTAATAAAAAAAATTCATGAAAATTTTCTCTAATGATTCTACAATTTAAAAGCATACCTAATCTGCTATTCTGTGTAGCGAAAGCAATCGGGCCTTGTAGGGATTTGAGACCCAATATGCCAAAAAAAGTGAAGCCCTAAATATTTGAGCCCATCAACTCCTTATAGACTGAATGCTCAGGTGTGCAGTCAAAATTTAGGCCCAGTCGACAACTGGGGATTGATATTGGGATTATTTATATTCTTGGATTCGACCTCTATTATATTTCCTCAAGCGGACATCGTAGAAAACGTGCCCGAAAAACCCAATTGGGTGGACTATAGAGGTGGCTTCTGGGTTCAAATTGGATTCAAATTGGGTTCAAATGTGATATAACATTTAGTTTACCCACGGTGATCTACTTTGATACTATTTAGTTCTATAAATTGATCTAATTAAATTTAAAAGTGACATAATATTTAACTTTCATATCGTGATCCGTTTTAATACAATTCGTAATATTTTAGGCAATAGATTGACCCAATAACTTTTAAATTTCATTCTTGTTAACCCACAATAGTTAATCTAAATTATTAGTATCCTATGACATTAAAATTTATATACAAATCACTTAATCAATACATTAGCGATATGATGAGATTGTATATAATTAAATTATATCACAGTTCAATATTATAAACATGATTTAAATTACCATCGGATAAAATATATATTTTTTATTTTTTTGCATTTTTATGAATGATTGATTAAATTTATGTGAACAAATAGTAGTTGGAGTAGTTAGTAGGAAATGCACTTTATCCCCTATCCACATTTTCTCTTTAGAAGAAAATATTTAAAAAAAAAAAAACAATTGTGGTTTATGAATAGAAAATGGCACGTGGGTAGTTTATGCATACGACTACAATCAGTGATGGACTTATAATTATTGTAGTCGAAATGGTGCGTTTTGGATCGAGCCAGATTCTCTTCTTTAATAATTATTGTTTTGATTCTATTTACTTTAATAAACTCAAAATTTATTATTGTCACGTTAAATATACGATTTAGCTTTTAACTAAGATTAGTACTCTGAGATTAAATCAATACAAGAACTAAGCAACACGGAGGTAATACTATTTGTTCACATAAATTTAATCAATCATTCATAAAAATACAAAAAAATAAAAAAAAAATTTATCCGATTTTTTATTATCTTAAATAATATCGGTTTAGAATCATGTAATCATTTTTATTAGATAATAAAATATTTTTTTAGCATAATGAATAATGTCTTTCAGTCGTTTATCGAGAAATTGTTATTTGTATAAATAGTACAACGGAAGAAGTATTATGAATCCATTGAAGTTTAGGGCATCCCTAAAAATTGTTATTTTTTTATTTATCGTCTATTATTTTTTTATTAAAATGTTGATATTTTGGTAAAAAATAAAAGATAAAATAAATAAGAAAAATACTATATGTAAAATTTCATTCAAATTTATTGGACCTCCAAAAAAAAACGTAGAATGTTCCAAAAAAAATATTCATATACAAATTTTAATATAGAAAAAAAGTTTTACAACGGCCACATATGTGAACGGGAATATCTATAATCACCGACGGCCGTTGCTTTTTAGCTTTTACTCTATACCATATTTTGACATAAAAGGCGTTTTAACAATTTTCCCGTTGCCAATTCATCTCCCCTCCCGTTTTTTTATCCATATCTTTGATTAACTGTTAACAAAAAAAAAAAAAAAAAATCTTGACGTAAATATTGTTATCTCAGTTAAAATATTATTAAAAAAGTTTCACACTCATAACCATCCAAATTTATTTTTGTCAAAATTTACTTTTTTTTACATTTTTTGATATTTAATTTTGACTAAAAAGTGTAAATATAATTTTCAAAACCCGAAGGGATTTCGATAATTTGATAAAATCACAAAGTAAATATAATTCACCCTAAATCTTTTATTGATATCTTGCTAGGGTTTTAAATATTTATCTTAAATGAGTTTAATACCACTGTATTACATTGTTCACCATTTTAGATTTACTAATTAGAAAAATTTTTCACATTTTTTTTTACTTACTCTAATTATAAATATCATACCTCCTTGATCAAATAATTTGCGTGATCATATTTTTAATCTACTATATATTTTTATTATTACGACCAAAAATCAAATTATTAATAACGTAACACCTTAATAAATTACTCGGATACGACTCCATTCATAGGGGCTAGAGGGGATTTGTCTATCTCTAATTAATCATAAACTGCAAAATGTGAATATGTGACCTAATTATGCTATAGTTTCAATACATTTTTGTCACAAAGGTTGGATTGAATGTGAGAATGTAACACATGAGAAAAAGGCAAAAGCTAATGGACAACAATAGTACCCAATTCCATGTAAATTGCATTTTCTAGACTCAAAGTTTGGCAGTGAATGTAACATAGATCTATGTCAACAATGAGAGAATTAAAATATTAGCACTAAACCATACTACTATTAATAACAAGCTAATGAGTAGGTGATGACAATTGGCCAAATTTAAATTCACGTGTTAAAAATTTCGTATTGAAATATCGATATTGTTTCTACAATTGTAAATTGAATTTAACGTGTATTTAAAAGGTATGAGATAACATTATCAATAGCAGCATCTTCATCTTACCAAGAGCATAAAGCATCATCGAAAAGATGGAAACCACATTGACCGAGCAACAATTTTGCTGAGTTTTTACACTTGTTTTGTGAAGAAAGCTCAACGAACATCAAAGCAGTTAGAAATCAATAAAAAAACCTTCGATTTCTTAAAATCATTCGATTGACTATCTTTTTAAAGCAGATATATCATTAAGAAACCTTGCCACTGCTAAAGATTTTTAATTTTTAAGTGAAATTTATATAATTCACAAAATAAAGTATTATTTTTTTTTTACATGTCAATTTACAAATTGATAGCCCTACTAACAAGGCTGCATGGGAAAGTAGTAGAACTAATTGTTTAATAATCTTGTACCCTGACATCTGAATCTTTGTATGGAATTTTAAGACAATGTTCATGTGGACTTTTACTGCACTAAAAATTGTTCATAAATAATAATGTTACACCCATTCAGCGTCAAAATAATAATTGTATCATGATTAAATTAATTTATCTCCCTAATTTGGTTAAATTACTGATACATTTCATATTATGAAAATTATATTTACTTATCTAGACTGAACTCAAATATAAGAAAATGTCAAAACAGAAAATCGGATGATTTTTAATCAAAATAAAATTATAAAATTAAGTTAATTTTATCTTTTAACTCAATAAAAATACTTACGTCAATATGTTTACTCATTTTTTCTTTCGACGAGGGATTAATTCTTATGAGTTTGTACAGTGAAAAGTTTCAAAACTGGAGTAAATATGATAATTTAACCAAACTAGATGAGAATAAATATAATTAACATTTTATTATTTTATAATGAATATAATATATAATAATTATTTTTATCATTGCATGTCGAGTGTTCTTGGCTGCAGAGACTCACGGAGAGGAACAGAAATGGCAACACTTTCACCAACATAGCAAGTGTACTGGATTGGAACTTGCAAAAATGGCAATGGTGTTGAGCAGCAATTCTTGGAAGTGTACCTGCTTCTGCATTTTGACTTACGTATAATTTTTTTACCCTGATTTTATTTCGATTTGTGTGTCTCGTACTAATCTTTTCTGTGTCGTTTTAAATTTTAAAAAATAATATGAAAAAAGTTTGAGATTAAAAAAATAAAATAAAATTTGTAGTAACTTCTCAAGGAAAAATCTAAACATGATTAATCCAAGTTTTTGAATTGGTAAAAAAAAGAATTACAAATCGCAATCCTCGATAATTTTAACTTTTATCTTTTTATGTTTATTTATTAAAAAAAAAAAACAACACAGAGATATCCAAAAATTATACCTTGATTATCGGTCAGACAAAACGAGTATGTTCGTTTGGACAACGATCTATGCATAATTAGTTTTTAAAGCGTTTGAAATATAAGATATTAAATAAAAAATGATACTAATAAAAAAGAGTCAATATTTAATAATCGGTAAGAAAATAAAATATCATTAAAAAAAAAACCAAAGGACACAGGTCACAAATTGAATCAGAAGCGGGCAGATCTATGAGCAGTAGGGATTCCCTCGAGCATGTGAATTTGGTAACTTTTTCATGGTGTCCGGACAACTATACCCCCCACTCCACCACTGACTGAGACCTTCTGACATCCCCTCGATTTTTGAGCCTTTCTTATTTCTTGTCATCATCATCACTCTCCTTTCTCCTAAAAATTGCATTTTTTTCCCTTCATTTCTTGATTTTTCACATTCAAAAAATGAAAATGTAATAAGGTAAGGATAGCCATAACAATGTTGTTTGATGAATAGGGTTTAGGGTTTTGACCCTTCCCTTGATTATATAATGTGTTCCGAGTAAATTTGATAATCGTGAAATTTTTTAAAATGAACGTGTAAAATTCTGACTTTAAAATTTCATTTTAACTTGAAATTCAGTATATTCATCATGGGATTAATGTCTGCACCTTAATACATGCCATTGTCAGCATTAATAAGCTTTCTATTAGTCCAAAACTCTGCCAAATTAATTAACACCATACACAACTTTCACATAAAGTTAACCTTTCTTTCCCCTATAAAACCACTTCCCCCATCCCCTAAAAAATAAAGGGTTCTCATCAAAATTCAAAAGAATTGCTGCCCAGTGACACTCTCTATAGTGTTCTTGAAGAAAACCAGTGTTTCTTTCTCACAAGATTAAACCTTTAGGACTGGAAAATGATAGGAATCACAATGCTGAGACCTCTTCTCGTTATTGCTCTGCTTTTCTTTTCAGGTTAGTCTTAACATCTTGCAGACTCCCCCCACATTCTTGATTAATGTGTGTTTCTGGGTTTTTTTTTTTTTTTTTTTTAGGTTTTACTAATGATTGAAACGAAAAATGTTTGTGGAACAGTTGTTGAGGTTTCAGCTACAACAATGACATTCTACAACAAATGCAGCCATCCAGTTTGGCCAGGGATTCAACCAAGTGCTGGGAAGCCCATCTTAGCTCGGGGTGGATTCAAGCTGCCACCAAAAAAAGCATACTCCCTCCGCCTGCCGGAAGGGTGGTCCGGCCGCATGTGGGGTCGCCACGGTTGTTCTTTTGATGGCAATGGCCGGGGCCGTTGTGCCACCGGGGACTGTGGCGGTGCTCTGTTCTGTAATGGCATTGGTGGTACACCTCCGGCTACCTTAGCTGAAATCACTCTGGGAAAAGACCAAGATTTCTATGATGTTAGCCTTGTTGATGGTTACAATCTTGCCATTTCCATCATACCATTCCGTGGATCAGGTAAACAAGGGGGCTCATTAAACCCTCTATCCATCATCCTCTCATTTTACTCAATTTCTTCAAGATTTCAAGAACTCTTGTTTTTCATCTGGGCATGTTTTAATGACCAATGTCAGCTAATGTATGACTACTTACCTAATCTTTTAACCTAACGTTCCATTCCTTTTTTTAGCAAAACAAACACCAAATGGGACAAGGGTAATACAGGTTAAGTTGTTAAACAAACTATGAAAGTGGTCCAAACAGAATATTTTAAGCTAAAGATCAAAACTTTATCATTGTTTGATGTGCAGATGCCTGAAATCTTTGAGGTCATGTGATCTTTTTGTTCATTTCCTGATGTATCCAATATCTGAATGTCTCAAGTTCTCAACCAACACTTGAACTAATTCTTGGTGTTCTTGTTTTTGAAATAGGGAAATGTAGTTATGCTGGATGTGTGAGTGATTTGAACACCATATGTCCAGTTGGGCTGCAAGTGAGATCTCATGACAACAGGATTGTGGCTTGCAAAAGTGCATGTTCTGCATTCAATTCAGAAAGATATTGCTGCACTGGGAACTTTGCTACCCCTCAATCTTGCAAGCCAACTGCATACTCCAAGATCTTCAAGTCAGCTTGTCCAAAGGCTTACTCTTATGCTTATGATGATCCCACTAGCATTGCAACTTGCACTGGTGGAAGCTATTTGGTCACTTTCTGCCCCCACCATTAACTCACCATTCAATATATATTACACTACTACTACTTCTTCTACTATAGATACTACTACTACTATTAAGCTCCTCATGTTGTCTAGCTTTTAGGCTTAAGAACAAAAAGAGAAAGAAAAAGGGTCACCTGGACATGTTCACTATTATTATCTGGTATGTTCATTTTGTGATCATGTGTACCTTATGAAATCCTTATTAGTTAATGGAATTTTTCTATGTGTGGGGTTATGATGAAGATGGTTGTTTGAATTCTGGATTCTGGTTTGGTTTTATTGCCATTAATATCAGTGCCTTCAATCTTTGTCAAAGATGTGATGAACAAACCTAGAGGAAGTGTTTTAATCCTAAGATTATGGCAGTGCAAATGTAATAGTAGTAGTATTAGTTCAATACTTCAATTTTTTATCATTGAATGATTGAGTGAAGGCTGGATAAAACATTTCTACACCCTAAACAATATGCAACACTTCTACATTGCTTAATTTAGAATTTTTACCGCAGTGGTTGCTCATTCTAGTGTTGAAGCAGAGAAAACGGTTGCTAGTTGCTCGTTTGCAATTCTTATATGGTACGAACAACTAGGAAACAATGAAAATTAAGGGATCAATGTATTAAATAAGTTTTTTTTATTAGACAAGTCATATAAAAATACATACTCTTGAGTAAGATATATTTTATCTGTAAAAGGCATCCTCTAATAATGTACCTTGTCCGGGCTATCCAGCCCCCTGCTACATCCAACAGCCGATTCATTGCCTCCTTGTCAGAGCCCAAACGAAAGCCCAGTTTTGAAAGGATGGGATTTGGGCCACCAGCAGGCCCGTCAACTCATTTGGCCCATATCTCAAACTCCAACTCCCGATTTAATATGAAGTCCTTTGCTTTCCGCTTTTAGTTCTCCAGACTTTTTGCACTCGAGTTCTTGTTTCTTCAAATTGAGTTCGGTGTTTGAGCAGAATCCAACTCCGTCCGGCCAAAACTTCACTCTCTGCATCCGAATCCCTAACCCAGCAGCCGCATCACGACGCCTGGACTCTACGTTTCAAATCAGGAGGTTTGATTTCTCCCCTTACCGTATCTTTCGGGGACTGCCATAGCTTTAAAAGTTTTACGCATATTGATTATTGAACAAATTTGTTCCTTCCCCTCATTTACATTAGAAATTATGAATATATTCCAATGTTCCGATTGATTTTTGTTGCGACCGATAGCTTCGGTTTCTTTGTTTTTATCTTGTTGCTACTAATCCAGTTTGTGGAGTAAAAGATGAGAAGCACCCATTCCCCGTGTTATTTGAAAGTTTGCTGCGTATTAGAATGGAGCTTTAGAAGATCGTGCTCATGGAAAGGTTTAATTGTTGCTTCTGTTTGTTCGGAAGAATTTTAGCTCCATTCTGTATCATGTTATTCCTCTTCACGACGAATTTATTAGCAGATCATTAATAATTTTGAAGTTGCACGTAAATGATTTGTAGGGGTTGTCCTTCCGAACTGTAAAGATAATATTTTTGGGATTCCATTCCTGCAGAAATTCAAGCAAGATTAAATTTTTGAGTTTGTTGTTTCAAATTCCAAACCTGTTTGTGTCTAATTCCCTCGAATATACGACACGTTTGCTATTGACAGAAGTTGAAACCCTAGAAGAGGAAGGAGAAGATGGCGGGCATGGGAGATGGGTATGTGGGAACAGCGCAAGATGCTGTTAGAATCCGAAGGCTAGAGAAGCAAAGGGAGGCTGAGAGGAAAAAGATTCAAGAGCTTAAGAATAAGACTGCTTCCACCAAAGGACAACCGGGTCTCCTCCAATTCGGTTCTAGCACCTCTGAGGTCTAACAAACTTGCCGCCCACATTTTCTCATTTTTTTATTCCCTTCCGTTTATAAATGTAGGATGTTTCATTCTTTGAGAAAATTTCTTTGCTTTTTGCAGATTCTTGAGACAGCATTTAAGAAAGAAACTGTTGGTTTGGTCACTAGGGAGGAGTATGTTGAAAAGGTATGGTGGAGCTATCTACTTATTCTCATTGAACTGAATTTTGTGATGAATTTTCTCTCCATGGCATTGATTAGCAATGAAAACCTTAGCAAAATTGTAGTTTTTTTGTTCACTAAAATGCAAAATTTCTGTTGGTTTCTGGAATTAACTTTAGCTTTCATATGAATAATACTTAGGGCAGTAAAATCATCCCTTGCATGAGTTCCTTGTGGTTCATTCACTTGTCCACTTTGTGATATTTTTGTTGTTAATTGCTCTTTTTTTTTTTTTTTTTTTTTTTTGGGGGGGGGGGGGGGGGGGGGGGGGTGTTAGAGAGTTAACATCAGGACCAAGATTGAAGAGGAAGAAAAGGAGAAGCTTCAAAAGTTACAACAAGAGTGAGTGACCAGTTTATGTTTGTCCTCTCTCTCTCCACCCCCTTTATGGAAACATAATATTTAGATATCCCAGCTTTCTATTATTTTGGTTTTTATGTGATATTAAAGAAAACATTGGATTTTAGAGAGGAGGAACTTCAGCTACAAAAACTTAAGAAGAGGAAAGTGAAGGTGGACCCTCGGTTATCCTTTTGTGATGACATTGACAACTCCAATGAAGAGGACGATTTTGAAAATAGTAAGTTGTTGTTCCTTTCTAAGAACTACTTGTATTTGGTTGGTTCAGCATTTTTTTCCACTTCTTTTGAGTTGCATAAAAAAAAGAAAAGTAAGGTGCAAGACATTAGTTGTTCCAAGGAAAGAGGGAGGGATGGGAGTTTCCAAATTTTTGGTTAAAATCTGGATGTCATGAATGAATATCACATAGAAAAGCTGATGCTAGTTAGGAATAGGCTGTGCTTCAAAGATTTCGATTCCTTAGGTTTGCTGGAAGTGTATTTACTTGCAACTTTTCTGTTGTGTTCTTCCTTATAACGAAAAAACCTTCTTTCATGATAATGTTAGAAAATGATTGAATTGTGGTCAATTTAGTGATAGAAGTTAACAGGATCGAAACTCAATAGAAGTCACTTAATAATTGTATATGTCCTAGTTTTAGAATTCTTTACAGGAAATATTTATCTTCCGGAAATTGGAATAGTAAATCAAATGAAAAGAGAGAAGAGGTTCCCCTGTTGGAAATAGGCTAAGCTGGGAATCTGCCAAAGGGGAATAATGTAGCTTTCAAAAAGTACTCTACTAATTAACTTATCACTTGTCTAAATTTCATACTCTTTACCTCCTCTGTACCATTGCTTCCAATTTCTATGGATTATTCCGATATTTTCAGTTGGTTGTTGAATATTGTCAACCATGTCAAGTGCGCTTCTTAAGTAGTGAATGAATATTACTACCCACTAGTGATGTGTTGTGGTCTTGAGGTTTGGAGGGGCTGCAATTGGGAAGGCATTGAATCTATTTCAGATCTTGTGACTTCAGTAGAACTGCTATATACATTGTCTGAGAGTTGCTGAAATTGCGTTTCTGTAATGAGATACTAATTTTCTGCCTCTTTTTCTAACTTGAGTAGAAACTAAGGAAAAAGAAAGGCTTGGCCTCTGGAAGTTTGGAAAAGACCCAACAGTAGAAACTAGTTTTCTGCCTGACAGGTGTGACACCTTTCTTCTCTTCGTGGTTTAAATCCTGTGCTTGTTGGATCTCTCACTTATGCTGGCATTTGCATATTGAAGCATACTCTTTCAGTGAGAGGGAGGCAGAGGAACAAGCTGAGCGTGAACGGTTACGAAAACAGTGGCTTCTCGAGCAAGCACGCATAAAAAGTAAGTATATTATTACATGATACATTATTTGCATTTGAGGATAAATCCTAACAGATAATCATGTAATTTTGTGTATTGTCCAGATGAGCCTCTTGAAATCACTTACAGTTACTGGGATGGAACAGGCCATAGAAGGGTTATACAGGTGATACCTGCTAGCAGATCTGCTTAGATATACTCTCTCTCTCTCTCTCTCTCTCTCTCTCTCTCTCTCTCTCTCTCCGAAGGAAAGTTGCCTTTATACATCTTTGTTTCCTACATGCTTCATTTCTCCTACATGCTTCATTTCAGGTTCGGAAAGGAGACTCAATAGGAGAGTTCCTTCGAGCAGTGCAACAGCAACTTGCGCCCGAGTTTCGAGAGGTTCGAACAGCATCAGTGGAGAATTTGCTATATGTGAAAGAAGATCTTATTATCCCTCATGTATGATTGGAAATCCTCTTATTAACTTCTTGTGTTTGATTTGAAACTATTGTTTCTGATTATTATGTCTTCTCTTGTTCAGCAACACAGTTTCTACGAGCTGATTATTAACAAGGCCAGGGGAAAGAGTGGACCGGTAAAATTCATTTTCTTTTGAGTTCATGATTTGTTTTCCCTAAATCACATTTGAGATAATTTGGTCTCTCTTAACTGTTATTTGGACTTGGAGCTTGTTCTTGCTTTTGGTTGTATGTTCTTTTTGGATTGTGTTTTAATTATTTGTCCATGTCCTTATCATCTTTGAATTATTTATCCATCTACCCTGATGGCTAGCATTAGTGGGGGATCTCTGTGGTTTTTAGTTCTTGCAGTAACTTATCAATATAGTATGGTGTAATTTTACTTTGAGAAGAAAAGGTTCTTGTTTCTTCTCTAGTTTTTAGTTGTATCTGCTATATTGATTAGCCTATTTTGACGTGCCAAATATCTGTAGCTTTTCCACTTCGATGTGCATGAGGATGTCAGGACAATTGCTGATGCAACAATCGAGAAGGATGAGGTACGGTGCTAATCCCTGATTTAAATGTAATTGTAATGCACACATTTTAGTGCGTGTTATCAACCAAATTAAAACCAGTAAATTGAAGAAATATCTTCCATTTGGATTGTAGGGTTGATTTTCACACTTGTAAGAATTATATAACTAAGTTTTTTCTTTGAGTTGCCTCTAGTGTCTGAATGACTTGAACTCTTGTGTGATCCCATGTCATGATAAAGTGGAATTCAAGCGAATTGCTTTTAAAAGGATGTGCCTATACCTTCTATTATGTATGATTCTATTGTCAAGGGTTTATTGATATACTTGTTAAACAGTCGCATGCTGGGAAAGTTGTTGAAAGACACTGGTACGAGAAGAACAAGCATATTTTTCCTGCTTCTCGATGGGAGGTACGGTCGCACTCTATCTCTCTCTGTCTCTATGGCTGCATGCATGATTATGTAGAAATGACTCTCGGCATGTCATTTTTCCTGTTCTTTTGAGCCTGCCATTCTTTGTGTATCACACCTGTTTGCATGTTCATTTCTGCATTTGCTACTTGCTGGTACACTTGGCAGACATGGCTAGATTTCAGGCATGAATTAGCAGATTAAGTGGGATTGCTTTTTGGTTGGTTTTCCATTTACAGATATATGATCCAACGAAGAAATGGGAAAGGTATACTATCCATGGAGACTGATGAACTGAAGACAGAATTCTCAGAGTTGATCCAATATTTTTGTAGTGCAGAAGTCTTGATTTTGAATGCATAGTGTATATCACCTCTTAACTTTGCAATGATGTAGAAAATGATACACTGTAGTATTACGTTTCCAGATATTAGCACAAAAATTCTTTTTGGGTTTTTGTATTTAAATACAGGAAACAGCTTTTGTCTTCAGTTCTTCCAAGTATACATAAAGCATAAATTACAACAGTATGCACCGAACTACTTGAATAGTGCCATCCGGCCTGCCTTTTTTCACACACGAAATGAAGAATTGTACCCGCAATCACAGACCCCAGTTTTCTGCTGTCATGAACACGAAGATTATGACTGTCCCTTTACAAGGAATCAGTTCTTGATCCATGCATCGATACGAGGAATTGATTCCTCGTACCTTCGCAGGTGATGCGATTGTCCCTGATATTCAATATATTTAACTGATTTATGGTGGAGTTCTTTAACTAGGTGGCTCTGTTTCCTGCATAGCCACCAAGATAAAGATACTACCTCTTGAATTGTTCCTCCAAAAGCCAAATGAAGTTGCCAATGGAACAAACACAAGAGGAATGTCTCTCCGTTTAGTGTCACCACCAAAGCCGCCGTTAAATCCCACAACCATCATTACATGGGCTTTTTCTCTATACTCCACATTCAGCTACAAGGACAACCACAGCCGCCGCCGCTACTTCCACGATCCCAATCTTGAGAACCAAGACCAGATTGATATTGAAAGCTTAACCGACCACTCTTACTGGACTAAGCGCATTCACAAACTCTGCACCGTTGACCGGAATGTCGACTCTGCTCTTGACCTTCTCCATCGCATTTGCCTTCACGGCTACCGTCTCAATTCCTTTAATGTTGGCAGCATCATCCATGGTCTCTGTGATGCTGGCCGCTTCTCCGAAGCCCACCACCAGCTTCTTCTCTTCATCAGCTCTCAATCCAACATCTTGGACGAGCGAACATGTAATGTCCTTGTTGCTCGTTTGCTTTACGCCGGTACTCCGAATTCCACATTGCGGGTGATTCACGGGTTGATTAGTGATAACCCAAATTTTGTTCCTTCTTTGACAAATTACAACCGCTTGATACATCAAATTTGCAATCTTTTGATCCCAACCGCCGCCCATTGTGTGTTTTTGGATTTGAGGAAAAGAGGGCATCATCCGAATGCGGTTTCCTACACCAGTTTGATGGCTGGATATTGCATAATAGGCGAAATGGACAATGCAAACAAACTGTTTGATGAAATGCGTGAGTATGGAGTCAGGCCTAGTGCGGTTACATATAGTGTTCTGATCGGAGGTGCATTGAGAAAACGTGATCTAGAAATGGGGAAAGTTTTGATGGAGAAGCTGTGGGATACCATGGCTAGTGAAGAGGCTGATAAGCTCGTGAACAATGCAGCTTTCGGAAACGTGATCGATTGTTTTTGTAAAGAAGGATTATTCCATGAAGTGTTTAAGATAGCAGAGGACATGCCACAGGGTAACAGTGTTCTGGAGGAGTTTGCTTATGGACAAATGATCGATTCGCTCTGTAAATGTGGGAGGTACAATGGGGCTGCTAGGATAGTTTACATGATGAGGAAGAGAGGGTTCACTCCCAGCCTACTATCATACAATGCAATTTTACATGGCCTTTGCCTGGAGGGTGATTGTTTTCGAGCATATCAGTTGTTGGAAGAAGGACTGAGATTTGGGTATAGGCTTTCAGAGTTTACTTATACTCACTTGGTAGAGGGTCTTTGTCGTCACGACGATACTGTTAAAGCCAAGGATGTAGTCAATATAATGTTGAGGAACATGACAGGGGAACACAAGACTAGGATTTACAATATATATTTGAGAGCTCTTTGCTTTATGGATAATCCAACTGAACTACTGAATGTACTGGTTTCTATGCTTCAGGAGAAATGCCAGCCTGATGTTATTACCCTCAATACTGTTGTTAAAGGTTTGTGCCGAATGGGTCGAATTCCAGATGCATTACATGTACTTAAAGATATGATGATGGGAAAGTTTTGTGCTCCAGATGTTGTAACCTTCACTACCATTATTGCTGGCCTGTTAGATGCAGGAAACATTGAAGAAGCTCTTGATTTGTTCCAAAATGTCATTCCTGCAAATGGCATTGGACCTGCTGTCGTGACTTATAATGTTCTGATTCGCGGATTATTTAACCTAGGTCGGGCAGATGAAGCCATGGAAACTATTCACAGCATGCTAAGAGCTGGAACTGCTGCTGATTGTAAAACTTACGCCATTGTTATTGATGGACTATGCCATTCGAAGCGAATGGATGAGGCTAAGAGGTTCTGGGAGGAGATCATTTGGCCCTCAAAGATTCATGACAATTATGTATACTCAGCTATACTAAAAGGGCTTTGTCAGTTGGGCAGTTTTGATGAAGCTTGTGATTTCCTATATGAGTTGGTTGATTGTGGAGTCTCACTCAATCATGTGAACTACAACATTCTTATCGATTTCGCTTGCAGATCAGGCTTGAAGAAAGAAGCTTATGAGATCTTTGGGGAGATGAAGAAGAATGGGGTAGCTCCAGATTCAGTAACATGGAGACTTCTTGAAAAATTGCATGGCAATATCAGAGAGATCAAACAAGTTGGGAATTGCATACAGAAAAGAGATACATATAGTGTTCATCAGAGGTAATAAAAGGGCTTCAAACATTCTCCTTTCTCCATTGATACAGAGAGTAGAGGTCATGTAGGAAAGATTGATGCAGCCAGCTCTTATGAAGGAGCTATGAGCCCAGAAAATAGAAGACATGATACTCAGAAATGAACTGAGCATAGCTGTGTTTGTTGTAAGCAAAGGTAACACTCATGGCTTTTCAGAAGATTGTAGGATTATTTCAATGCATATTCTTTTTCCATAAAAAGCATTTATATTGCTTTTGTTAAGTTTAATATGCAAAAAGTGTCAATAGCTGATATTGTGCCGTGCCTAATACTCTGTTTATTTGACGTTTTAAAATTTTTAAAAATTTATTTTTATTTGACGTTTTACACTTTTTACAGTTTTTAATATTTTTAATTTAAAGTCCTTTTGCTTCAAAAAAAAAAAAGTTCGAGTAAAAAGAATAAATAGAAAAAATTTATTTCTTTTAATCTTGTCTGAAAATTTTAAAATGTCAAATAAAAATAAATGGAGGGAGTAATATATACATATAAAAGATCACTAATTTTCTCTTTAAATTTGCTTTAAATTATAAATTATCTATTATTAATAATAGTGACTAATTTCTTGTTAAAGTATCAAGTTATAGGCATGATATCTCAATAACCATTTCAGGTATAAGAGACATGTTTCAAATACTCCGAAATATTCAATTTGTATGATTTAAAATTATTCAAATATTAAGTTAATGATTATCTAAATTTATAATTTTATAAAATTTGTAAGAATTATATTCTTTTTATCTTCTCATGTTAAAACTTGAAAAAATAAATTATATAAATATAATGACTTCAAAAGTTAATTATATTTGGGAAAAAAAGTATTTAAAACGGTGTATATATATGGAAGGGAATAAGTATCTAAAATTTAGGTGAATATGGGCCAAGTTGGTTTCAAACGCAATCACTTGTTATCGACACGCAGGCTGGGTTTAAAGTTAAGTGGGCCTGACTGATCTTTCATAACCATTGAAAATGAATCCATTTGAAACCCGTCACTTTCTTTTAACGGTTTTACCCAACCCAAAAAAGCGGAACCAATCAATCAATGGATTCGTCTCACACGTTCGGCCCACGCTAAAGACGACCCACGTGCGCACATCCCGGAACCCACACGGTTTCGCGGACTCTGCTCCAAGTCGAAGCTACGCGGTCTTCTGACATTTCTTCTTTTTTTTCTCTCCGTACCTTACTTTAAATAATCGTACACCTTGAAATTTCTTTAATATCAGATTGCTACACTTCTTTTTTTTTTTTGGCCTTTTAAGGGAATATAAATTGTCCTTTTACTTACTTTTTGATAATTCAAACCTACAATCTTAACTCTATTTCTCGAATTAAAAAAATGTATTTTAATTTTAATTATCTTTTGAACAAGTTTAATAATAAGTATAACGATTGAAACAAAAAATAATAAATATCGAATGCGATTTAATAGTTTAATATTTATGTATAGTTATAAATTAGGGCGATAAAAAAAAAACTCTCTTTTGAGTTAGTTTGACCACTAAATGCCTCTAATTTTAAAATTTTTAGATAATTTGTGTACTTTTTTTTATTTATGGAAAATATGTACAGAAACAGATTTTAAATTTTTATAAAGTAAATTTATAATGACATAAAGAATAAACATCAATCGAAAATTAATCAAAATAATCTTAGAGAAAATTATGTTCATTTCGAAGGAGGCCCTTTGTCACCGTGCCCCTTCTAGGAGGACAACTACTGTGTTATGTGATGCTCTCTCTATTTTGATTTTTAAAAATATAAAATGTTTAAAACTATTTAGATTGAAAAACAATATCATGCTTACTGTTTATAATTCTTTTTTTTAAAATATCGCTCTTTTATATATTTACGTTATATTATTAAATTTGGATAACCCTTATATATAATTAAAAAGTCTAAAATCAGATCGTCAATTTAAAACATCCTATAAACAAATATTTTTTTACTCTTAAATTATTTTAGAATAATTGCATTTATTTAATCTCAACAATACGATAAATATGTCCATTTTGTGAGGTGGAAATATAAACAAAACCCGGATTTTGACGTCAGCACAAACATCCAATAATAAATTCGGGTAGTAGAAGAAACGGGGTAGACCTTGACTATTAGTAGTAAAATGTTCAAAATAGAAGGGTAAGACTTGGAGGAAAAGAAGAAAACAATGAGAAAACCACTCTCGAACGAACATTGAGATACGTACGCAATGACTACTTTGTCCTTATATCGTTATTTTATCCAAATCACATGTAAATCGGTCATCCTCCACTATATAAAAAAGCCAGCTCCCCCCCCCCATTTCTCACCCACAAACACGCACAAATACCAACGGCAATAACAATGGCAGATTCTGAGAAAGCTTTGAAGCCTTCCACCAACGTACAAGACATGGAGGAGATGAAGAAAGTGTTCGAACGCTTTGACGCCAATGGCGACGGAAAGATTTCGTCCGAGGAGCTCGCCGGAGTTCTGAAGGCCTTGGGATCCGACACATCCGGCGACGAAATCTCTCGAATGATGGAGGAAATTGACTCCGACAAGGACGGTTTCATCAACCTCGAGGAGTTCGCTTCCTTCTACGGCAGCGCAGATGGAGGATCCAAGGAAATTCACGACGCATTCGAGCTGTACGATCAGGATCACGATGGATTCATCTCCGCCACGGAATTGCACCAGATCTTGAGCCGCCTCGGGGAGCGGTGCTCCGTCGGGGATTGCGAGGTAATGATCAATTCAGTTGATGCGAATAAGGATGGGAAGGTTAGCTTTGAAGAATTTAAGTGCATGATGACGAATAGCAAGAAGGCGGAGGACTAGAAAGAAAAAAAAAAAAAAAAAAAAAAAATGAAAGGAGGAGGAGGTGTGGGTGCGTTGGAGTTCGCAGGAAATAGCAGCCTTCTCCTCTACACCAGTGGTAATTAATGTAGTAATTCCAGGAAATAATTGTGATTTAGGTTATTTTCGTTCTTAAAACTTGCCATTAAAGTTTTAATGGCGGAATCTGGACTTTTCCATGAATAGCTTTTTATAGGCAGCAGCAGCAGCAGCATTTTGACTTTCAAACTTCCAAGTTTGGAATTCTTCTAGTACTTTCATAGATTTTGATTCCATTAATAAATATAGGTTTTTGCTTTGTTTGTAGCAGTGGCTGCTGTTTTTTCTGTTGTTTTTTTTTTTGAGTCAGCAGAGGAGGCAGTGATGTCGTTTTCCTGCAAATACATTATGGGCCATATTCTCCTTCTGTGATAGAGACAACCATTTTGCATTTTTTATGGGCTTGTCATGGAAGTCTCCAGTAGACTTATCCAGCCCACTTATTACTAACATATTCAGTTCGGCCCAACAGAGAGTAGTTGTGAAATGGTTCCGAGAGGAACAATGTGAACAGTTTCAAGAAGATTTTATTATTGAAATAAAAATTTATTTATTTTATTTATTTCGTCTATTTTCATGCTATGAACGGAGGATAATACATATTCAAATATCAGATCTGTTCATTTTTATCAATACTCCGATAGGGTCTAGTGTATCATAAGGTATTTATTTATCTTTTTCTATTATTCTGCTTATCAGATAAAAAATAATTCTTGAATTAAGTATTTAACACACAAATTCAAAGAAATTATCAAGGAGGAGTCACATGCAGAAAACTTGCACGTATGGTTAAAAACTTCCTAAGCGCGCTCTCAGTGTGACTCTTATTCATTACTCAGTTATCTCTTGTTTGTCAACTGAATTGATTAAAAAAATAATTTTTATTTTGTTATTTTAATTTAATAAATATGATTATTTTAAATTAAATTAGGACTATTATTCTGAAATAAATCATTAATAAAAATCAAAGTTGATAAATTAATTGTGTGATCCACCGAAAGAAGACAACAATGTGGAGATGATCTTCATCTAGGAAAAAGAAGGTGTCTCCTTAAAGCCAAAACTTTTAATTAAGTACTCAAACTTATTTAACTGATTTTAGTTCTCACTTATCTTAATTTTTTAATTATATTTTTATAATATTCTCTTAGTAAATATTGTCAAATAAATAAACAATAATAGTTAAAATATTTTTTATTTAAAAATTTTACAAATATCTTTTATTACCGAATGATTAATACTAATTTATGTTGCTTTAAAATAAAAAAAAAAACTAATTTATGTGGCTTATCATTTAAGCTTATTGTGGTTGGCTCCTCCGAGCTATTATGGGAGAAAGGTGGGTTGATGATTTCCCCCCTTTAAAAGCCGTGGCCTAATCATTGTGCCCAAAAGAGTGAATTAGTTTAGTTGGTCTCATCACTTAAGATCAGAAGGTCCTGAATTCGAGTCATATCAAAAACATTTTAAAACACGAAAATCCTGAGTTTGAGTCATACCGACACTGAGATCACTTATGAATATAACGATCTTGAATTCGAGTCACACGTTCCCGTACAAAAGAAAAAAACTAAAATTTATTATTTTTACTAGAAATTATCTTAGGATAATTAAGCGTAAGAAATTACAAAATTATGTTCGTTTTGAATGGATTTATACATATCTATCCATTTATCCAACTAAATGCATCAGTTTGTGAATCGAATATGATATCGAATATATCATTAATTTATGATAAAGTCCTTTTTTTAAGCAATTTATGATAAAGTCCTAGATTATATATATAATATATAAATTTATAGCGACTGAATATTTTTAAAATATGAACAAGGACACTAATTATAATATATCGAAAGACAAATCATTATCAACAAATTATAATCTATTAAATAACATAATTTTTCTTTTGAAAAAGAAAAAAATTATTGAAAATAATTCCTCTGAACAAGATAAATAATTCGAAATCAAAATTTATTAGTTTTAAGTTTTAAACGGAGTTATCAATCATTGACCTACAATCTCTCATTTACATTTCCAATTATTTAGATTTAGGTTTATAAGTGAGACTTTTTTTTTATTAGTTTAACCATTTTTTTAATTATTAAATTATAATTATAAAATAAATAAAATTATTATTTAAAAATGAAATAATATAAAATCAAGTAATTTGTAGAATGTCATTTCTCAATTCACACAGTTTGACCAGTTTCAGCAAAATTGAAAGTGGGCCCTGCATTTACCCTTAACATAGCGTTTATTGGATATATTAAGAATATAAATTTTTTGGTCCGGCGAATTAAATTCACCTTCACAACTACTAATACTTCTCAAGATTATTGAAATTATAGTTATCTCTTTGATCAAAATCAAACATAGAAAAAATAAAAAAATAAAAAGATAGAAAAACTTAATAAGGGTGAAAATGAATTTGAGTGGTTGTAAGGGCGAACGTAAATTTTAAATTTTCATTGATGAGGAGAAAAAATATAGTAGTATAGATGGCAGATATCGATCGGAATAATCTTATTAGATAAAATTTTGATTGTTTTGAAGACCGCGTCCTCTGAAGCTAAAGTGTAAGGTAGCCCTTGATGATGTGACTATAAAATTTTCTTTTGACTCATAATTTACATCAACTATTTCTTCCTCTAACTAGACGTTAGTTGCTATGAATTTAGATAATTCTAAAGTAATTGTAATTTCAAGAATTTAGTATTGGGCAGTGTGACCAAGTCACATAGTAATTCACCATTTTTAAAAAGAAAAAAAATGACGTTAGAGGAATTTGCGAGTTTTTAATTTGGACCCGATATGGATAAATGAATGTTGAGATAAGTTTTTTTTTTTTTTTTTTTGGAGAAAAATAAATTTTCCTAAAAAAGTAAGTTAAGAACAGTGAAACTTTAGTCAAATCCTAAATAAAACTTTATAAGATTATACAGTTTAGTGGCAGAAAGGATGATTATCCTAACAAATTGAGTAGGGTTTAATACTTTCAACTACTTATTATAGTAAAGTTTTCCATCTCATTATTTCAATGATTTTTATAATCTTTACTTTATCCTTAAGCTAACTATTCATCCATTTGAATATTTGACTAAAACAAACATGGATTTGATAAAATGACACGCCGGTGACTCACATCTCCAAAACGAAAATTTGCCCAAAAATAAACTCAAAGGGGATAATGTTTACAATAGTAGTTGTATTATTTCTAACTATCGTCTACTATTTAATATTTTGGTGACCCTAATTAGTGCTCTCTTTCGTTTAATTATCGTCCAACTATTTATTTTGGTGACTCAAACAAGATCTCTTTCCTAACTATTGTTTAATAGAAATTTTGATGACTCTAATTAGTGCTCTCTAGTAACTATTGTCGACTGGTTATTTACTTATCAATTTCAAGTAAGAGTGTTAACTACTAAATTATAACGTACCTATCATTTTCAAATGAAAAGTGTCAACTACTAGATTACCAAATGAGAATGATCAACTATTATATTACAATGTTTTTATGTATTGATTTGTTACGTTAAATATTGTTGCGATAGATGTATTTAATAATATTTTTGGGGAGGAATTGAAAATGGATACTACAACAACACATGGAAAAACTCAATTGATGATTGAACTACTTTAAATAGCTTGATGACAAGTAGAATAGCAATTAAAAAAAAAGTGAGAGATAAACCAAGAATAAAGAAAGTGAAAGAAAGTGTGAGAAGTGGGCTATTATATTTGTTGTGTTGATCTTTGTATATTAAGCAAACTACGACACCAACAAACAACAAACATCAGGGCCGTGACTAGAGGATAGAAACCTCCATCATGCTTTTATCAATGGTGTCACATGCGCTCAGCTCACTCGATTATAACTTCTATAGCCAATTCGAATTCTAGACACACTCCCCCTTTACTATTCAACACTGCATTTTGTTGAAAAAAAGGGCCAATTATGACGATAGCCCATGCTTGAGTTTCCTTGATATCATCAAAAAGAATCTAGAACAAGCCCTCTTGGTTTTTTTTTTTTTTTTTGGGTGTTTTCTTTTGTTTCTTTCCGGGAATTAGTATCATCGTCATCGGATATGGCTCTGCAGGCGGATTCTTTCGATGAGGAGTGTGATTATCTTTTTAAAGCTGTTCTGATTGGGGATTCTGCAGTTGGGAAATCTAATATGTTGTCTAGATTTTCTAAAGATGAATTTCATTTGGATTCAAAGCCCACAATTGGGGTTGAATTTGCTTACAGAAATGTTAAAGTTGGTGATAAGATCATTAAGGCTCAAATTTGGGATACCGCCGGGCAAGAAAGGTACCCTTTCTTACTTTGATAACTTCCTTTTTCTTGATCTTGTTTTTCCTCTGTTAATTTGATGATTCTTCTACTAGGATTTCACAGATTTTTTATGGGTTCTTCTTCTTTGATTCTGATTATGTAATCTACTCTTTTACGTTTGAAAAACTCAGAAGGAAGTTGGGTTTTACACGGAACAAGAAATCCTCTGTTTTTTTAACTGGGAGGAGACGTAATTGACATTAATTTTTTTTAAGGTGCAAAACATGCCTTATTCGGGTTTTTCATGCGGTGAATTTGCACATGCTTCGATTTTCAGTTGAACTGAAATCAAATCGTTGTCTCTGGATGAATGCCTGAATTTATGGTGATTGAGTAAAGCAAAAGCATAAAATTCCATGAAATTGTATGCTTTAACTAATTCTTGAACTGATCTTTTTTCTTATTGGTCAATTTGGCATAGTTCACACGTCTTGATGAATATATATAATGCCATGTGTAATACATGCTGTTTGAAGCCATGTCTGCTGCATTAATTTAGACCAACCTGGTAAAGTCTTATGCAGATTACACCATTTCTGTGTGCTGTTATGAAAGGGATGGAATATTATTTTCTTTTAACCCAAAAAAAAAAAAAAAAAAAAAACAGCAGGGGATGGACAAGATATGAAAAATATTATTTATATTCATTCTTTCGTTAGAATTATGTGGGATTACGGACGAGGGAATCACGGGAAGCACAAAGAAAAGCAACATTAACTCAAACAAAAATTGCTGCCTCGATAAGATGAAAATGTTGTTGGTTTTTGTTACTTTTTGAATAGGCAATCGATCATATTTTCACGGCTGAATTAGATATTTAAGAAATTTCATGTTGGTTATTTATTAATGTTCTCTAGTAGATTTTTTAATTTCATCGAGTTTCAGAATTTCTCGCTTTTTCCGTCCCACTCAAATACATTAGTCTTGAGATTGCCATTACAAAATGAATGAGTCATTTCTTGTAGTCAGTTATTTGGTAGGGATTTAGAGAGTTGTCTTTGCTGTTTGGCGTGTTTTAGTAGATTTTTAGATTTCACCAGTTTTCTTAAAATTCTCCTCTTCTTCGTCCCAGTTAAGTGAATTAGACACGAAATCTACCAGTTCCATCCTGTGTTTCATTCAAATGAATTGGTTTCGAAAGTACCCCATTTTTCGGCGATTTAAACATACTCTTACAAATTTAATTTTTAAATTAAATTGCGTGATTGTAAAATGAACCATATATATAATGTATTTGTTTAGTGAGAATAAGAATGCAAGAATCAGAACACGCATAATATGCCTATGAAACTTTGTTTTGTACCCTTTGTCACACACAAAACAATCATCCTTATTTGTTTAAGACCAAAACAACAACAATATATATTACATCTCTTTAACCCCATGATTCAACCTTAATTTGACTTGATAATATCTCTGTTTTTTCTAATCTGTGGACCAGATTTAGAGCCATTACAAGTTCATACTACAGAGGGGCACTGGGAGCCCTGTTGGTGTACGACATCACAAGAAAAGAAAGCTTTGAAAACCTGAAGAAATGGCTGCGGGAGCTCAGAGAATTCGGCAACTCCGACATGGTAATAGTTCTGGTCGGGAACAAATCGGACCTGGGGAATTCCAGGGCGGTGAATTTGGAAGATGGGCAGAGCTTGGCTCAGCTTGAAGGGCTGCTGTTCTTGGAAACATCTGCAAAAGAAAACGTCAACGTGGAGGAAGCATTCGTCCAGATGATCACGAGAATCCATGAAATTACCAGCCAGAAGAAAAGCTTGGAAGCTAAGATGAATGAGCAGACGCCTGTCCCTGTACTTCATCATGGGTCGACGAAAGAAATCATTTTTATTGATCATGATGAAGTTTCTGCTACAAAACGAACTCCTCTTTGTTGTTCTTATTGATGGAGTTTTTTGGTTTTTGTCATTGAATTCTTGGGAATACAAAGGTTGGAGCCCATAGCAAATTTTTATTTTTTTTTTGGTTTTGGTGTTCGTTTACATTTAACAACCTTAATTCTTGTTGGATTTTAGTAGTTATAGAATTAGGGTTCGATTTTATCTAATCTAACATAATATGTGTTTTGATCCAACCAAGTTTTTTGAGTTTTTTGTGCATAATATATTATATTATGAGTTTGTTTGTGGATGGATTATAATCAATAATATATAAGAAATATTTTAATACTTTTTAAATTTTATATAAATTAAATAATATTTTTACATAATAAATTAGATTAGAAAAAATATTTTAATTAATTTTTTGGAACAACTTCTATCCAAATAATAAGTGAACTTTAATAAATAATAAATTGATAACTTCTAACCAAATAATAAGTGAACTTTAATAAATAAAAAATATGTGTTCTGATCCGACCGTGCTTATATTGTTTCAAAAAGATGAGTGTAACACATTTTTGCAATTCTGTCCACGTATAAACTACGTGAATGTTACACATGTGTTAATTTAATTCATGTGATAAATTTTATAATATACGAACTAACACATTATCATGAATTTTAAATATATTTTTTATTTTAAAAAATTATTATTAAAATTAAATATATTGTGAATATCAAAATTTATGATTGAATTTATCGACTATCAAACCTTCAAAACTAAATTTGTCACTAGGACATATTATAGAAACTGATCTTGCAAATTTTTCCTTCATAAAAAACACAAGTCACTATAAATAATTTAATATTTTGGTTAAATTGAGATGGTATTATTATATCGTGTCACTAACTATTATAAGGTATTTTTAAACATGTTATACCCTTATGTTAGTTTTATGAAAATCCAAATAAACTGAGACATTTAATAAATTACACATTTATTACCTATAATTATCTTTAATTTATTTGATAAATTAAAAATAATTATGTTAAACAATCATTATATAGTAGTATTAGAGTAATATTACAATGTGTCATTTAACAAATGACAGAAATGAACATCCAGGGACGGTGTTAAATGATTAAAGATTATTTTAATTAAAATATTAAATGTCTATAAGTGTACGATATAATTTGTCATGTTGAAAAATAAGAGTTAACAAATTATTAAATTATCTTTTTTAAGCAATTACTAAATTATTTTTTTGTGCAAAATTATTAAATTATCTTAATCAAATAAATTAGTTTATCTTTAATTAATGTCTCAATTATTGTATATCTTACCCCCAAAAAATTATAAAAATCAGAATTATTTTCTTATAGTTTCATTCTTTTCCTCACGAAATAAAAGATCTATAATTTCTTGATTAAGAAACACATTATAAAAATTACAGCAAAAATTGCTTACAAATAGTTGTTTGGTTTCTTCTTCTCCATCCAATTTCTCAATTTCGTATTTCTTTACTCTCACCTCATAAATTTTTATTTATCTTTGATCTAAAATTTAACTTTTATCGATTTAATATTTTATTTATTATTATATCCATTCTAAATTAATAGTTTTATTTCTTATATCATTTTAGTCCCAATAATAAACATGCTATTATAGATTTAATAATGTCGGTTCCAATTTTGCCAAATGCAATTTAACCGTCACCAAACTGTTTATCATATCAATTTTATTATTATTATTATTTTTTTAAATTCCGGTCTGGGCTCTTCTTCTTCCTCCTCACTTCTTACCATTTTTTCTGTGATTGAAAATCAGACTGTAAATCAATTTAGGGCATTCCGCTAAAATGTGCTTAGAGTGAATACTAACCCCCAACTCCGATCTCGAGGAACTCGATTCTCGAATCTAGCGGCCATGGCTGGCTGGATCTCATCCAAGCTTAAAGTCGCCGAAGACTTCCTCCACCAGGTGATTCAATTCTATTCAATTCCCCTCCGTCTTTTGTTTTGTTCTATCTCTTCAATTTAAATTCTGTTGCTTTGTTTTTTTTTGGGTGTAAATTTAAATGAATTTGGTTTTTAAGTTTAAAATCGAATGCTTCAGATCGATCAGCAAGCTGCGGAATCACTTAAAAAGAACGAAAAGCAACGATCTGGGGAAGAATTAAGTCTGGAAACCTGGAAACAGGTTAGTGAAACGAAGCCATTGTTGAAAGACCAGTTGAAGAAGAAACCAGTGCAAGATAATGACTTGATTACGAAATCCAAAAGTGAATATGATTTAAATGTAGTTAATCTTCAAAACAATGTCGTTAGTAATGCTAGCAGTAGAGACAAGGAAACTGAGGGGTTGTTAGGTAATTCAAATTCTAAGTCGAGTCCTCAGAGGAATTTGACTGACAGTGATTGGACTGAATTGTTGAGTGTTCCGAGCAAAAGTGGGGATACAGTTGGGAGTAGAGGTAGTAATGGGGTATCTGGGGCTGGAAGAGACAGGAAGGACGGAAAGAAACTGGGGAGTTCAGTTATGAGGCAGAATTCCGTGGGATTGGATGCTAAGATGGTTCTGAAGGGTAAAACTAGGGTTTTAAGGAGTGATAAGAAATCTGAAGCTAAGGCAGAGAATAAAGTTAGTGATTTTGGATATGCATCAAGAACTTCTAGTTCAAGTGGGGGATCGAGAAATGATGAGAGTAATTTAGAAACAGGGTATCTGGATAGGAAGCACTCGAACGCAACCCTTTCTGGGGAGAGTAAAAATGAGGGTGTTCAAATGCCAAATGATGCATTAATTGGTCCTGGACACGAAGTGCAGTTAGAATTGAAGGATGATGCGATTAGAATGGATGCAAAACAGGATTTGAAAGTAAGGGTTGTTGATGAGAAGAGGCCTTTAAGTGCAACTAGATTGGTTGATGGGCTCGCAGTGAGTTCCCAAGTTTCTGATTCTGCAAAGAGGAATCCTTTGTTACCAAGCAATGAAGACTCTGATTCTGAGACAGATTCAGGTTCTTCATCTGGCTCTGAGAGTGAGCGTGAGAGGGAAGAGAGAAGAAAGAAAAGGCAGCAGATATTGGCAGAGAAAGCAGCTGCAAAAGCTATTGAAGCGATCAAAGAGCGTGAAAACAATGTTGCTAAACTGGAGGGTGAGAAACAGAGTTTAGAGAAGATACTTGAAGAGCGGGCCAAACAACAAGTGCTTGAGGTAGAAAATTTTATGTGTTTGATTCTTGTTCAGAGTAAACCTTGTACTGATTTTGTATTCTAACGCATGATATTATTGCTTCATGTTGGGAGTGGGATATCATTTTGCTTGATTGAGACAATTCATTACTGTTTCTTAGAAAAGAACTATTAGAAATATGAAAAGAAACTGATCATCGTTACTTGGGGGAAACCACTGTCAAAACTTGAAACTGTCATTTTTGTTGTCCCTAATACCTGAAATTGTAATTTGGCAGATTTTATTGAAAACAATTACTGGTTTCTTGCTTCCTTAGATTTTCTGGTTGATTTTTTATATACCTTTTATCTTGGTTAAGTTATATGAGAATTCTATATTGATTTTTGATTCAGGCATCTGAATTGCAAACAACAATGATGGAAACTATGGAAGCTGTTGAAGTAGAGAAACAAAAGCATAATACCACAAGAATGGAAGCCCTCGCACGCTTGGCCAAACTTGAAGTATGCTGACTGCTTCTGACAATTTGTTGGACTAGCCGGTTCTGTGTTCTTTCCTTTTTGATTTTCTTTGACCCTGAAGTGTGCGCTGTGATCTGGCGTCTAGTAGATCATAAATGTCTTTGATCCTTTTACTGGAGATTAATGTGGCTGATGTAGTTCACTTGTCATGCTCTGCAGACAAAAAATGCTGATCTGGCAAAGTCTTTTGCTTCTATACAGAAGAATCTTGAACTGGAGGTATTAGAGATACTGGTTCTCAGCTTTGGTTGATAAAATTCAATGCGATTTCTTTGGCTATTTATGTTTGGATGAGTTTTATGTTTTACTATTTGTGTTTGAGATGTTATTACTTCTATTAATGAATTTCCTTTTCTTTGTTTCGTTTTGGCTAGACCAATCAAATTACAGATCTGCGCCAACAAATTGAATTAAAAGAGGCCAATCTCGCAGGTGTGCTTCTTGATTTGTCTATTATTAGTGACTAGTTCTGCAATAATGTTATAGAGAATACTTATCTCAAACACAAGGAATCTTCCTTTTTCTATTCAAGTAGCATGTAGAAGGAAAATTCTATGTTGCTTACTGAAACTGTTTCGTCCCCTGTAGAATACAGAAGGAAAATATCAAGTACTCATGGGAATAACAACAATGTGAGTAATGTCTGGTTTTCTATGTACTTCTGTGTGCTACTCTTGGTCTGTATCCCTGATTTCGCATGAAATGTACAGTTGGAAGCTTCAAAAGGAGTTGAATTTGAAAGGGACATTCTTGAGGCCGAGTATTCATATTTAACTGATAAAGTGGGACGATTGCAAGAGAAGGTGAAATTATTACTTTACAAATTGAATTCTACCGAATTATGTAGCTTGGAAGCTTATTCCCTGTCCTGTGTAGGCAAAAACATTAGAAACAAGTATATACTCAACGCGAAGGGAACTAGAAATTCCAACTGATGTGGAACTTGAACTCAAGCGAAGGCTTGGTCAGTTGACTGACCATTTGATTCAGAAACAAGCCCAGGTTGGTTGGCGAAATTATATGGTGTTACAGACATGGATTTTGTCATTACAAATCTGATTTATTGCTTAATTTTTTTTTAGTCAATTTATCTGAGGTAGTGAGATGGATTAAATGGTTTTGCCCCTAATTTGAAAATAAAGTAAGAATGAGTGATAAATAAAAGTTTTTGGAATATGGTAATGGTAGTGGTTGGGCAAAGTGCTTGAGAAACTTACTGAAGTTAGCTTTTGGTTGATTGAAGGGGGAGCCATTGACTTGAATCAAATCTGATTAATCTCCGCTTTCTTAGACATAAGATATTCTACATCCTGGCTTCTTGATTACTCAATTTCTAATGTTTTGTGTGATTTCCCAGGTAGAATCACTCTCCTCTGAGAAGGCCTTGCTATTGTTCAAGATAGAGGTAAATGTTCTAAACTCGAACTCTAGATAATCAAGAACAAACGTTGACAACAAATGTTTTTCTGAGTTCTTGAACCATTTTCTTTAGGCTGTTTCAAGGTCTCTGAATGAGAACAAACCAATGTTGGACTCGGCCGATCTCCCCAGCACCATGTCAAGGATTGATTTAGAATCTGGTAAATGGGAGATCCATAACTCAAAGTTCAGACCTCTGCTAGAGGAGAGACTCCGAATAGGCAGACAACATTTGGGATCCTTAGTTCTTCAACTGGACTCCATCTTCTGCTCCGGCGCTGTATTTCTCAGAAGGAACTCCACTGCAAGGATCTGGTCCATCTTGTACGTCGTCTGCCTTCACGTATGGGTCCTATACATCTTGATGTCGCACTCTCCAGCCTCCGACGAGGCCAGGTCTGGCGCTGTTGTTTCGCTGCAGAATATCAACAACACCGGAAGCGTCTGATTTGTCTGTCATCCCAACTTGAGTTATTGTTTCTTAGAGGCTATTTTGTCCATAAATTTTTGTCTGCTCAAGTGCATAGGATACGAGCAAAATTTCAACAGTTGAATGTACTAGTTGAGGTGTATATATAAGTTTATCAAGTAGTGAAAACCAATGCAATTTTGTGCATTCACAATCCAATCTACTGTTTCAATAAAGTAAATGGCTTCTTCTTTACATTCCAACTTGTAAAGTTGTTAATGATCTAAAGGTAAAAGGAACATAGAAATGAAGATCAAGAAGAATGGTGGCTGCCAAGAATGCCTGTAAATAAGCCATTTGCAGATGTCCTGCAATCTTCAACTCATCAATTCATCTTCTTTCCAGCAACTCTATTCCTTGCACAAACACAAAATTCTTATATTACCATAAGAGCACTACCACAAGAAAGAACTGAATGCAGCCAATTCTTCATTTTGGTTACTTTTGTTAAACAAGCCAATGGATTGAATAACTGAACAACACAGAAACACTCAAAATGCGAATCGAACGACAAAACAGCCTCAGAAAATTTAGTTTTACCAGTTCAACTCTTCTTTTGGGAGATTGCGGCTATAAACGGGAAATTCGAAGAGGAAAGTTGATTTTAACCATATCGGCAAGCTCCCGTACAATGCTGGAGGCAGGGGAATGAGGGGGCTGAAGTTGAAAGCTTCTGTCAGTTATTTGTTGAAAGAAATACACACTGAAACCACTCGAACGACGACAAACGATACAAACCTTGTAGTTCTCTTATAATGCCTATATGCTGCCACATTGCCATATTTTTTATCTGCAGAATCCTGGTTAACAAGAAAAAGTATAGATCAATGGCTTCTTTTCTACCAGCAGATAATTGTTCAAAACAACAAGAAGCAACAAACCTCCAGCAAAGGTATGCCACTGAGGAAAAGAAGCAACAGGGTAAGGAAGATTGGTCCGAGGATGACAAGCCACTCGGCGCCTTTTAAAACAGGCGTAGAAGCTACAAAGATTCCCCACCAAAGAAGAATCTGAAAAACACGAGGCCAATGCCCGAATAAGGACGACAAATAATCTATGCCCAAGATGGATCAACTGAAATGTGATACAGAAAGCTGATCAGCAGCCCACATCACAAATAAGCAAGAAGAGAAGGTTCTGAGTAAGCTAACCTCGCCAAAGTAATTAGGATGACGAGTATACTTCCACAGTCCAACGTTACACCATTTCCCACGGTTTTCAGCAGCGTTCTTGAATAACAGTTTTTGTTGGTCAGCTGTAGCTTCAGCTAAAATCCCCACAGACCACATGATCCACCCTATGATGTCTACAGCCTTAATAGATGGATTTCTGTCACTTGCATTAACAATCGTCACGGGCAAACTCACAGTCCACACCCATACAGCCTGTGATGATAAGAACACATTGAGTTCAGCAGCGTAACACCAAAATGAAATAACTGTGCAAACTCCAAGAATACCATAATGTGATCTCACACCTGAAATATCCAGAAAACTGCCAATTTACCCAAGTTCCCGCGCATTTCATCAAAGCGCCTATCTTCCCCCCATTGCAATATCCTGATTCATTATAGAAATAGAAAAGGAGGAAGTGAGAATATGGCTTAGATGTTAGTGCTCCTTTTCATTTTACATAACATAATAGTTTTACGATCAAAGAGTTGCTTCATATCTGACGTATTCTGCAGTTAGGTAAATACCTTAAAGAAATGTATAAAGATATAGGACCAACATTAGCATTTTCATACAAAATGCAATAGGCCACAAAGAAGCTGGCTTTGACAAACTGAGATTCATCATGTTTAAGGTAACAGAATCAAGAAAATTGCTTCAGTTCAGAAATGTTCTTGGAAGAATTCAAAGATAATAATCCCAATTATACCTCATTAACAAGAATAGTGCCAGTCGGAGGCCCCATATGATTGCAAACAGAGATAAAACCACCTAAATCACAACGATTATCACTGATCAGGGGAACCATAATGAGAGAATACATTAAAACCATAAACACATGTGATCAATACCACAAGATCATTTTGTCAACATAAAAAATTATCTCGTGAAGTCATCAGTTGCTACTAAAAAGTTCTGCAGCATTCAAGGTTCAGTTGAATCAGAGGGATTTAAATTTTAGTATTGTTCCACCGTCGAGAAAATACAAATCTTTCATGGTGAAGTACGTTAAATAGACAATATCAAAAACATTACCTGCCGAGAGTGCCATGATCCTTTAAGAACCAAAGTCAATATAGCAAGTATAACAAAATTAGTGCTTCCTGTAAAAAGTGGAGGAAAACATGACATACAAACAAAATTCGACTTTGATTCACTAAGACCAATATATATATAAGATTGAAAGCGGAAACTGACTCCATTTTGAAGATCCAAATTCATTTATAACTTGCAAAAGAAGAGGAGTATACACAGCAGTCCTTATGATAAAGCCTGAACTTTTGTTTGAGGAAAACAAACGTAACCAACAGAGCGAAAAGAAGCGAAATGGGCAGAACTTACCAGCAAAGTCAGTAACTTTATCAAATTTCAAGAGGGCTGTGATTATAAAGAAGAAGAATTGATATCCCGCCTGCAAAAACCAACGTAATTAAGAATCAACACTGCTCCATTAGTGTATTTTCTAGCTCAAAGACCAAGAAAGACAAAAAGGGTTTCTCCTTACGGTAACAATGGCAGTGATACCCAGAAAATGGGAGTCGATTACGGTTCCCATGATGATGTTCTTCCTCTAATCTGGGAGCGCCGAGAAATGCTATCTATCTTGGAAAAGTACTGTGCCTGAAGTCAAATTGCAAAACTCTATTGGGTGGCTTTTCGATTTTTATATTTTGCGGTTGATTACTAAAGTGGATTTCGTTTGTTGAGTAAAGATTCCCCTTCTGGGCTTCAAGCGAAGGAGATGAACGGCTGCAAATTATAGTGGTCGTCCGCGCTGCTGTCACAACAGGAACCTTATGTTTAGTCTATATGCCATTTCTCTAGAAGTTCTTTTTTCTTTTGGCTAATTAAAGTTACTTTCTTGATTTACTCTTTTGGAGAAATGATCAATTTGGATGGTAAAATGAGTAGTATTACTCATATTTAGTCATTAAAGAACATATAAGATGTGCAATGCTTGAAAATGAATCCAGATTGGGTGAAATATGGTAGGTTTCTTGATAATGAAAAGATCACAAAACTCATTTCCAAGTTTGTTGTTTCCGCAAGAAACTCTAAATGCAACAAAGGTATAGAGAACCCATTCACAGATGTCTGTCATTTTCCTTGATCTCTCAAATTTCAACAGCAATATCTGCCATTTTTGAACTCATCTCTTGCCTTTTGAAGGTTACATTATCATCCCACAATTGGCATTCATAAAGAACATATTATTGCAAAAACTAATGATTGCCAGAAACTCTTCCTGTTGATTTATATTCCATTGGAGTACTAACAAAATCATCCCTCAATACCCAGCCTTTTCTGTTTTTCTTGGTGTTATGTAAAGCAATCTGTAAAGATGTATATTAAGCTGGCATTTTTCATGACAAGTGTGAATGAAGGTGGCCATTGACAAGTTTCTGAAAGGCTAACATAATCCAGTGCATACAAAAGCATGTCATTGCAGATAGCCAGTCCAAACAGTTCAAATATAGCCCCTGTAAAAATAAGTTCTTTTCTTCTTTGTTTCCTTCCTTCAGAGACCACGATCAAAAGAACAACAAATGCTGACAATTGAGAAGCAATGTGTGTCTATATATATATATATATATATATATATATAAAACTTAATGACATGTTTGGTTGCTGCTAATTAGTCAAAATTTCACTAAAACAGGAAATAATGAAGGTCAGGCGGGTGCTATTGATACTTTGTCAACCTCAATTATGTACTCAAGAGTGGCAGATGGAGGGATTTGGACACCTGAGCCTAAATCAGCGCCTTTTTCCCCAAAGCACAGATTAGGAGGAATGATCACTCTTCTCTTCCCTCCGGCCTTCATTGTCTTCAATACATTTTCCACACCATCACATATTCCCTTACTATAAGGCCTTGATCCCATCACAAGAGCCAGCGGCTTCTTGTTGCCGGAAAATGTATCAATCAGCACTTGATCACTTCCTTCCAGCTTTGCTTTAACATCAATGACAACCAAGTCGCCCGGTTTTGGTGATGCACCACCGCCAACTATCAAATCATAGTACCTGAAGTAGATGATGTATTCTTTTTGAGAACTCAGGCATTCAGCATTCTTATGACCTAATAATTTAGTCCAAACACCAATGTTGAAATGTACCTTATCCCATTAGGCAGAATGACCTCCTCTTGCTTCTCAACATCTCTGTGACAAGGAAAAAGAGATGCAATTATATACTGACTAACTGCATATAGCAATCCAGTTTTTGCCTTTCCATTTCCAAGCCCTTTTCTGATGGTTATTTTCTGAGTACCTTTACTCCTATCTAACACATTTGAAACCTGCAGCATTTGTTTATCTGTTTCATAGCTATCAAAGTGTTTGTCTTCACAGAAAGGCACACTTCATCCCAGTTCAAGTAATTGTCCTTTGTAGCTATGAATGTAGTTAGGATGTCTCAATATTGGAAATGCCAGTAAAATCTATTGTGTCTTCTGTTTCTCAGAGCCATTTAGTTATATGAATTGAATCTGAAGTATCTTCCTATTCTGGGAATAAGTGATGAAGCGAAATAATTACTCCAAGAATGTCAGTACGTACACAAACCTTGTGTTGGCTGCTTCTTGAGAAACTTCCAAGCGAGTCTTGATTTGTTCAGACAAGACACCAATGGCTAGGAAACCAACCCATGCAAGACCAGCACCAAGACCGAACCTCCTGGTTAAGGAGGAAGCAATCCAATCAGTTGATTCTGCAGTTTTTCGAGCAGCAGCGGGCTCAACGACTTTCTGCTCTTGCAGCACTTTAGCTGAGACAGCAGATGGTGGCTCTGCTGAAGTTGTGTTTAGCTGTTGAGATGGATTAGCATTCTTGGGCTGTGAAGGTTGCTGATTGGATGACTGAGGAGAAGGAGGCTGCACTGATGAATACAAATGATTAGTTCTTGAAATTGGATGAGACAGAAATGGAGGAGATCCAAAGAAGGTTGCCATTCCCTGAACCAACAAAAAAAGAAGTTTCAAGTTCAGATTGATTACACAATATTAGCCAGCTGATAGATATTTCAATTTATTGACACAACAAGAACATGGTCCCTACCTTATCTCTATGAGGGAGGCTTTCTCATTTCTGCTGCAAAATCTATATCTGGACAATGTTATTCATTGAATTCCCACTATTTAGTTTGAGGGTCCTCTCCAAGTTTATGTTTTCAGGATTATTATTGCAGAATTTGCTGCCATGCTAAACTAAACTACAGCAGGAGCTTGCTTTCAGGGCAGACAAGAAAACAAAACTTTGATTTACAACAAATACAGATTTACAAACAAATACAAAGATTTTGAGGATGGTGGGGTGGCATGACAATGCCAAAAATGTTAAAACAAAGGCAGGCAATAATCACAGTTTTTTTTTTTTCTCTCTCAATATTAAAAATGTACGTCTGACATTAATCTAAACTGCATATTCTGTCTATGGTTTTTCTTGGCTGCTGCTTTCCTGGAGTGCCCCCATTTTGAAAGCTTTACAAGTTTGGCAAACTCCAGTTTCGCATGTCATTAGTTCCTTTCATCTGATGTATACTCTACAAATCGCGACCGCTGTCCCTTCTCCAGAACTCTGTTTACCGGCGCACGCGTCTGCGAACCAGTGACAGGCTTCTGTAGAGGTTTCAAAGCAGCCATGATTTCGGCAAATGAAGGCCGCAATTTGGGATCACTACAATGTAAAATTCACAGGTGCAAACCTCGGTCAGTCTGACTTATCAGTATTTTCAGAAATGAAATCAAATTGTAAAAGAACAAATGAAAAAGTAAACACCAAAAGGATATGGTGTAACGACATCAAAGTTGAAAAAAGTTGGGTAGAAAAACTTAACTAAGCATAACAAAGAAAAGGTAAAAAAAAACAATCTTAGTCAGTTACTCACGTTTGCCAGCATCTGAGGATGATGTCTGCAACGGCTGGATCAACATCCTCTGGAATGTCAAGACGGCGATGCTGAAATCCCACTGCACCAACGACTTGCATCGGGTTCATTCCTTCCCATGGTTGCTGCAGAGTACAAAGCTCCCACAGAATAACGCCAAAGCTGTAGACGTCGCATCTGCTTTGCAAAAATTGGGTACGGTAATAATATAAGTAACCGTAACAGCACGACAAAAACAGCGATGTATCTATGACTGTAACATCCTAAAAATCAAGAACTCAGTCATGCAATGGTGAAGTTTTGCTAAATTTCTTTTGAGACTCTAATTCAATCTCAGTTTCTTTTGTCCATAAAAATACTCAAGAAAGTGAAGGGCATACTTCTCGTCTGATGGCTCATTCCGCAGCACTTCTGGAGCCATCCACTCCGCCTGTGAAATATCGACAACCAAGAAACAAATGAACTACATTGTTACCTTGTCGATTCATATAGTTAACGGATAGCGATTACTAATCGGTCCAAACAGAAATGTATGCATAAAAGCATGTGTTAACAGGTTCTGTTTTCAAAACATGTCAGTTTCATTTCACTGAACTCTTTTTACTCTCAGGGAACACAAGCAGAAAGCTAAGTCATTAGTACCAGCCCAAGAAAAGAAAATCAGAATTCAGAATGAAATTAAACTCACAAATGAAGAAAATAAACTTTTATCGTAAAATGCTGTCGTATTAAACGACTAAAATCAGGTGTTTCCATAGAAAATGAAGGAATCCCAGATGACATCAGAGAAACCTATGAACATTAGTACACAAAAATAGTCCATAACTAACCATAAAAAACTACAGAATATTATTCATCAGCTTTCAGATCTTTGGGCATGCACAAAGAGGTAAAAGCCAAGTGCTAATCTATTTAATTTCCAAAGAGTTACACAAGTTTAATTTGACATTACTAAAAATAACAAGAAGATCAATAATTCCAGCAAGAACCAGAACAAAGAGGCAACTTGCTTATCTTTGAAAGTGAAACTTAAGTTCCAAACACCACATTGATATATAAACAAGTCTGAGAATTCCTAATGTAAGGTGGAAATATTGTAACTTCCAAAACATTGTGAACCATGGATCACAGTAACCACCTTTTTTGAGAGAGAAACGTGGCAAGCAAAAACATCTCCAAAGCTTGAGAGTATTATAGCCAACAGCAGTGAAGCTATCTTCTACAAAAGGGCTGATGATGAAATGATGTGAAAAAATTAGCTTGGTTTGCCAGAACGGAGCATTATACATCTTCAATCGATGAAAGGCATCACAAAAATACTATAAAATGGAGCTAGGGAGAGGTTGAAATGAAATTGTGAACTCGAGTAACTAAGATGGGGCGCCACTGTCAGGACTGTGACTATGATAAGTAGAAAGTTACTAAACATGACAGTTCAAATTCCATGCAACTTATAATAGTTCAAAATGAAATAAAACCAACAACAATACTAAAATTGAAAGGCAAATGGGAAAAATAAGGGGGGTAAGAAATGAGCATCAACACAAAATCATTACGAAAATGGATAAAAAGAAATATGCTGAAATTATTCTTCCAAAAGCAAATAATTAGCAGGCCCGCTTACCGTCCCAGCAGTTGACCTGGAAGAAAGAAATGTACTGTTCTTCATTCTTGATAACCCAAAATCACATACCTAGCCAGAAAAATTCACATCATTATGGATTTTGTAATTGAACTTTGTATTATGTGCTCCACAAGCTCCAAAGCTAGTAGTATCTATTAATATTATCAATATTTCCAAATCAATGAGTTCTACCTTCACAACCCAATTCTTGTCAACAAGAAGATTTGGAGTCTTCAAATCACGGTGGACTATTACAGGCGTGCAATTGTGCAGATAATTCATCCCTCGAGCCTGCCAAATTGAAATCAATATAAAGAGTTGTAAGGATGCAAGCCATCAATTAAACCAGAAGTTCAACTGAAAGAGTAACCGAAGTAAGAGAACTAGAGCATACAGCATCAAGAGCCATCCTTAACCTTCGGCGTTCATCTAACTGATTGTTGGGACGATGTAATAATCTATACAAACTACCTCTGCACAAGACAACATCAGGTTGAGATTGCCAAGTTAACATAATAGAGTTCTGATGTAACCTCAAATTGTCCCGAAGAATGGCTATATGTATTAAATAGATAGTCTGGGTAGGCAACAAAAGATACAATGGGATTAGGGAAGCTACCAAAAAATAGAATGATTGCTGATGAATTACAGCTAACAAGGATGAGAACCTCTATTCCGTGTATAATTTGGTAATCCTTACTGCTAGCATCAGCTACCAAAAAAAATTTGAATGTAAACAAATTTTAAAAATTAATGCTTCAATAGTGAATGCAATTCCCAATGAAGAAAAAAAATACTAAGTATTCAATACTCATAGCAAGCAACAAAAACCTAGATATTGTAAGTGTCTGGCATTGCATAATATGGACCATAACACTTAAAAGGACTGGTGTAACAACAATTATACTAAGACAATGTATCGTTTAAATTCATCAACCAGGAACTCCAGCCTTATTTAATGAAGCAAAGGAGACGGATCTTTAGTGTCAAAACTATTACAGGGTTTATGATTTCCAATAACAAGCATCCATACCTAGGAAGAAATTCAGTAATGATTGAGAGATTTGGAGGACGGGTAACAGCTCCCATGAAAAGCACAACATTGGGATGCCTAACTTTTTTCATGATCCGAACCTTGAAAAAGCCAAACAAGAGACAAATTTAAATCATATGCTAGCCCCAAACATTCCTTTCAAAGGATGATAGTAATCTAAAAACAGGTCAATTGCATCAAAGTTGTCAAGCCTTGATTGATGCCAATAATTTCAGGCTAAAATTCAAATAAACTAGTGCCAAAAAAATATACGCAGTGAAGAAACAATTAGATCGTTGCATAACATCTAAGAACTGGGATGGAGAAAGTGTAAAATCATGATAATAGTTCTTGGGTCCCAAATTTAATTTAAAGCTGGATTTTCCTTGATAAATGGGAAGAGAATATCATTTGACCACCAGCTGCTATCACAAAAGATTGAATTTCAGAATAAGATACAAGCATAAGTTACAATATAAATAACTTAGATGCTGTTATAAGGAAATGTGACAAAGAATATGCAGGCTGAATGCCAAGAAAAAGCAGCAAACTTGATTCCTCTTCCTGTACTAGACCAACTGAATGATTTCATGAAGTGTTCCTGGAGCCATACTGATAGTTAAACAAGGGCACTTCATCACAGTAAAATTTTTCAACAGGGAGCAGATCAATTTCCCCAGTAACTGAACCTTTTCGCTCATGATCTTAAACTACATGACACCAACCTTACAAAGGTCATTTAAATAACATCCACAAGTATATGCATGTTTTAACTAATATATTAGGTTGATATCAATTAATCACAGAACAATTGGAATCACAATTTCCCATTTAGATAAAAATCAGCATAAAAAGCAAAAATTATTTCGTCATTGGGTATTGCGGCCTGTTTTATATAGGGAAAAAATCTATGAAGGCACTAACATATAGCTCCCCAGCAAAACAAAATGTTTTTCACCTTAAGAGAGAACAGTGAGCTTAAGTAAGAAATTGGGAAATATACCTCGCTTTTGAATTCTTCAAGGGATTCGCCTGCTAGATCTTGGTTGAGGAATTTCTTTACAGCAACTTCCTAAAAAGATTAAACAAGGCTATATAACCATACAACACAAGGCGCGAAAAAGAAAGAACAAAAACAACATCAAATGGAACTTGCAAGCATTGAAATTAAAAACAAGAATTGAAATATTAATTCACTCAACCCGAAACACCCAATCCCTCTTTATGTCTAGAGAAGATTCCAAACATTCTCAGATAAACTGCCCCAATGACTTTGGCAGAAAATGTTGAATCACACTCATTCACGAAATGTATAAATAAACTTGTGGGACTTCTAACAACTTCCATCGTGAGTATGCGAAGAAACTCAAAGAAGTAAACACACATGATATGTGCCATGAAAAGTTCTCTCTTAGCAGCCCAAACTAATTTTTTCCCCAAAACATAATCAACCGAACATATGACGTGTCCAACATCCCAACAAATTCTTGACAAATCATCACATTAAAAATTGTTGGTTAAACCATCTACTCCAAATCAACACACTAGTCAATGGTAAATATGGAGTTACTTTCCAATTGACTATGAGAGATCAATCATACTAAGAGGAAACCAGAAAATGTGATAGAGAGAACTAGAATTTGACTATACACACGAAAAAGGAGTACAGAAACTTACAGTTCCATGCCAGTCCGCACGATAAACTTCCCCATAAGATCCTTTGTAAGAGTGATAAAGAGCATGAGTGTCATGTTTTTATTGGATATCCTAAACAAAATAGTATAAATTTGCAGTTGATAGAGTATAAACAAGTCAATACCTAGTCCAATACGCTCACCCAATACCATCTCTTCCCATGGAATTTCACAATCAGCTACGTCGTCCAGTCCTACATCTGATTTTGAACTATCATTTCCTGTAGACCTATCTGATAACCTCTCACCCTCAGTATTTCCTTCAGGTGCCTCTTGCTCTCCACTAATGTTTCCCCGTTGCTCGTGTGGATCAGAATATGCACTTCCATCACTTTTTGCACACTCAAATGGGCGAGGAAAAGCACCAAGACCATCAGCTGAATAAGCATTGATCTCCAAGTTCTCATACTGCTTAGTCACTGTTGTTGCTACTACAGCAGCAGCTGTTGCAGTGGCAGCGGCAGTTACAGGGAGGTGAAGTTTTGCTTCATTGCCAGTCTTTGCTGCAGCGACCACCATTGAAGATGCAACAACAGCAGCAGCTGCTGCTGCAGCAGCAGCAACTGGAACATTTTTTGGGTATCTCTTAGGAGCAATTTCAGGCTGTGTAGAGACATGCTGTCCTGTTACTTCTCTCAGGTCAACACGCTGCTGTACTGGTTCACTTGGACTACCTTTGGAGGGTAAACCGTGATGAGGCAAAGGTGGCAAGAAGCGAGCATGATTGTTATTAGCCGGACCTGCTATTTTCTTCGTATCACCCTTTTCATTAAATTCCTCATTTTCTGCATGGGACTTGGAATCTAGATGCACAGCATTAAACTGCTCCGAACACATATCAGTAAACAAGTTTGGTGGAGCTACAACACCACTCTCAAGAAAGGCATCATGAAGCTTCTGAGCTAACCGTGGATTCTCTTTGGCTGCATCAATCATGTATTGTGACACATCCTTTACTTTCATTCTTCGTACAGCTGGTGAACTTATGCCTTCAGTCCAAGAAGGAGACCTTGCATGGGCATAAGTAGGGTTAGGTCTGCTAGGAATTTCTGATATCAGCTTCCTTACACCGCAAGGCCTAGTCAAATCTTCACCAGATTTGGAGGATGCCACACATTCACCTTCCCCTCTAGATTCAAGAATTGCTGGACTACCTTCTGCAGCAATGGAACTCTTATCAAGTGATCCACTCTGAGAATGATCTTCACCTGAACAAGATAGCAATCTACTTGAGGAAGTGGAGTGAGATAAGTTGACGTCAGTAGACGAATTATTGAAAGACAGAAAAGGTTCTTCTTCTGCATTTCCTGCTGCTATGTCAGATGGAATAAGTGTTCCTGGATCTGCCATTAAGTCAACAATGTATTCCCTGCAACGACATGAGGCTTTCGTTACCAAACCTGAAAATCCAATATAGTATTACGCTGCCAAAAGGATATTTTGCAATCAACTGCTATGAAAATCACATCAATTTTTTTCCTTAACAAGAAGATTCTGCCATGGTTTAAGGGAAAAAAAATTTGATATCAAAAGAGCTCGGACATTGTTTTAGTCATATTTCTCTAACAAGAGATGAAATTTGATAGTTCTGCTGAACACGTTAAAAGCCTTTCCTACTTCACAAAATTTCCACATGGCAATGCAACCAGCAAAAACAGATGAATTCAATTGATATGAATAGTGAATTTCAATACATTCGGCATTCATAAAATACAAGAAATGGCAATTATAGTCAAGTACCAACAATAACATGAATAATCTCTTAGAAATACATGACAGTTTAAAACTAATAACCTTCCATAATCGATTTTTACAAAGTTTATTGCTGCATCGTAGGTGCCAGTGTACTGATGTCCTTTCACTAACCGACAAGGGATGCCCACACTATCTGCCAAAACCTACAGGACCAGATTATACAAGTAAAAAGAAGTCCAAGCTTATCAGAACCAAAATTTATACCAATTCAACGATCAGAATACCAGGGAGGTAAATTACAACAAAGAAATAAAAGGTGTCTTTGCTCAAACCAAATCCCTTATACAGAGAAAGCAATGACAGGTTGAAAGCCTTCCTGGTGCTCTTTTCTGCTAATAGGTCTAGTTCATGAAGTGAGTTAGGTAATGATCTTTTCTTCATTCACTCCAACAAAGCATACTATGCATTATGCCCTACCTTAATGCATCTCAACTTCAACCTTCTTCTTCTTCTGATGACCATTCTGAAGTATACCTTTAAAAAAACTTTCTTAGGAGTTACAATTATTAACATCAGGTTCAACCTATCATTTTCTTAACATATCCTTACTTAATTCACCCATTTGTATGTACAAATAAAAGAGAAACTTATATACCTTGTACTACAATATGAAATACTACCAGTCTGGATGCGCGATCAATAAAAGAATAAAGAATGGTTGGATCAACATCATTCTTTATAAATTTGACAAATTTAGATACCTTGAACAGCAGTGCACGATGACGAGCCAACCCGGTGGTCAAAGAAGCAAGAGGTAAAACCATGCTTCCAAGAGCTGCTTTCAACTCATAACTCAAATTTCTCCATGCTAACACTATCTTCTCCTGGTCTTCAACAGGGCCCCCCATGTAATCTGAAACCAAGATGGCAAGCTTCCGAACCAGTTCATGGTTTACAATGTCACTAGATCGCAATCTTGACTGGACAGCCATTTCCAAGGCTTCCTGTTCAAGTTTGAGCAATTTGGAATCAGCAGCTTTACTCACAAAAATGGCTTCCCAAGTGATATCATCAGAAACAGGTATTCCTTGCAGCTCAATAAGAGAGGGCATTTTTGAGGAAGTTGACGCTGACAAGATGCCATAAAGATCATAAAAACCATCCAGGATTTTATCGTCATAGCTCAGGGCATTGTAATTCTGTGAAGCATGGATAAATCTATAATATGAGAAATGTTAGAAAGGTATAAAATAAAACTAACTAGATTGAAGTTTAGCAGAGAAGATAGTGCCAAGTAGGAAAAACACTAAGAAGATATTCAAAATTAAGATTGTAAAAGTTCCCTGGGGGCTAAACGGAAGGAAAATTCATTTAAGAGACATTAAGATTCAAGAAAGATGAATGTCTTCGAAAAATCACAACCTTTAACTTCTTGTGACAAAATTTGATATTTATCCCAATAAATAACCTAAATTACAACATCATCTCCAGAATGAAATCAAGAGGAATTCTAGGGTTCTAGTATTTGCAATTGTATTCTTATGTGGCAGATATTTCCGCATACTGGGCACTGAGAAATTAGTGCCATGCAGCATTACATTTAAAACTGAGAGGAAAGGAGAGCCAATAAGCTGCATTTTCAAGTATACAACATTTAGCAAACCTAGAAAAGACATTGTTCACGGATGAGTTGAATAAATTATCAACTCAGCCTAGAATCAAGAACATTATCCAGCTAACTAGTTGACCAATAAAAGGATCATCAGGCAATAGCCATTTAGGGAAAAAAAACACTTGCATCACCATGATCCTCCAGTGTATTAGAGGAAGCACAAAGAATGGTCATTAGGCAGATAAGTTGAACATAATATTGAGAGAATGAGGACCAAAATCATGAGATGATAACCAAAGCTTACCCAATATCTATAAGCTATTATTTCTGCCGGAGTATTATCAGGCGGTAGAGAGCCCAAACTGATATCTTTAACAGCTTCAATCTGAACAGCCTCAGGATCCTCCCTAGCACTCATCTCTAAAGCCAATTGTATTTGATACTCCTCCTCAATATCAGGATCCCTGGAATTAGTGGACCCTGAATCCCTCCTAGCAACATCCAAAGCAGTATCTAATCCACTACTACCCACAGAATTAGATGGTTCCATTTTATCTTCCCTCAGCACATTGGAAGTTGAAGGGGGACTTGGACTCTTTCTATGTGTAACTGAATTCAACCATCCGGATATAGCTGAAAATGGTTTGTTCTCAGGATTATGCGGGGACCTAGAGCGTGAAGACGTCTCAGGGAATGAAACATCACTTAACCTATGCCCTTTTGAAGATGCAGTAGACCCTTCTGAATCCTCAGAATGATTGGACCCAATATGGAGTTTCTTAAGGAAATTTTTCATATTTTCAGCGACCAACTGTAGCCAGTGCTATAATAGAAAATTTCTGGCCTTAAACCTCTCCATTGTCTCTCTCCAAGCATGGATTCTTGGTATCGAAAGTCACGATTCACGAACAATAAGTGCACATTTTAGGCTATCCCAATTAGGTCCTTGAGGTCAACATCCAAAGAAACTCCAAAAAAGCCTATCAAAATCCCATTCCAATCCAACGCACATTAAAAGTTTGCTTCTTTATATCATGTCCCAGATGCCCAACTAAAGTAAATCAATTCCCCCAAACTTCCTCACACTTTCAACCCAATAAAAACTCAATCTTGAAAATGTTACTACAATATATCAGCAAATTCACAATCAAAACAAACTTACTCCTCCGCATGCATCAACCATTAAAGATTGCTCTTTTACCACTCGCAGCAAGGGAGAAAAATATAATTGAAAATACATAAAGAAAGACAAGAAACCGAATAAGAATATAGAAATGAAAGAAAGAACAATTTCATTTACTAGTACTAGCACTCAAAAGGGGGAAAGTGTTGAGAGATGAGATTGAATGCAGAGAAAGGAGAGTAAAGAGCAACAAGTGGGGGAGTAAGACATCAACAAACAAAAATAAAGATGAGCCCACTTGCAGTTTTTCAGTCACGATTGGGTTCTTCCTTTTCTTTTTTGGCCCCAAAGTGCCCCAAAGTCCCAGAGAATTAGTAAATGTGCTTCAAACAAGAAAGTACTATACTAGTAGTTGTATAAATATTGAAAGAGAACGGTGAGTTGTGATTGGTTGGTTCTGCCTCTAATCAGGGAAATTTGCAAACTCCAAAAACTGGTATGAGTTGGAAATTTAGGAAATCCATTAAAAAAAAAAAAAAAACACACAACTTTGGGTGAAATTGTTGCTATTTTCAGACCCACCATTTTTCCTTGTGGGAACGTGGACGCTGGAGACTCCCCATGTCTTATCAGACAACAGAGTCACACACTATAGAAAAAGTAAAAGGCTGCTATTTCGCAGTAATTGGTAAACTCTTATTGCACCAAAAATTAAACTACTCCTAAAATGGCTTTTCAAAATGGATTTATTGCATGGAATTAAATTCCCCTTCTTCTTGTTGACCACTGCCATAAATGCAAAAAAAAAAAAAACCCCAGAAAACTTGCAAAGATTTTGGCAATCAGATTTCATCAAAGCCATTTAATACTATTTTACAGGTGAAATACGTAAACAATAAGACATTTTTATGATGCCATCCCACATGAAAAAACCTCTTGTTTTACCGAATAATATGGCTTTAATAAGGGATATACAACAACAAAAACCCTTTGTTCTTGCCTTTATGACATATACATAACTTGTAAAGGAGGCCATGAAAAGGACTTGTACTGCTAATTTTTTATAGAATAGATGTTTTGATTTGATCATCATCTCATATGCAGTATATAAAATTCTAAAAATTTGTGGCGCTGGAAATTTACAAACGCCTTAACGCTTCCCAATATCACCAGATTAATTAATTGTTTATTTTGTATTTAATAATGAAAACGATGTGTGATGTCAAACATTTTCCACAGCCTTGCTTGATTATTATATGGTTATAAATTGATTTTTCTTCTCTTGTTGGCATAAGCTTCTTGTATAATATGGTATAGTGCTTATGTGGGCTATCATCCGAATTGTTTGTGGGGCTGAAAGATGAAAAAGCTGGTTCTTTTGGATAACTACTACGCACACACAACTAATTATTCAATCATTATTATAACGTATTCCTCCGATCCCAAATTAATAAAACTATAAAAATTTTAGGGTTTGAAAGTTGTCCATTATTAATTAACATTTTATCATTATTAAGATATTTTTTTTAATTTTTATTGTTTTACCCTTACTTAAGATTTGTGAGTGTATTGAACACCACCACCTAATTACTTATTTCACTAATAATTTCCTCTCTAATTTGAGATAAAAGAAAAAAACTTACTTAACTAAATCATTAATTACTACTTTTTCTTAATAATAAGAAAATCTCTAAAACATCTATTAATATAGGATGGAATGAGTAGTAGTCATCAGAAATTGTTCAATGCTTTGATTGTTACATTCAATTGCTTTAATTAAATTCTGTTAAAAGTGATACTACTACTAGCAGTCTAGCATTGATTAATTGATGGAATATTATAACCTTAACCCCGTTTTGGGTGTGAGCTTTAAATGCAAACTTTAGGATGAAAAGGTTGGGGTGACGACTAACAAGGAATTATACATTTAGGGAATGGAAGGAAGAAAACCTAATAAAAGTAATTTAATGTACAAAACTCCATCGATCGAACCAGTATTTGTTCGATCAACAATTTAAACATAATATTTGATCGATAAAACTAGTGTTGCTTCGATCGGCAATCTAAACATAATTCTCATATGAGTAACTGAGATAATCCCAACGTGATCAACCTTTTTGCGATCAACAATTTAAACATAATTCTCAAATGACTCGTATCCAACTAAAAATCAGTAAGATAGGCTAATCTCATTGCTGGTGAAAGAAGATACCAAAAGGAACAAACCTAAAGGCTGCTAAAACTACAATATTGAAGCTGAACTCATTCCAAATTTCAAAATCTCATCTTTGGACAAAGATTAAACATTTAACATGTTTGGCTAGTACTAGGTATTAAAACAAGAATCAAAGGCAAATCTTCATATTAAGATACACAGAATGATCTCTTCCTCTTCCTATCCATTTAAGGGTTACTAATGACAAGCAACCAATTACCAATTAACAATTAACAAGTTCACCCTTGCACATCATCCACATCAACCAAACACACCAACAATTCCAATTACTACAAAGCCCCTTTTTGTGCAACAATGACTCTCTGGCTAAATTTAACAAACCCTCTTCTACCACCAACCCCCCTATAGAACAACTGTCAATTCTAAGCTACCTTCGCCCGATCAGGAGCTACGGTTAACTCTGCTACTGAGGTTGCTCCCCATGAACAGTAGCCACTGTTCCTACTCCACCATTTGCTAGTTCCTCCAGCTCCGTCAATGCATTGAGGGCGCTGGCTGCATTTGTGGTGTTGTCCAAGCAGGGTTTCACAATGCTCACAGTTTGCTTGATTCTTGATTGCTGTCAGAAGAATTCAAAACTTCAGCACATGTTTGACACCGTAAATCAGTTGTAATCTTAGTATGGAAAAATTAAAAGATCTATTCAACTTACAAATAACTCGAGCTTTCTCTTCATCTCCTCATAAGCATGTCCTCCTTGTTGAACTGAAGTTGGCGAGCCAAACTAGCAAGCAACAGCAAAACATAAAGTCAATCTTGTAGCATTTATAAAACAGCAAGGAAACCAGAGCTTTTAATTAAAAACATTAGGATTATTCAACAAACAAAAGTCGATCAAATTCTTTCTAATTCCATGTCACCCGTAAGGCATGTTTATCATAGATTCATAGAAAAACCCTAGTACAATGGAGCCATCACAGACTCTTTTATTTCATCTTGTACGCATTAAACTCAAATAGTTTGCCTTCAATAACTTAAAATTTTGTACCACGCCAGAAATAAATAAGTACGGTGTAAAAAAAGTAGAAAACCAGTTGTACGTAGCACCTTAAATTATCATCTCTAACAAAAGAAATCATCTCTAACAAAAGAAACCTATGTCTAATTAATTCCTTCAAGAAATTCTTATGGTAGATTAGAACTTAATGAATAGAGCAAGGAGAAAAAACAAAAACAACAAAAGAGAAGCCGACACACAATACAATGAAATTTAAGAATAATTACACATTGAAAAGAATTACAGAATCAAACTCATTTGCAAAAGGGCACTTTGCACCAATACAGGTTGGCAATTTGGCATAAAAAAATCTGCACACCACACTAACAACACTACCAGATTTCTGGAGTGTTTCTTAGTCTTAACAATTGAAAACATGTCATTAACTTCATACAATTGCTGTCAATATTACAAGAAAATTCAATAATAATAGTATTGACACTCCATTATTTGTTGTTCTAATCCTCATTTATAACTAGAGGTACAAATTCACAATGCTAATTGTCTTTATTATTGTCATTATCCTTTTGTTTGGGCTGTGGAGGACAAAAGAGATTGCCAATGGCCAATATCATCACTTTTTCAAAATGGTAATAACCAGAAAACATAATGAAATAAAACTTTTAAAAAAAAAAAAGATAAAACAATTTTCAAACTTACTGGCAAAAGTAAATATATTTCATTTACAGAGGGTAAACCAGAAGATATCAGCTTCTTGGTGTTGGAGAATATGATACAGAAATTAGCCTATTTAGTCTGTACATTTGGCACAAATGATAAGTTTCAGTATATTACCTCAAAGCCTGACCACTTGACAATATCATAAAAGAGTACTGGCGAAATTAAGCGAACACTGTAACACTGTTTTACATTTTCAGGTTATTTACCTTTGACTAATCTACATTAAAACCTCAAGATAAAAATTCATATTGGACAAGCCAAATGCCAAAATATTGCTTTTCAAAAAATCTCATAGTTGAATTATAATTTAAAATCTTACATAATGGGCAGTCTAGGATTACATATTCATGCATCTAGACCGTGTGATTAAAACTAAGATATGTTTAGATCAACTTGTTTCACCCTTTGGACAAGTAAATACCATGTTTTGAACAAAACACCTTTGAAGCATTTAGAGGCATATATTAGCTAAAAAAGTTAGTAACTTCTCAATTTTCCTGCACACCAGCAACATTTTTAACAACAGTGTCTATTTTAAGCTGTTTATTAATAACCTTTCTAGATTATTGATTAATTTACTTGACAAGACAAAAGCAAAGTTTTGACAACCTTTCATTTGCTGTGATTATTATTTGAAAATGCAAAAGCCCAACAAGTCAATAAAAAAACCAAGCTTCCAAATCAAAAAAAGCTGTGAAATAAAAACATGAAAGCTGCAAATAATTTTCAAACCACTAAAGTTTATCATTATTACAGTTGTGAATGACTTTACACAGACAAAAAAAATTTCTACAAACTGGAAGCACATAAAGCAATTTGTACTATCAGTCTCAAAACAATCAAGCATTCACTTTGACAATTATCTCATGGTTAACACATTTCTTTCGTCTATTTTTCTTCCTATTCTACATGTTCAGAGTTGGCCAAACAACAATCTCTATTTACAAAGATTAAAACCCAAAACAGGAAGCTAATCCTGTTCCAATTTTAAAATGAATTACCATTCCAAACATAATCACATCAAACGAACCAGAATAATCAATACACAAAGAATTATCTACACCAACCACTTAATTCAATCTCAATATTAGTACATAAGTTCAAGTATTTACTTCAGTGTTGTGCAGGAGATAATTGGACCCGAAAATATATACTACCAAAACCACATTTAGAAGGAAGCTAAATATATCTTGGTCATGGACACAGGTAAAACAGTAACAATATAACATCAAACATTTAATGAGCTTGTACAGGCCCGTAATGACAACAAAATAGTAACTTTATTCATCATTGCAAGAACAAAGTCTTCAATATTTTCTTTTGATTCTTCCAGACAATGGCTCAATGCCAGCCCAATAATATACCCCCTTTAAACACCTTCACAAACTGACGAGAAATTTGATGACAGATAACAATTTGATGGTTGATTATTTTGCTATTTACTTTTCTCAATTTCCAAGCAAGTATGAGTTAAAAGATTTTATTTTTCTCAATGAGTGGAGGAAGCAATATAAAAAATATTGTCATATGATTTAAAAGATTTTATTTTTCTCAATGAGTGGAGGAAGCAATATTAAAAATATTGTCATTGGGGCAGAGGTAAAGTAGAACGAGGTAATACAGCACCAAACAATATAAAAAAAATCATAGAGGTCTTTTAAGGGCAGAAAATAATCAACCAAACAGTAAAGCATACTCATTGTGGTTCTCTTATTTATAATGGCCAATATCCCCCAATTTTTGCCTGGGTTATTGGTGGCGGGGTTCATAGAAGAAGTTCAACAAATACTTGGAATAAGAGTAATACAAAATTAAACGCCTCAACAGACTAGGAAGGAAAATTTAAAGGCAGATAATAAGTGAATAGTCAATTATTTGTCATTACTATGCACAAAAGATTTTTCTTTTCTTGTTAAGCAGGGAGTCAGACAATGGCTTGTGAAAACAAATTATCAGCAATACAAAAACTAACAAATTACACACCAGAACTAAATAGTTAAGCAATCATAAAAGAGAGTGAGTGAATTAAAATAAATAAATAAATAAAATCTGTTTGAAAATAAATATGAAGCCATTTTGCATGCATCTACCAGAAAAACATTTTTAGCTACTCAATGAACCATAGAGTTTCATACAATGAACAATTCAGAGGGGATATAATCTTTGAGTAAAATGTTGAAATTAGACAAGTTCAAACTTCGTCAATGCAGCATTCATCTTTACAAGCTAAGCTATATTACCTCATTTCACTGGAACATGCCACGTCAAACAAAAAATATGACGACTAGTCATACGAATGGAAAAAGATATAAACTTTATGCTCATATGAAATAAAATACCTTCTTTGGTCGACCCAAAGGCTTCCCACTGAGCTTTCTAGGCTTTTTTGGCCCATTCAGAAACTTAACAATAGCTTTAGTTGGTGGCCTTCCTCGGCGCTTCGCTGCTGGTGCACCAGCAGCGGCTGTAGCCAATGCTCCTTCACCAACATACACTGCTGGTGCCAAAAATCCACTAGCTGCAACTGGAGCACTATCATTTGTGGTCGGAACTGGCAAGTTCTTCTTGGGTGGCCTGCCACGGGGTTTTGCTGGAGTCCCATCTTTCTTCAACTTGGGTTGGCCTCTGGGGATAACAACAATGGACCCAGCAAGCCCAGCAGCATCCACCGCAGCATTTATAGCATTCTTAGCTGCAACCTTCCGTGGACGCCCAGGATTTTTTTTCCCCAATGCGGCCATCGGTTGAAGGGCAGAAGCAGTTGCAGCTGGAGACCCACCCGACTCGGCCTTCCTGGGGCGCCCAGGGCGTCGCTTACCCGTTGGGCTCGAAGCGCCCACCGACACAGGCACAGGAGCGTCAGCCAGACCAAGGGAAGCAAACACAGACACCGGGTCAGTATTAGGCCCGGGATTAATAGGAGGGCCATGGATATGAACAGGAACAGGTATAGCAGGGTTGACGGATGCAGCCGCCTGAGCAGGCTGCGCCGGAGGAGACAGAGAAGAGGCGGTAACATCATTCTTGGCCTTGGGAGGACGGCCACGGGGTCGCTTGGGCCCATTCGAAATTGGATTAGGGGTTGGAGAGGAGGGGCCCACAGGAGGAGATGGAGATCTACCAGAAGAAGGAAGCTTGTAAGAGTGCTTGACCATGACAATGAGTCCTTGTTCTTTCAACCGCTTCAAATGGTTAGTCAAGAGAACGGAGTGAGTCCCCGGAAGATTCGAGCTGGAGTAAACTCGCTCGATGTATTTACCAATGGCTCTCTTGCTCGAGCCGTCTTTGTCTTTTAAGGCCTTTATGGCCTCCGTTATCATCTGGCACACAGGAAAAAACACAAACACACAAAAAACATAAACACCTTACCAAATCAGCACAAATTTCCAAAACAAGATCCAACAAAATTCAAAAGGGGTTTTAGACTTTAGCAGAAGAAAATAACCTGAGCATACGGTGGGTGGGTGCTGACCGGGACAGGAACGAGGTTAGGGGTAGGGTGGGCTGGCGCCACTTGACTACTGAACTGCTGAATCTGAGGTAAACCCCCAGCCGCCGACGGAGCCAGCACCTGCTGCGAAGCAGCCGCAGCAGGTGGCAGTGGTGATGCTTGTCCGAAGACAGGGAGTTGAAACAACTGGGTTGGAGGTGGAGCAGCACCACCGCCGCCAGTAGCAGCTTGAGGTGGAGAAGCTTGAGCAGCCTGTCCCGGTAGCGGTGGTGGTGGGTGGTGGTGATGTTGATGATGTGGGTCCATAACAAATTGCATTTATTTTTATGGTGAATTCCTAAAAATACAACAAAAGTATAAAAAGTAGCAGAGATTTCAGGACCTGGGGTTAAAGAAAATGAAAAAAAAAACCAAAACTTTTTTTTCAAAACCCAAAAAAAAAATCCTATAAAACCCAATAAAAAGAAAAGGAAAATATATTGAATTAGGTTAGAATTATACAAGATTCAAAAAAACAGTACAAGTAGAAGTAGAAGCTGAATTTATTCATACGAGAAATGGGCTTCAAAGAACTTCAGAAAGTTTTATTTTTTTCCAGAATTTTACAGAAAGAAAAAAAAAAATTAAAAAGGGTTTATGGGATTCTTGGAGTAGTGATAAGATTTTTGGGGGTAATCTGAAGGAGGGATACGAATTAATGAAGGGATACGAATTAGGGATGAGAATGGGAAGAAGAGAAAAGGTTAGGGGTCTGCTCTGTTTGGGGTCGTCTTAGTATTATTTTGGGTTTTGGACCGTTGGGCGGATTTTGGGAGACACCTCAGCTTTTGTGGCTCTATTTGTCCTTTCATTTATATTTTTATTTTTAGTTTCTTCTTTTTTGGGCTTAGCCTATTAAGACCAGTAATTATTTATTAATTGGACCTTCCTTTATTGGACTATAAATTTACTACCCAAACAAAAAAAAAAAAAAAAACAGATTATCAGTATCCATTATCCCAATTCAAGTTTTGGAGAAAAAGAATATTTATTTCTCATAAAATTATAATAAAATAAAATTTTTGAAAAAAATATCTATCCCTCTAAAAAGAAAATCTCACAAATGACTAATTGTTATATATACATTAAATGTAATTTTTTTTCTTACAAATAAGTAGGTTGAACTCTAAAAAACTGAACTCCAGAATTATAGGTTTTAAACGTGTAGCAACTACTAAGTTAGATGTAATAAACTGATGAAGCTATATATAAATAGTTATTGGAGAGTTGACATTTTTATCTTATTATGTTATATTTTATTATATTTATTTGATGTGATTTAATAATAAAACTATGCTCTTTCTTTACTAGCACAAATATGAGGGGAGGGATTATGATTTTAGGATAGAAAGGGTTAAATTCTTGAATTTTTTTAAGGGTTGAGGAAATAAAAGTTTAAAAATAATTTTAAATATGAAAATAATGACTTTTAAGAAAAATAGTTTTGCTATTTATATGACCTATTTGCAAATATTCAAAAATCTGAATTCCTTTTGAGAAGAAACACAAGTTCCTAAATGTATGTTAAATAAACCAGACGATTGTTTTTAATTCTTTTATTAACTTAAAATAATATAATCTCACAGAAATGTTACGAATATAAATATAATTTAAATTATAAAATAATAGAAGTAATACATTCGTCTAAAAATTAAATTTTTATGTTTTAAATTAACTACTTTATGAATAAGATTTTGATTTTAGATTGAATCAATAAAGCTCATATTGTCATCGCCATAGAAGATGAAGGGCTTTAGGGGAAATAAATATTTTTTGAATTTCCCAAAATTATCGAGCATGTCCCATCGTCGAGTAAACGGCAAATAATGATATTTAAAATAAGAAATTGGTCCCCAAACTAATAAATAATTGGAGATTTTTGTGTCCCTAAAATAAGGAAAGATAATTATTTTCCTTTTCAAACTATACCAAAGATCGTATTCCTTCTACATGTGAAACTCTCGCCACAATTTCTTAAAAATATTAGATATAAAAAACGCTATAAATTATAATACAATTATATATTATTTTTTAAAAAAAGAAAAAACATATTTAATAAACTTTTTTTTACTCATATTACAAGGTATCGATGTCAAAAATACAAAGTTTTAAAGTTGGATGAAGAAATTTTGTGGGCATCTTAAAATATCATAAAAATACACCAAACACAGACCTAACCTAAATTTGAAATTTTATGGTCTTTTATTTTTTATCTTTTATTTCCTTCCCTGCCGTGACTTAAACTCATGTGATATAAGTATAGACTAAGGGGTGTGTTTGTTTGGAGACAATGGGAATAGAACAATCGTAAACTAATCTGATTTCTACTTTTCAAACAATAAATCAAAGACAAACGTAATCTGATTAACACATAAATTAATCTGATTAATTCTATTTTTTATATAATTATCTCTATAATTATCTTTATATAATCAAAGCAATATTCTTTTAATGAATATTATCAAACAAGTCAAAGGCAATCAGATTCTTTTAATGATTGCTTAGTTATCAAATTCTGATTGCCTCCACATAAACGCATCATAAGTTTTAAATTTTATGATTTTTTTAAAATTTTTTATCCCCCACCCGTGCAATGACTTAGGACCTTCATAGTTTTAAGTGAAGAGTGTCAACAACTTTAATGAAATTTTACAGTCATTTGAACACTGATTTTTTTTTTTTTTTAAACATTAATGATGATTTGTGGTAACAAATGGATAGTGGAAAATGGTCGAAATGAAACCCCTAGCATGCATGTCAAGGTGAGGAAACTTCCTTCTCATTTCATATAAACATAAAATGATCAATTTACTAGCAAGTTCATGTGATGATCGATGGTGATACCTAGCTAGATGCTTAATTTCGTTCTTCCTTGTTTATAATCCTTACAAATTTATGATCATGCACTCTTGGATTCAACATTAATCCAAGCTTTTTCACAGGATCTATGAACATGTCGTGTATTTTTGTAGATTATTTTTTGAGATTTATGAAAAGAATTGTAGTTAAAGTGTAACTGTTCTCTTGTTTCATTAATAAAGTAATTTGGATGATAATTGTAAATCGCCATATTTGTACAAAAATTATCAGACTCCATACTCAATTAGTATATTCATGTTGGATTATTTGTATTATTGATCTTTGTCTCTATATAAAGTGTCATTTTCTAATGGAATATTATATTATCATATTAATCACTAATGAATTATTATCGAATATGTAGAGATGAAAATAGAGAGGAGTATAATTTATTTAAAATTATACATAAAACTATCATTAAATGAATAAGAAAATAGTGTCGTGATACATAGGGTTCGTGTACATATTTATTCAGAAATTAAGAGTTAGATAAATTATCACTAATTATGTACACAATAATTGGCATTTGGTGTCTATTTTTAATTAATTATTACCAACAAAATCAGAATATTTTAAAATAAGTAAACAATAATTATCGTCTTTATCGATCATTCTAAGAGTCATTCAATATATAACCTGACTAGAAAAAATCCATTTCAGATCGAGATATAAAATTGTAAACACTAAGATTAATGGTTAAAACTGTTAATCCTTTAAACAAAATTGTTTAACCACGGTCTGATTCTCATGCATGCATGCATGGTGATTATTGTCTGTATTTTTTTTAATCCATTATAATTAAAGTTGATTCAGTAATTTTATTAACATTGAATCGTATATAATCATTATCTGTATATTACACTTTAGAATAGTACCTATGGAGAGTATGAAAAAAATGCAAACAATAAATAAAAGAAGTAAGCAATTCATTATATATATATATTATTGTCTAAATTAGGGTTTAGGTGTTCAAATAATAGTTTTTAGCGAATCAAATTTGACTTTAACCCTAATTTGAATATGTCTAATATCTAAAACGTTATTTTTAAATTTAAAACATAAATTTTATATTAAAAATCGTTTTTAGTATAATATAAATTCTTAATATCAGTATTACATTAAGATATATTTTGGATACAATATATTTTTGATTTATCAATTGTGGATATTAAATATATTTCCACTATTTTTGAGCTATCCTTGTATTAGTAAATATAAGGTTAAATATTTTTTTGCCTTTTGTGTTTTATTACTTTTGTCATTTTAATTATTAAAATGTTTTTTTCATTTGTTTTATTTTGATTAAGAAAGCATAGAAGGTTAGGCGACTTTCATATCTTAATCATCTCACAGAACGATAATTTGACGAGAAATTTATGAATGCTTTCGTCACATACACCACAATAATTCAATATATATAAAACTTCTCTGACGAAAACACCATTTATTTTTTCATAACGGATCCACAAAATCTAAACAACGGCGGGACATTAATTTCAAAACGGACACCAATTGCCCGGTGACGACAATCACAGTAAATTAACCAACCCCCACCCCCAATATTATAAAATATTACTCCATTTTTTTCTAACGTTGATAATGATTTATAAGTTTTTTATTTTTTAAAAATTATCTATATATCATATTTTCGTTTTGGTGAGTCGTAGTCAGAATCTATTTTAGCACAAACGAGATAAATTTTAAATAATAATTCTTTATAAATTTGATATTATCTCTAAATAATTGACGCTACGAACGAGGTAAATTCTAAATAATAATTAGTTTATAAGTTGATCTCATCTTTAAATAATTGACGTTACGAACGAGGTGTCGTTACGAATAACAACCGTTTTATAAGTTTGATCTTATCTATAAATAATTGACGTTACGAACGAGGTGAATTCTAAATAATAATCGATTTATAAGTTTGATCTCATATCCAAATAATTGACGTTACGAACGAGGTGTCGTTACGAATAATAACCGCTTTATAAGTTTGATCTTATCTCCAAATAGTTGATGTTACAAACGAGGTGTCACTTTATAAGTTTGATATCATCTCCAAATAATTGACGTTGTACCACAAACGAGATGAAACTAAAATGATTCGAACTCAAAACCTATTAGTTGTAAACAAAAAGTGCTAACTATTGAGTTACAACCCTATTATTATTTACCTTTTAACAGTTGTGTTATTGTTAAAACTTTCTAAAAGACTATTTTCGTCTTATAATAATAGTTATGTTTATTGAAAGAGTAGTTCTAAATGATAATGTTGATTATGTTGATTCGTATAATCACCAAAAAGAGAAAAAAAAAAAAAAAAAAAACCTTTAATGATGGCAAACATGTTGGATAGTTTAGTGTTTTAGTTTAACCAACATAATTATTATTTTAACGTGAAATAGGACCCATTCTATAATCACATTAAATTGAGACTAATAAGGGAGTTACTAAAATAACTGTGTTATTTGGGGGAAAGTTAATTAATATAGAATAATCTTGAACTACCCTATATCTTTTTACGAGTTTTACCTTGCACAAATATTTAAAAAATGGGCTTCCTTCCCCTTTTGACCATAAATAAAATGAGAAAATAAATAATCGTTGAATGTCTCACAATCTTAAAAAATATAATAAACTAAAAAAAAGATCCGAACCATCTTTACTATGTTTAATAGGTGTTATAAGCATGTTTTTAGCATAAGTTCATATGACTTTACGAGGAAAATAGATAAAAATGGCTAATTGTGCTTTAATTGAGTAGAATTATGAATTTATGTGGTTTCATGCTTAAGGGTGCATTTATTTAGAGGCAACTGGAACGGAGGCAATCAAAATTTGATAATTCAATAATCATTAAAAGAATTTAATTACTTTTGACTTATTTGATAATATTTATTAGAGGAATCTGATTGTGTTGATTATATATACATAATTATATAAAATAATGAAATTAATCAAATTGATTCATGTGTTAATCAGATTATATTTACCTTTGATTTTATTGTTTAGAAAGTAGCAATCAGAATCAGTTTACGATTGTCATTTTTCCATTGCCTTTAAACAAAGACACCATAAATGTGTAGGAAATAGTGATTTTGGGGCATGGTCATGGGGATGCTGCACACACTCGCTGAAAGTTCGTTAAAAGGTGCTACCTAGGTGCGACTAGCACCTTGTACGCACCCACCCACTGGATGCTCCATGCGGTTGCACCTCGGATGCACCCGACTGTCCTACAGCAGCGGGAAATGCTATAATTTTTCAAAAATAGTCCCCAAACTCTTTCTAAACTGCACCAGGCACCCCAAACGACTACCCTTATAAAATACAATATTTTAGACAGAATTAAGGTGTTACTGGTTGGGGTGGCTTCCAAAATCTAGGGTTTCTCCCTAATTTAGTTTCTTCATTTCTTATCTTGTTTTATGTTTTGTATATAGCTAGAATAAATGTTTTAGTGTAGATTTTATATTTTAACACTGATTTTGTAAGGATCGATTGATGTTATATATGAGTTTGTTCATAGGTATTCATGTGGTGTAGATTTTGATTTTATTATGCATTGCTTCCCTAAAGATGAGGTATTTGACTTTAGATTCTACCCATTTGATATCTACGAATGTTTTGTGTTAATTTTTTGACATTTTGCACTATGAGTTGTTAATCTCCTATTGTGTTGGTGTTAAATTGATAAGGCCTTTAGGTATTTGTGACCATTGCGTGATTTCACTATGTATACTACCTCCTCGGTCATGCTTTTGTTAAGATTGAATTCTTTATATTTTTTTTATTTTATCAATTCTCGATTTGAAATTTATTTTTCACTATTTTCTATCCATGCATGTATTAGTAAATATAAGGTTAAATATTTAGAGATGAAAAACAAGATGAATATAATTTACCTAAAATTCTACATATAAATATCATCAAATGAATCAGAAAATAGTGTAGCGATACATCGGTGTATATATTTATTCAAAAATTAAGAGTCTTTGATAAATTATCACCAAATATATATAAACAACAATTGGCATTTGTTCTCTATTTTTAATGAATTACTACCTAATCTAAAAAATAAATAAACAATAATCATCTTTTATCGATTATTCTGAGAATTATTCAATATATAACCAAAAAAAAAAAAAGTCAATTTCCTAGATAGATTTATAATTATAAATACAAATTCTAACGTTAACGATTAAAACTGTTAATCACTCAAACAAAATTGCTGAACCACCTTCCGATTCTCATGCATGCATGCATGCTGATTGTCTGTATATTCAGCCTTAGAAATGTACGTAGGGGACAGTATCACATGTTTATTTAAGGGCATTACTAGTTATCGTCTCAATTTTAAATATTATTGTCTCAATTTTGATAAAATTGCCTTTTTTGTTTTAAAGAAGGGGAAGAGAAAGAAAGAATATTGTAGGAGTGTTTTAGTTCAATTAAAGTGGTAGAAAGTAAAAATTGAGATGGTAAATAGTAAATTTTTTTATTTCATTTATTCATTGGTCTTTTTCTGGTCATTTTAATATAAAAGGGACGCTGGATAAATTACATCAACATTTAAACTTGATCTTTAAACCGTGACTGTAACTCAATCAGAGGGAAACAATAAGCAATTTATGAAATTCTATTCATTCTTCCAGAAGTCTCTGAGACAGAATCCCAGACGCCAATAATCAACAACTCATTCATGCAGGTACTAGCAGAATCAGCATGGAGTAAGACGGTGCTATAACAGCCTTATACTCGTGGTTCTGCCATCTCTTCTTAGAATTTTCCTCATACACATCCTTTCTCCAAATTATTCATTTTTCTCCATTAGATCATCGTTCATTCTTCAATTCCTAGCATTCATTCATTTCTTTTTTTTTTCCTCTCAAATTAAGTTCAAATAAAATTAATATTTTGATAAATTATCACCAAATATATATAGACAACAATTGGCATTTGTTCTCTATTTTTAATTAATTACTACCTACGGAATCTCAAAAATAAATAAACAATGTCTTTATCAATCATTTTGAGAACCATTCAATATATAACCCGAAAAAAAAGTCAATTTCTTTCTTAGATAGATTAAAATTATAAATACAAACCCTAACGTTAACGGTTAAAACTATTAATCACTTAAACAAAATTACCGAACCACCGTCCGATTCTCATGCATTCATGCATGCTAATTGTCTGTATATTCAACCTTAGAAACGTACGTAAGAGACTAAAAGGAAATACAAAACATAAATAAAAGAAAAAAGTTCTGCTATATATATATATTGTATAACTAGGGTTCAAATAATAGTTTTAGCAAATCAAATTTGAGTTTAACCCTAATTTGAATATGTCTAATATCCAAAAGGTTATAAGACATGGACAAACTCAAAAAAAGAAAAAAAAAGCGAGCATATTTTCACCAAAATGATAAAGGAGATCAAAATACATACCCAACAAATCAACAGGAAAATGATGCACATCAAATATATTTAGTGAGGGGAATGGTAAAAAATAAGAATTCAACAATTATAGGACCTAAAAGGACTAGTATCAAACACATTTAAAGGTATTCGTTGACTCCTCTAAGGATATTAAGTACAAAATTAACACAAACAATGCTCCAAAAACATATTCCCATTGCAAAGGGAGATGGTCTTTTATGCGATGATTTTTTGTTTATGACGTGGGATATGTAAATGTGAGTATTTATTCTATTTTATCACTTCATCACTCGGTAATCGGTTTTAGAAATACAAAATTCAGTCTATAATTATTTATTCTCAAAAGACTTACCGACGGTCTTATTCGCGTGCTTAACCACATAAACTTATAAATCCATCCATAATTATCTATAGATATTATTCTTGAACACATTGACTTTTTCAATAATTCAAATATTTTTTACTAATTGTCATTATAATACTATAATAAATTCGTAACTTTTATTCCTCTATTTGCGGAATACAAAATCGAGATTTTTTCTTGGAAAGAATTGGTTTCTAAGATCATTTCCATTTTTAACCTTTTTTATTAGTGGGTCCTAATAAAATACTAATAAAATTACCCAATGTGGACTAAATTAAAAGTAAAAAAAACTAAAAATTACCCCTACAGTAATACTATTTATAGCCCATTTTTTACTATTTGTAACTCTATTTTTTAAATAATCTTTCTAAATTGTCATTTTATTAATTTTTAAATAATTTATCAAAATTTAATAAAATAAATATATATTTTTTATCTCAACAAAATGAATACTATCTCAATTATTTTAAACATATTTAATAGTGGGCCATGCTAAAAAAATTAAAATTAAATTGGGTGGTGATATGGGCAACTACAGCCCACAATGACAGATCCATGTAAAGAGTCCAAAACAGCTAGATATTTGGCAATTCTTAATTGGTTTGGCTTCAATTTAAACTTACCAAATCCCAACTGCAGAAATCACATTATAGTAGTAAAACATAAAATAAGTACGAGAAACATTAACCTTAAAACGCCAAAACCAAGAACACACGCTATTTTTTGTTAACAGAAAAACGCTACCTTTATCACAACCCCGCCTCCCCAATCCTACCCCTCGGATCATTCCCAACAAATTGAATAAAGGGCAACCCTTAAAAGAGAAAGAATCGGAATAGAACAATCTGTGATGACTGCATTTTGGTGCGGAGAGATGAGGAGTTGGAGTTGTGGGGGGAAAAGAGGGAGCACGAAATGCTGAGATCGATTGGTGGGGAATCAAGGGTGGAATCGGGAGTTTAGGAGGGAGAGAGGAAAAAGGGGGGTGTTGTAGTTAGAGTTATATGGGTGGAGGAACATTTGTGGATGGGGTTCGAAGATGGTTTCAGAGAAAAGGCTCTTCATCAGTGACCTCTACTAGTGATAACCATGATGATTATTTGACCTCTTTTGAATACTATCAAAAACGAGAAATACGACAAACGTTTACCATAGAAGAAGACTTTGATTTATCTGGGCTCAAGCCTATCAAGGTCCCTAAGCGCATCTCCTCATCATCAATGGATCATAAGAAGGTCAAGTTCCATCTTTTTTCTTTTTTTTAAAAAAATCCTGTTAAATAGTTTATTTTCTGTAGATCTATTAGTACTAGGTGGGTTCTGTTGAAAATATCAGTTTATCTGATATGATGTAAAAGAAATGATAGAATTTTGTGTTGGTGAGGTAGTTATCAATTGTGTTTGAAGCGGTGTTGTTTATCGCAATAGGAATGCATGCTCTTTGAGTTTTGGTATGGTGAAATTTTATTGTAGTTCCGATGCATTTGGGTTATTGATACATGTTTCGGGTTTCAATTTTACCAAATACCAGAAGTTTCATTATTCTTGTCCTGGTTTCCTGGCTTTAATATGTGCGGAGGAGGATCATTAAGTTTGATGACTATTTTTCACCTTCCTTGGTAGGTCCAAAATTGAATTTTATTGGAAAAGGTATCGCTGTCAAATGCTAATAAATCACTCTTACTGTTAAGTGTACGCTTTCCTGCATAGTTTTTTTCAAAATATACCGTGCGTCTGCTTGTGATATGTATACACCTATATGAATTCGTGATGGAATGGAAAGCCTGCGGGAATGGTATTGCACTGAGGAGGATGGCTGGTACCTGCTCCTTTAGCTCACCTTATTGAGGCATGTCAGTTGGATTGCGCCTCACCTACAATATGTTATCTAAATGTTTGAAACAATATAGTTTCTGGAAAGGTAGTTATTGTTCTTATGTGAAGCTACATCTGTCAGTTCAGATGGAAATTTTGATGTATTTCATGCGGCGCATCAGTTTAGAGAGCATGCTTCTCTTGTGAACTCTTTGGTTTTTTTTTTTTAACTGAAGTCACTACAAACGCTTGAGAAATTGAAATGCGACCCCGTTAACGGGCAAACTGTCTATATTTTATTATTGCCACTCATGTTTTTGGGTTGTAATCTTTGGAAACTTCAATTATTATCTAAAGCTTCTGACGTGTTTCTTATCTTTCGGAATGCTCAGGAAACTGAATTTTTTACAGAATATGGAGAAGCAAGCAGATACCAAGTTCAAGAAGTTGTAGGAAAAGGTAGTTACGGGGTTGTAGGCTCTGCCACTGATACGCATACCGGAGAAAGAGTTGCCATAAAGAAGATCAATGATGTATTTGAGCACGTATCTGATGCTACTAGGATTTTGAGGGAAATAAAGCTCCTTCGGCTTTTGCGCCACCCAGACATTGTAGAAATAAAGCACATTATGCTGCCTCCCTCTCGTCGAGAGTTTAGAGATATCTATGTTGTTTTTGAGTTGATGGAATCTGATCTTCACCAAGTGATTAAGGCAAATGATGACCTTACACCTGAGCATTACCAATTTTTTTTATACCAGCTCCTTCGTGGGCTCAAGTATATTCACACTGGTTGGTTCTTAACAATGATCTCTATCATCATATTTACTGTGCTTTGTATTATGGTTTCATTTTCTAATCAGAGTCTCAATATGTTTCAGCTAATGTCTTTCATCGAGATTTAAAGCCAAAAAATATCCTTGCTAATGCTGACTGTAAATTGAAGATTTGTGACTTTGGTCTTGCTCGTGTATCATTCAATGATGCTCCATCTGCTATCTTCTGGACAGTATGTCTAAATAGAACTTTATGTTTATTTTTTTTATTCTTCAGTCTAACCTTTTGACCTCTATAGGATGGATTTCTTATTATTTTTTCTTATATAATCTGATGAAGGATTATGTTGCAACTCGATGGTATAGAGCTCCTGAATTATGTGGCTCCTTTTTCTCAAAAGTAAGTCAATAGTTTCTTAATGCTGGTTAGCATATGAAGTGTATTGTATTGAATTCAAAGGGTTCATTTGATCAAACAATTTAAGGATAATATGTTTGGTGGGATTCACTCTGGTCCTGATGCTACTTCCTGTTTCTTATCCCTCGTTTTTTTTTTTTTTTTGGTAGATTGTTTGCATATTATTTCAGTATGCAAATGTTTCTTGGAGCTAGAATGCTTGCTTTGAGTTTCTGTTTGCTTTAAGAAGCTGTTCAATGAGATACTGAAAACAGTATTTTAAATTTTCTAGAGTTCTCTCTGTTCATTTTTTTGGTTGTCAATAACTGGAACTTTGGGATGAAAATGTTAAACCAGAAACCAGGTGATAAATCACTTGCTCATCTATTTGAACTGTAACTTCTCATTGCTAAACTTTTTCTTTTGTATTAGATAACCAACACATCTATTGAAGTTGTATATACTTAGGGTTACGAAAATTTTGTTTTCATCAAATAATGCAGAAGTATATGATATGCATATTTTGAATAAATGAGTTGTTGAATAGACGCAAAAAAAATGTTCAATGACTGTAAGCTCGCAATTTAATCGGATGAGTGGATTATTTGATAAAGCAAAATTTTAATGACCAAAATTATACAATTGAGAAAGTTCTAGTGACCCTTCAAGTATTTACATATGTTACCTTTTTCTCATCATAATTGGACAATTGATGACCTTAATGTGTCAATTTTAGTAATATGTCTGTCAAGTAGTTTTAGCTTGGAACAGTGAGGGATATGTTGCTAAATCTGCATCTATTTGGGAACCTTCTGGAGGCTTCTGTTCAATTGGAACTTTGAAGTATGCCGGGGGTTCTTCAATGATTGGTTTATTGGAAATATTTGATGTTTGTTGATTTATATGTATGACCCTGTGCGTGCAATATCTAAGAATTTTCTGTTTTCAGTATACTCCTGCGATTGATATTTGGAGCATTGGATGCATATTTGCGGAAATGCTCAGTGGAAAGCCATTGTTTCCTGGGAAAAATGTGGTGCATCAATTAGATCTAATGACAGATTTGCTTGGCACTCCTCCTCCCGAATCAATTGCAAGGGTCAGTTATCTCCCCTTCACCTGTATTATTCTTGTTTTATCCTCCCAAAGACTGCTATAATTCTTCTTCTTGTCCTATATATGGCTGCATATGCTCCATTCTTTTACTTAATTGAAACAAAAAATGTGATATATTCAAAAAGTTATTGTCATTGTTCCTTTGTCCGTGGAACCACAGATCAGAAACGAAAAGGCTAGAAGATATCTGAGTAGCATGCGTAAAAAGCAGCCTGTTCCATTCACACAAAAGTTTCCCAATGTGGATCCTTTAGCTCTTCACTTGTTAGAGCGCTTACTTGCCTTTGACCCTAAAGATCGACCAACAGCTGAAGAGGTAATGCTGTATAGATCCTTGTTTACTATTAAAATCTTTACTGAGTTTCCTTTTTTTTTTAAAGAGATGCTTTAATGAGTTTTGAGAAATTAAAAAGAGTATGAACCATGAGTGTTTACAGGCTTTGGGTGATCCATATTTTCAAGGCTTAGCAAATGTGGACCGTGAACCATCCACTCAAGCAATATCTAAACTTGAATTCGAGTTTGAGAGAAGGAAACTGGCAAAAGATGATGTTAGGGAGTTGATTTACAGAGAGGTCGGCATTTCATCCCATAGCAGTTGTATTGATGATGCACTTTGCATTTGCTAATTTGTTTTCTCAATGTTTTCTTAAACAGATTTTGGAGTATCATCCCCAAATGCTTCAAGAGTATCTCCGAGGTGGAGAGCAGACTAGCGGCTTTATGTATCCAAGGTCAATGCTCAATTCATTGCCTTAACCGTGTGTTTCTGTTTGAAATCTTGTGCTACATATAATTTTTCTGAATTCTTTATGCTGGTATATTTGAGGACTCAATCTTGGCGTTCTTTACTGTTAATTCAGTGGTGTTGATCGGTTCAAGAAACAGTTTGCCCATCTTGAGGAACACCATGGTAAAGGTGAAAGAGGCACTCCACTCCTAAGGACACATGCTTCTTTACCTCGGTATGTACTATATGGGTGGTATTCTTTTGGTAGCGTACATATAACTTGTGGTTTACAATGTAAAGGCTATTTGTGGTTGGCTTAAATATCAGCAGAAGAGATAAAAAGTGAAATGGGTTTTCTTCCATCTGTGCTAGAAATCATAATAAAAAGCAGGGGTTTTCAATGGTAACCTCGTCCAAAGATATAAACTGGAAAACTGCAATGTACTACCATAGAATTATCACCTGTTAAAGATGAGGTTGTTCATTATCTCGAGAAATAAAATTCTTTGAAACCTTATATTTGTTACACAATATTACAGTAGCAATTTGGTTGCCTTTGTTAGACGTGGTAGTATCCTATTTTTGTCACCAAACTATTTAGCTCATGTTTTCATGTTGTCAGAGAGCGTATTCCTGTCCCTAAAGATGACAAACCGTCAGATGATGATGACTTTGAAAAGCGATCAGCTGCTACAACCCTTCAGAGTCCAGAAAAGTCAAATGGAGTCACGCAACCGAGCATTGGTGCTAGAAGCTTGTTAAAGAGTGCCAGCATTAGTGCTTCCAAATGCATTGAAGTTAAAAGCAAGAAAGATATGGAGGTAACCTGACATTTCTTACTCGATCACTATTATTCGTTGTCTCTGTTCTACCATTCCCAACTGATCTAAACGAGTACTTGGGGAAGTTGAGTTCTCTTTCTTCTAAGGTTGTCTTTCTTATAATTTCAGAATACGAAGTTGAAATCATGGCTGATAAATTTTAATATTTCTTGAATGATAAAAGCTGAACACTGGCAGTTTAATGCTATTGAGTTATGTTTCCCGCAGGGTGATGCAATAGTCGAGCAAGATGAAAACGTTGATGAAATATCAGAGAAGGTTGCTACTCTTCAGGCATGATTTGCAACTTCCGGAATCATATTCAAACTATAGAATGCTTCCAGATTCGTTTGCCGGGCTTAGGTTATTCCCATTGCGGATGAACAGAGTTTGAATGTCCTCGATCTTCCTCGAAGATCTCGAGTCTGATTCGGGTGAGAGGCTAACAGTAGGTTTGACATTTGGTGGTGACAACGTATTACAATTTCTTGGACCAAAAAATACTTCTTTTGTGCATTTCCTATAGTAGGCCATTGTTCATACTAAATAGTGATAAACTCTGTTGAACTTTTGTTGGTTGTTAAGAATATCCAAAAGAAATTCACATTAAATTAAGCTGGAGGACTTAGTAACCTGTGAATCCATTGCACAATATCAAGATTGGTAACTAATGTCTTACTTACTCAGAATCACGACACAAAGGAGCCAGGTCTCTAGCGGCAAACAACATTTCAATAGATTCTAAACAACATTTGTTCCTGTTCCTAATTTTGTCTACATTATGATAAACTGGCACCAATAGTCCAAAGATTTCTGAGCCCCCCAACTGGCAAGCTTCCATGTTTGCAGGGGAGTCCACTTGACAACCACAGTTCCGCCTTGGAACTTGGAAGTACTAACATGAATCAATAAACCGGGGTCATGAATGCCAAAGGCTGCATGGTACCTGTTGAGCATGAAAGATCCAGGCAAGTATCAAGTTGTACAATGATATTACCCCAATCATGGCATTCTGCCGCTATGTGCTTTCAAAGTCCAAATCCTCCCATCCTTCATTCAATCGGAGAGTAATATTCGATCGACTTTTCATACCATTTTACTGAAGAAATTTGTACAAGAGACCGCATATTTCAATAGCCAATGAGAGGAAAGAAGGCTGTCACTGCCGAAATTTTCCATGCTATGCTAATTTTATAAACTTCACCAATAGTCCCCACAAGAGCAAACACCATCTTTGAAGTGGTGAAAGCGGTTAGAATCCCGTACAATTATCAATCTTCCAACAATTTTGGAAATGTGCTTGATAGCAGTGTGACAATCTTCACAAACCCGCAAGTTCTTAATAACACGAATGGGCCTCCCAGTTGGTACATTCAAAATTGCAAATGCTACAGCTAATTTTTCACTGTGATACTTGAGCATCTGCTCCTTTTCCTCCTCTTCCACATCATGCAGGACCAGCTTCGGGGAAGAAACAAAACCCTCACGCTTTATCCGGAGATCTAACTCTTCTAAGAAGTCATAAATTCTCCGACTTTGAGGATGGGTGGAGTCACCAACTGAGAATGTGTGAATCTTATTTTGGACTTCAACCCAACTGTATCCTGGTACTTTCTTTACACCAGTATCCCTCATTTTCAATCGCATCTTCCCAACTTCACGCCATCTTCCTGAAGAAGCATATAAATTTGAGAGAAGGACATACATTCCTGCATTCCAAGGTTCCAATTCAAAAATCATTTCTGCAGCCTTTTCTCCTAATTCTGCATTCCCATGGATCCTGCTGGCCCCAAGGAGAGCACCCCATGTTGCTGCATCTGCATCAAAAGGCATGTCCTCCATCAGTTTTTGAGCATCATCCAGGCGACCAGCTCGCCCAAGAAGATCGATCATGCAAGTATAGTGCTTAGAGTTTGCAGTTATGCCATAATCTTTAGTCATTGAATAGAAGTAGGCTGTGCCAGTATCTATCAAGCCAGTGTGACTACAGGCAGACAATACGCCAACCTATATAAAACAATACACTAAGTCAAAAGAAAGCCCACAAAACTGAGATATATATTCACATGAATCACAGACTTCAGAAATTTCGATATTGTGGGAAAGAGTTTAACAATCTGTGCTAAAGATAGTTGGCAAACTTTTGAGAGGAGATTAGAGTACCACGAAGCAACTTAACCATTGCTATTCTTTCCAAAATGGGAGCTTTAACATAAAAAAGGAAGCCTCAGGAGCATGGTTGTTTGTGGAGTTGGGCAAGGCAGTTGTAAGCTATTTTCTGGCGAATTGACAGGGCAAAATGCAAAATGCAGGAAGTGGAAGATCAGAAGAAATGACAAACTGGGATGGGATCAAGATTATTCTACTTTCATGGGAGAAATAGCTTTAAGTTGTTAGCATGTGATATAGTTTAAGTAACACATCACTGAAGCAGGAAGGCAACATAAGTAAATGCAGAATTAAGAGAAAGTTTACCATGGTAACCTCATCAGGTTTGATTCCTTTTCTCTCCATTGCCTCAAAAAGTTTTAGAGCCTCTTTGCCAAATCCATGCCTTGCATATCCATTTATAATTGTGTTCCAAGAAACACTGTCTTTCTCTGAAATGCCCACAAATACATCATACGCCTCTTCAATGGATCCACATTTACAATACATCGCAAGAAGGGCATTCCCAACATAGCATCCAGACTCAAATCCTGCTTTGAAAACTTTCCCATGTATTTGTTTCCCCAGCTCTAAAGCAGCAATATCAGCACACATGCTTAAAATACAGGTAAAACTAGACCTATTCATCCTCTCCCCGTGTCTTTCCATTTCCACAAACATATGTAATGCCTCTTCACTCTCACCATTCTGAACATAAGCTCCAATAATAGCTGACCAGGATATGCAATCCCGATGAGGCATCCTGTCAAACAAGCTCCGGGCACGTGCAGTATCACCATTCTGTTCATAGCATGTTATCATTGTGTTCCATGAACTGATATTCTTACAAGGCATTTCCATGAACAATTCCAATGCCAAGTCAACTTTCCTTGATTGGACATACCCAGCAATCATTGCATTCCATGATATAGCATTCTTCTCTGGCATCATATCAAAGATCCCCCTAGCTTCATCCAACAGACCATTTTGAACATATCCTGATAGCATTGAAGTCCAAGTAAATACATCCCGAATTGGTGTTTTGTCAAATAACTTCCTTGCCAACTCCATTTCCCCATTCTGAGCATGACAAGAAATCATAGTATTCCATGATACTTTATCCCTCACCGGCATGGTATCAAAAACATGTCTCACCTCCGCAAATCTCCTTTTCTTCAAATACCCGCCCATCAAACAATTCCAAGAAACAACCGACCAGTTTCCTTTTGACTGGAACAAACTACTAGCCTCCTCCATCCTACCATTCTCCACATAAGCTCTCAAAATCCCATTCCACGAAATCTCATTCTTCACTGGCATCTCGCAAAAGACCCTCCAGGCCTCATCCACTAATCCATTCTGTGCATACCCTGATAAAATAGTATTCCAGGACACAACATCTCTTTCGGGCATTTGATCAAACAAGATTTTTGCATCCCCAACATTCCCATTCTTAATGTACCCATTGATCATAACATTCCAGGACACACTATCTCTACAGGGCATACTACCAAACATCTCTCGGGCGAGTTTTAATCGGCCATTTGACATGTACCCTGAAATCATAGTGTTCCATGTGACGGAGGTTTTGCGAGGCATGGAATTGAACAGGTGCAATGCGGAATTGCATTGGCCATCCAGCATGTGGTTCTTGATGGCGATGTTGCATTTTACTATGTCAGAGTCCGAGAACAGTTTTTTCCGCTCCAGTGGCTTTTTGGTGGATCTTTTCCTAATGGGTTTGGAATCGGAGATGTGCCATGGTTTGTTCTGGAAATTGGCAGACGAGGATAGTTTTCTTGCGAGGAACCAACGTGAAATGGCGCAGTGGAAATGTCGTAGCATGCGCATATTTTTGATTCCTCATTCAGACAAACGTTCAACTGGAGAGCTCGCTATTATTATTATTATTATTATTATTATTATAAATCCCTGAATAAATTTTTAAATCAAAACACCCTCTTATTCAGTATACATATACTAAAATTGTATAAAAATTCATCTATTTTTTATCTTAAAATTTTTTTTGAAATAATAATTTCTTCTTTTTTTTTTCTCATAATTTTCCCCATTTTTTTACCTTTTCACCTCTTATCATTTTTGTTTTCACTATTATTAATTTTCTTACTAACAGTAATTTTGTCAAATTATCGTCCGAATCAAAATACTTCATTCGCCCTAACAAAATGACCTCGTTTTGAAATTTTATTTTGACTTATATATACTAAATAGGAGGATGTTTTGGTTTGAAATTTTATTTAGGGATCTATTAAGGGTATTATTATTCATTTACTTAATAAATTGAATGACATCATTTGTTTAAGGGGCGAAAAGAGACTATTGGATAGTACATGAAAGTTTTTATAATTTTTAAAATCTTAGAGTCGTATTTTATCCAAATCTTAAGGGATAAAATGTAATTCACCTAATATTTTTTGTAAATTAGTTGAAAATTATGATATCCTAAATATAATCGAATTATAATACTTTCGTATTTTCTATTTCTATTTGGATTGGGTTGGGTTAAAAAAAAAATCAAATTATAATATTTTTTTATTTTTCTGTTCTTATTTGGATTGAGAAAAATAATCATCCAAATAGACATTGGAAGTGGATTTTGCTGTAATATTTTCTATTTTTATTTAGATTGGGTTAGATAAAATCAAATTATAATATTTCTTTATTTTCTGTTCGTATTTGGATTGAGAAAAATAATTATCCAAATAGACTTTGGAAGTGGATTTTGCTGTGCCTATATATATATATATATATATATATATATATATGAAGGCTCACCCATTCAATCATCCATCTTCGTTGCTTACTTCTTCTCTGCGTTCTTGCTGTTGCTCTCTTTTCCTTAGCGTAATTCTGCAACTTGATCATATTTTCTTTTGAAGAATTCATCAAACAATGGATCACCACACCATGCATTTAATCCGTACCATCCTCGGCATAATCGGTTCGTCTCCTCCTCTCAGTTTCTAATATTGGTTTCGTTAGCAGTATTCATGGAGTAATAATAATTCCGTTTGTTTTTAATATTAGTCTCATTCTATCTTTTCTACTATTTAATCAAATTTATTCAACTTGATTACTAATATCTTTCGGTTTGTTCTTGTCACCTGGGTAAGTTTTCATCTCCTCTTTAATTTTCTTTTCTCTTTACTATTTGAGGTCGTTCATAATAATCAATTGAATTTTACATGCAGCCCTACTATTTGGAGAATTTTCACTAATAAATCGGTGGAAGAGTTTCATCCGTACATCTATATTGCCGAAATTTTAAACTGTTGTCTTTGAATATTTTATGGAAGTCCAACGATTCATCCAGACAGCACATTGGTTTGGACAATCAATTCTATTGGACTCGTATTATACATTATTTATATTAATATTTTTACGTTATACACTCCTACGAAGAAGAAACTTCATGTTTTGATTGGGATGCTTATCGTTGCCATTGTCATGGCCGCTATTGCTGTTCCAAATTTGCTCTTGATTCACAAAATCGAAAAGAGGAGTTTGACTGTTGGAGCCCTATGTGTATTTTTCAACATTTGTCTTTATAGGTCTCCTTTAAGTGTTGTGGTAAGTAAAATTATTTAAAGATGAACTTGGATTGGATCTATTTTTTTTTTTTTCTTTCTTATTATTGTTTTTACGTTGGTTTGGGAGTAGTTGATTTCCCTGAAAAATTAAAAGAAGGGTTTACATTAGAAAGGTAACATTGCTATTTTTTGTTTCCGTACGGTATGATTAATACTTTCCAAAAAAAAAAAAAAGTTTTTTTTTAATCTGAATAAAATGTTTATTACAAATAAGATAATTTATAAAAAATAACTAAAATTATTTTTTAATAAAATAGAAATATTATTTTGGGATGTAAACTCTTCTAACATGGTTTTGTTTGATTTTGATTTTTGTATGCAACAGAATAAAGTTGCCATTTTGAGTTTGTTTAGCTGATATGTTGAATGGTATTTGTTGGACAATCCGTGGTCTACTTCCAGTCGATCACAACTTATTGGTAAGATTAGATTATGAATGCTTGATAATGAAATATTATATCCATATTATACTAATTTATTTATGTTTTGGTACTCTCATTCCAACTTATTTTTGGATGCAACTAATTTCTCAGATTGGCAATGGACTTGGGGCACTCTTGGGATTGTTCCAAGTAGGACTTATTTGCTATTTTCGTGGCAACAAGAAAGAAGAAAAACAAACTACCAAATCAGAGATGGAGATAGTAAATATTGTTTAACTCATATACTCCAGTCGAGTTTTAGTTTCAATGATATAAAATATTACTTGAGTATATATATATATATATATATATATATATACTATATTTTTTTGTTATTCATTGCTTAGACAAAACTTATTTAGTTTCTATGTAATTTTTAAAATTTTGTTAATTTTTAATTTTACTATTATTTTCGACCTATAAATGGTTTCATCTCTCCATCTTCGAGTTTCTTTCAATCCCATTCGTGATGATACAGTAGGCTTTTTATTGTAATAAAAAGAAAATAAAAGTAATTATGTGAATTATTTTGAATATTTTATAAAAAAATTTAAAAGTAGTAATTTAATTTCAAATTTGAGTGAGTTATAACATTATATTTATAGGGTAGAAGTAAACTATTTTGTTCGAAGATAAAATAAATAGAGAATGAAGTTAAATTTTTTAAAAAGAAAAAGGGACAGATGGATTCTAACTTTCTAAACTAATGTGTCGGAATTCATCCCACTCCAATATAAGGCGCCAAAATCAATTCCATTGGGTCATCAAGGTATAATATTTAATAAAATTGAAGAATTAAATATATGATCACGATTAATACTATTTTTTAATTTAATAAATTTGATTATTATTTTAGTACGAAAAAGATAATTGACAAGTGATAATTTTGGAATAAAATATCAAAGAAGCACATCAACACTTAAGTCTATCCTATAGATTAAATATTGAGTAAATCATGTCAAAACCGTATAGTTCTGATTTAATAAGAAAAAATTATTAATTTGAAAAACTTTATGAGTTTTATAGGGATTAAAAAATAATAAAATATAGTTAAGGCTGTAAATGTTAATTATTATTTGTACACACAATATTGAGAAAAATGCTCATTCCATTGAAGTTGAGCTTTTTTTCCCTTTAATATATGTTTTCAAAATTTTTTTTTTTTTTTTGACTCTAGGTCGGACCTATTAATTTCAAGTGTGAGGAAAGTTAACCACCATGTTATAATTTACCCGAAAATTTTAAGCTTTTGAAAAGCTCAAAATTTCCTTTCTTATCAGAACTAGCTAGAATTTATGTTTTTTTTAAATAAAAATTATTTCATTAAATCGATTAAGTTACACTATTTACAAAAGCTCAAAATATGTTCGAAACCTAGAGTATGAATCTTAATAAGTTTATAAAATTAATGAATTTTAAACTAAATTAACTTATGATTTTTAAAAAAAATGAAGAATTAAACATATAAAATTATCATAATCATTATAATTACAAAATTTCATTTTTATGTCGAGTATATTAAAAAATAAATTCTTTGTCTACAAGTATTTCGAAATTTATTTGATTTTTTTAGTTCGTATAAAACCCAAAGCTTGTCAAAGCCATTAGAAGACCTTTGCATTAAACATTGTCATTCCAGCTTGGTTCTGCCATGATCAAAGCATAAGATTTAAATTCAAACACAGTAGAAAATCCAATTTCAGTTGCTGCCTCAAAACTAATTATTAGAGTATGCACACAGTAATACACACTCTCACCCTCAATAAATGAACGGCTTCATACACAAAGCTAGAAACTGAAACAAAAAGTTTACTAGTTACCGTCTCAATTTTTAAGACAGAGGATAAAAAGTAAGACGGTAATTAGTAATTAAACAAATGAACTTGTTGAGCTGCGTATTTGTGTCACAAAAGAACCATCAATCTGTGACTTCATTTGCCGTCTTATTCTAAACCCTAATTACGACATCCCTCTCTCACCTCACACCTCGTTATAATATTCTATATCAAACTCTTTTGGAACAAAAATGCTGTAGTATTGGAGGATTTTAACAATGTTTGCTATCTCCACCTCAAATTTCGTCATCTGTTTTTCTTTAGATTTCGTCACCTGTTCTTCTTCTTCTTTCTTTTCGCCACCAAAATACCAAATAAGTCCGAAGACAAACATTGATGAGAGTATCCCAAGTCCATTGACAATCTGAGAAATTGGTTGCATAAAAAAATAAGTTGTAATTAGAGGACTGATACATAAATCAATTAGTATGATGTGGATATAATATTTTAATATCAAACATTCAAGATCTAATCTTACCAGTAAGTTGAGGTCCACTGGAAGTAAACTATAAATTGTCCAACAAATACAATTCAATAATCCACAAAAACCTTTCCAAAATGACAAGAATTCTACGCTCTTTGTTTTGAAAACTTTTTCCTGTTACATCCAAACATAAAACTCAAAATTAAACAAAACCATATTACAAAAGAAAATATGAACGTAAAGAAATCAATGATGATCACAAAGAACAAGAAAGTAGATCAAATCCAAGTTCACCCCAAACATATTTACTTACCACTATTGAAGTTAAAATAGACCCATACAAAAAAATGTTGTAAACAACACAAAGGGCTCCAACAATCAAACTCCTGTTTTTGATGGTGCGAACCAAGAGCAAATTTGAAACAGCTACCGCGACCATTACAATTGCAACCAAAAGCATCACGATCAAGACATCAACCTTCTGTTTCGTAGGTGCGTAGATCACAAATATACTAATATAAATAGTGTATAATACGAGTCCAATTGAATTGATTGTCCAAACTAATGTGCTGTCTGGATGAACGGTTCCATAAAATATCCAAAGACAACAGTTGAAAATTACAGCTGTGAAAGGGTCGTGGATAAGCTCTTCAACAGATTTATTAGTGAAAATCCTCCAAATTTTAGGACTGCATGTTAAATTCAATTGATTATCATTGACAATCTTAGAAATAGTAGAGAGAAAAGAAAATTAAGGAGGAAATGTGGACTTACACAGGAACCAAAAACAAACCGAAAGAGATTATGTTTCCTACAATAATCAAATTTAAAAAAATTAATTAAATAGTAAAAATGATACAATGAAACTAATATTAAAAACAAAAAGAATCATTATTAGTCCATGAATACTACAACAAAACCAATATTACAAGGAGATGAATGAGTACAAACCTATTATGCCGAAGATGGTACGGATTAAATGCATGGTTTGGTGATCCATTTTTGATGAATTCTGCAGAAGAAAATATGAGCAATGAGGAGAAGAAAGCAAAGAAGAAGTAAGCAATAGAGGAGCCGCCAACGGAGGAGACGATTTAATGGGTGAGGGTTCTTACGAATAGGGCAAAATCCGTTTTCAAAGTTTACGTGGATAATTATTTTCTTCATTTCTGGAAAGAATCCAAATTAAATTTAGTCCGTGTAGATTTGGAGTACTAACCACCAGATTATCTCGTTCTTGTCAAAGAAGTATTATAATTTAGTTATATTTAAGATATCATAATTTTCAACTAATTTATAAAGGTTATTTATTATCATGGTTAAAATATAGGGTAATTTTTGCAAAAGTTAAACTTTGAAATGATATATCATTTCAAATACTACTTACCATATTATTTTAGAAAAATGTTTTGTATATTTACTATTATTTTTCTTAATAGCTGTTTAATTTGATGCATTAATTTTCTTAAGTTATACAAGATGGTTTAGAAAATAAATTTAATTTTTAAATTTAGAGTAAAATTTAAAATTGATCATCGCACCATACGAAATTCGGGTTTTAATATCATATTTTGGGGTATAATTTTACATATTTACTCTAAAAAAATGGGTCCATCAATATTACTATGTAAAGATTGACAGAATAAAAAAAATCTAACAAAATACAAAATTTTTCAAAATATAATGATTAAAACTCAAATTTCGCTATACTATGATAACAATTTTAGATTTTACTCTTATATTTATAATGTAAATTTTTATTTTTATTTTAAAATTATTCATATGTAATAATAAAATTCTAATAGAATAGAAAAGGAAGAACAGTTAGAAAAGAGTTATAATAAAAAATAATAATATTACAAGGATTTTTCTGTCATCTACCCATTCATGATCATTCTAATCCTTTTCAATCTGAGTTAGCACTAAATTTTTTTAACAGTTTATTAAAGGTAAATAACAATAAATAAAACAAAGTTTTCCTGATCATTCTTGCGTTGAATTTGTATTATTCCTAATATTTAACAAAATTGTCTCGCCTCTCCGGCCGGCAAGGGTCTAAGGGGTTATAAAGAGTTGTCAGTGATACCGAAAGTAACCCGTAAATAGTTAGATGATGATATAATTGGGATGGCATACCCGTGTGATGTAGTTCAGAATTAATTAGACTTATAACTTATCTATTGTACCAAAAAAAATAAAGAGAAATTTTGAAAAATAATTTTTTCCAAACAATTGGCGTAGGGGAAACAAAAATACAAAGAAGATTCGGGTGGATACCTCAATGATGTATGCTCTCCTATGTAGGACAGATGATAAAACAAACTGGACGTATTTAGTGATGCTATAGTTTAAGGTTGGTATAGAAGGGTGCAAGTTAATTGTGCTAATAGTTATATGAAACAGTTTTTAATTATTAAATTAATTATTCTATTTATTGAAATATTTAAGTTAAGTTGATGAAATGAAATTTGTCTTTTTATAAAAAGGAATAAATGAAATTTGCTTCACCAACCCCTAAATATTTAGATGCCAAATTACTCCAACTGGGCATAAAATGACAAAAGAGTCAACTGAAGGTGTCAAAATTGTTAATCTATAAATTAATATATAATGTTCCATGCAAAGCTGTAGTGCAAGCTTGCAATCTCCATTTTTGGATTTATAGAATCCCTAAATTATTTAGGCTGCTCCTTAATGCTTTTTTTTTTTTTTTTTTTGTGAAGACTATACACACATTCTTTTTTTATATATAAAATATTCTTAAAAAATATAAAAAAAGTTTCTTATTAAAATATTATTTGCGATATCAACTTAAAGAAAAGGAGGGGTCAATAATGGCGTGGGTAAGACAATATAGCCGCTATATATGTTATACAACATCGGTTGGTTCAGAATAATAATCTTATCTTTGTTACTATTAATTCAACGAAAATAATTTTATTTTGAGATAGAGAAAATAAGTTGTACGTCCTTCTAGGGTTTTACGCATTTGTAATTATTTTTTTAGGGTGTGTTTACTATTTATGATGTCTAGTTTATTAAAAAAAATCAAAATTAAGATATAATAATATATAAATATAATATTATAAATATAAATATTACTTATTATAAAAATAATAATTTCTTTTTTAGGTCCGCGATTAAATACGCAACCAAAATGATCATATGGAATAAAACCCAAAGTGATTGAATTACAATATTTAGAAATCAAACTCATTCTCCTATTCACATACTGCCAAACCAAACATAAAAAATTATTAACATTTTGATTCATCCATTCCAAATTTTAAAGTAAACGCTCTTTATTCATAAAAATGAACATATATATATATATATATATTATAATGAGGAAAGGAATCCGCACGTCTCTATATATAGGTGGTGCTTATGTTTTCTTAGGTCGTGCAAAGTCCAAATACTTTCGCCAAAATTAAGTCTGCCAGTAGCTCGACTTACAAATGGGAAAATATAACCCTTTTTTGTTGCATTTGCTACTTGTGCTAAGCATATTTTTGCCTTGTTCAATATCATTCACCACTAGACGTTTTGAATTCAATGTAAGGTTTTCTTTTCTTGCTCTCTCCCTCTCTCAAAAGGGGTTTAGTAGTGATTTCTCACTCCCTTCGGAAGTGACCCGAATAATACACAGATACTCATGAAAAATTGATCTTTGATTAATTTGATTTTGGACATGGTTTAGGTGGAATGGAAGAATGTTACTCGTTTGTGCTGCACAAGGCCAATCCTTACTGTGAATGGAGAATATCCAGGACCAAGCATTATTGTTCATGAAGGTGATCATGTTGAGATCAAGGTCACCAACCATGTTCAAATCAACACCACCATCCACTGGTACTTAAATGATTTCTTGTTTATCATGCACATTAGGTTAGTTTCTATAACATGTGAAGTTTCAAACCGTAACATTTATAATCGAAACTATTATTATAAAATAAAAATACTCAATTATTTTTAGCGATTTCTCTACACATAACATGAGAATAACAAATTTTGTATCATAACTACTTATATTAAAAAACAAGTAAAATTAATTCTTTTCTTATTTACCAAATATCTTATTGGATAGTTACAAAGGTTCAAAGGCGCAAGATGTACCTTGTGAGGTGTCAAATAGTGCCTTCCATAGATAGAGATTTGCTATAACTTTTGTTTTGAATTATTGTCTGCCATATCGGTTTTGTTCAATATATGACAACTGAAACTAATTTAGCTCTGTCAATCCGCTATTTATCGATGATCCTAATGATGATTCTTCATGAATTTCTTGTCTTTTCTATTATTGGCTGTAAATTTTAACAATTATGTAAAACTATCTATTTAGGCATGGAATAAGGCAAATTAGGACAGGGTGGGCAGATGGTCCTGCGTACATAACTCAATGCCCCATCAGATATGGCGAAACTTACACTTACAAGTTCACTATTGTCGACCAGAGGGGGACTCTGTGGTGGCATGCTCACCTCTCATGGCAGCGCGCCACTGTAAATGGCGCATTTATAATCTACCCTCGTCGGCCTTACCCGTTTTCCGTTCCGATTCAGGCTGAGATTCCGATCATTCTTGGTAACTAATTTTCACTTCCAACAACGTAAATTTTTGCACCCAATTTTGAACAAGTATTTAAGACTTTGGATCCCAACAGGGGAGTGGTGGAATTCAGATGTTTTGGCAATGGAAAATGAAATGATTTTGACTGGGGAGGGCCCTAATTCTTCAGATGCTTACACCATCAATGGTTTACCAGGACCATTGTATCGTTGCTCTCTCAAAGGTCAGGGCAAAATCATTAAACTAAAAATGGTTTCTTTTCCATCCCAAAATAATCGTCTTATTATTATTTTACGACGAACGATAAAGCATATTTCTCCAAGAAAATTATAAAACTATTCTGCTATAAAGATAATGATTGGGAAATATTTTGATTATTTTCTACTGATTGAATCATTTTGCAGATACATTCATCCAGACAGTGGAATATGGCAAAACATATTTGCTAAGGATAATCAACGCAGCAGTCACACAGGAGCTCTTCTTTGCTGTGGCTAACCATAGTTTAACCGTGGTAGAGATTGATGCAGTTTATACAAAGCCCTTCACCACCGATGCCATAATGATCACTCCGGGACAAACCACCAACGTCCTCCTCACTGCAAATCAAGAACCACCACCGCCGGAGGGTTCCATTTCCGCCGCCGCCGGCATCAGCAGCAGCAGTATGTTTGTTATGGCAGCAAGGCCTTATTTAACTTCAGTTTTCCCGTTTGATAGTTCCACCACAGTTGGCTTCCTAAACTACAGAAAAGAAACAGAATCAATAATTCATCCACCTGATGATGATTATAAGATCCCAAACAACCTCCCTGCCATGGGCGACACCGATTTCGCCACGGATTTCGCCAGAAAGTTAAGAAGCCTGGGATCTTTTCAGTACCCCTGTAAAGTGCCCAAAACAGTCGACAAACAAGTAATCACAACTATAAGTCTTAATCTTCAAGATTGCCATGTTAATCAGACCTGTAAAGGGTACTTGAAAAAGAGATTCTTGGCATCAATGAACAACCAATCTTTCATTCGGCCTTCAATTTCAATCTTGGAAAGTCTCTACAGAAACCTGAAATCAGCTGCTCTGTTTTCCAATTTCCCTGAAAAGCCACCCTTTCCGTTCAATTACACCGGGGTAGATCCAGTGGCAGAGAATATGAACACAGAATTTGGTTCAAAACTCATCGATGTACCTTACGGGACAAAGCTGGAAATCGTTCTGCAGGACACGAATTTCCTGAACCCGGAAAACCATCCTATTCACATTCACGGTCACAATTTCTTTATTGTGGGAAGGGGGTTTGGGAATTACGACCCGGAAAAAGATCCATTGGGATACAATCTGGTGGATCCGCCGGAGAGGAATACGGTGGCGGTTCCGGTGGGAGGATGGGCTGCGCTTAGAATCAATGCAGATAATCCTGGGGTTTGGTTCATACATTGCCACCTTGAGGAACATACCACCTGGGGATTAGCCATGGGTATGATTGTACGAGGTGGGAAGGATTCATCTCAACGTTTAGTTCCTCCTCCTCTTGATTTTCCGTCTTGCTGAAACCTTAAAGTAATTATTTATTACAGATTCTTGTAGCGAAAACAATGTGCAAATCAGTAGATATTATTATTTTTCTTTTTTTTTTTTTTTGTGGGGGTTTGAATGTAGCAAAGATTGAAAATTTTCATTAAATTTACTTCTTCTAATTTTTCTTTTATAAAATATTTTAAATTATTCACAATAATTACTCCTATTTTATTGAGTTAATATCAAAAATCTCTTGAACTCTATTTATAAATTAAATGCCCGTTTCAACTTTAGTAAATATCAAAAACTTCCCTCTCAATTGATTAAATTATAATTATATTAATCCTTTTCAATTAAAATAAAATTATTTAGACAAATTTATCCTTCATTCAAATAATTTAAAATTTTACTTCTAAAAATACCCTCGATGATTTGTCCATCTCTAACCTAATTTTATCCATGCTCACAAGAGTTTTGAACGACGATGACACGCCGGAGATGGTGTGGGTCTATCGTCTCCCTCTCTCTCTACTATTTTATCGGATCTGTTCTGAACACAATTCAATCCCACTGGCCGGTAATAAAAGCCATCTTTTTTTTTTTTTTTTTTTTCAGGGCACTGCTGCTTTTCATTTTGTGCAGACTTTGGGTTTTTGTTTGTTTGTTGCTGTAATCCGGAGATGGTGTGGGTGAATTTCCAGTTACATTTTACAGAATAATTCTTTAGTTATTATTGTTTTTGTTTTCTCCCTATTTCAATTTCTGGGGTATTGGGGTGGACTGGTGTGAGTCTTTTAACACCTATCCCCGAACTTTTGATCTTCTGCATTCAGGGTCCTTCTTCACAAACTTAACTCAGAGGTAAATCTGTCCCATCTTGTCCCATTCAAGAACTGAAAGTTGCATACCTAGGTTATCATCGGGTTGAGAAAAATTTTTGACGTTTCAAAGGAAGATGAAAGACTTTTTTTATGGGAAGGACAAAAGAGTAATTTGATATATTTTCAATTTTAACTTTTTTCACTAAAATTTATATGGGTTTTTTAAGTCATTTTCTTTGTTTAGTTAGTTGGAAGGGGGGCTTTCGATATTTACTGAATGTCAGGCGGGTATTTAATTTATAAGTAAAGTTTAGAGGATTTTCGATATTAACCCTATTTTATTATTATTACAATAAAAAAAAACCCTACTATATGATTAAGAATGGGATTGAAAGAAACTCGAACATGGAGAGATGGAACCATTCCAAAGGTCGAAAATACTGGTAAAATTAAAAACTAAACAAAATTTTAAAAATTGCATAGAAACTGAATAAATTTTGTCTAAGCTATGAATAAGAAAGAAAAAAACACTTAAATAATATTCTATATTAAACTCTCTTGAAACTAAAACTCTACCGGAATATATGATTTAAATAATATTTGCTATTTCTACCCCCGATTTGGTCATCTCTTCTTCTTCTTTCTCGTTGCCACGAAAATAGCAAATAAGTTCTATTTGGAACAATCCCAAGAGTGCCCCCAAGTCCATTGCCAATCTGAGAAATTAGTTGCATAAAAAAATAAAAAATAAGTTATAATCAGAGGTCCAAGATAGAAATAAATTAGTATGATATGAATTTAATATTTCATTATCGAGCATTCATGATCTAACCTTACCAATAAGTTGTAGTCGACTGGAAGAAGATCATAAATTGTTCAACAAGTACCATTTAACATATCAGCTAAACAAACCCAAAATTACAAGAATTCCACGCTATTTGTTTCAAAAAATTTGTTCTGTTACAAAACCATGTTACAAAAGAAGATGTGAATATAAAGAAATCAATGATCATGACAAAATAGTGGTTAGAAGAGTTAACATCCCAAAATAATATTTCTATTTTATTAAAAACTAATATTAGTTAAATTATTTTTTATAAATTATCTTATTTCTAATAAACATGTTATTCAGATAATAAGAAAAACTTAATCTTTTTTTTTGGAAAGTATTAATCATACGGAAACAAAATAGCTATGTTACTTTTCTAATATGAACCCTTCTTTTAATTTTCCAAGGAAATCAACTACTCCCAAATCAACAAAAAGCAATAATAAGAAAGAAAAAAAAAAAAAAAATCCAATCCAAGTTCACCTCTAAATAATTTTACTTACCACAACAGTTAAAGGAGACACATAGAGACAAATGTTAAAAAATGCACATATGGCTTCAACAATCGAACTCCTCTTCTTGATGGTGTGTACCAAGAGTAAATTTGGAATAGCAACAGTAGCCATGACAATGGAAACGATAACCATCACAATCAAAACATGAAGTTTCTTCTTCTTAAGAGCGTATAACACAAAAATATTAATATAAATAGTGTATAATACGAGTTCAACAGAATTGATCATCCAAACCAATGTGTTGTCTGAATGAACCACTGGACTTCCATAAAATATCCAAAGACAACAGTTTAAAATTCAGGCAATATAGATGTACAGTTTCAGATAGTTTATTAACAAATGACAACATTAAATTAAATATGGATATTCACAGCCTACGTCATAAAATGGTTCTAAATTTTATACAATTAACTATCTTGCGTGATTGTCCTAACACTGGTATAAAAAGTCATCAACGAGGGCTGTTTTCAGGGAACTTCATCTGAGTTGAATCCAAGCTCAGAGTTACTGAATCTGAATAAGGCCTGACTGTGTAAAGATCCGATGATGATTCAGTGGTCTCAATAGCCAATAATCCAGCAGATTCATCAAATTGACCACCACCTTGTTGATGATTACTAGCCCATGGATGTTTAACTGTGAACTTCCTTAGCCCTTCAAGTTCCATGGCCACTTCCTTCATTGTTGGCCTGTCTGCACCCATCAAGCAAACACATCTTTTCACTAGCTCTGCAGTTTCTTGAAGCTGTTCTAGAGGTCCCTCGCGCACCACTCGGTGGTCTAGAATTTGAAACAACCGATTCTCCTTCATGGCCATGATGAAACATGTCGCCAGGTTTCGTTCTTCTTGGCTTCTTTCCATGCACAAAGGCTTTTTACCAGTCATAAGTTCTGCAAGAACCACTCCAAAGCTATAAACATCACTTTTTTCAGTCAATTGGCTTGTGTGGAAGTATTCAGGATCCAGATATCCTAATGTGCCTTGCACTAATGTGGTCACTTGAGTTTGATCCAGGGGCACTAATCTTGAAGCTCCAAAATCTGATATTTTTGCAGTGTAATATTCATCCAGCAATATGTTGGCAGACTTAACATCCCTGTGGATTATTGGTTTTGAAGCTGTGAAATGTAGGTAAGAAAGTGCACCAGCGGCTTCAGCAGCGATCCTCAATCGATTCTCCCACGATAGCCATGTCGATCCACTGCGTTGGATGTGGTCGAAAAGGGTTCCATTGGAGACATACTCATAGACTAACAATGGTACTTCTGCCTCCAGACAACATCCTAAGAGTTTGACAACGTTTCTGTGGTTAACCTGTGTAAGGATAACAACCTCGTTGATGAATTGTTCGATCTGGCTTTCATCCATTATTCTTGATTTCTTGATCGCCACAATGCGTTTATCTGGGAGAATGCCTTTGTAAACTGTACCATAGCCTCCTCTGCCAAGAATCCTCTCATCTGCATAGTTATTGGTAGCTTTCTCTAGTTCTTCAGCTGTAAAAATCTTGGCTGATTCTACACCACCTCCATTTGAGGACACTTGTTGCCTCAACAACAAACCACCATTTTGATGGAAGAATTTTTCCCTGAGTTTTATAAGGTTCCTTTTCTTGATTCCCAAATACAGCCAAGATATTCCCATCAGCCAGGACAATAGCCCAAAACCCAAACCTGCAAAAAAAAATTTTTAATCAGAATTCCATAATTCCATAATTAGGATGAGCAAGAGATTGATGCCCAGCTGGCTCCACTATTGAATGATCTGGTAATAAAAGCTGTACTTACCAAGAGAAAGCTTGATCACTGGAAACTCTTTGTACATGGCTATGCAACCGCGACCATCTTTTTTGCCATCACCGAAATAGCCTTCCGGACAAGAGCAATTGTAACCTCCCAGAGTGTTGATACAGATCTTTTCGCAGAGATTATGATTAGGATCTGCACATTCATTGATATCTGACCACCAAATAAAAAAATCAAAGAAAAAGAACATGTTAGTTTAAGATTCAAGAGAGGAAAGCAGATGAACTGAATGATTATAAACCAACCATGGCAGCCCGGACTGAGGTAAGGATTGCCCTCGTAACCTGGATTGCAGCTACAGCGATAGCCTGGAAATCCTGTCTGTGAATCAACACAAAAACTATTGGCGTGGCATGCGTATCCATTGGCTTTCTGGGCATCTGAGCAACTCTGATTTCCAATTGCCCAGTCCAGAACTAGCGGAACTGTGGCCAAGGTCCTTGTCACAAAATCAGAATCAGAGAAGTCAGATGCACCCCGGAATATGAAACTTTCTCGCTCACCAAGAAAAGCGTAACTACAAGGATCAAAGGAGAAGACTGTGGTATGATTCTTCAAGCTTTTAAGGACAGCCTCATACTTCTTGAGGCCTTTTGGGGTAGAAGTTTGGCAACAACCAATTCCAGAACAATATCCACCAAGAATATCCTCTGCTTTGGAACATAAAGACACACATCCACCGGTGAAGTTCCGGCCTTTAGAGCCGTAAATGATAGCAAGGTCATCACATCCGATGAGCGTGAAAGTATTGAACTCAGAAAAACTGTATGGGGTTATATCCAGATTCGTCCAAACGTTGTTCTCATATTCAACTAAGTCCCCCAAACGATTGTAACATGTCTTGGCTATGATATTAGAAACACGCAGAAGGTTGTCGCCTATCTCGTAAATCTCAAGCCCACCTATGAAAGGCTTTGGTGGGTCGAAAGAAGTGTTGCAATTCACTTGAAACCAATTCCCTATAGCACAACCAGATCCTATGCCAATGCCAAAGGGATATGGAACAGAGAGGTTCCCGCATTGGCGTTGACATCCAGGTTTTGTTATGTTGGCCCCTTTTGTGATGCTAATTGAAGTGGTGGCGTTGGAAGGGAAGACGCCATCTCCGCCGCCCCTGCCGGTGGTGGCTGCTGATATTATCAACCACAGGCAGCAGATATAAAACCAGGCAACCTGAAGAAGAAGAAGAAAAATCCTCTGCATTTTCATTTGGATGTATGATGATGGGCTGTGTCTGCAGCACTTTTTTTATACTAGTTTATAGCTATATGCAGTCATTGAAATGCACTCACGCAACTCTTTGGATTGGAGAATGATTTGGTGAAGATTTTCAACTGATCTGGATGGCATAGGGAGTAGAAGGAAATCTGATTGGAGAACAGAGGAATTGTTTTGAGTAAAGAAAGAAAAACTGTAAACAAATTAATGAACTTGTGAGTAAATGGTTTCCAGAGTTCCGGTTTAGTTAGGTACCGGCGGCAGCTCCATTGTTACCGGGTGCGGTGGCGGTTGACCTGTGCTTGTTGGAGTGATAATTTGTAAATATTCTATTTTTTTCTTACTAATTTAATGTATTAAAAATTAAAGTATACAAAAGAGAATTTATTAAAAAATATTAACAATTCTATCAAAGAAATAGATCGGAAATAATGTAGATGAAAAATGAGTGTGAGGGGAGAGAATGGACAAGTTCTTATACCATTGTCTTAGGATTATGGTGTTACTATGGTTTTACCATATCAAATACATGGGTGTAAACACCATCGATTTCGTTTAGGAGATCATGAGAGGCCATGAACTCACGGCCGCTCGTGACCTTTAATCGTGTTCCGGATAAAAGGTCACAAAAACTGTTAGCTACTTGTGCAATCTTGTGACCATTTAATTGACTCGTAACCTCTTGTAATCATTTAATTGTATTTTGAGAGGTTGAGTAAATCATTGCGAGAGACGCAAGCAGTTCACAGTCTCTCACGACCATAGAGTTGAAGGAGTTAAAAAGTTATATTTACATAAATACATATTATTTTTTATATAATCATATGTTGACGTGATATAAACCCCTAATAAAATACAAATATATTTTCAATGTTTTTTTAAAAAAAATTGATGAACCCTTTAGTATTTAATATAAACACATAGTGTTCTTGATATAATCTCATACTTTACCTTAATATATTATATAAGATACTTATTCAGGTAAACTAACTATCAATATAATTTATTCTTATATTTCTTTCAAAAATTATTTATTTTTCTATTATTAAAAATTAAAAGTTGGGGTATAAAAAATAAAGGGTGAATTACATTTATCCCTTCTGTGAATCGGTGATACCCCGTTTAGGTTTTTAAAATTTACATCTACTCCATTGACTATTCAAATTTATAACAACGAGCCCCTGATCGACAGAAGAATTGATAAAAAATGCTAACGTAAGCATTATTATTGTGTTAAAAAATAAAATTAACATCATTTTATGACCTTATTTTTTCTTAAATCGTCAGTTTTTTTATTTTTTGATATTTTTCGATGTTTGACTTTGGTCAAATGGGGTAAACGTAGTTATCAGAAATCTTAAAGTAATTGATAATTTAACCAAACTACAAGAAAGTTAAATATAATTCACCTAGAAAATAAAAGGAGAGAATTTAGATCAAGAATATAAGAAACCGAAAGTAAGAGGGTGCAAATACATAAGAATTTAAGCAATGATCAGGTCAAAAACTATGGACCTTCTTCAAGTCTTGTAACCGTTTGTTCTTAAAAATTCTGCACTAATGGTAAACCTTTTAAAAATCACAACTCCTTCCTTCTAAACTTTGTTTTCAGCAATCCATATAACTTGATTTTTAAACCTCGTTCCTTCAAAGTTTAATCACAAACTTAGGCTGTTCGATTATCATTTGTGCCCACAGTCACATATTCGCCAGTTTTGATATATGTGATTCTTGAGATGAGAGGAATTTAAGGTTTTTTTTTTTTAAGGTTTGTGGTTGCAGATTGCAGCAGGGGCTTAAAGGATGTTGTGTTAGTGTTTGAGGAGGAATTTAAGCTCCTTCTTGAGAGGAAAATTCCTTATTGCATCAATTGTAGTAAAAAGAAGCATGCCCGAATTAGTAATATTTGAATATTCAACCCCTTATTATAATTAATATTTAGGTATAGAGGCCTAAATTATATTTTTTTTTCAATTCACTCTATAAGTTATTACTTTATTTGCACTTTTTTTATTTTTTATTCTTTTTTTTTTTTTTGGGTAGTTTCTCTAAGGAAAAGAATTTATGTAGGGTAAATTTTTATTATCACCAAATTTAAAAAAAAAAAAATGGAATAGAAAATATTGGAAGAAATAGGTTGGTAGTTGGAGGAAACTTCCACATGCTTGATGCGGACACCACTTTCAATGTCGGGGGGAAACTTCACCTGAATTACTTCCATATTAGATGAATTTTATGGACCATCTTTCCATCTTTATCGATGAATAAATTGTAAAAGGGTAGTCTTATAAAGCGTTTTCCTTGTCTCCTTTTTTAAAAAAATATTTTTAGTTTATTAAGTATCGCCTCCTTAATTATTATTTTTTGTCTTTTTTTTTTAAAAAAATCTCTTTAGTTTGTTAAGTATCGTCTCCTTAATTATTATTTCTCGCCCTCTTAATGTTTATCTTCCGCCCCTCATATTATTACCTAATTATCCTTAATTAATTTACGAAAAATTTTATAAGTCTCATTTTAATCTACCAAAAATTTATAAAAATTATAATTAAAATAGCATAGATGAGCGAAATTATAAATAAATTTTTTGATATTTTTAGTAAATTGATTAAGGGTATTTAAATAATTTAATATATTTTTATATTTAAATATTATGATTGATATTTCTTAATTTGTCAGGGATAATTTAAGTATAAAAGATGCGCAAAATAATAAAATAGAGGGGGCGAGAAATAGGCCTTCACAAAGAGTACATAGGGAAATTTCACGCTACAAAATTAGAATAATCATGATACTTAATAATAATGTAAAAATTATTCATCTAATAGAGTATTATGGGGTTGCATCCAATAAAATCAATTTATTATAATAAAAATATTTTTGAATTATTTATATATTAATCAATTGTACATGTGGTTCTAATGTGACATTGAGATTCAATACCCTTTCATTCACAACCCACTCCAAATCTAGGAGACAAATCCAGAGACTCTCAAATCAAAGGCAACAAATTTCGTGGGGTCAAATGCAATGGATAGTGAGACTCTTCAATTATTTATTTAGTCACTAGTTTGTTCGTATTTCTGATATGGGATTTAGTTGAGATTCAGCTTCCCTAACCCACAATACATATTCTTGAATTATTTATTTAGTCATAAGAGTGTGTTTTCAATGTGCGATTAGGATTCAACATCCCTTGACCCATAACACACCCCAAGTCTAAAGGACAAACCGAACTAATGTGTTAAATCCATCAAATAAAAGTTATAACTTCATGGATTTATTAGTAAATATAGTATTGATTAAAATGAAATTTCAACTTTTATCACTTAGAAACAATAAGTAAAAGAATCCAAACTTGAAAAATTTCACTAGTTATCGTCATAATTTTTACCTTTTGTTATTTTAATTTGGACTAAAATCTCTAATTTTTTGTCCCTCTCTTTTTTCTCCTATAAAATAAAAGGACAATTTTATTAAAATTAAGTCAATAATAATTAAAATTAAATTATATAATAAAAAAGAACAAATATGCAGGAATTTTAAGGTACTACGACCCAAACTATCCGAATGACACTCATCACAATAGCTTCTTGATTGGTCCGTGACCTTCATAATATCTAGATCCACGACTGCAGCAGCAGCAGGCCCAGCTAGCTCAAATTCTTCATGGGAAAGAGCTGAAGGAATTTAATGGCTGCTTATTATATATTAGGGTATATACCTCTTATTTTAAGGGACACACGGCCCACGTCTTCTCTTTCAGTGAGACCCCCCCGGCAGTTGTCTACTTCTTCTAGGGTCTGTGTAACATCCCGCCCTAATGGTTACGAAACGGGATGCCTTTCTCAACTCGCGTTGAGATTTATTAATTAAAAATAGCAATAAAATTTTACAAATCCTTCATAAATCATACATTATAAAATGAATAACTGAAGTTTGCTCTAATATCCTAGAGCTCTCAAATGGCCTATTCCTTGACACGTGTCGCGATCTCCGGGATTCACGCATCTTTATTCAAAATCTAACTGAAATTGTAATATATAAAGGGATGAGCCACAGCCCAGTGAGGAAATTTAATAGTATTTAACATGCAAGCAGAACAAGTTTAAATCATAACCGATAATTACTTCAAAAATGAGTATCAGTAGATTTCAAAAACAGAGGCACAGCGGAAGACAATTAAAATTGGTTAGAAGTTCAAAACAGTTTCCAATAGCACGTATGAACAGTTAAAATATATCAAAAATTAAAAATAACAAATAGTGCCCGAAGGCCAATACCAGAAGGCAAATAACAGTACCCGAAGGCCAGTACCCGAAGGCTATTAACAGTACCCGAAGGCTAGTAACAGTACCCGAAGGCTAATAATAATGCCCGGAGGCCAGTACCCGAAGGCTAGTAACAGTACCCGAAGGCTAGTATCAGTACCCGAAGGCTAATAATAGTACCCGAAGGCTAGTAATAATGCCCGAAGGCCAGTACCCGAAGGCTAGTAACAGTACCCGAAGGCTAATAATAGTGCCCGAAGGCTAAAAATGTCATATAACAAGTCGGACATATAGCGAAAAATCATATAACGGATAGTAATCCTTTCAGTCAAAACAGTAGTCAAAATTTCAGTACAAGTATCAAAATGCCAACTGATTTCGGGGTAAAAATCAAAAGTCAAATTATCTCATTACGATAGTAAGTAAAACAATACGAAAGTCAAAATCGATATTTGTCGTCACAAAAACAAGTGATACAAATTTTAACAAAATAGTCAAAATCAAATGGGTTTTCGTTATGAAAGTCAAAATCAATATCGATCGTTTAAAAAAAATGATAATAATATAAAAAAAAATTAGTGAGACAAGTTTTAATGTAACAGTCAAATTCAAATGAGTTTTCTATATAGAAGTCAAAAGTCAAAACGATAGTCAAAATTACCACGCAGTGTAATCAAATAGCCAGATCAAATCTAAGCATGCAAGGTAATAATATAATAATATAAAAAAAAATATGGGTTGGTTAGACCCGATAAATTTACGAAAATTTCCTACTAAAATCCCTCACCTTAATTTCGTTTAAGATTGATCGAAACTCGAGATTTCATTCGTAAGATATGTCCCCTGCATAAAGTAAATTTTAAACTAGCATTAAATCTAATTTTCTTTCTTTGACTATTGGGTTTTATCCATTGGTCAAAATAGAGCATAGTAAAAGAAATCTATAGGCTATTTCCATTACCTCTTCCTCCTCTCTTTTCTTCCCTTTTCTCTTTCCTCTTTGCTCTCGGTCAAACCCTCGATTTTTCACCATCCTTCATTCTCTTTGTTTTTTGTGGTCAACCTAAACCATCCCCTTCACATCCTTTCTTTCAATCTTTACGCACCTCCTCTTTTCTTTTATTTCCTTCCTTGACTGATTAGTTGACGGGAGATATTTTAGCGAGAAGTGAGTGCTGGTGTTGTGGAAGTTCTTGGTGGATGCTAAAGAAGGTGGCTGATTTGGTAGAGAATGGGTGAAGATGATGAAATGCTATGATAGGTTTTGGGTGAAACTAAGGTAAATTTATAGTGAGATATCAAATGATAATCTACCTAAATTGAATCTTGGTAATGCAAAGTTAATTTAGGTTGATTGGACCTAAAAAGAGAGAATGATTCACTTAATTTTATGTCTGCCATAATTATCCCCTTTAATAGTTCCAATTAGCTAAAATAGAAATTTTTTTTATATCAATTAAGAAATTGTTATTATTATTATTATTATTTTCGTTCAAATTTCTAGATCGTCACAGTCTGCCCCTCCTCCCCACATGAGCGAGCAACAACCCAGAAAAAAAAGATTGGGATGCCATGCATGATTAAAGGTTTTTCTTCCTGTAGCTTTAACTTATTTTTTGCAGCTTTAGACAAAAGACAGCGTGCTAACTCTTGGCTCGACCTTCACAGCTAAATAATTTCACTCTTGGCCAGAATTTTCTAAGTTTTTTATTGACTTTAGTCCAAGAATATAAATATAATTGTAAATATCTCAAAAAATATTAATAGTTTGACCAAATCACATGTGAGATAAGATAATTTACTGTTAATATTGAAAAAGGTTATTTATTACTATAATTTTATGTTCTTTTTATATTTTTGTTTGATTTCATTTGAAGGAAATAGGTTATATATAAGATCGTCTAAAATAATAATGCTTATTTGCAATGGTGAAGGACTCTAAGAAGTTTTTTTTTTTTTACGTGATAATACCGAAATAGGGTTTCTATTAATAGTTTGAGCTCGACCATGGTGTTATTAATTATCTCATGATTAACTCTACAACAAAATGATGGAGCTTTTTTTTTTTTTTCTTTTTTTAAAGGAGACGAGACAATGGAAAAATATAAATTTTAAAGCTTGGGGTATTGAAATAGTGAAACTCATAAAAGTGAGAATGAATTTGAATATCTCATTCTGAAATCTCAAACTAAACACGATTACGGGAATAATCCATTCCCTCATCTCGAAATAGCACAATCATACAAATCCTATCAGTAAACCCTTATTCTAGTCAAAAAAAATCTCTACAAAATAAAATTTTGATATTTTTTTCGAAATTAATCCCAATTTTTTTTATTTTTTTTTTTTTTGAAGTTTGCTATGCATGTGATTTATAGGGTTGATGTGAATGGGTCATGTGCATGGTTTCAATATTATCTGAAATTTTGTGGGCATTCAGAAGCTGTCCAAAATGTATAGTCTGCCCTTTGAAAACTCCTATTCTTATATAATTTCATGTTCTTGTCACCTTCATCCACTTCGCACATGCCTTGTCTTCGTACCCTTAAATTTAATAATAATAAGTTTTATTTTAAATAAAAATATAATTTTACTTATTATTAATTAAAATAGTAGTTATTTAAAAAAGAAAAAAAAAAGTTTGGAAGAGAATTGTGGTTGCCTTGTACTAAAATATGTAGATTTTTTTACTTTGTTTAAACATATTTTACAGTGGTAGTAATATATATATATAAGACAGAATAAAGTTGCAGAGTAGTATAAAAGCTGTCGCACTCTCCCACTTAAAATAATAATAATAATAATAATAATTATTATTATTATTAAAAAGAAAAAAAAAAAAAAAAAGCTGTTGGGATTTTGGCTACGAATATCAAGGGGACACGTCACCGAGAGTCCGTGACATTCAACAATCATTTGGATGCCACTTAACATTCTTAATTAATTAAGCGAATTACAATTTTTTTTAGATTATTGATATTATTTTGAGATTTTTGATAATTATATTTATTTTATTAATTAAAATTAAATATTAAAAGATTAAAAGACAAAAATTTTTTGACAATTTTTAATCATAATGATTGTGAGTTTAATAATTATTTGACTTAATATAAATATTAATATCGTCTGATTTTTAACGATTTTCCATTATAGGTTTAGTTTTTTTTTATTAAAAAAAATACACGAGTCATTTTTGAATTACATTTAAACCATCAGTCTATCAAATATGAATTTCATTCAGCCAGTAAATCGAGTGTAATTCATACTCTCTAGGCTGACTCAATCCTTATCACTAGTAGTTACTATCATAAATGTTTACTTCCAATTTGTTTGTTATATAAGTTCCAAATGGTATAAATTGAAAAGGACTTCAAAAACTCTAGAATAAGGTTATAAAATATAGGTATCTTACCTGAAAAGAGAGAGGTAAATTAATCGATATTTTTTATGATTACTCCTTTTGACAAATTCACTCCTTAGAAAAAACTTACAGTGGTAGGAGTGTGCAACGCTGTCACACCTGTTGTTTTAAGATAGTTTCGTCACTGATTACATTATTCAAACAATGTACTAAATTGTAAATCAAGATAAAAACAAGCCAAAATATCATCTATAACCTATGTTTCTTATTGTCTCAGTTTACCTTTTAATTATCTCACTTTTTCTTTAATTACGTGAGAAGAAACTCACTTCATTTTACGCGAAACCCATCCATTCCAATTAATAAAACTATAATCGAATAAGATTAAAAAAAAATTGAGGCACATCAATTATGTGAGGACACCAAACAATATTCAATCCTTATCATTGTGATCATTATGAGCATTAAATTTTGAGCATACTAAACAGTTAATTTTGCATGAATATATAGGTGCTACTACATATATAATTAAATGATACTTTTTATACGATTAAAAATATTTAACTTATTACACTAAAAAAAGTTTAAGAATAAAAAAAAATGTCAAACTACAAATTATACTGATAAAAATTAAAATTTAATATATACTTTTAGTTATCTGAACTATAGTATGTTTCAAAAGTTGAACTATTTGTCTATTAAAACGGTACATGAACTATATTCAGAATGACGAGAGACAATTCAATCTATATCGAGCAAACAAGAAGGACATTGAATTATATAAGAATCACATAATAACTTGTACACGACTCCATTCCGTGGGTTAAAAATGTTGAAATGCTCTATTTTCAACTCATGCAACAAAACCTTTAGCGGCATTTCATAGCACATCCCTCAATAAAGCAAAACAACAAAAATGTATAATTACACAACCCCATGGCCATGGAGGTTGTGGGGTTGCCCTTCATAATTAAAGGCCCCCCTCAACTCTCTTCACCATTAAAAAACCAAACAAATTTTTGTAAACTTCAGCCATTGTTTTTCCCCGACTTGCTCTCTCAAAGCAATGTCCCTGAGGAGGAGCTATCTTCTCTTTGTCACGTTTCTCTTCTCCTTCTTCTTGCTATCCACATTGCAAGCCCTGCCCCAATTATCCGACCCTGACCCTGCCCCTATCAATACTCAACCACTTCAACCCAATCGGTCACCGCCCGCCACAATTCCCGCCTTCCCCGAAGAATCCAACGTGGACGGCTGCCCATTGGACCTCCCAGACGAGCTATTCTCCGGGATAAAATCAGCATGCGGATCCGGGTCGAAGCACCACAAGCTCGACCCGAATTCGTACGCGGGTCTCCTCCACAAAGCCCGGTGCTGCCCGGTTCTTGCGGCGTGGCTCTACGCGGCCTATTCCAGGACGGCACTTCACAGAGCCGCCATTAACAGCGACAAGGCGGCGGCGGCGCCGTCGCGTGAAGTGGACATGCCACTATTACCGGATGATTCGGAGACTTGTGTGGACAGTGTGGAGAAGGCATTGGGAAATAAAGGGGTGAATTTGGTGAAGCCTAATGAGACGTGTGATCTTGTATACTGTTATTGTGGGATTCGGCTGCATCCCTTGAGCTGCCCGGATGCTTTTTACGTGAATCCGGAAGGGAAGTTGGCCGGCGGTGACACTGTGAAGAAACTGGAAAAAGACTGCTCCAGTGCCAACAGTGTTAACGGCTATGGTGGCCTGAATGGCTGCTCAAAATGCTTGAACAGTCTATATCTGGTAAATTCCGTTCTCTCTCTCTCTTCCTCTGTCCAAATTGATTTGTTTTTTAATCTGCCAATTCTTTTTGCATTTTGGAGAATTTGGGAAGTCTTTATCTTTTAATTGTTGTTGCTTGCACATGCAGTTTCCTTAGGATGTGGTTGAATCATTTGTTTAGGGACTAGAGTCATGCATAGTAATGGTAGGTAAATGCGCTTGTTTCCACGCGCTCATGGTGGTCGGATTCTGGAGTCGCTTATTTCCGAAATTGATATCATTGGAAGCAACCCCAAATAGCCATTTCAAACTTGGGTCCATTCCATTGTGACTTTCATTGCTTTGTCCAGCTTTGCTAAATTAGACTATGTCCCAAATTTCCGAAATTGAATTGTCCGGATTGCCAAACTGTTCTGCCTATGGCTGATTCGAATGTTTATTGCTCCGGTGGAGCACTTGAGATCCGACATTGTGAGTGGCGAAGAGAGTAGGACCAAAGTAAAGGAATCGAAACAGGGAACTTTATCTGCCGGGAGAGGAAGGGAATGATTATCAGTGAAGTGGTACATTTTAGATTTGTCTGCTCATCTTAGCTGCATTTTATGTTTCTGGCTTTACTTTGATCAAGAACTCTGGAAGCCATACTGTTTATGGGATCATTAATTATAATTTCTTCTAGAATTGATAGCTGATTACTGACTTGTAAGCTGTGGAGGTGGGGAATTCCAGCACATATTCACAGTCAAAACAGTTCAATACCCTGTTGCATGAATTACCTTTCTGTGCTATTCTCTATAACAATGGAGTGAGCCCCCATTTGGTAGAAATCAAATGTGGGCTCGCCCTATAGTTCAAGGGAACACGAGCAGGATGAGAAATTCCTACAATCAGGACTCTGGGGGTTCCCTTATTGCAAAAATCCCTATTTCGCGAATCAGACTGTTAATATGGGGTGAAAGAACTCATATGGTAGGACTCAAAGATGGCTCTTCCTATTGTTTGAGAGAATAGAGGAGGGATGAGATTCCTCCAACAGGGAAACCCTTCTGTATGATTCCAGTGTTTCAGAATACTATGGACATAATGCTTGGCTTCTTGAGACAGAATAATAAAGATGGTGTACTGACTCCTAACTCCCAACTGAATTGATGGACCCTCTTTTGCTAGTTCTTGAATGTCATAGATCTGACTTTAATTTAGTCAATGAGGACTGGCAGATGTAAGTGGAAAAGTACAATTGGGAGACCTAGTTAGACTATGGTTCATAAATTCTAAGCTTTACTGTTGTGTTCTTTGACTCTGTTATTTGTCACATTTGATTCAAAGAGATTTCTTTTTGCAGTGCCATTTTCTTTTGTAATCAAGTTTTTTTAAGTGCTTTTGAACAAATTTTTGAGTTAACGAGGATGGTGATTTTCTGCTGACATTATCAATAAATGCAGCTAAATGACAATAAATCTGCCAACACAAGCAAGTTAGAGGAGAGAACGAGTAAAATGCACAGCAGGGATTGTGAGCTAATGGGTCTAACATGGCTTCTTCACAAGAACAGAACTGCTTATATCCATACTGTTTCTTCAGTTTTACGAGCTCTTATGTCAAGCACTGAAGGTACCTATCCCCAATCATGCACCCTCAACAGCGACGGCATGCCTCTTGCCGTTGATTCTTCAGAAATCAACGATGAATCTCCATCCCCGCCCGTTCTTCGCTTCTCTGTATGTTTCCTATTACTATCCTTGTTTTCCATCGCCTTTGTTATATAGTTCACCAAAAACTACTACCATATTAGCTTGGATTTCAGTTTCCCATTCCCCCTCAGAAGTTGTAGTCCTCATCCAATATAATGTACAATCAAATGTCCCAAATTCATTGTATTGCTAAGCATAGAGCTTAGTTCGTTCTACTCTACGCAATTCTTGGCAGCTTTAGGTATGGTAAATATGAAGTTTGATTGAAGACATCTTTCCATATTTCACTATACAGTTTCCTTATTTAGAATGGTAAATTTGTTGGAAGGCGGCGTTGAAAGCCTAATCCATGTAAAAGAAGGATTAATTGGTATATGGTAACTTGAGACGAAAGGAAACCTAATCCCAATTTTGGTTGGAAACTCCCTTCTTCTATTATAAATACAAGCAGCCTGCACTCCAAATCCATATTCTCTGCTTCTGATTTCTTTTGCCTTCTTCTTTCGTTCCTGCAATTTCGGTATCGCCCTCTTAACCACAACGTAGTAGTATTCCGAACATAACGTAGGATTCCTCCAACATGAACATGAAGAGAATAGCTCTCGGAATCTTGGGTCTTCTTTTACTTTGTTCTTGCGCGTTTGGGGTTGTATACCTCGTCCGTCACGTCCCGACAAGGCCAGGCGTCAAAATCTCATCCATGTCGGTGTCTCCCATTGAGTTATCCGCCGAAGATTCCAAAATCACGGCGAATTGGGTTATCGATTTTGAGGTCCAAAACAACAACAAGAAGCATTCCTTAAACTACACCGAGTTCGAAGTGTCGGTCACATATTACGGCGTTGAGTTTCTCAGCATGGTCAAGATGTGGCCTTTTCAACTAGCCCGAGGAAACCATACGAGGTTGACTGCTGAAGTTAAAGCTCTGAACCAGAATATTAACAGAGAAACCGGAATAGCGATCCGGGCAGATTTGGAAGATGATGGGGTCATCTCATTCGACGTGAATGTGAGGTTGAAGTACGAAAAAGATGACAAGGGAAGCAGCCGCCAAGTTGATGATGATCAGAATGGCAAGAAGCGAGGAACTGCATATAGTTATCTTTGTGGGGATGTGGAAGTTGGTTATCCTCGTAGTACCATTGACGGAAGGAGAAGCTCTGGATTCATGCTTGGAAGATCAAGAAAATGCGAATCTTCCAAGATCCACAACTGAACTGAACTGAACTGATCGATCGATGATGATCTTATGATAGTACAATGTTAGATTTAAGATTGTAGAAATTTAGATTTTTGCAAAGTACTGTAGTTGATGACGTTACTTTGAAGTTGAATTGTTAAAAACGCATCAAATTTGATTGATTGAATCTTGTAAACTTGCGAACAAAGTATTATTTTAAACTGTGTGACTGCTGATGCAAAACCTAAATTCTTGATATTATCTTTGTTTTGTAATTTTAACCTAAAAAAAAAAGATTTATTTCAAAATAACCGTTGGTTTGATAAATTAAAATTATATGGTAAATAAGATTATTATGATAGGACGAAAATAATAACTTGATTTTTTAAATTTAAATGTGGATATGGATCATCACAACAAATTCTGTAAGTAAGAATTTTTAATTATAACGGACATAAATTGTGATTATATCATATAACAGAAAAACATATTTTGTTTACAAATGTATGTATCGACCGATCATTGTTTACATGTTACATTAGTTACCAAAATTCTCTAATTTTTTTCATATACTCCATAAAAAAAAATGCTCTCGCCTACATATATATAACATGATATTATCTTTATATAATAAAGAACTATTTTTTAAATATTATAAAAAATATTACTTCATCACAAAAATTATAATTTTAAATATTATAACATATATGACTCAAATTTTATAATGAAATAAGTGTCATATCACTCATAATTAAACATATCTATTAGATGTTCAAGAACTCCAGGTTTTATAGTAAGCCAATTTTTTGCGAACAAGAAATTTGAGTAAGGTAGTATTCTGGGATTGATAGTATTTTTATAATTGGTAGCTATAGCTTGTGTAGTCTAAACCGAGAAGGCCTTCGTTTTGCTCAATTCGAGAATCTCACTCCCGTGAGTCAGCAAGTCATCATGACTTGTTGGACTGTTTGACCAGGAAAATATATATACATTCTAGACGTAAATTATATTGTAATTTTGCAAGGTCCCTTAAAACTTTAATAGAAATTTTTTGTCATTTAATGTGGTGTTTCTGAATGTTTATTGTTTTCTTCCTTAGTCAGTGTAGATTTGTCATTTATTAAAAGATATTTTGTAATATACCTTTAGCACTACTATATAACGATTGTAGGACCTAATTCTGTTAGATGTTAAAAGAATCTCAATACTAAGAGTTAGTTAAAGACAGGTAGATAGGTGGAGTAGTTTATTTTGTAAATTGGTGGCTTTTTTTTTTTTGAAGTTTTTTGTGTAGCTGGTATAATCAAGGTCGAGAAAGGCCTTGTTTTTGCTCAAGGCACCAAACTCTTCTTTTGTAATCTTCTTTTGTAATCTTATTTGTAATCTTATTTTCGATTGTTGGACTATTAAATCAAAAAAAAAAAAAAAAAACTATATAACGATTGTACTCTAGAGCCTAAAAAAAATTTATTCCTCACACATTTATTTTGTGTGGACCTTTTTAGTTGTTTCAGAATAAAATAAAATATGATAAATAAAAAAGAGATGTATATTTATTCCTCCCCCTAAAATAACCATAGTATGTCAACTCAACATGCACTAATAGTGGTCTGCATATAACGATTTTTGGACATTTAAAAAATCAACTGCCACGGATCGATCCCATCCCATAATCTGCAAAATGTATGGCAGAAGCCCTTGCTGCCCCGACGCGTGTCTTCGATCCCAACCCCTCAAGACATATCACAAAACCTCTCTGGTTTTGGGTTTTGGCCTGATTCGATCTTCTTCTTCCATCGGCAAAGCTTAAGCGGTTTTCTTCACAATTTCTCACCACGTGTTCATCATCTTTCCCATTGCCCTCTGCATGTTCTATAGGTTGCACTCACCTCAATTTGTTTTCTTCTCAATTTTAGTAATATTAAACCCCTTTCTTCCATCGCTTTCAGCCCACTTCAGAGAGTTTAGTTTTCCTTCTGCAAATTTTTTAGTGATCATCCATGGGTTCTTCTAATGCTGATCCGACCGTCGTGGGCAGAGTCATCGGAGACGTTGTGGACATCTTTGTCCCGACGGCCAACATGGCGGTGTTCTTCGGGAACCACCAAGTCACTAATGGGAGTGGGGTTAAGCCATCCATCGCTGTTTCTGCGCCCAGAGTTCCCATTTCAGGGAACCCAACTGACCTTTATACTTTGGTAATCAAACACCTTTCTGGGCTTCTTCTCTGGATCATGTATATATATTTTGATCTGGGAAATTGTTAACTTGCATGTGGAGATTTTGATAAGATTAATGTTGATGATCATCCGATAATTAGTTTCTTATGTGTGTATCTATGAAGGTGATGAGTGATCCCGATGCCCCAAGTCCAAGTGAGCCTGGCCAGCGAGAATGGGTACAGTGGTAAGCCTTAATGGAAGGGTTCTCTAATTTCTTTATTTTTTAATGAATTTTTTCAACCGAATTATTTTTTTTTAATTTGGGATTTTATTTTCACTCTTTTTGTGCATACCAGGATTGTTACTGACATCCCTGGCGGCACCAGTGCCTCTGATGGTAAAGCTTCTTGACATTTATTTATTTATTTATTTATCAATTACTCATTATTACATGTCTGAACATCGTCCAAAATATGCGGCAGATTTTAATGAATGCATGTCTGAACATCATCTTCCGATGAAAGGAACGGTTCTTGGCCAACCTTTTCCGGCATGCATGCATGCAAACATCACTCTTGATTATTATTTTGAGAGAAAAATAATGGATATTTTATAAAAGATTTTCTCTCCAATGCATATGATTTTCTTTCGGGGGATTTTGATCCTGGAAAACTGCAAAAAAGCTCAAACTTTGAAAGGAAATATTGGACATTCCTGGCTAGGATTGACACTTGTCATGGACTTTCAGACCATTTTTATGTTTGCTGGCACTTGTCTGAATTCTTAACAAGTGGTACGCATATCGATTTCCCGTCGACCAATTTTTTAATTTCTTTTTTTATTTGTATTTAATTCTATATATGATTCTCCTTTTGTGATCACCGTGCGATATTTAGATAATTACATGCTTTATTTGGCCAAATTTAATTTTACGCGACGAAAATAAACGATTCAGAATAGTTAAAAAATAATTGAGAACTCATTTTATGAACAGAGAACTAAAAATAGTTATAAATTTCAGGGTTCTTTCTTGCTCTGCCATTGCTGGTGTCTGTGCATTAAGATTAAGATTAATGTTGTTGGCAGGGAAGGAGATTTTAGCATATTCTGGTCCCCGTCCAAAGGTGGGGATACATCGGTATATAATGGTGTTGTTCGAACAAAAAGAAGCACTTGGTTTTATTGCACCACCGGAGTCGCGGGCTCACTTCTTCACCCGTGGATTTGCCCACCACTTTAACCTCCTCCCGGCGTCGGTGGTGTATTTCAACTCTCAACGAGAGCCCCCCCAGAGGAAGCGTTGAAATTTCAATCTTCTTCAAGCTTTCTGCTTCCTTTTGGTTTCTGTATTGTGGATTTTTTTTTTTTTAATGTTTGGACAATAATATGTACTTGATGATGCATTTATGTTTTGGCTGTGGTAGGTATAAACTTTAATTAAATTCTCATATCAAATATTTTTTTAAAATAAATCTGAATTACTATTTCTCGCACCCTTAAACCATTTTGTCATCTTTTTACTTGTCCCTCCCCTTGAACTATTTTGCTTCCTTTATTAAAAGAAAAAAATGGTCAAAGGAGGCGGGACTAAATAATGAAGGCGAGAAATACCAATCCAAAAAAATTCCATACAAATTTGTTGCATTGGGAAAAAAAATATTGGTGTAAGGGGCATTTTACTAATTTAAATAAAGAGAGAGTTTTAAACCTAAAATTAAAGACTTGAAAACAAAGAGGAATATAGTCATGAAGTAAATGGAAAAGAACATTCCTTCTGAGGAATTTGACGACCAAAACTTTGTTTATAACATATCCTATCTAATTTTTTAAATAAAATATTTTTGGTGAACGGATCACAGCAGAGTTGACCACAATAACTATAAAAGTTTTAAGGTAATAAAAAAATTTCACCTCATATAAGAGATAGCTATATAAAGATGTAAACGCGTCGATTTATTCACTTTAACTAAAAATGTGCTAATTCTCCTTGGAACTCCTAAACTCTCCCTGACTACTTTTGAAATTTCTCTTATCCAAAAAGTGCCCAGTTTATCTAGTCTGATCAGTCTTTGAAGTTACCCATGTAATAAGTCTTCCAATAGCTATAGAAGGCAAGAAGTTTTAATCACTTCATGGCAATAAGTTATTCATTTTTTTTTTTTTTTCTATTTTGTGTTACTCACAATTTTTTGACTGGAACAACTAAGCTAATTGTAAAAAATATAGGGCAGCTAGCGAATAAAATATTGTATTAATAATTACCGCTCATTTAGGACTAAAATACCCTTATAAATCCTATAAATTCCAATCTTAAAATTTTAAATATAATATAACAAAATGAGATTACATTACTGAATTACCTCCATATACAATTTACCAAAAAAACCAAAAAAGAGGTGGTTCAAAATTCAATTAGTATATAGTACCCTGCTATGTACCTCTACTTACCAAAATTAAAACAAATTTTGGTCCCAAAAACATGTTTGAAGACCATGTGCATGCAGGAAGTATGGAAAGAATGAAAACATAGAAACCAATATCAATTTATGAAAATTGAATATTTTTTTAAAAAAGAAAATAAATATTCTGGCAATATTTTTTTGAAAAAAAAAAAAAGGTAAAAAAAAAAGGATGAATACAGTTTTCTTTAATTCTATTCCATGTATTCCATATAATATAAAGTCATATTATAATCACTCTGAATAAAAAATAGATTTATCTAAATCATGGCTTCTCTTGTTCGCAGTGGCCACCAATTTCTTTCTTACTTGCAGTGCCGATGAACCATATACCAATCAAAAGGTAAGTTAACTAACATTTATAACCGTTAATTTTCATCATGATTTTGTTTATAGTATTTTTAAAATTTTTAAACAGAATTATTTTTTAAAGACGATCGAAATATATAATTTATGATTTTTTAATTAAAAAAAATATGGATTCAATTTGATGAAATACTTTTATTTTGTCAATTACTTTGTTTTTGGGTTCAGGAAGACATCTTGGATGAGTGGTTTAAGTTTTTTAAAAACATCTGGTTATTCATCAATTTCAGTCTTTAAAAAGAGGGATAGCTTGATGCATTGTACAGTTTGATAAATTTGTTCAGTTTCATATGCTTTATGCATTGTATGTATGGTATGTTTTCTAATAAAAACACTGTAATACTGAAATCTAAATCATTTTCTTTTATTTTTAAACTATATTTGAGAAAACTGGATCTTTTGTTAGATGATAAACAGTTCTGATGAAAATAAAAACAAAGTTGATGAAAATAATATATTCTTATATCGATGAAAACTGTTTTACCCATTTGTTGTCTTTTGTTTAGCCCATCTTTTCAAGAATTGAAGACATCATTAATCAACTGGGATTTCACCAGTAATATTTCATCAAGTTAGAGCCATGAAGGTGTTTTTGAGTTCATCCCCCCCTCCCCCCCAAAAAAAAAAGTTCATCACCAAGAGCTTATATTGTGGTTATGTTCATGGAATTAGTGAATTGTGTATCACTGATTTCATTCAAAAATTTTGTTTTGTATGTAGAATTTGTAGTACTAGTGTGATTTTTTTTTATAAGTTTCAGATACTGGAAAAAAGAATGTAATTGACTATAAAAAAGGACGTGTGTGGTTATGTTGAAGAGAATGTTTATATTGCTTACTTCTTGTTCTTGGTAGTTGAGTAAGAGAAACATATGTGATCTCAAAGTTTTGATCACAACTTAAAACTATGTTACTTTCAAGGTATATATATATATATATATATATATATATATATATATACACATATATATATATATACATATATTATCATGATTTGTCTTGAACAACATTTGAAATTTTAGATAATTTGCTCCTTTTTGTTCAATGTGAGCCTAACCTTTTTTATGAAACACTGAATCCTAACATTTTTTATAAAACGCTGAATCGTAACTGCTTTGATTGACGTCAGCTTTTTCATTGTTCTTTCCCCTCCTGTGTATATATATATATCTGTCTATGGAATCCAACATCAGCTTTTTCATTGTTCTTTCCCCTCCTGTGTATATATATATATATATATATATACACACTATTTTATTTCATGCTGTCTTTGAGACTTCTAAGAATATTTTATATCCTAATTTTCTTGAGCAGGTGCATAATTATGAAAGAACATTTTCTTTGAAACTAAACTTCTGATGAAAGAACATTTTGATGAAACACAGAACCCTAATATTTTTGACGTGAAACACTAAACCCTAACATTTTTTATGAAAAAGTGAACCCTAACCTTTTTTTTATAAAGGACTAAACCCTATCATTTTCAATTAAAAAACTGAACCCTAACATTTTCAATTAAAAAACTGAACCATAACATTTTTTATGAAACACTAAACCCTAACTTTTTCACTTACAAAACTAAACCCTAATTTTTTTTGATAAAACACTGAACCTTAATCTTTTTGATTAAAAACCTGAACCCTAAACCTTTCGATGGATCAATGAACTCTAATCTTTTTTTACTAAAATATAAACCCTAATATTTTCGATAAATAACTATACTCTAAACTATTTTGATGAATAACTGAATCATAACCTTTTATATAATAACTTAACCCTAACTCATTTGATAAATAACTGAACATTTTCCTTTTCAAAGAATAACTAAATCCCTAACCCATTTGATGAATAATTGAACCCTAAACTTTTTATATAATAACTAAACCATAACCCTTTCGATGAATAAGTGAACCCTAACCTTTTATAATCAATAACTCATCAAAACACAAATATGAACTTCAAAATCACAATTCTATCTATTCCATATACCAAAACATCAATAACTCATCAAAACACAAATATAAACTTCAAAATCACAATTCTATCTATTCCATATACCAAAACATCAATAACCAAATAGGCCTCACTCACCGGTATCTGAGCAATTCGTCCTGTTGCTTTTACAGAGTTTCCCTCTTGTATCATCAAAACATCGCCCATTAATACAACACCAACATTATTTTATTCCAAATTAAGAGTAATGCCTATTGTCCCCTCTTCAAATTCAACTAATTCGCCCGTCATCACCTCATCAAGACCATGAATACGAGCAATACCATCGCCCACTTGAAGCTTGGTACCAGTATTTACAATCTTTACTTCTCTATTATATTGTTCAATCAGTTCACGAATAATATTACTAATTATGAGCTTCAAAATCACAATTCTACCTATTCTATATAGCAAAACATCAATCAATAACTCATCAAAACACAAATATGAACTTCAAAATCACAATTCTACCTATCCCATATACCAAAACATCAATAACTCATCAAAACACAAATATAAAATTCAAAACACAATTCTATCTATTAAATACCAAAACATCAATCAATAACTCATCAAAACAAAAATATGAACTTCAAAATCACAATTCTACCTATCCCATATACAAAAACATCAATAACTCATCCCTAACCCTTTCGATGAATAACTGAACCCTAACGTTTTATATAATAACTAACCCTAACCCTTTCGATGAATAACTGAACCCCAACTATTTAAATGAATAACTAAATCCCTAACCCATTTAATGAATAACTGAACTCTAATATTTTTAATTAAAAAACTGAACCCTAACATTTTTTATGAAACGCTGAAAACTAACGTTTTCAATTAAAAGAACTGAACCATAACATTTTTTATTAAACACTGAACCCTAACATTTTCTATTAAACCACTGAACCCTAACTTTTTTGATGAAAAATTGAACTCTAACATTTTCCATTAAAACACTGAACTCTAAACTTTTTTATGAAACACTGAACCCTAATATTTTTTATGAAAAAATGAACCCTAATATTTTCAATTAAATAAGTGAAACCTAACCCTTTCAATTAAAAAACTGAACCCCTAACTCATTTGATGAATAACTGAACTCTAACCTTTTATATAATAACTAAACCCTAACCCTTTCGATGAATAAGTGAACCCTAACCTTTTATATAATAACTAAACTCTAACACATATGATAAATAATTGAAAACTAACCATTTAGATGAATAAGTAAACCCCTAACCCATTTAATGAATAACTTAACCATAATATTTTCAATTAAAAAACTGAACTCTAACATTTTTTTTATGAAATGCTGAAAACTAACATTTTTAATTAAAAACCCTAACATTTTTATGAAACACTGAACCCTAATATTTTTGATTAAAATATAAACCTTAACATTTTCTATTAAAACACTGAACCCTAAAATTTTTGATGAAATACTGAACCCTAACATTTTTGATGAAAAATTGAACCCTAAACTTTTTGATGAAACACTGAACCCTAACTTTTTTGATGAATAACTTAACCATAACATTTTATATAATAACTAAACCCTAACCATTTTATGAATAATCGAATCCTAACCATGTACATAATAACTAAATCCCTAACACATTTGATGAAAAACTGAACCCTAACATTTTATATTATAGCTAACCCTAAATTATGCTTATTTTTTGTAATATATTATACATTTGTCAACAGTGGCGGATCATAATAGGGTAAGGGGGTGATTTTACCACAGGAACAGTCATAGTGGTATTTTCTTGACTACTCATGGCGGAATCAGATCGAGGATTTTTTTTTTTTTTTTTATTTCTAACATCGTTTCAATAAGAATTTTAAAATTTTCAATTTCCTTCTTGTTGAAATGTCGTTTTGATGAGTGGACAATTTAGATCATTATTAAAACAACATTATTTTAATAAAAACATACAAAAATACAACCTTCAAATAAGAAGTTGGTTTTTTCCCACACTCCAATCCTACTTCTTCACTTCTCCTCTTCACACTTGTCCTTCTTCTCCATAGTATCATTTATTCTTTTTTTTTTTCCTCTAAAATTAACACTTTCATCCTAAAATTTACTATAAAGATTATTAGTTACCACCTCAATTTTAAACATTACGCCTCAATTTTGATAAAATTATCCTTTTCTTTATAATGGAGGAGAGAGAGACAATGGTAAAAATTAGGACGATAACTAGTAAAATTTATTTACTATTTGTAAACATGCCATGCTAGAGACTTGGTCTATCAACAGCCAAATTTGCATTATTAAGAGGTCTGTTTTGCTTATACCTATCTAGAAAGATCTCTTTGCCTCTTGCACAAGAATGTCCACTGTCTTTCAAATTTAATTTTGTCATACAATTCATTTTCATTAGTCGTCAATGACGCTGGAAAATAACTTTTATAATAGAATTTTCCGACTCATTATTATGACTTGAAAGATCAAATCGACACTTTTTTTTTTTTTTTTTTTTTTAAATGCCAGAGATTGGAGGGGGAATTTCTCCCTTTCACTGATCTGGGTTTTATTTTGGCTTTTTTATTATGCAACCAGCTTCAGGGGTCGAACCATAACATTGTCTTCATGATCCAAAATCTGTGAAAAGAAAGGGAAAACAATCATGAATTAATATGGGTCAGATCATGAATTTTTTTTGTTTTTCTTTTGATGAATATAAGGATAGAATATATAGTTATGGAGATTATGATCAAGATCTCGACTTACATGGCAATGGTAGACGTAGCCAGGTTCTGCGGTGGCATCAAATGGATAAGGAGCATTATTCTCCACCAAATTAAACTTCACAACTATCGTTGTAACGTTTCCAGGTGCCATTTTTACCACATTTTTCCACGTCTTCTCGTTAGGCGACACCGGAGTATGCCCTCCCTTTGCATTTCCGGCCAGGCCGCATGCGACGGCATCGAAGTCTTTCTTAACCATGCACGCCCTAAATTCTTCAACATTCAGCAATCCTCGTACCTCAACCGCCTGGAATTCCCCCAAATGAATATGGAAAGGGTGGTTATCTTCCGTCAAGTTGATCACCTCCCAGATTTCAGTGCTGCCGGTTTTCGGCGTTTCAGTCACCGGAGCTCCGAACTCCTTTCCATTTATTAATACACGAACAGGATCATCTGAAACACTTTCGACTTCTATTAATGTAATGTACCTTAACTTCGTGGCCTCTTTTTTGCTGGCCATTGGATACGAAGTTAGCCTCTGTGGCACCTTTGATTCGTCTTCTTCCTCATAACCCTCTGATTTGATGATCTTGAATTTCAAGATTTTACTGTTCAAATCATCCACTGGATCTCCACTTGGGTATGGATACTTTGCATCATTAGTCAACAAGCATTCATCACCAGGGTTCATCTTGGAAAAGTCAATTATCACGTCAGCAATCTCTGCCGGAGCCAATAGGATGTGTCCGGTCTTTGTCGGATACGGTAGGTACGATGCATCTGATCCCACCTGCGTGAAAGTCAACTTCTTTGTCAACGCTAGCCCGTAGAACCGAGCATTAGAAGCGTTGATTATGCGGAACCTATATTTTCGAGGTTTGACTTTTAAGTATGGCCATGCCTTGCCGTTGACTATGATAGCATCCCCAAAATACTCCGGCTGCCATTGCGGGTGAATGGTGGGATTAATCCCAGTGGAATTCATGTAAATCGACCCATCGGTTCTGAAGCTCCGGTCAAAAATCATGAGGTGGAGATCGAATTCGCCTTTTGGGAGATTCAGTTTCGATTCCAGGGGATCTTCTTTGAGCACATAAGCTCCGATCAGGCCGGCTAAGAGGTTGACTCGGGTCAGGCCGAGGGCGTGGTCGTGGTACCACAGGTTGCCGCCGTGCTGTACGTTTGGGTAGTTGTAGGTTTGCTGGGTCCATTCGGGTCCTGTTTCGGCATAATTGGATGTAAACCATGCGAAAGCACTTCCGTCCGATTGTGGTGGGTTGATTCCGCCGTGAAGGTGGACGACTGTGGGTACGCCGCCGTGTTTCGGATTGGCGGTGGGGATGGTGGGGTCGTGGGGCAGTATGTGTGACTTCGGGAGGTGGTTTTCCCATTTGACCGACAAAGGGACGTCTCTGATTGCTTCTATGGTGGGACCGGGCACAGTGGCCGCCGCCGCAGAAGTCCCGTAGGCGAACACTGTCGTCGCCGGCAAGTCCCGGTGAAACTTCTGCACATTTATACATAGACAGCGAATATTTCAAGGCTGTATTTGTAATAGTTTATTCAGTTTCAAAAATTATAAATAAAATTATTCTTTTAATATAAATATATTACTCTTTCGTCAATTTTAAAATAATAATATATTTATTAAATTAATATAATTTAATTTAAAAAATACTATTTTTTATATAAAAAAATATTATAGGGAGGATTCTTAACTAGTAAAAATTTTAAAATATGCTATAGCTCCATAATTTTGAGGATTCTAATACTCTAGTTTTAAGCAGATGGGATACTCTATCTCAATTGAGTTTTATTGAACTAATTTTTAAGAATTTTTTTAAAAAATAATATTATTTTAATTACAAATAATTATTATATTATTTTAATTTGATAAATATGACTTTATTTGAGGACGTAAGTAAAATTAATGTTAGACCAAATTTGGAATTTATTAACTAAACTATAGTATTTGTCCTTTTTCCAATCATCTTGAAAATTCCAAACTTTTGCTTTAGGTGCCATACGTCCTCTACTCCTTTCTTTCCCTCTACTTCGTCATTTACGTATGAGTTTGTGACAATCAAAAAGTAGTTTAAAATAAATTTATATAGTGATTCTAATATTAACTTGTAATAAGAAAAAAAACCCTAAAAAATAAATAAAACAAACCCACTTTTTAATCATAATAATCAAATTAATATCAATATTTACTCTTACTTTATCTCCCGTACAATACTCCACCATAGTTCCTTTTCAAAATTATTTTTTGACTCATAAAATAGTCTAATGTTTATTTTTTTATTATCTCATTCTATTTTCAAAATCTAAATTCATATAATTATACATATTTTTTTATATAATTTTCAACTAAAATATAAAATTAGAGCCAAGAACTCACCCATTTTTTCTGATACATGCCTATTTTAAGATTGACAGGCTTGGGAACGCCGTATCCATCTCTCCGGTAGCCGCGGATCACGGGCATTTGCGGCAGCTCTTCCACAAACATTCCCAACGAAGCCGCCACATCATGCAGCGTATCCTCCGTAACTAGCGGAGTTTCCCGTGCCAGACACAAGCCGGAATTAACAACCACCGCCCAAACAAACATACATACAAATATCCTCATCCGACATTCATCGTACGTCAACGTCATTATTCTCCCTCCACTGACCTGCCATAATCAACCTTTCCCTGATCATTCAACAACCCTAAAAAACAGCTGACGATTCCATAATACTAAATAAAAATAAATATTAGGAAAAAAAAACTCCACCTTAATTAGCTCGTGAAGGGCACAGGACTGATGAATAATTTTGAGGGATTTCCGGAATCCCTGTATATATAACAGTAGAATGGATATCCATGGCGGATTTATATAGCTTGGAAATGGTAAAAGTCTTAGAAGAATGACACGGCAAGCCAGATTTAGGGTTTTCCTGTAGTCATCATCCATAAACCTTAACTTTGTAAATTTTTAGTAACAATACTCCATTTCTCGCAAAAGACTTATAATAAGCTACAAATTTTTTTTTAACATAAAAATAATATTATTATAGGACAAAAAAAGTAATTGTAACATCATTTTCGGACGTATAGTTCAAAATGGTTATCTAATATGAGATTGAAATTTATATACAAGTCACTCAATTAATACACTAACGATATGGGACAGGATTTTACAAAATTAATCTATCGATATCATAAAAATAATTATGTTTAGATAATATATAAATTTTTATTTTGAGTAAGGTACAACTGACATAAAATATTTATTATTATAATTTTTTACGTGTATTTTGGATATTAAAAATAAAATTTTGTGTATTGATTGTAAAAATATAAAAATTAAGGTATTTTTATGAAAAAATAATAATAATTTTTAAATGGAACTATTAGGGACTATTAACTATAGTAATATCGTTTTCTTTCTTGTTCATTGTTGATGACAAATTGTAAGATGTGGAAATGTTCAAAATTCAAAGGCAGCCAGTTAATTAGTGGAGGGTAAAATGGGTAAAGTACCAGGGTTGAAGTTGGACCGATGCTAATTGTGGCCTAACTATTAATTAATTAGTTTATGGCTTAATTGCAAAAGCTTAGCTCTTGTTTCGTTTGATTTAGAGCCTATATGGGTCCCAAGAAAGAGGAAATTAAATTAAATTAAATTAAATTAATAGGGAGTTGTTGAAGAAAGGTTTGTGTCCTTTTCGGTGAACTTTTCTATGTAATTTTATGATTTTGTTCGTCCTTGTGCTAATAAATATTCAATATATTGTTTTTTCAAAAGAAAAACAAACAAAAAACACGAAATTAGTTTTCGATAAACATAATCGAATAATCGATAAACATGTCTAAACTCATAAATTGACTTTATTAATTAGGTTAAATCTTTACCATTTTCAATCATTCAATATTTCTATTATCCACTTTTACGGGAATTCTCCTTTCTTCATAATCTCATGTTAATTTCAGTGCATGTTATAATTTATAACACATAGAATACAGAATAACTAAAACTATTACTCCCTCCGTTGTGTATTAATTGACGTTTTACAAGGTTTCAGGGCTAAATAAATTTATTAAATAATCATTTTTACTTCAAAGTAATTATACATAATACAGTCAAGTAATTTTTAATTAAACAAAAATTACTGCAAAACTTGCAATACGAATTCGTAGGGAAAGAAATCCCAAGAATGGCATAAAACAATATCAACACCATTTTCAAATCATATTCAAAATCCCATGGATATATCTCTTTCTTTTTCTTTTTCTTTTTCTTTTTTTAAATATGATATATCTCTTTCTTGAATTCAACAAAATCCAGTACTCTTCAAATCACTGGCACTATTTTTGCTATTTGCGCCACAAATATCTCCACGGCTGAAGGGGAAGGATGGTGGTGATCTATGATAGCTTCAAGTGGCGAGGGAGGTGGTAGTTGTCGGAGACAAAAGGGAGGGAGGGAGGGAGGGAAAAGGGTCAGCGGAGAAAGAATAAAGGATAATAGCGTTTTGTGGGTTTAGTTACATAATAATTATAACTGTTACATAGGCTAAAATTAAAAATATATGAGTAAAAATCTATAAAATGTCAATTAAATAAAAAAAATTTTAAAACTATTAGAACGTAATTTAAAAGAGAATGGAGGGAATATTTTAAAACGGACAAAGTATATTTGAAATTTTCAGTCAAATGCGTGTGAAGGGGCCGGGGTAGCACGTTTGGTAGAGTTGATCGAACTAAAATTACGCCGTTTGGCAGAGGGGTGACTCTTCAATAGTTAACTCCCCCAATAAATACTCCTTAAAAATATATAATACTGATAACATATAAATTAGTATTTAAGATAAGACTTTGATTTTTTAAATAAATATAGTGTTTTTATTAAACTATACTTAAAAAATATAATGAACTCCTAAATAATATTATTTTTTTATTTATCTTCCACTGAATTATTATAAGCCATTTGAATTAAATTTGAGTGGTCTAAAAAGTAGATGTAATATTAAATATTATTGGTGTATTTGCTTGGAAGCAATGAGAATGAAACAAACGTAAAATAATTCTGATTGCTACGTTTTCAAACATGTCGAAGATAATTAGATTTATTTAATGATTGTTACGAAATTACGTTTTTTTCTGAAAAAATTTGTGAATATAGAAAGAGCGATTTGTACGGACAAGAACATATAACCCTACAAAAAGATCCTATCATAATAAATAATAGACGATCTAACAAAGTGAATAAATTTGTATATAGGCAAGTGTAGGATATAATTTGCCGTGTACTTGAGATTTATATATTTTGGGCGAAATTTAATTTAAAAGCGATTGTAATTTTTTCATATAATTGCAATAAACCAACAAGTATGAGAGAAGTTTGCAAGAAGGGAAAAAAAAAATTCAACCCAAAAAAAATCCCATGCATAACTAATAATTTTACAAACCTAGGGGGTTGTTTGGTAATTTAAAGGGATCTCAGTAATTTACCAATAAATAAAGCTCACAATAAAGAGTGAAAACTCAAAAATTTTAATTACAAGTTCAAAGAAAATACTAACACTCTAACAAAACTAGAAACCTTAACTTAGAAAAACCTAGGAAACACGCAAATGCAGAAAATACAATCCCATTCCTCACCTCCAACAACTCTACACAAATCAAGCTCCAGCCATTGCCATGGCCATGCAATGGTTTCAATAAAAGAAGAAATCTGCAGCTATTTTCTGGGATTTATCATAGAAAACAAAACCTGAAAAGAAAACAAAAATGGCACGCTGAAATACTGTTCTTTCGCCATTCAAATCCATCTCTGAGTAGCATCCATCCGGCATCCGTCCCGGGTGTTGCTCATTGTGGAGTAATCCTCCAGACCCTGACAAAACCATCCTCACCAGAACTGACCATGCTGTATTCATCGGTGAAAGCCAATCCGTATACTCCGCCCAAATGAGCTCCCTTAATAGTTACTCTACCCGATACAGGCTTGTTGATTTCATATATAATCACACAGGTGTCGAGGGATCCAGTTGCAACCATGGAACTATCTGGAGACCATGCCAAGCAGTTTATACGCGCCGTGTGATATAACATGTTCTTAAGTTTCACCTGGAGAAAAATGTGTAGGCTTCTAATTAGAGTGGATTTAGAGATATTCATGGTTATCACTATATGACAGGCACATGAAACACGTTATTTGCTACCAGGAGCTACTTTATACTGTTGCAACTACATAAACAGCAATAGATTTTGACTTGATTCTTGCTGAAGAAACATATATAACACTGATTCTACATTATTTTCTTCATCCCTGAAGGAGAAGGGAAGCAAGAAGAAAACCTCAATGAAAGAATCAGACTGCACATATATCATTACAGAAACTACAATCCAAGGCCAAAGAAGAAAGAAACTAAGAAAGAAAGAAGGTCAAATGGTTGAGCAGAATTTCTTTCATGAAAAGACGCGGATGCCAAGCTACTAAACTGACCTGCCCTGACTGATGCATAGCCAACATTATACACTGGCAAGTGTCTACTGAAAACATTAACAAAGACTTGGGTCAAAAAAAGTGTTAGGGCAGTACCTCTCGAGATGCGCGATCCCACACTACAGCTTCTCGATTAACATCAGCTGAAGCAAACAAGGAAACATCTGGAGAATAACGAATCACAGTAATAGCCCCTCGATGTTTTTCAAGGATGGCCTCTTCCTTAAGACTATCCCCGTTTACAGAATATATGTGCAGCTTGCCATCTTGACCACCAACGATGGCTTCAGTACCATCAGGTGATAATGTACAGGCTGTTACAGGAAACCCAAGATTGACTTGAGACAACACCTTTGCACCACTAAGGAGAACTACTCCTGTATCAACTGAGACCAAGGCAAGTTCAGGAGATAGAAGTGCAATGCTCATGTCTTTTGGTTGACTTCCAACGTCAATGCAGTCTCCATCACCACAATGATCTTCTTTTAGAGGAACTCTCCAAACCTACACCGGAGTAGGAAACAAAAGCATTAAGAACAAACCAACCTTTTTGTGTTCACCAGATAAATGTATAGTCTTCCTTTGACAGGGAAAGGATATATTACACACTTCTGTAATACAACTTTTATTAAGATTTGATTTCTGATAGTATATCCATTTTCCAATATATTTATTATCAATCAATGCTTTCTTGCCATCAACAAAACGAAAAGGAAAAAGGAAGAACCAAAAAAAGGCGAAAGGATGCATAACTCTCAAATGCTAATGCAGCGTAATAAATTGAAGAAAATAGAGATGCAGCTAAAGCCTAAAAGATACTACAACATCGTACAACAGGAGATATAGATTTGAGAATCCAGCATATGTAAGCTGAACAATTGCAGATTTAAGCAGAGAGAAGGACCTTTGAGTATGCTTTAGAGGAAAAGGGCAGAGAATTTTCCCATTTTCAAAATGAATAAAAAGTTAAACTAAATTAAGATGACAATATTGAAATGTGTTATCATGCCAATGACATATCTTATAGGACCATAAATTTCTCCATTTGTAATATTTTGGGAACATTTTCATGCACAGGCAATACTTCAAATTTGTCCAGATTACATCTTATGTAACCTCACCCACCCCTCTCAAGAAGATAATATAGAACCTATAAGCAAGGAACCAGAATATTGAGATATACACATGCCCCAACTATCCATACGTGGAGAAATTAGATATGCAGAGAGAGAGAGAGATCACCGAATTATCGAACGAAGATGTAACAATTTCTTCTTCAGCTGCAACAAAACATTTTATTTGAGAATTCACTTTCCTCTCTATCTTACCACAATATCCAATCCCTTGAATCCATTTAACTATTAAACCATCATAGCTGCTTGATAAGATAACTTTCGGGTTGCTTTTGATAATTGCTAATGAATTAACATTCTTCATGTGTCCAGAAAACAATAGTGGAGTCTTTTCAAGGTCACTAGCTGAGAACAGAGCAATGGTCCCTCCAAGAGAAACTGTAACAAGATGGTCATTCTGCCACAGACAGCCAACAAGCATATCATCCACTCCACCAGATCCAGGAGAGATCAAAGTCTTCTTCACCTGGCCTTTTCCATCTTCAGATATCTCCCAAACTTTTGCTGTCTTGTCAGCAGACACAGTTAGCACCTGAGTGCATGCAACATTAGTTAAAAATTGGTGAACATAAAATGTGATAAACAAATAATATTAAGATCTCTAATAAATGCACAGTTGGTGGCCAGCCAAAATTATACGCTGAGAAAGGTATGACAGAAGGTAAAACCCAAGCCAAGTATTTCTCTATAAAAACACAAATTTAAAACAGCAAGAAAATGCCTTCAAAATAAAACAAAAATTGGCTTTGAATTCATATTATTATCTCACTTATATGCCTGAAAAGCACATGCTATAAAAAAGACACAAGAAAGAACCTGAATAGGTAATTTGACAACATCAACATTGGTTCAGGTATTCCATTCCCAAAGAATTCATTTTTGAGGAATCCCCAAGCGAAGGAGCTTGGGGAAGTTTGTGAGGACACAATGAAGTTATGAGCTCATCCAGCTCTATAGTGGGCGCAGAAAAACAACAAGAAATTAAATAAAAAATTAGTTTTGGCAAGTAATATCAGCAGTTCCAAAAAATCCATGGATGTCAGGGAGCATATTCAAGCTTAAAAATTACACAAAGTGCTTATTTTACTACCTTACTGAGCTCACTTGAAGACTCTATATAATGAAAATCAAAGCTACCTGCTTACTATCAGGATTCCAGCTGACCGCATATATGCTGCCTTTATGACCATCTTCAGAAGACAGCTCCCCAATTATGTCTCCTGTTTTGGCATCATAAATTATGCCTCTCTTGTCAGAGCTTACACTAATTAATTTGCTGCCATCTGGAGAGAACCTTATACAATTCACAAAATTTGTATGATCCCTGCAGGTTATTACAGAAAGAACTGAGAACCTTTCCCAATTTTAACGTAATAGCAAAGATTGGTTCGTAAGAAATGCTCTCAAGGTCTTTCAGCAGCTACAAAAATACAAGGTAACAGACAAGACTATCCATTTAAGGATGGCATTCATCATTTGCTCAAAGGCACCATTCAGTAGAATAAGTTGTTCATGATCTTAATATTTTCCAAATTTGCACTTTGAGGGGGTAAAGTATTTCCCTGATTCCAACTTCAAATAAAAGTAGACATTCAAACCTGTGAGATAATTTGAATTTAAATGGTGGTCCTTCATAAAAATTCACCAAAAAGTCCTCCCCACAGGTTGCAATGCGGAATGGCCTTGTTGGCTTAAATGTGCAACTCAGGACCCTCCTCGAATGACCATCAAATTCTCCCACATTAGATCCTGAATCCCACCTGGATAAGGCATTTCACCTGAATGAGCATATTAAAAACAGAACACCTAACCTCACAAGAACGCCATTAATCCAAATCAATGGCTTTGATGCACAAGAGACCTACATTCCTATTCATACTTGAATCATAACAATGTAGCATTACGAAGAAAATACACTACATAGAATCAATAAAAAGGAGAAAAACATACAATATTAAGCACATTACCAGCTAATTATTTACCAGACCACTTTGGCAAGAATTACAATCATTGGTTGAATTTAACAAATGCATGGACAATACACAAAAAGGGAAAATTTTGCAACAAGCAATACAAAGTATACTAAAGAGTGACTGCATTACGAGCAAAAACATTTCAGTTTCAAACTAAATATAAGATTCAATTTCAGGATGAAAATCCCACATACATAAAAGCTCGAACAAATGATTTTCCCTTCCCTTCACCGCAAGCAACTATCCGTAATCCATCGGGTGACCACTGAAGATCATCAATCCGACCCGAGAGGACACGAAACTCATTCTTGAGGACAAAGTCATTGTGGGTCCCCCAGATCCGAACCATACCCGATACATCAGCGGAGGCGATCCACTCACCATTGGGGGAGTAGCGGGCGACGGTGGCGGGGTAAGCATGCTCGAAGTAAACGGGAACTTCAAGGGGACGATCAAGATACCGAATCACAACGGATCGGCCATTGGTGTAGAGGATGGAATTGGATTTCGGGTCACCGGAAATTAGGATGCCCCGACCCCTCTCCGTTGAAGGGACGCATGCATACGTCTCTGTGAGCTGGGCTGCCATAGCTGGGTTCGTTTGTGGATGATGAGGACTGAGGGTGGCAGTGAGATTTGGTGAAAAATCATTCAGAAATGATAAATCAAAAAGAGAATGTCCAAAGCTCCCATCTTTCTTCTTTTCTTTCTTTTAAATATTAGAAAGATTTTTTTTTTTTTACAAATATTGTTAAGATTACATGTCATAATGCCACGTGGACTTAAGTAAAACTAATTCTTTTATAAAAAAATTAACTATTTTATTTAAATATCAAATTATATTCTCTCAAAAAAAATCAAATTATATTAATAATTTTATTTCCTTTTCAAAATTCATCTCATATTCTTTATTATTTAAAAGTTTTTAAATAATCGAATAAGTTACACTAGGCAATGTCCATCTTTACTCAAAATTCCAATCTAAATTATGAAAAAATTTCTCTTTCCCACCATAAATGTATACATAATCAGATTTATTTTTGAACTTTTGTTATATTATCGTTCTAAAATAAAATAATTTTAATACAAATTTTATTATTAAATTAGAATAATATAATAAATTAAATTATTATTTTGAAGGACTAATATTATACAACATTTTGCTATCAACATATACTATTTAACTTTTTTGGGGAAGTCCTTCAAATGGAGAAACATAAAGGGCCTTCCTTTTTAGTTTTCACCATAGCAAATGGCGGGAGACAGAATCTTCAAGATTAACTATAATAACTACCAACGTCCAACAAGTCGAACATGGCGAAACGAACTTCCAAGGAAATATACAAACATCTTCGACCTCTTCATCATAAGCCCCTTTCGCCGCCCTTTGCCCCTCAACCCGTGTTAAGCTCCGACGCTGGCGCCAAAAGGTTCCTCATTTACTGCAATTCCCAGATTGCGGAACATGGCCGATCCGGGAATCTTGGTGATGCGGAATCGGTTTTCAAGAGCATGCCCACGAAAAATATTGTTTCATGGACCGCAATGCTTACGGCATACTCACAAAATGGGCAGCTCGAGAGAGCGCGCCAACTGTTTGATGAGATGCCTCAACGAAGTGTTGCGTCATGGAATGCGATGATTACTGCTTATATAAGAAGGAAGCGTTTGGTAGATGAAGGGTTTCGATTGTTTGTGCAAATGCCTGAGCGGAATTCAGTGTCGTATGCAGCCATGATCACGGGTTTTGTGAATTCGGGAAGGTTTCGTGAGGCTGAGAAATTGTATGGTGAGACGCCAGTAGGTTTTCGTGACCCAGCTTGTTCGAATGTGATGATTAATGGATACGTCAGAATTGGGCGATTGGATTATGCAACTCTGGTTTTTAATGGAATGGTGGAGAAAGATGTGGTTTCTTGGAGCTCAATGGTTGATGGGTACTGTAAGAATGACCGAGTTGATGAGGCTAGAAAGTTGTTTGATGTCATGAGTGATAGAAACGAGGTCACTTGGAGTTCTATGATCAATGGCTACATGAAATTGGGTCGTTTGAAGGATGGTTTTGGATTGTTTTCTGAAATGCGACTGGAAGGAGTTGTGAGAATAGGACCCATTTTAGTTACTGCAATCTTCGAATCTTGTGGGAGACTCGAGAGATATAAAGAAGGTTGTCAAGTTCATGGGCTTGTTTTACGTTTGGGTTTTGATTTTGATGTTTTTATGGGGAACTCTGTTATTACTATGTATTCTAGATTTGGTTGTGTGCATTCAGCTCGAAGTGTGTTCGACAAGATGATGGTAAGAGATGTGATCTCTTGGAATTCGCTGATTTCTTGTTACGTTGAAGTTAAAGATCTGGAAGAGGCATATCGAATATTTGAGAGAGCACCTGAGAAAGATGTAGTTTCGTGGACAACCATGATTACTGGTTATTCTGACAGAGGGTTGGTTGAAGAATGTGTAAGACTGTTCAACATGATGCCTGAGAAAGATGCTGTCGCATGGACTGCTCTTATTTCAGGATTTGTAAATAATGGACAACATCGGGAAGCTATCAGTTGGTTTATTCATATGCTTCACAATGCAGTAAGACCAAGTCCTCTGACATTAACTAGTATTCTTATAGCTTCAGCTGGTTTGGCAATATTGAATCAAGGTTCTCAAATACATGCTCATGTTATTAAGAGGCATATGGAGTTTGAATTGTCCATCCAAACTACCCTAGTTTCATTCTATTCCAAATGTGGAAGTGTAAATGATGCATTTCTGGTGTTCAATTCCATCAGCAGACCTAATATTGTATCTTTTAATTCAATGATTTCTGGATTTGCCCAAAACGGATTTGGAAATGAAGCACTTAAGTTGTTTGAACGATCCCTGAATGAGGGATATGAGCCAACTGAAATTACCTTTCTAGGTGTTCTTTCAGCCTGTGCACATGGAGGACTCGTAGAAGAAGGAAGGAACTACTTTAGGTCAATGAAAACTCTATATAAGATAGAACCCGGACCTGATCATTATGCTTGCATGGTTGATCTCCTTGGAAGATCAGATTTACTTGATGAAGCAGTTAATTTTATCAGCTCAATGCCATTTTCCCCTCATTCCGGCGTTTGGGGCGCACTGCTTGCAGCAAGCAGGACTCATGTTCGTCCAGATCTTGTAGAGCTTGCCGCTAAAAAACTCTCTGAACTTGAACCAGAAAATGCAATACCTTATGTGCTCCTATCAGATATGTACTTATTTATAGGGAAGGAAAATGATGAAAAGCAAGTGAGGATGGCTAAGAGACTACAAGGAATAAAAAAAATTCCTGGGTTTAGCAGGATTACTCTGGAGAACATGGTTAATTAACATGTTACTTCAGGATACGGCACCTCTTGTGAACTTCTTCTTTTTTTTTTTTTTTTTTTTTTTTGTGAACTTCATGGAAACTGAGTAAGCTTTAATATGCATCTCCTAGTCGAAGTAAAACAATTGTCACCTTTAGGTTCTCATTTACTACTATTCTGCGTAGATTTCGAGAGTTTCTCTGCAAGAAGTCTATTTGGGGTTGGACGTTGCCAACATGTTGGAAATCAACCAAAGGACATGAGCCTAGACTCTCTTGAATTTTGCCTTGGTTTAGATTGATAAAGGAGCATCCTTCTTTGTGGAATACAGTTGGTGTCTGAAGTTAATCTTGGGTATGGTGTCTGAAGAATCAAGATGGTAAGTTGGACTTAGGTTCTTCTGTTAACATAAATAGTCAGTAGAAAAGGTTGTCCAGGAAATATTTTGGGGGATTATTAACTGCAAAAACAATGTTTTTCTCACATGATGATAACCTTGGATATCCATGGATGTTATTATATCCTTCACAAAATGTTTAATCAATATTCTCTTATGCAAGTGAGTAACTAGCAGGCTGTTCATTCCTTTCAGGTGATGCTTCAGAACTAACTTCTGTATCTTACTTCCCTTATAAACAGATTTGCAAGGTTTCCTGCCTCCTGGTAGAGCTCCATGGTTACACCTTGATCACTCCAACTTGGTACTTGTGCATTTACGGATGACAGAAACAAGCCGGAGTCGAGTAGGATAGCCATCGAATGAGCTCATTTCCGGCGAATAAACTCTGAAGAAGCAGTCCAGTCTCCACAGTTAGCAGCAGAAGCCTGGATGTTCTTCTCAGAGATTCAAACAGTTCCCCAATATGCCAATTCCATCTTGCTTCTTGTTTTTCGGGTACATGAAAGAAACTTGATGAAATTGGGAATCTATTAGGAGAAATGTATGGCTTCTCAAGTGCAAACCACTTCCAGTTGTTTCATGCTCTGCTAACAGCTTTAATAATGATCCACTGATGAAAGTCAGAAGTGGCAATATTAGGTAGTCGAATACTAATTTAGGTCTCTGCTTCCATCATTATCAACATGCACAATTCCATACCCCATTTCCAATCAGAATTCAAATCCTTTAACCACCCAAATTCATTTTGCATCATTCCACAGAAAGGGGATCAATCATCTTCTATGATTGATTTAACCCCTTTTCCAGAAGTCAATGTTGGTAGAACTGTTTCACAACAACATTGTTGAAATGAAATGACCTCACCACTTGTCCGATGTCATTTCCGTCTCAGAGACATAGTCTTATTTTTTCAACACTTTTTTTTTTGTCAAATTTTTCACGTATTCCAAAGCCCAATTGAGTTCATTGACTAATTAACCTCTCACCATTTTCAAAAAGGTGAAAACATTTGTGCATGCTTCAAGTTTCTAAGTTCTTTTCCAATAATGCATGATTAACTTAGAAAGGGTCAATGGGATTCGAGATAAATCTCTAGTAATCATCAGTTTTTGACCAAATTCCCTCGATTTAGCTCACACTAGCCGACAAAATCTATCAAGAACCAGGAAATCTTATCTTCTATTCCACTCAACCACTGCAAACGTTTGGCCATCTGCGGTTTAGTATTAGTTAAAATGTTGAATATTTTAAACCTTAACCAAACCTCAATCAATAGTAATTTCCTCTGAAAAAAAAGTTCATTAGTAGTTGTTTTAGTTTTCCCATGGAGAGAGCCGTGCCGTCGCAACTACAAACTGGGCATGCAGTTTCCTTAATATGATGCATGGAACAAGGTTTTTTTATTCTGTTTTGATCTTTAATTTTATAATATTCAAATTTAATATTAGATCGATCTGTTTTAAAATTAGACTTTCAATACAATATTACGAACAATAACACACGAACCCATTTCAAATCAAGAACATCTCGAAAACGTGATTAAATTGATCCTAGTATCTCCAAAAGAATTAAGAAAGAAAGGAAAACCCAATGCCAAATCAAGAAAAGCAAAAGCCATGCTCAAAACTATTATAATCAAATTGGTAGAATGAATGAGCTATCTTGCCTACTTGAAAACTTAATTAATTGCATAACTAATCCTTCTTTATGAACATATAATCAACAAAAATCGTCCAAGAACTCACGAGGAAATAATAAAAAACAAATCTAACAAAATTAACTCATCACAATATGCAAAATCCCCCGCCCCCCAGCCCCCCCCCCCCCCCCCCCCCCCCCCCCCCCCTTTTTTTGGGTTTTTGATTGCTGAAAATGAAGAAACTGGATTACAAAATTGAACTGTATATATGGATCATGATTCATGATTCATGACAATGAAGATTATATCAATGGTGTAAAGGGTTCGGACCACTTGGAACAATGCGTTTTTCCATACCATAAAGTGGATCAACCTCATCAGGTGGCTCAAGCTCCACCGCAATATGCCTCCTATGCCGGTGACCACCACCGCCACCGTGACGGTGGTGCAAAAACTGGGTGAAGTCAAATTTGCTCCCCTCCAAGGCTTTCCGGTGGCGGCGAGAATCAATCCGATGCACACTTCCACTCTGTAACTTGTTAAAATTTCTGCTGCTGTTGATCATGATCCCCCATCCATCAAACACAACCAAGAAACAATACAGAAAGAGAATGATCATCAAGAAATGGATGACATTCTTGAAAGACATATTAATTATATGACAGAAGAGGAAGAAGAAGAAGAAAAAGAAGGGAATGCATGAAAGCTTTGGTTAAGTTCTTGGACCCTTAATTAGGGGAAATGATTAAGAATAATACTAGGACGACAGCTTGAAGAGGTAAAGATTACAGGATTAGAGTAGTAGCCCAGAACAGCAGCATGAAAATCGATGTAATAAAGAGTTGCTTGTTTTGGAGGTTAAGACTTACGAAGAGGATTGTGAGGAGCAAATGGGGCGGAGAGGGGGCAAATAGTCGGCCATTTCTCCCAAGGAAACCATGCTTTACGTTCAAGAAATCCATTGGTGACTTTAAAAAGGTGCATGGGAAGTCAAACCATTGAATATTCCAGACATGTCTTACAATGCCGCTAAGTACTACGAAGTTTGATACTACAGAAAATGCTGAATAGCTTATCGTATAATTTAGTGTTAAATATTTGGTTTAAATGGAATTTTAGTCTCTCATAATAGGGATAATTTCATTTTTAGTCCCTCTTATATTTTGAGTGGCAATATTAGTTCTCATTTTTCTATTTTTAGCAAATTTAGTCATTTTTTTCGAAAAAAGTTTAAAAAATAACGGATTAACTCATTTGATCTCTAGTCAAACTTAATTTTTCTTCAAAATAATTTGTATCATGATATTTTCAATCCATTTTATGACTCGGTTCTTCATAAATGTTCAACCCATTTAGATCGACTCACAATCCAAAATGACGACCGAGTCATAAAATTGCTTGAAAATAACATGGTACAAATCATTTTGAGGAAAAAATTAGTTTGACTAGCGATAAAATGAGTTAATCCTTTATTTTCTAAATTTTTTTATAAAAAATGACTAAATCTGCTAAAAATTAAAAAAAAAATGGGGACTAATATTGCCACTCAAAATATAAAAATGACCAAAAGTGAAATCACCCCTATTATGGAGGACCAAAACTGCATTTAAGTCTAAATGTTTAGTAATTGATAATTTTATTCATAAATTTTGCTATTCACAACATTTAATCCTAATAATCATTTTGTCAACCAATAACTCACGTGAATTGCCTAAAATTTTTACTCAAATTAAACGTTTAATTTGAGTAAAAATGTGTGTGTGGAGTCACGATAACGTATTAGTCCACATGGTATAGAAAATTACGGAGTTGCAATTCGATTGTTAAGTGTCTGAACAAATGGTTACGGCCAATAAATGTATTGTGAATGGTAGAGTTTATGGCTAAATTTGAAATATTAGTATTATCTTTTAAATTGAAAGATAATTCATTCTTAATTTAGTATAAATAATCTTAAACATTCACATAAAAAAATCGGATGAAGTAATACTAGTCAATAATTACTTCGCTGCATGATTTAGGGTTTTTTCTTTATTATTTTGGATGGGGGGAGGGGGGCGGACGGCAAATTGACTTTATATAAACTTTATTGGTTAAATTTGATGAGTGAATGAAATTGTCCTATATAAATATATTTTTAAATCAATTCTAATATTTTTTTCATAAACAGAATCCAACAATTAGTACTTCTATAATTGTTATTTCATTATTTTCTATATAAAGAAACCTTGTTATTATTACTCAATATTCATGATCACACAATTGTGGTAAATTTTAAAAAAATAGTTTAAAAAAATCATGATCAATCTCTGTCCAAACTGAAAAAAATAAAAATAAAAAGACAAGAAAATTTTGCAGACAGAAGCCCACATAAGAATCTGGGTGGCTACTTGATTCCTAGGACAAGTTGCATTCAAATGATCTTTTTTCCCCGTTTTATCAATAATTTTCCCACTGCCGAAATTGCTTCAAGAATCCTAAAAATGGAAGAAAAGAAACTGACGAAATAGACTTTGGCATCATTTAGACATTCTCAATGAAGCAGAATGCATGCATTCATGGGAGTTCATGTTCAATCATCTCATCTGCTGATTCTTATGCTTACATATGCCAGCATTCTCCATGCTTGAGGCCTCCATCTCATTTGTTTTGCTTCTTGTTCTTTAGTTGTGTTAAATTTATTAGTCTAATATTAGATCCGACTAAAAATTAATTGGTAATGAGTAAAAAGACTCTTGGACTATTTATATTATACATAAGCATAGTGGGTTCCAATGTGAGATTGAGGCAACCTTAACCAGCATTCATATTCATAGTACTCTGTTAGCATAGTATGGAATTTTGTTTCTGATATCAAAAATCTAAAATGAATTTGCAGGGTGAACTTATTTTTGGTTTAACTATCTGGCCTTAAAGGTTATGCCCAATAGTTAGGAAAAATCAACGGCCTAATGAGAATTATCTACAAATAGTACTTTTGAAAGATTGATTTAAATTTTGAAGTGGTTATAGGAGGGAAAAATGCAATTTGGGTGTATTACGTTTAGTAAATTTACTTTTTTGGTCCAACATATTTAGCTTTCTTCAAAATTACTATTATATTTTTATTTTTAAGCGATTTTGGTCGAGTCGTCAAACGATAATTCCTAGTCAAACATATTTGGTTAAAATAAAACTTTTTTTTTTTTTGGTTGCAGTCTCACCCCCCATTTTAAAGTTATCTCAAAAGAAAATTTATGATTAATTAGCAAAGTGGCACTCATCATAAGTCCAATGCATATTTAATGATTTTTTTGTTGCAGTCTCACCCCCAATTTTATAGTTATCTCAAAAGAAAGTTTATGATTAATTAGCAAAGTGGCACTCATCATAAGTCCAATACATATTTAATGATTTTTCTTCCTTAATTTTACAACATATTTGGTTATAGAGAGAGTTTTAAGTGTCACACCTGTGACTACCTTATATAGTTGATGTCTTATTCTTAAGAATATTTGTTTTAAAATTCCTAATGTTATCATAAATAAAATTTTAAATTCTAATTATTAAGATGAAATCACTAAATTTTTAATAAATTAACTCACTATCTGTTCTTACAATAATTATAACATGTTTGACTAGGCATCATCACACACTCTCAAACAATTGAGAAAGCTATATATACAGTTCATCTCTCTATTTAATTTTAATTTTTTTTATTTCATATTGATAAAACTTCTAACTAAGGCCCAAATGTTCCATTTCAACCAATGTTAGAATATATCCTCCTTAATATTTTATTGAATTAAAATAATATAATAAACAAAAATAATAAAACTTATTATTATGTGTTTGAACCCCAACAACACCACCCCCCCACCCCCCACATAAGTGCACTGGTCAAAGTATTTAGGAAAAAAAATTAATTGAGAAAATAAAATATTTTAAGAAAATTATAAGGACAGGATTTAATGAAAGAATGAATGGGATATATTATTTATCGCCCCTCTTAAAAAAAAATCCTTAATTTTTTTAATTACCGCCTCTCATTCTTATCTTTCACTCTAATTATTATAATATAACCCTAAATTTTTTTAATTTTTACCCTCAAATCCTATATACCAGTCATTTTAATTACCAATATAATCTTATAATATTTTAATAATTTAATAAAAAATAATAAAAAAAATACTAATATAAATCATTATTATTATAATAATAACTGTCCGCCAGTGATCATGAAACTGAGATTGAAAAACTGAAACTCATTGAGAGTTCAATTAAAGTGGAAGCAATCATAATTTGATGGGCTAGAGAAGAAAAGGTCGGTCAAGTTTGCTACAAGCCCTCCATTGCTAAATATTATGTAATTATTTTATTTTATATTTAAATATTACGAAAGATATTTTTTATATTGTAAGGAATAATTTGATCGAAAAAGAGATTATGAATAAGAAATCAAGTGATGAATACTTAGGAATAAGGGGGTTTGACTTCCAAGAATTTTATGGTTGTAGTACTGCCTCCACATTGATCCCTTTACTCTGAAGCTCTCCATATGGCCCAAAAAACCGAAAAATTCTTACTATTTTAAGTCGTTTGTGGGAAGTATTTTTCCAAGGATTCCATTCTTTTTTTTTTTTTTTTTTTTTTTTTGTCCTTATATTTTGTTACTCTTTTTGACTGAAGACTGCCCTCATCGTTCAAAGCCAAAATTGGACATTGAATTGAAATTCATTGAGAAAATGGAGGTTTAAGAAGGGGGAATTTTTCGTCCAGATTAAGTGTTCTCGTTTATTATTAACGTGTGTAAGACGTCATATATTTAATGAATATGTGATCAAATACCGTATATTTGAATTTTTTTTAATAATATTCTCTTTATTGTACTTGTATTGTTCTCTAACATTAGATTAAGGGTGTATTTGTTTGAAGACAATGGGAATGGGACAATCGTAAAATGATTCTGATTACTAGGTTTCCAAACATATAAAAATAATTAAATTCATTTAATGATTATTACCGAACAAGTCAAACCTAATTAGATTTTTTTTAATAAATGTTACAAAACAAGTTAAAGGTAATCAGATTCCTTCAACGAATGTTACCGGACAAGTCAAAGACAGTCCGATTCCTTTTACGAATGTTATCAAACAAGTCAATGGCAATCAAATTCTTTTAATGATTAATAAATTATCAAATTTCTATTACCTTCAAACAAAGGCACCTAAATACTACTAATTATGATTTTATTTCACGCTAATATTATCAAATTTCCTTGACAAATATCTTTTTTTATCTTTCTGATAAGATTCTTATTTGAAAATAAGAATCTTTATATTTTCCTATTGTGTATAGATCTATCGATTTCGAATTAAGGCAGTATAAAAACAACATCAAATTGACTAAAAAATTAACAAATTAATTATCTCAATAATATAATATAATCAGTATTGTTATAATTCACGATTAAAATAAGAAAAAAGAACAATTGCTTCTTGTATGATCAATTGAAAGTAGCCATTTTTGTGTTTTTTCCCTCTTGGACCTAAGTTACACGTCCCATCATCGTCACCATCACAACTTGACCATTTCCCATATATTTTTCTTGTTGCGTAGTTCGTCATTTTTTTGGGAATATTATTTAAATGAATAAAATAAAACCAAATAGGGTCAAGAAAGTATATAAAAATTCAAAATATTTATTTATCTCCCTAGTTTCTTTAACCCCTTTGCTTACCCTAGTTTATTTCTATCACTTTGTTAACAGAGAAAAAAAGTTGTTTATATTTTAAAATGAAAAATAATAAATTTTATTTATAGACGTCAACAAATTTCAATTATAATCATAATTAAAGAAAATATAATAAGTGAAATTATATTTATATTACGATGTTTAATATTATGAATAAGGTTTTGATTTTGGGATAAAAATAATAGGCAATACATTAATAAGAGTAGACTTTCTTTTTTGGACGAAAAATGTATTTAATAAATTAAATAGTTTTTAAAATTAAAATAAATAGCACGAACTAAAGAGTAAAGACTTGACTTGACTTGTCCTCTTTTATACCAAAGGTGAGCTGGATTTTTCTTTTCTTTTTTTCCGGATGGGGCCCAACGACATCCTTTCTCTTCCTGATGGGCCATATGTTACCAAAACTTGGGCTCTTATTTAATTCGAGCCCATCTATAATTAAAATTATATTTATAATACCAAAATTCATAACGAATCAAAATGTAACAATCGTTAAGAAAAGATGATTCCCTACATTTCGCAATCAATTATTGGGGGCTGGATCGAAAGGGGAGTAAAATTTGGCGTGTGACTTGAAAGAAATTTAAAATAAGGGGGTATGGATTGAAAGAGGCCTATCGGATTTGTAAAATTCGAAATTTTAATTAATTAAGAGTTTTGAATTTTACAAATTCGAATTACTAAATAATTAATAAATTTGGATATGTAAAATCTGTTATATTGTAAAAGGTAAAAAAAAGAATAAAAGAAGAATAAAATCGGATTTTTGAAATTCGAATTTAGTTTAGCTAAAAAACTGCAATTAAAATTCAGAATTTGGAATTTCAAAAACAAATTTTACTAAATTCGGATTTAAAAAATCTGAATCTATGGAAAAAAAAATTCAGAATTTCCTAAAAAATTTGTTCAATCATTGTTCCACCTAATACAATTCGGATTTGTAAAATTTGAATTTTTCAAGATTCGAATTTTACAAATCCGAATTATATCGGGTACTATAAAAATCAAAACCCTAACTTTTTTCTCATATTCTCTTCTTCTCCTTCCACCAAAATTCTCTTTCTAGCGGCCAGAAAATTTTGTTCTGCATATTTTGGGATTCCGGCTAAATTTCTTCGTAAATCTATGTCACGTGGTGATAGCGTACTAAGGTAAGTCAAGAATTAAGTGTTTTATGGTTGAAATTTCATTATTCATACAATTTTCATATTATTAGATGATATTTTGATGTGATTAGATGATAATTTTTGAGTAGTTGATGAAATGTGGTTTGGAAATACATGTATTAGTAGTGAATGACTAAGACTTGTGTAAATTTTGTGGATTTTATAGTGAGTAGTAATGGTAATTAGTAGTGTAATTATTTAAATTACGAATTTAAAGATGATTAATCGTTAGGGGTAAGGAAATTACAATTAAAATAATATTATCGTATTGTTATTAATTGTTTATAATATTTTGGTTGTTTCATGAATTTTAATTACGAATTTAAATATGATTAATCGTAGTGGTAATGAAATTACAATTAAAATAATATTAGCTCATTGTTGTGAAATATTTATAATATTTTGGGTTGTTTCATGAAATTTAATTACTTTTTTTTTTTGAAGCATTTGTAAGTTAGATGTATCTAACTATTTGGGTTGTTTCATGGATTGTGGTTTAAAAATTTAATTGATAATAAATTGAGATAAAGAAAATATGAAGTTAATTGTTATAATGAAATTTGTGTGATTTACAGGTAAAATGGAATTTAATGGTCCGTATGTGTTTAATTTCTATTGGACATCTACTTTTGGTGTTGATAACTGGCCGAATCCGGATCATACATTATGCGTCACTCGTAGAATGTCAAGGGCTGATTTTGTAGAAAGTATTTGCGAAGTAATTGGCCGGTCAAAGAATTATATGAAAATAAAATTTACAGCGTTCTTTGAACTAGATGGGTCGATGAAACAAGTGGTAATAAATTCTGATGATATGTTGGATTTAATTTATACTTTTCGAGCATATAGTTTTATTTATGTGAATGTGGGGATTGAGGAAATTGAGACATCCGAAAGAGTTGGTAGGCGAAATGTTGGTTCGAGTTCTTCACAGGGTGGAGGAGCTCAATATGATTTTGAATTCCGTTATGATTTTCAAGAGAAGCCAGGTGACACGGATTATACCATTGAGGATGATGGCGACGATGTCCATACATCCGATAGTGATTTTTGTTCATACTCTACCGAGTTCAGTACTGATGAAAGTGATGAAGAGTTTAGCGGGCCGGGAACGGGACATTTCGTCTACTCTGATATCGGTGAGCAAGATCGGTATGCCCTTGATCGAGATGAACATGCTTTGCCCCTATATAATGGTAATCCAGAAAGTATAAAATTGGGAACTGTTTTCAAAGACAAAAAACAAGCACAACAGGCCATAACTACATGGAACCTCTCGAGGGTTAGGGAATTTGTGAAGGTTGAGAGCAATACAAACACATGGTGTGTTGAATGTAAAAGTCGTAAATATCATCCAGTCGAAGGTTATTCTCCATGCGAGTGGAGAATTAGGGTGTCCAAAAGAAATCGCTTTCACGGTAAATGGGAAGTGCGTGTTTGGTGTCTGAGTCACAACTGCATAGGGATTTCTGATGGAAACGACCACTGTAACATGACATCGGACTCAATAGCCCCGCTAATAATGAGTCAAATTGAAAGAGATCCGGAGTATAGTTGCAATTATAACTTATGTGAAAAAACCAGTTAAAAATCGACGTGAATAAGAAGAAAACTTGGCATGCCCGACGGAAAGTCATCGAGATTGCATTTGGTGATTGGGTGTCCAATATCGTGGAGTTACCAAGGTAAGTTTTTAAAGTTTAAATTTTATTTCAATTATATTTGAAATTAAAGTTTAGTTGATAATTAGTACTTGATAATTTTAATGGTTGGTTTATGTAGATTTGTTGCTGCTTTACAATATTCAAATCCAGGGACGATTGTAGATTGGGAAGTTCTACAAGGGCCGCTTGAAACAGAAAGGATATTGAAACGTGTGTTTTGGTCATTCGGTCCACCTAGGCGCACGTTTGGCAGATTTTGTCCACCGGTTGTGAGTATGGACGGGACACATTTGAGGGGTGCATACAAGGGGAAGTTGCTCGTGGCCATCATTATTACAGCTGCACGTCGTCTGCTGTCATTGGCATTTGCCCTGGTTGATGAAGAATCTACTGAAAGTTGGACCTTTTTCCTTAAACACCTCATGCATCGTGTCTTTGGTGAACGTCCGACATGTGTGCTATCGGATCGGTGCCCTAGATTAATAGCAGCTTTTAGAGACATGGATGAATGGGAATAGGGTGTCACAGGTTACCACAGATTTTGCCTGCTACACGTTAGAAGCAATGTAATGAAGTATCATCACAGCAATAGATTAAACAGTTTGTGTTAGGAAATTGGGTCAATGTGTCAACCTATAAGGTTTGATAAAGTTGCTGCTGAGATGTTCCAATACAATGAGGGCGCATACCATTATATGATGAAAATTGGTAAAGAGAAATGGAGTTTGGCGCACGACGAATACCATCGCTAGGGTAACCTAACAACGAATATGTCAGAACGTTACAACATTGCCCTGAAAGACGTTCGGTTTCTTCCAATCTGATCAATCATTGAGTCCACTTTCCAGAAAACTAAAGAGATATATTGGGTTGAACATGAGGAAATTCGTAAATGCAAAACACCATTTCCTTTTTTGTTGTGGCAACCATTCACGGAGTATGAGAGACGCGCTGGGGGACATCAGGTAGAGCCATATGATTGGGAGAACAAAATTTTCAGGGTAAAAACATGTGTGCGTTTTGATGGTAAGGGGGAAAACTTCCACACTGTCTGTTTTGATGTTCGCACATGTACATGTCAGAAGTGGCAAACATACTGAATACCTTGTTCCCATGCTTTAGCAGTGTGTCGTGCTATTGGTGAAAATGGTGCAAATCTAGTTGAAAAATTCCTTACCGTGAGAAATTGGAAGAAGCAATTTGGGAATGCCATTTTTATGCCTATCACTTCGAAAGTTCATTGGCCAAGAGACGTTGGTTGGAAGTTGTTGCCCGATTATCAAAGATTAATAGTTCACTGTGATCCTGGTCCGGGAAGGCGACAGAAGCGGAGGTATAAAGGCCAAATGGATCGTCGTGGACGTTAACGAAGAGGCGAATGCAGCAGGTGTGGTAGTGCGGATCATCGTGCTAGAATGTGTCCAATATATCATTCTCCGTCTGACAGAACAAGGATTGGTAGAATTTATGACTCAACCGGCAACGATTGATCATGTTGTGATCCTTCCAAACTATCAAAATCCGGCAGAGGTTTGTTTGTATGAAGGCTTATATGGAGGCTCGGATTTGGATGATGACGGAGTATTGTACGAAGGATCAAGGTCCCTAATCTAGTGCTATTCTCAAAGTGTGAAAATATGGTGGTAGTAGGATGAGGCCTTCGAAAGGAAGAGCCTAAGGAGGCAACCACAAAAGCTAACTACCCTAGCTTTTGATAAATGCTAAGAGGGATGATTCAAAATGAGAGAACTCAATTTCTTCTATTCAAATCATGCCTACAAAGGTTGAACTTCTCCTCTATTTATAGGAGTAGAAGTGAGCCTTTAGGTTACAAAACCCTAGCCTATATTTATGGTATAATCTTCAATCATCCTTAATCTTCCTTCAATCTGCCTAATCATTATTCAATCTGCCTTGTTTTCTTTTTGAAGAATTAAGGCTGATTACTTATTCCTTTTTTGAATCTTCTAGAAGTTTCTTGTAGCCTTCAAATGTCTTCGTGGGCTGGGCTTCACCTTATTTATTTGGTCTACTCCTAATACAACTAATATTCTTATTAAGGCCTAACTAAGACAAGACCTAACACTTGGGCCTAATTTATTCAGGCCAATAAAACAAGTAATGGCCAAATTACAAATAAAAATGAGTGGGATGAAATTATTCTTGGCAAGAAAATAAAGTAAAAGCCTTTGAAAATGATCAAGGGACTTTGAACAAGTCCTTTGTGAACTTATTGAGTTTTATGATTTTTGTCTTGCCCAAACAAGTTTTCTTAATGGACTCTTCAAACTTGTGTGGCCCAATTGCTTTTAAAGTTGATCTCATGCCTTCAAATTGGGTTTGATGCTTATGATTTGTCCCAAGTATGTAACCTTCATGGTTGGGCTCTTCTTGACACGCATATTTAAGTTTGAGTGAGGACCTCTGGATCGTATCATATCAGCACCCATCCCTTTTGATAATGTTATATGTTGTTGTTATTATGTTTTGCTCAAATGATGTTGTTATGGTTATTTATTGTAAATGTATGTATAGAATTGCTGAAATTTTAATTAAAACATATTTTTGAATTATCTAAAATTTGACTTTTAAGAATCCGAGAGACCCTTATATATCCACATTTTCAAATTTTTTCTCTTTTCAATCCACACATTTATTTTCACCTCTCTTTTGGTAAAAAATTCATCAATTATTCACTATTCTGATTTTCTTTTGGTCACTATTTTGTTACCACCGAATATACCTTTATTTTATTTTATGTATTTTCTTCTTATAATATTTACTTATACTAATATCATCACCGAATATAAGAGTAAACTTAAAATGTTATAATATTTGTTGTTTTAGATTCACAAACAAACAACAATAATACAATCCCGATTCTCATTTCAATCGATCTCTTAATCAATCTCATACAATATATCATACAAAGTTTTTGTAAATGGAAAAAATATTACTGAAAATTTTTCTCTCTCAAAAGGTTCATTTCATCAAATGAGGATAAATTTAAATATGACACGACTTATTTGAAATTGAAATGACGATTAATCAAAACACTTATAATTTTTCATCTACTAACAAACCCCATCAACATCATCAAAAGAAATAACCAAAATGGTTGGCAGTTGATACACAGTTAGCAAGCCATAACAATGCACAAACAATGCAATATACCAAGAAATTGACCCTTTCTAAGATAAATGACAATTATATCTCAGCATCACTTTGATTTTTTTGATGGTAATTCCATCTCACCATTTTTTTTATTTTTTTATTTTTTTGCACTAAAAACTTAGAAAGATTTATCTATAGATTTTGTGGATTTTGTTTTCGATACAATCAACCTGGCCTGCAAAACCTTAATTTTGTCATCTCATGATTTGATCTTAGGTAAGGATCTACAAGGAATTTCTTGTGTATATAAACAACCCTCAATTCCTCTGATGCTACATTGCAAACAAAGAGGACACAAGGGAATCACCCTTTCCCAAGAAAAACACTACCATAAAACTCACCATGAAGCCTATTTCTTCAGCACAAAAAGATGATCAAGGGGTGAGGAGCAGGAGGAAATCTTCATCCAGAGGCCACCACCGGTATGTCGGCGTCCGGCAACGGCCGTCCGGGCGGTGGGTTGCCGAGATCAAAGACTCATTGCAAAAGGTGAGGCTTTGGCTTGGAACATTTGACACTGCAGAGGATGCTGCCAGGGCTTATGATGACGCTGCCAGGGCACTCAGAGGTGCCAATGCCCGGACCAATTTCGAGCTGCCGGACAACGACGACGACGACGATGACGACCTCCCGGATAACGGGGAGCCGTTTTCGTTTGAAGAAGCTTGCAGGACTATTGAGCCTGATGGGCTTGTGGGTGCATTGAAAGCCAAATTGTTCAAGGAACCAAACAAGAGTTCTCCAGGAGGGAATAGTACTAATAATAAACCTAGTAATGTTCTTCCTCCTCCTCATTCCCAACCTAATGTCAATCTTTCACTATTTCCAATGGGAAATTCTTCAAGACATAAACTACAAACATCTGTATCTGGAGTATCTAAACTTAACGTTGGATCATCATCTCCAAGAAAGTTCCAACATCAAGAATCAGCTGATCAACCTCTGTACCACACCAATAACATCAATAACAACCATAACAATCATCATCATCCTATGGTCTTATCCCATGATTATGACCTTAACAACTTGGCATTGGGACATAATCACGATCGAATCGACAAATTCGTGACTAGTTGTGCCGATACCACAACAACTAATGGTATTCAATGGACAACAACAGGAGGAACAACAGAAGCAGCAAGCTTGATGTGGGGAAATCAGGATGAGCAGGAAGTTTCTTGGGCAATTCAGGTGAATAATCAGGATCCCTTGTTTACTACTTCTACAAATGTTGCAGCCACAACAGCAGCAGCAAGTCTATGGACAATTCCTCCTCCTCCAGCTCAATCCAGTGCTGCAATTTCTTCTTATTCTTATGCACCAGCAGCAACAAACCATTCTCTGACTCAGTTGCTCACTAGTAATATCGGAAACGTCGATACGTTACAAATGCAGGCAGTGATGTCACAGATGAATGGGGAAGGAGGGAGTTTAGCTTTGCCCTCAGATCAACAGGTTTTGCATTGTGAAAATAACAATTGGGCTGGTGGTGTTAATGCTAGTTGGGACCCTTTTCTTTATGTATCTTCTGTGTTGGGATGAGAAATGGAAAAATGATAAGAAATCACCAATTTTTAGGATGTAGCTTCTTGATAATCATATGATCATCACAGAATTCTTTAGATTTTTTTTTTTTCTTCTTCCATCTTTAATTATTCAGCCCTTTTTTGCCAGAATTCATGGCCAATTCCTGTACTTTTGAGTTCTTCAAGATTCAAATAATGTGCATAAGCACTGTAGGGTGCCTCCTGTAATCCTTCCATGATTTGTAAAACAATCAACCAAGAAGGCAGATGAATGAAATGCAAAATGTATTTCAGTACCCCCGCCCAAAAAAAAAAAAAAACCAATTGGATTCTGCATTTTGTGCATTTTCATTTGAGTTCTGCAAGTTTCAACAACTTTCCAGGGCCTATTAAGTCTGTGCAAAGATCAATTTAATGCTGTTTTCTTGAAGAAAAACAATCTGCAAGAGCTAGAGAACTACTGTTTGATTCTCTACTTTGTTCTTGTGTTTTGAAGTTAATGTATAAGTGCATAGTTTTGTTCGTGTCGCTTAATCTCCATCCAAAAGTAAACTTACCCTGTAATTTTACCTATGGAGGACAAATAAAGTTGAAGAGAAAATCTATACAACAAACAATTTGAAGCCATTTCTTCTTACAATAATATAAGGCTTTCTACAGTAATTAAGTAATGTCAAATTTAATTTTAAACGATAATCGATAAATTTTAGTTCTAAACTTAATATTCATAATATATTTAGTTAAAATATTATATATATTTATGATTCAATGTGTTAGTTCATGTTACATAAAAATTTGTTACATGAATTAAATTAATTCACATAATTTATGGGTTAACAAAATTATAATTCAACCACTAAATCCATAAAATTAAAAAAAAACTATTATTAGTTTTAAATGTGTTATAAATAACTAATTTTAAGACTAAAGATATGTTGACATTAACTCATACTATAAAATGATTCTTATATTTATTTTTGAAAAAAAAAATCAAAGAAACAATGCTACAGTGTCGTGACCAAAGAAACTAAGAATGAATTAGACAAATTAAACCAAAAAAAAAAAAGGAGAATAAATTAGAAACAATGCTACATTACAAAATAAATGGAGAATTGGTCTTTTTTTTTTATTATTATTATTAAAAAGAGAGGTTGGAAATTTTTACATTGTTTTATGCCTTCTGTATAGTTTGATTGTCTTTATCCTTTTGACATATTAACCTAGTCCACGTATTACGAGGTTTATTTTATTTCAAAATCGTCCACGAAATATTGTTAATTTAATATTGTTGTCACTTTCTTTGTCAATTTTCATGTCTTTATGAGCATCGGGGGAAATCTTAATGCCCCTTAATTTATTGTTTATTCTCATATGGTCCCCATCATTCTTGAAAATTTTGAAATAAATTAAACACCCTTTGAATTTCTTTTGTTTTTTCTTTGACATAATCAAATGAGAGGAAAGAATTTTTCCTTTGTTTATTTTAATTGACAAAATCAACCAAAATAGTTTTCTCAATTAACTCATAACGTCATCATTAAGGTTATGACCATGTCATGACTCACATTCTTGTTTCTTTTAACTGGATTTTTGTCAAATGAATTATGTATAGATTGTTAGAGCGTTAAAACGATATTTACAAGTTTAGGGTTTAATTTGTATTTTCAATAGTAAGCATGTAATTAGTAGAAACAAACAATTGATAAAAATATCGATAGTATATATTAGAGAGTCGGTGCAATTAATATAAATAAATAATTAACATAATAAGTAATTATTATTCTTAACCGCATTCACTAGACAATCAATTTGCAAGATACGTAATATATTTTTTTCCCAATAAATCGTGTTTCTTATATGACATAATAGCTCATTAATGTACTTAATATATTCACTTTTTAAAATAAAATTAAAAATTTTATATCTTTAGCAAGACGAATATATTATTACAATTTATAATATTTAAACCTTTTAACTTTGGAGAAAGACACATAACACACTACTGTTATCTTGCACCTTGACCGCAAGATGGATAGGCATCTTGACTCTATTGCTTTTTGCGTAGGATTTCTCCATATGGAATTTTATGACATTGAGTAAAAAGTTAAGGGCACGTTTGGATTTCAGTTTGAATTATGTTTTGAGTGGTGGTTTTTTTTTTTTTTTTAATTAGAGATTAAAAAATATGCATTGAAAAAGTAAAAATTTACTTAGAATTTTTTATAAAAAATTTCCAAAATAAATTATTTTTATTGGGCCAACACTAATAAAAATATATATTCATATTTGTACAATATATTAAATAGAATTATTAAATATTTTTTTATTTACCGTCACTAAATTATCAAAATATTTTATTATTAATAGAAATATTTTAATAATAAAATAGAGTATAAAATTATAATTTAGGACGATAAAAAAAATGGTGATATTTAAGAGTACCCACCCCACCTCCGGGAAAAATAAATTTTTTTATAAAACATAAATATTATTATCATTATTATTATTATTATTAATTTTCTTTCTTTTTATTTATTTATTTATTTTTCGTAATGGGACAGCTTTTGTATTCAAACAGCATGATGAGAAAGAGATAATATGTTTTATTCGGATTATGTCAGCTGATATTTGATATTTTTTTTAAATAATGATTTTTATTGTTATTTTTTCCTGCTCCTTTATAAAGTCTTCTCTCTAAATTTTCGTTTATTCCAAAAGAAATTAAAATATTACAACTATTATATTTCTAAGTTTATAAATTGTTTCTATTGTATTCTTTTATTACTCTTATTATATGATCATGTACAAATCACAATAAAAAATAAAATAAAAAGAGGGTGAGGACACAAATGGAAAAGAATATTAAATGTAGAATTAAACTTACAAAAGTTTTCTATGTATAAAAAAATTCTTAATACCTCCATTTGCATTACATACTAATTTTAAAAGTATGAACAAAAGTCTAATTTAAAAAAAAAAAGAAAAAAAAAAGGGGTAACTAGATCGTTTCTTCCGAAAATTTGTGTAAACTACAAAATAAATATTAGATTTAAGAAACTACAGATACTTCCCTTAATTGATTAATCTATTAACAATTAGAGAATATTTAATTTGAGAATTTAGAATAGGAAAATCATTTCGAGTTTAGAGTATAAAAATAAAGAAATAAATTTAATTTCTAAATATTAAAATTCAATCATCTTGAAATTTTATTTTACGTGATTAAATGTACTATTAAAAAAAATTATTATATTTATATATTATATCAATATTATTACATTCCCAATCTCATTAATTCAATAATTTAAATATCAAAAATAATAATGATTTTAGTAGAGAAACTCAACCATTTTACCAAACCCCTTGACTTTTTACTTATCTATGTAAATCACGATTTTTCGTGTGATTAGATTTAAATATTGGTTTTTTTTTTAATTATTTTTCCAACCATGGCTTTTCTTTCCCCTTAGATGTCCTAATTGGAGAGTAGGAGCAGTAGAAAAAAAGATCTTTTTTTTTTTTTTTGAGAAAGTAACTAAAAAAACAAACACAGCCTAAATACCTACCAATTAAAAAAATAAAAAATAAAAAACTAACTAGAGAAATTAGGTACAGTCTGAAGATATACAATTTTACCCTTCCAGGTGGGTCAAATAAAAAAATATATAAGCAAAATTGATCCTGTGAAATTTCAGAAGGGAGAAGACTAAAATAAATGTCTGATCAAAACACATTTGTCTTTCCTTTATGCTAAAATTTAATCTACCTGAATATGGATGACCTCAACTGAACTTATATTGAATAATCAGCCTCCTTTAATTGCCGGAAAAAGAAAAACACTTCTTTCCATGATGAATTCCCTCAGAAGAAAATGAACATCACAGTGGCATCTGCATCTAATAGAACATTCAACCGGCGGATAGGATGACAGAAGAGGAATCAAAGCACCCCAAGAGGAAGTAGAACTTCTGTTCTTGCACCTTCAGATATGCCAGAAATTCGTTGCATATGTTGTTAGTTTGGTTTAGCCTTCCTCCCAATCTAAGCCGTCGTCGTCGTCATCCCCTGAAGCATCATCTGCTTCGACATTCAAGTCGTTAACCTTAAAGTTTTCACTCGTGTTACCTGAAAAATATACAAGATGATCACCTTTAATAATTGATGACTGGTAAATAGTTCGCAAGAAATCCACAAGGCAAGAACAAAAGGTATATATTATTGATACGCTTAACAGAGAATCTTAACTACAAAAAAGTAATGCTAACACTACTCAATATTGTACAGGACTCTTCGGATGTAAATTCCCAGTCAAGCCAAAGTCGCAATGAAATACAGCCCCGTTAACGTTGAAGTAAACATTTCCACAAGTTCAAATTCCCTAACTATTTAAGCTTTAATTTTCTTATTTTTTTAGATTATTTCGTTCCAAAGCTCAAGTCTTAAAGCAACCTAAAATTTTCCCACAACTTAGAAGAATTTTACCTGCAGGAGCTGCCTCCTCCCATTCGACATCATCTCTGTCATCCTCATCATCTTGTTTAAACTTCATTCCTACTTGTCTCTCTGTTGTTGATGTATTAGCCCCACTTTGAACATTGGAATTTGGAATTTCTGGTTCTCTGTTTGCAGCCTCTTGTTCACGTTGTCTCTGGAGCATAGCAGCATAATATGCTTGGAGATACTCATCCTACAAAATCAATTCAGATAAGATCCGGAGATTAAACACAAAACAGTGGAACTTCTTTCAAGACAAATAAAGAGGAAAGAGCAACAAGTAAAAGAACATCAAAAGTTTTCTTTTTCTTACCTTAAAACTCTCTACATCATTGTTTTCAGCTATAGACTTCTTATCGTCAGATGATGCTACTACGCCTGTTGAAGTTCCATCTGCATTAGCCTCTCCCTTGACCTCTCCGCGTTGCTCCTTTGTGAGGTTCATGCCTTGCTTTATCATCCACGGGGGCAACACTTTCATAGGCGTGCTTGCACTCTCAGATTTGATTTTGTCTCCTTTTTCTTCAAGGCCATCAAAAGCAACTTCAACCTGCCGTAAATCATCCAAACCAGCAATGATTCACAAGTACGTATTCAAGAACAATTGGTACAGAATTCCATGAAAATGATTACATGCAGTATAAGGAAGGTTCATTATAAAACCACATAAAATTGAATAAGAAAATAAGTCTGTAAAAACTAACTTTTGTCTCTCCCAGAAATGGCATAGGTGTTCCTCCAAAACCAACTGCAGATCTAGAGGGATCATTTCCATCAAGATCCCCATTTGCTCCCCGAGCAGCAGCACTTGCTTGAGCTTCCCATGCTTGTAGACTTCCAAATTCAGGAACAGGTAAATCTTTTACTCTGTTTAGTTGATCTGTCAATGGCTTCAATTGTGCCTGCATTCCACAATATTCTCACGTAAACAATAGGAAAGAGAGTAAAATGGCAAAACAGTAAATGTCCTTCAACTACAAAATAGTTTACAACCTTGCATACACTAACATTGAAGTGTTCAGAGAAAGAGACAGGAACTTGCATTGAAATAGTTTACATTTACAGCCTTGAATACAAAAACCTACAGCTCACAGGGGAAAATTGAGTACTAAACATCATGCCCTAATGTATGTCGCATAAAGAAGCAAGCACACATAGAAAGGTTGGTAACATAAATGAAGTCCTTACAAGGATGAGTAATCTATATAAATACATCAAATGCTGCCAACACACAAAATTGCAAGAGTTCCATATCCTTTACACTTTAGTTACAAAGGTCACTAAATCTTAATAGTTGATATTACTTAAGTGCAACGACGTGAGTCTCAAAAGCATGGAGCAAATATTAATATCAAAAACCATATTCCATTAGGAAATTATATCCAAATAAATCTAAGAGGAAACAAATACTTCCAAGATAACACAAACTACAGTACAACATATAACTCTATATAGGGATATTAAAGACAAGCATATGCAGCATTAGACATTGATTCTAAAAAGAACAACATAAACAAGATTTTTGAACACAATGCTTGCATAAACCTGCAAAACTGCAGATCAATAACAAACAGAAACTAATACACAAGCAGAAATTCAACATGAAATATAGGAACCATTCTGAGGTTCATTTCATTTGCACTTAGCAAGAAATCAATGTTGCAAGAAATATTTGAAACCCTTTAATAACCTTAAGGGGAGATGATTTGCCAGATTTTTAGTTTTATTTTCACTGCATAATAAATTAAACACCAGAGCCACATAGTTCTGGGTTGAGACTGAAAATTTTTTCTCTCCTGTAATGTGCGTCTAAGAACAAAATTAACCAGTTTGTCAGCATTAAAAAAAATGTCTCGCACAGTGGTTAGGGTTGACTATACTAGTGAAAAGCATCTTTTTCCCAATGTAAGCCAAGTTGGTTCCATTTGAAAATTCGCAACAGTTGCCCAAATATCATAGTATCAATAAGTACATCCCCAAATGAATATTAATGATTCCATGACAAAAGATGCATTAAAATATCCAAAGTTTCACCTCTGGTTATGGCACCAAGCCAATGAAGGAACAGTGGAGATAAAAGAGCTGTGTATTTTCCTTTAGATAAATGGAAAACCCATTATCGAACTCTATAGCAACAAACAAAATGAGAAAGTACGAAAAGCCCAATGAAGCGAAGCAAGCGAGATGCTTACACAACACACAATGGCATCAGAATTTTTCAGCAAATTCAAAATGCACAGCAAAGTTAAACAAACCACCAGCACGTACAATAAGCAGGGAGACAAACCTCCAGCTTTTTCAGCATGTTCTCTAAATTGTCCCGCCGCCGTCTTCTGGCATTTTCATCGCCATCTCCTATATCTTGAGCAGCTAGCTTTTCACTCTCTGCTACAAGCTCCCCATTGCAAACTTCACAGTGGAAGGAATCATCTTCCATCGAAATCAGCCGACATGCATCCAATGCAGTATATCTGGATTTTGAACATTATCTCATTCATTACAATATTCCTGTCAACTCCTCACAATGTGACATTGGCAGCACTGTTAAGAGATAGAACCTTTTATGACAGTTTGGACATGTGTATTCTTGAATAGTGTTCTTGTTGTCTAGTTCATCCTTTACCTTTTTCCTCATGCGGTGAAGCCTGTACCTCACTACATCATATATCTGCAAAAGATCCCTCATCTTATTATTCAAATTTGACCGAAAGTTCTTTTTTATCAGAAACGTCTTCTGCACCGTCCACTTAATGCAATACATTAACCAAAGCACCCCTACTCAAAAATGAAAAAATCATCTCATGAATATATGATTTATTAGTAAGAATGTTGATCTTGTATGTCATGACACTACTATTTACAATTTAAATAAGAAAATACACTTTATGTCTTTAGACAAAACCTTCCCCTGGGATAAAGAGAGATGAAAAGATGCTGGAACCTGTGCATAATCTAAACAACAGTAGGAGTGGGTGTGCAACTTAATTTTATCATCTCCTTCTTTTCCCGTGTGACGACCATCAACGGTTGCTGCTACAGCAGCATTGTAAATTTTTACACCTTTTGCTGTCTGAAAAAAAAAAAAAAAAAAGACATGACTATTTTACCATACGCAAACCTAGCAGCAAACATCAATATTTACCAATCAAGAAGCCTCTACATGAAAAGACTTTACCATCTTCAGTATTAAGTAGCATGTAAAAAAAAAAAAAAAAGAGTAGCATGTATCAATAAAATAACGTCTTCATTTGTCACATCCACAAAAACCCAACAACAAAAAGAAAATAACCTTCCCAGACCTCCATGCATCCCAGTAAAGTGAAGGAAAAGTCTGAGGAAGGTGAGTTCCAACATCAGTGAATTCTAATAAAGAAACTGTAACACATAAAGCATGAGCAACAATGCAGCATATGCTAAAGGAACAGCATAACTTTACACATCAGGTAAGATTTACAGACACCTGGCTATAAAAATATGCATCAAGCAACCAAACAAATAAAGCCTTACACCAGCTATAAAACTAGAAGTCAAACCTCTTTCCGGTGATCTCTCGTGATCAGCTTTTCTTCTTCCAGGAACCGCAAAGTGCGACGCAACTGCTTGGAATGCAATTTCAGGACCTTTGCCAAATCCTCTTCCCTTACCCATTGCCTCCTGCAATTCAAAACAGACCAATTAGTGAATGTAACAAAGCCTTAATAACCATCATGGCAGGCTCCAGGCCCGAAAGAATCTGATAAAAGAAAACTGCAAATTAAGAAGAATAATGACCTCACCCGTGAACTCAATACTCACAACACAACCCACAAATAGACTCTTAAATTATAACTCCTCGTCCTTATTGGCAAATCCACGGTTCAATCAAAATTTTCCTTGATGTGCATAGACATCCTGACCTCTCTTCCCCCAATATCATCATCCATCTCGGATACAGTTATATTGTGCATTTTACCACATTAAGAACAATATAACACATAATCCAACAAAAGAATAACCCTTTAGGCGTCTGGTTAATTTTGAGCCTTACCAAATTACTACACTATCATTCCACAAGCCAAACCTATCCGCTAAAACTTGGAAAACAACCGTTTTTAACCAGACTCCTCCTTCTCCAGCTCCACTAACTTAAACCAATGCAGTCATCCAACCAACAACAATTTTATCAGTTTTCAAATCTTACAAAGTTCATTTTTTGTAAGGGTCACGTTATGCATTCGAGTCATTTACATCACACCTAACAGAAATTATTAATAGTTAAAACGAGCAGAAACTAACAAAAATTAAAAGAATATAAACCTTGTGAGGGCATCAAGAACCACCACGGCAATCCCTCGATTGTCACTCCTTCCAGTCTTGGGCTGATTCTCCCCTTTCGTAGTTATGTCATCGTAAAAAGCCCTAGCGGCGAGCCTCACCAATCTATCCAATTAAGAAAAACCACCCAAAATTCAAATATCAAATTGAGTTACACTAGAACCCATAAAAAAAAAAAAAAATTCCCCATGATTTCTGCAAAATGCTATTCCGTTTGCCAACTTTATAAGCTGATCCTTGATCAGCAAAAAATAAAATTTCTTACCTATTAAATGGCTCAATGCTAATTTTATCCATTCAATTTGAGTACTTCGGAGTTCAAAAGGGTCATAAATTCAATAAATCAAGAGACTTGGAAGACAATTGAAAGAGATCGAAGGTTTTCTGGGTTTTCGGCTCTGTCTGCAACTTCTAGACGATTGGGAAACGTTAATGCGGTCTGCTGTGTTTTCACTAAGCAACGAGCTGATAAATAGATTTTTCTTTATTATGATAATACCCCAAACTTTAGGATTCCAGTTTATAGACACCATATATTTTTGTAATTAACTAGTTTAACCCTTCAATAATTATTTAGTGTGACTAATCAATCAAATTTTGCCGTTTTAAACCGCTTATTATTAATATAGTTTATAGATAGATAAATGATCGGGTGTCACTCGTGACAATACTTATGTCTTCAAAAATAATGACATGTACATAAATTTTCACAGAGATATCTATTTATTACGTTGGATAAATAATTAACATAAAAATACAAAATGCATAATATCACAACGCAAGCATAATCTAAATATATAGCCCTTTTTCCCAATGAGCAAAAATATCAAACTCATTATGCTACTCATACATAGTTCATTCAAATTTATTTCTTACTATAACCAAAACTATAATATATTAACTACATGTACATTAATAATCAAATAGGTTGTTTTAATTAACAAATTATAAATGTCTAAATTATAGCATAAGATATTCACACGAGATGCAAGAATAAGAAAGACTATAAAGATTATCATTGCATAATAACTTGAAAATGCCTAATTATGGAGTGATAAAAGAGAGGATGACATGAATTACAATAACTAAATATTATTGACACTTCAAGAAAAAAAAATTATTTAACAACACAATATGAAGGTACACTAGTTTAATCGTGACAAAAAATTGTTTTAATTAAACTTGAAAATAGACTTGATGTAATTTAATTATTGTGGTATTATTTTTCATAGAATAACACAATAATATTCAAATGTAAAGCATGTTTTTCTTATTATTTTTATAACAAGTTTAAACTTAGGTTGGGCAAATTTTTTTATGGGGCGAAATTGATGTTAATATAAATTCCAGGAGATATCAGGCAAATTAATTTAGTTCGTCCAAAAAAAAAAAAAAAATCAAAATTCCATAGGAAAGGAAAGAGTACTAAAATAAAGAGACAACGCACTCTAATCCCGTGTACTTCCATTAAAAATCTACTGCGAGATTTGATTCTTCAACCCACATCCAACCGTCCAACCAATAATCTCTCACAAATTAACGGTCGAGATTAGATCACAGAGCCTAGGGCACAAGATATCCACGTTGATCATGAACACAGACAGACAACGCCTCTTCGTTTTCCTCTCTATAAATACACCCCTCCTCACCTCAAATCGAGAGCGAGCTAACCGGGATTGAAAATTACACTGTGTTGGAATATTCACCACACTCCAATTCGGACACTATTTGATTCTTCTATGCGCCGATAGGTAAATAAATGCTGAAATGGCGAAGCCTCGGAAGGCCAAAAATGAAGAACAAAAAGCCGACAATTCAGAGGCTGTGGTTAAGCATCAGAAGCTTTGTTTATCAATCGATATGGATAAGCGTCGAATCTACGGGTACTTTCCCTTCAATTGTGAATTTAGTTCAGTTTAAAATCACGCACTTATATTTACACTGTTGCATTTTTTTTTTAATTTTTTAAATTTTGATATGTTTTTGTTAAGAAATGAAGTGTTAGTTAGTGATTGTGGTCTTCGTTCGGAATGTGGAGAGTTTCTCTTGGCCCAATTATTTAGGGAGAAAAAGAATGTTTAGGGTTTTGATGGAAACTTCTTAGCTTGATGTTTGATTGTAATAGGACTAGGCTTGTTTCTTGGTCGCAAACTTGAAATTGAAGTTATTGGGAATCAGGTTCAAGTAAATTAATTTACCCGCTGAAATTTTACCTGGTGCATCGAGTTAGTTTAGTTCGGTGTTGAAATGTTAGTTGCTCTCACTTGATTGAAATATGGAAATTTCATAGCATATCAGAATTCAAGAAAATCAGATGGGTTAGATTGTGGAGATGAAGAAAAAATTTTAGGCCCACGAGCTTTTCTTTGTCTGGTATTTATTTACAGACGAAAATTAAGTGGCAGTTGGCTTCGTGAGAAAGGGAACGCTTTAGAGTTGTATGAAATTTACTTGAACGCCATTAACTTCTTATATATCTTACTTTGAGAGTGTGGATTAAGGTTGGTTACATAAGCTGAGATATGTGAGTTCATTTTGGAACCATTTCCAATATTCTAATTCAAAGATCTTGTTGGGTTAGTTAATGTTTTAGTGATCCAATGTTCTGGAGAGTGTTAAAATTGGGCAGTGAAAATTTGAGGTTGGATGTGTAGAAGCTGATGATAACATCACTTGCATGTGTGTATGAATGATGTGAAACCTTCCGAAAGTTTCCAATTTACTTCACGGAAAAAAAAAAGCTTTGGCTTGTTTTTTTTTTTAAAAATTACTTCACTTTTGTATTGACTGGAAGAATAACTCAGAAGATGCGATTTCACTGTTTTCAGCTACACTGAACTTGAGATAGTTGTGCCAGAGAACGGGATTGTGGGATTGCATGCCGATAATTTGGTGATTGATAGTGTAACAGTTGATGGAGAGGCAGCTCAGTTTGAAGTTTTTCCTCATTATCTTAATCTGGACAGTAATGATAGATGGTGCTCGGTCTCAACAGCTACTTCAGCTGCTGATGCCGCAGGTTCTGTTTATCTGTCATCTCTTGAAAGGGAATTGGTCCCTAATTTGCTGATAATGTGTAGCAAATCATCAAAGCCAGATAGTGAGCAGGGACAATCAGAGTTAGAGAACCAAGTACAACCATCTACCGAAATTACTCAGGTTCTGACTGTGTTCCGTGTTCTGTGTTCTGTCAGTTGATCTAAGGATGGTGATGATATGCTGATATCAATTATATGATTTCTGGGACTTATGTTGTTGTGATTGGTTGGGTTTATGACATGTTGGGACCTTGTGTTTCTTTTCAATCTAATTGAATTGCTCTTTGGGCTGACGTTCTGTGCATCACATGCTGGTAGAGATGCTCATCAGATAGTCTCCTTCAACTGCATTTGATCCTCACTTCATTCCCCTCATCTTAAGATGCTTAGAAAAAACAACATAGTAGTGTATTTCTGCGCATATAGATTTCCTTGAACGGTTTGGTTTCCGGTAATTGAAGCTCCTGACATCACCAATTTTAAAATGAATTACTATTTAGTTGCAAAGAGATTCCTTTGTTGCTCCCTAAATGTGGGTATGGGCGTCAGAAAGTTTCATTACCGGTGGTTATTAATGCTGCTCTCTTTGTTATTAACTGGTTGCATAATTGTATTCGGTGGTACATGTTGAACTTTTTTTAGTGCCCTCTTAAGTCATATGCAATCTCATGTAGGTTATGTTGGGTGCAGAATGTAAAGGTTGTTCGGATTGAGTATTGGGTAGAGAAGGCAGAAACGGGAATTCACTTTGATGATTATGTTCTCCACACTGATAACCAGATCAGGCGGGCACGATGTTGGTTCCCATGCATGGATGACAATCTGCAGCTTTGCAGGTTCAAATGCAGCTTAGTTTGGTAATTTTCTCTGACCAGAATATGTTTAATAGTACCATCCTGAAGAACTTCTTCTTATTCTTTTCCAGCTTTGACATGGAGTTTACTGTGGCTCATAATTTTGTGGCAGTCAGTACTGGAACCTTACTTTATCAGGTAAGATGATTAATCTTATGAATGCAAGACGTTTGTGGAATCTGAAGTGGGCCAGGGTCTTTGGACTACAAACAGCTGTTTTATTGGTGTATGAACTAACTAATGCTTAATTGGCTTATCTGATTTTAAACACATAGAAATTGTAAAATTGATTAGTGTGGTTGCTTCTGTCTTGCGGACTCTTCATTTCATGGCAGTGTTGACACAATTTGTCAGGGGCTGTGGTGTGTATTCCATGGTGACATGGTGAGAAAAAAATGTACATGTTGACTTGTGCCCTACCTCATTTCTCTGCCATATTTCACTTCTTCGGCTACTCTGATCACTCAAAACTCCAAATTTAGCCAAGAAATACAAAAATCTCATGATTTATGGCCCTTTTAAGGAAAAAGAGAGAGAATGACACAAATTTTGATGAAGAGAAGTACAGAAAGAATATGCATTCTTTCATCTTTACTGAAAGAAAACAGAAATGTAGAAGATCAGATGAGAAGAGGATGGAGAGAAAGGTAAGAGAAAAATTGAGTGGCGGTGGCCAGTGACGAAAGATAGAGATGCTAGTTTTTAGTTCTGTTGTTAAAATAATTATATTATGGCTGCATACTTTTGGCTCCAAACAAATTGACCCCTAATTCTATTTTTCTAGCGATTGAGGCCCTAAATTTTTAAGGTAACAATTTTCTGGTTTCATCTATTACTCATTTGGAACATTCACTAACCACAGATGTATTGGTCACAACTTACGAGTCATATCCCTGTTTCCAGATCCATCTCTTTTGGTTCCCATTATCCTCAATTAACAACATTTGAGCTCAACCGGCTCCAACACTTAGTGGTTGTATTTATTTTCTAATAGCAGGTTTTAAGGTTAAAAGGCTAGGATACTATGCTGTTTTTGGCTGAAAGAAATCTTAGGATGTACTGGGAAAGTGACTTGGAAAAAAAAAAAAAAAAAAAACTACCCTAGAATAGTGAAGAGATTTTGGAAGGATTTTTTTCTTTTTTTGATTTTTGGAGGGAAGGGAAAAAAAGAGATCGAGATTTTTTTTCCCCCCCAAAATCAATGTGAGAAGCAATTTTGAAGGGAGCTAAAAATTTTCAATAATTTAAATTTAGAAGTAGTTTGGATTGGATGCTAAGGCTGTGTTTGTTTAATACCTTGAAAAGGTGATGTTAACTTTTTTGTGAAAAAAAGGTAAATATCCAAACAATCACTAACAATTTAAAATTTAAAACTTCAACTCCCTCCAAATTACTCACATAATTTAAAAAAAATCTTCCATCCAATATACTTTTTTCCTTTCCTCCAATTTACATTTTCTCAAAAAAAAATTCCCCCTAAAATTCTCTTTTCCCAATGAAACTTTATTAGGCTATGTCTGTTTGCATTTTTTTGGGGAGTATTTTGTATTGGGAATGTAAATTTTTTTAGAGAAAGTATTGGAGGGAGTCTTCTTTTAGAGAAAGTCTTTTTTTTATGGGAAGAAGAGGAAAAATGTATTGAAGGGAGAACCCAACAATAACTGATTTACTCAGTGTATCAACTGCACTGCCCCTTTTCTTTTATTTTGAAAACGTTACAGCTTGTGTAAACTGAGGAAGCCACTGGATTAGAATTTAATTTTTCTTTGCAGAAATATGGGCTGCTGATACACACTGAGTACTTCAGTTATTGTTGGGTTGTGCACCGCGGTATTCATAGTATTGCTTGAAACTGAAGTTCAATTATCTTGATTTGATGTTCTGCATTATTTTTTAAGGGTAGCGAATTTTTTCATATTCTCTAATCATTATTTCTATACTGTACGCCGTTTCCTCCATCATCGTAAATGGGAACATCTGATTTGTGATGGTATTTTTGTTGAAAGCTTATAGTGTATTTGCTTCTCTTTCTTTATTATCTTTTTTTGTTAATTGGTAGGTACTGAGCAAGGATGATCCTCCACGCAAAACATTTGTATACAAATTAAGTATTCCTGTTGCCGCTCGATGTATATCTTTGGCAGTTGGACCTTTTGAAATTGTTCCTGATCAGCACTTTCCAATGCTTTCTCACATCTGTCTGCCAACCAATTTGTCAAAGTTGCAGAACACTGTTGGGTTTTTCCACAGTGCTTTTAGGTTTATTTCCTTATTAGCTTTAAAATATGCATCAGCGGATTAATGATGCATTGTCTGATAATTAAAATTTGTTTTGAAACAGCTATTATGAGGAATATCTTTCTGCACCATTTCCTTTTGGGTGTTATACTCAAGTTTTTATTAGTCCTGAGATGGCAATATCTTCATTGAGTTTGGGAGCCGCAATGTGCATCTTCAGTTCACAAGTACTGTTTGACGAGAAAGTTATTGATCAGGTAGATTGGATAGTGTCAGATGAGCAATTTAGGGAATTTTGGGGTTTTTTTGTTGTGCAAAGAAAGTAAGAATATGCTATTATTTTTGTCGTGAAATATTGAGAAAATCAGATTTGAAAGCTGTTCAATGAAGAACGTGCTTTGTATTTATTACTTAATGTTAATCATGAAAATTCAAAGAAGTGCCAAATAGTTTTAGAATAAAGTAGAGCTTTATGTTGCTATTTCTTATTGGCACAGCTACATCTCTCTATCCATGTCTTTGGTTACTGTCAAAAGTATACGTTACCTATTTGCTTAATCCTTGGGGATAATTTAATTTGATGGCAGATTATGAATTTTTCTGACTCTGCTTAAGAGAAGATGTTAAAGATCCTTACTGTCCATTTTGTAGTTTACCTAATAAAATTTGTCTAGTTTGTTCTTGAGTTTGAATCATTGTGATTATTGTTCTTTTTCTTTTTTTTTTTCTTTCTAACAATTTTTTCATATCTTCGAACCTTGTACTTTTTTTTTTGTTTTAAAAATAAATTATAGAATCTGTAATCTTGCTTGATCTTATTATAGTTTTCTTCTCATTGTTGATTTTGGTGTCATTGATCTCATCATGGTCTCTATGGTAAATAAACATTTTCTCTCTTGGGCGATGTCTTATTGATTTTGTTATCTGGATTTAGTTCGTAGTATTTCCTTTTCATTTTACGTGTCATTAATTCATTTAGAATTATGAGCAGACTATTAGCACAAGGATTAAGCTTGCGTATGCTCTTGCTAGGCAGTGGTTTGGAGTATATATTACTCCTGAAGCACCAAATGATGGTAATTGGCTGATGATTTATTTCAATGGTAGTAATTTGATTTCCTCCGTATTTAGTCATTTGGTTGTTTGGGTTTACTGTCAGATTGGCTGTTGGATGGTCTTGCTGGGTTTCTGACTGATTCATTTATCAAGAGATCTCTTGGAAACAATGAAGCACTTTACAGGAGATATAAGGTTTGCTCAAGAATCATAATTATGGATGTTGTACTCTCTATTGAGCTATAGAAGGAAAGGTTTATTACTACAAAAGTCGAAAGCATACATGTGTATATATATTAAAAAATATGACCATTTAGCAGAGTATCTTAATAACGGAATTTCTGTTTGTCAAATTACAACTGAATGAAAATAAATAATGGATGCTCTACTTGTGGCTGAAGAAAACTTGAAATTACATTTTTATTACGAAGACTAACGTAGGCTTTTGATAGGAGACTTGGTAATTAGCATGTAGTAGTTGGTGGCAACGTTTACTTCATGTAGGTCTTATACTCCTTGAATGCAGGCTAATTGTGCAGTCTGTGGGGCGGATGTTAGCGGTGCTACTGCCCTGTGCTCATCTGCTTCTTCAAAAGATTTGTATGGAACCGAATGCATTGGTTTCTATGGAAAGATAAGATCATGGAAATCTGTAAGTGGTTACTATAATTCAATTTGTTTTGGGTGGTTCTTTTATGAAAATGCAGGTCTAAATGTTTTGTGGGTACATATCTTTGTTTTGACTTCTTGTTTATTTGTGCTACAGGTTGCAGTCCTCCAGATGTTGGAAAAGCAAATGGGTCCAGAGGCTTTTCGGAAAGTAAGCAGGCAGACAACATTTTGATGCATTTACTGTTGGGTTTGTTCTGTGTAGAGTTCTGTTAATACTTATGGTGTTTGTTTCTTAACGTAAATGATACATAAGCAACATATCTTTGGGTGTGTGTGCTGTTTGTGAAGTATCTTTCGTTTGTTCCAATGATTTATATAGAAATCCAGCTCATTAAAGATTTATTATTGCATACAAATTTTATCCATTTATCTTTGCTCTAGATAGTGTGCTACTTAAGGTGAAAAAGGAATTGGATTGGCTGTTGCACATGCCCATCTGTATAAACATTTGAAAGAATCGAGCCAGGAAACCACATTGAGGGTTGTTTATAGATATCCGTCTATTGCATTCTAGTTCTTGGGGCAGAAAAATTTACTCCCTGTACCCTTGGGTGCTGGGAAAAAGAAAAAAGTGGGGGAGGTAATCAACCAATGCAGAAAGGGGTTAGGCTAAGGGGGTGCCTGTAGAGTTTAGGTGAACAATGGCTTACACCTTTTATCTCAGATGGTGCATTGGATACTTTGCCTTTGATTATGAGTTTGCAGATTCTCTCCCTTGTCAACAGGGAAATTAGTATTGTCATCATCAATTCCTTTTTGTTTCTTAAAACTATGGTTTGTATCATACACAGATATCTTTAATTTGTGGTGGTTTTCTAATTCCTTCTCCCTTTTCTGCTGTTATGCTTGTGGAAAGGATATAACCTTATTTATCTTAAAATGGAGCAAATGTACAAATGTAGTACATAGAATTCGTCTCTTTGCTTCAATATTACTAGCATCACTATTTTCGTCTCTTAGCTTCTTCTTTATTACTAGCATTGCTATTTTCTATTTGTTTTCTTATTTTCTCTCATGTGCAGATTCTTCAAATAGTAATTCTCCGAGCAAAGGAGACAAATCGTCCTCTAAGAAGTCTCAGTACTAAGGAGGTAACTGCCTTCTCTCTCTCTCTCTCTCTCTCTCTCTCTCTCTCTCTCTCTCTCCCTCTCATCATAGTTGGATAGTGTCCTTACAATTTTACATTATGGTGCATTAATTTCCCATCCCTCCTTCTCTTTTTCTTATTTAGGTGTTTTTCAGCTTTCTACTTTATTCTTGTTTTGCCTCAAGCCCAGAAGGGCTCTGGTGTGACTGAAGCGGTTGTCACATAGCTTGATTTTTGTTCCAATTCTTGTCTACACAATTTCATAAATTCTTGTTACATAAATTCTTGTCCACACAATTTCTTCACTCTATTAATTTAGAAAATACTCCTTCAGGATAGGTCAAACGTTCATAGTTTTTTGGTTTGTGCATCATCATTGTGGATTGATTTCTGATTTCAAGTGTGGTTTTGTATTGCAGTTTCGACATTTTGCGAATAAGGTGGGAAATCTCGAGCGTCCATTTCTCAAGGAGTTCTTTCCTCGTTGGGTGGGATCCTGTGGCTGTCCGGTGCTTAAGTATGATTCTTGAATTCTAAATTCTATTTTCACAATGTTTAATGTTGCTATCTTTATTGATATTCTTCTATTTGTTTTGTATGTTTGTGTTTTACCCTTTTAGGATGGGATTCTCATATAGTAAAAGGAAGAATATGGTTGAGTTGGCTGTACTTAGGGGATGTACGGCTAGACCAGATGCTACTCCTGCTCTTTCTAATGGAAATCCTGATCCTGAAAAACGAGAGGGTGATGTTGGATGGCCTGGGATGATGAGCATACGAGTGCATGAGCTTGACGGCATGTATGATCATCCCATTCTTCCAATGGCTGGAGATTCATGGCAGCTGCTTGAAATACAGTGTCACTCAAAACTTGCTGCTAAGCGTTTTCCAAAGCCTCGAAAGAGTGCCAAACCTGATGGTTCTGATGATAATGGTGACTACATACCTGCTGTAGAAGTACGATCAAAGTATGTTAATTTGTACCTTGTTTAATGAATTCTTTTATATAAAATTAGTATATTTTATATTTCTGCATCTTAATTGGTTATTGTGTTATTTAACGTTGCAGTTCTGATTCGCCCCTGTTGTGGCTTAGAGCAGATCCAGAGATGGAGTATTTGGCTGAAATACACTTTAACCAGCCTGTCCAGATGTGGGTAAGTTTGAAGCGACATAAATGGGTTCTTAAGCTTTCTGGATAACACATGTATTTGCAATTGATTTTGTAGATGGTTTATTGGATAACTTATGAGTTGTATCCTTAGTACGGAAGTTGATAGTTGCAGATATCAGTTTTCTGTCCCTAGGGATGGATGTTTCTTGTACACCAGATCTTTGTCCAGAAGATGATGCTCTTTTTCTGGTTTTCTGCTTACCATAGAAATATGCTTCTATATGCAGGTTAATCAATTGGAGAAGGACAAAGATGTTGTTGCTCAGGCTCAAGCTATAGCAATGTTGGAGGCATTGCCACAGAAATCATTTTCCATTGTGAATGCTCTGAATAATTTTCTGACTGACACAAAGGTTCTCTTCCACCCTTTCAGCCTCCCCACACATAACAAAGGACAAAAGACACCAACTGCTTCTTACGCCTGATATTTGGGCTAATGTTTTACCCCCCATTGTGTTTCTTCAGGCTTTCTGGAGAATCCGCATAGAGGCAGCATTTGCATTGGCTCATACTGCATCTGAGGTATATTAGGGGCTTCTGACCCGTGTCAGAATTGATAACTAATGTTTTAATAGACGGACATTGAAGTTTGTTCCCTATATGTGGGAATTTTGCTCGAGTTGTTGAGACGTATTCTCTGTTCCCTGCATAGTCTTGGTAGTAATGATTTTTTTCATTTGAATCTAAATTGTGTAACATAAATAATGACTACATGCGGATGAAAGTTCCTTAATTTTCATTTGCTTATGTACACAGCTCATCTATTTTGAGCAATTGCCAACTGCCATCACTGTTCTAGTTTTTAGACTTTTATTTCTTCATGAGTTTTAATGAGCCACATTCTAATACTGTAGTATACTTGTTAAATAATTTTCTTGTGAATAGCGATGTTGGAAGGAAAATAATATTAAAAACTCAAGATATTTGCCATAGTGTAGATTTATAAAGTTCTCTCCTTGTGTAAGAAAATTTTCCTGATATCTTTTAGGGTTGCTAGTTTGTTTTCTTATGCTCTTTTTTTGGAAGTTCTTTGCACATATATCGTATGGAGTTTGATTATTGATATGCATTGTAGTAAATGTGCTCTTTATTTGTTACAAATAGGAAACAGATTGGGCTGGCTTACTCCATCTCATTAAATATTATAAAAGTCGGAGGTTTGACCCCAATATTGGACTCCCCAAGTGAGCTTCCCAAATCCCACATTTTTGTTCTATTGAAGATTATGGTAATCGTATCTCATTCTTGTGCTTTTTGTTCCTTTGTAGACCGAATGATTTTCATGATTTCCAGGAGTACTTTGTACTTGAGGTAATGATATGAGGTAGGATGTCATTGTGTGTGATTGTCTTGGTGCTTAAAATGTTTCTCTATAGCATGTGGTTTGCACAATCTATTTTCATGGAGGAGCACCATTATCTTTTTTCTCGACATTCCCGTACAGAGCTACTATTATAAATGGCACTACTAGTATTCTCTTTATCTCTACTCACATCTACCAAAAGAGCATTCATGCTCATTCTCTTCTATTGTTTGTATTCATCGGTATACTCGTCATTTTGGTACTGGTTTGATAAAAGAAACACTTCTATCCAACATGGAATAGTGTCATAGTTTAAACCTGGTTCTGGAAACTAAAACCTAGTGTTCTTCAGTTGTTTTTTTGTAAATGTAAAGTCATTCATTTGTCGAGGAACTTTGGTATGTAGGACTACCTTCTTTTGAACTTCTCTTCATAGATGCCTTTTGCATTTGATTTGTGGGTTTTTTTCCTGAATAAAAACAAATATGATGTTGACATCTCATGGTCTTTTCTTTTTGACTAATAAGAATAACAAACTTCTATTTTCTTTTCTTTCACATAAAGTAGTTCTTGGGATTCCATTTCCTTCTTTTCTGCTAGTCCTTATTGGTTCTTAAGTATGTGGTCTGTGCTTGGTTTCTTTCCATTCCAATAGTTTAAAACCTTGTAGTGACCAAGCAATAAAAATCATTTGCCCTAAAAAAAAAACTAAAATCAATTTGTATTGTGGTGAATCGATTTACCTGGAAGCCACCTTCCTGACTTGATCTAATTTCTTTTTAATCATGTTTGTTACATTGTCCATTGACTTTTGGTTGCATATCTTCAGGCTATTCCATTAGCCATTGCTATGGTCAGAACATCAGAAAAGAAAAGTCCTAGAGAAGCTGTTGAATTCATTTTGCAGCTTTTGAAGGTAATGTTAATTTAATTAGCATGTGAAGATATCCTTCCCTTTGTGTGTAATATGTGTGGGAATTGTGCCTCGTTAATATGTAAAGTGCTAGCATGTCTAATTAGAGTTACAACAATGATTTATAATCCTAGGGTATGCACTATTTATAATAGTTTGATACATTGTTGTTGCTGAGTTGAAACAGTTTGTACATAATGTAATCATGAATATGAGGTTTGAGCAAAGTTATTTTGATATAACTAGCCAATTTCGTTGCATTAGCTTTGAGTTGGTGGCTGCATTTGTGGCTAATTTGATAACTTCATTAAAATTTTCTCAATTTTTTTCCATTCACTGGAGAAGATCTTTCTCTTGCTAGAATCTTATTGATTTTGTGAATGTGGAGTGTATTCCTTCCCATCTTTTGGGATGCTTCATCATTTTATGTTTTCCCTGATTTTTTCTTTTTCTCCTTCATTTGCGTCCTTATATAGTACAATGACAACAACGGGAATCCCTACACTGATGTTTTCTGGCTTGCTGCAATGGTGCAGTCTGTTGGTGAGCTTGAATTTGATCAACAGGTGTGAAATTTTTACCTTTTCTTTGATAGACATTTTTTATAGCATATTGGGGAAGCATGTTGATTTATCATATGAATGTACAGATAGTTACTTCATGGGGAGATTATTCAGTTACTTGTATGCTGATAACATTTTGAAGAAAGTGAATAAGAGCATACATTCGTGGCCTAACTCTTTTTTGCTTGTGAAATACTGGCAGACTATTGTCTACTTATCCTCCCTTCTGAAGCGCCTTGACCGGCTTCTGCAATTTGACAGGTGCCATACTCATTGAATATCCGATATTTTTATCATCATCTGTTCCTAATCTATTCTTCTGGATAATAACAGGCTGATGCCAAGCTACAATGGAATTTTAACTATCAGTTGTATCCGGTCATTGACTCAGATTGCAATGAAGCTTTCGGAATTTGTTCCTCTCGTGAGTATATTTATTCAGTAATTATGTCTCCTCAAAACAAAATCACCATTTCTTACATGGAAGTCGATGATTATTTTAGGATCGCATTATCCAACTAATTGAGCCATTCCGGACTTTTAAGACATTATGGCATGTTCGAGTTGAAGCAGGCAGAGCCCTTCTCGATCTTGAGTTTCAGTCCTCTGGAATTGATTCTGCATTGATGTTGTTCATGAGATATTTGAATGAGGAGCCATCTTTAAGAGGTTTGTGTGTCAATATTTTCTAGACTCGTTTGATTATGGACCTTGGCCCTGTAGCATATTTGGTTATTTCATTTTGATAAGATGCTGATTCATGTTTGTTAACGTATTCTCAGGGCAAGTTAAGTTAGGTGTGCATGCTTTGCGGTTATGTCAGATGAGAAGTGAATCTGATCTTGACAATGAAGTAAAGGGTGCTACACTTGTTACTTTGCTTCGATTGCTTGAGAGCCCTTTGTCATTCAACAATGTTATTCTTCGACATCATCTTTTCTGCATCTTACAAGTATTCGCCAGAAGGTGTGTACAGCTTTATCTCTACATTTGGTTGTGTTGGCACGCGTTCAGTGCTCATGTTTACTGCATGTATATTTTACACACAAGAAAAAAATGAGTCCATGTATTGAACGATGGTAATGGGTATATAATTTTGAAAAATTTTTAATATATGAGAGCAGGCTATGAGCAATTTTTATTGTTTAAATTTCTCGAAAAGGATCAAGCAGTGTTTAATTATTTCATAAATTTTTTAAGTATAAGATTTTTTCTTTCATTATTTTAAGCAATATCAAGCTTGCTGGTTGCTAAATGTTCTACTTCTTACACTTTGTTCTAAGAGTAAGAATTTTAATATATGCCGTATTTCTGATGGAATATCTGTAACCAGTAGTGGCAAATTTATTCCCCTTTTTGGTTTCAGGGCTCCTACACTTTTCGGGGTGCCCAGGGATGAGACTCTGAGAATGGGGCATGCTGAAACTTGCAGTGAACTAAAAAATATTTTTGCTGCTCTTGTTAAACGACCTCCAGAACCCTCTGCAGATGCCCTTGACCTTACTTGTGACGGTTCAGTAATTCCTGAGGTTTCCCAACAACCAGATATTCTATGTAATCCCCCCATAGACCACCTTGTATGTGATGCTTCAGGAGTACAGGAGCCTCTTAAAGAACTCAAGGTTCTTTCAAATGGTCCAGTGCAGGTAGTGTGTGAGGGTGAACATGATGATTCTGTCATTCCTGAAGCTAAAACTGTAGTTGATACTGATTCCCAGAGAAATGAGCAGCTGAACCCAATGGATAAACTTGTAGAATCTGATCTAGTCCCACCAGAAGCTTGCAAAGAAGCACATGCTTTCCCTGAAAGTCGCGACTTACTGGAGCAAGCAGTTGACATGTTAAATGACAACATGGTCGTTAGAGACGTTGCTAGAGAAGCAACAACAGGGTCTAATAGTCATGAACAAATGAAGGAAGGTTTTGACATTGTGCATAGTCACCCGATCCCTGTCGAAGCTCCCAAAGAACCTGATACTGTTTCTAATGGTCATGAGCGGAAGAAGCCTCTTTTCCGAATTAAGGTCAAACATTCTGCTGCATCTAGTAGGGCAGAGGAGCCTGATACTGTAAATATGGGGAAGTCTCAATTTGGACATGCTGAGGCTGATCATGGTGCAAGCAGCTCTGTATCCGTGGACGCACCTCAAAGAAACTTTGCTGAGACGGTTAGCAACAGTAATCAGAACCTTGAGGATGTGTTTTCTTGTCATGATGGTGGGTCTCGGGTAACTGCGAGTATAGGCAGTGCGAAATTCGCAACCGATGGTGATGAACTTGGGAAGGAATTGCAGTGTACCGCTGATTCAAGTATTGTATTCAAGGCATTGCCACCTGAAGACCACATGTCTACCAGCATTGTGGGAGACGATTACTCAGAAATGAGGACGGTTAAATTCGCAAGTTTGAAATCTCTCTCTGTCAATGAACCCAATCCACAGGCAGGGTCAGTTGTCAAGGCGAGAGACAAGAAAAAAGGCAAAGACAAAGATAAGAAACGGAAGCGTGAAGAACACAAGTCTCACCGTAATGATCCAGAATTTCTGGAGAAGAAGAGACTAAAGAAGGAGAAGAAGCGGAAGGAAAAGGAGATAGCAAAGCTCCTTGATGAGGGTAAGGCATCTTCCTCTATGCAATTGGAGAGTAAGAAAGAGGAACCTAAAGGCAGCAACATAATAAAGCCATCTCCTGTAGTGAGATTCGAGAGTAAGAAAGAGGAACCCGGTAATGAAGCAAGAATGATTAGTAGGGAAGCACAAGCTAGTCCATTGCAGTATGAGAGAACAAAAGAAAATGAAATTAGGGCAGCGGCAGCGGGAGGTGTAGCTGCCGGGGAGCGAAAGGCTCCTTTAGCGGAATTGTATAGTAAGAGTCATGATCATCGTGGATCTTTGGGCAGTGCGCAGCCGAAGGCAGGTGGAGTAAAAGTAGTGGTGATGAACACAGTGGATAGTGTAAATGCAACTCAAAATACTGCTTCTTCTCATAAACTAAAAATTAAGATTAAAAAGCGAACGCTTGAAAAGACCTCATAGAAATTGTACTGTTTTAGTGTAAAAGGTTAGTACTTTGTACACAAGATCTTCTATTGTACATTTTTCTCTGCCTGTATTATACAAGCAGGACCTTCTCATTTGGATTCCTTGTTGGTTGCAGTTTTTTTTTTTTTCTCACCATTTTGGGGGGAACCCCGCTGATATTTTTTCAATTGTTTAGGCAGAGAAAGTCTGATATGCTACTGAAGCACTTCAGCAACAATTCCTGCACTGGTCATTGCTGAACTGAGTGGTTGATATAAGCAGCCTATTATTGTTTTGTATAATGTTGTAGGTAAATTTTTTGGGGCGTTATACTTCCTTGATTGGCCAATTCAGAAAGCTACACTCTTCAGGTAAAATCCTTTCTTGCAAAATCTGTGGAAATACTTTCTGGGACATAGTATTGTATTGGAGTCTTTTTGTCCCATAACTATAGATATTTGTTGAATTAGAAGGGTATTATTTTGAGACGGGAGTAGTCTTTTATTAGGGAAACTAATTTAGTTTTTCGCGTGACTTAAACTCTAGACTCTTTCGAATTTAGGATCTTCATGCTCCCTCTCTTTCTAGTTGAGGCTATCCATGGTTCGAATCAGAAATGACCTAGAGAGAGAAGTGATAAGTTCCCTCTCCCTCTTGTTGGGACTTGCTGGCGTGGTTTCAATAAGAAATGATACTTGAATTTATATATATGACATTTTTTTCATCTCCAGGTCTATTTTACAAATTATCTTTATGTTTTTCATACTGTATTTGTCTCAAAATAATAAATTGTTATTATATTATTTTAATTTAATAACTAATAAGATTATTATTTATAGGGGAGAGAGGAGTAGTATTTTGAATGAAGAGTAGAGAGGCTGGTGGTAGGAGCTAACATGGCAGCATGTAGAGAATAGAGAAGCGGAGATTATGGAGATCAAGGCCCTGTTTGGACACCAAACTGTTTTGAGTTTAATTTTGCGCTTCTCAATACACAATTCTAATTTCTAGCACAAAATTTTTTTTTTTAAATACTACTATTTTATCATTTTTTCTACCAAAAAACCATATTTTAAAACATTACTCAAACTACAAATTAAACATTTTTTAATTCCATTATTCTGTTTCAACCCCATTCCCGCTTTAACAAAATATATATGCTGACAACTTAAAAAAAATTTAAATTTATTATTATCATCGACTCTAAATACCATTTTATAAACTAAAAAAAAAAAATCTTCCTTATAAATATTTAATAGGTCAACCAAACACAACATCAACCACTATAAGATCAGCAATCATTCATTCACATTTCTCGCAATAAATGCATGACAATAACAAGTTTTTACCACTCCAAAATAAATTTGTGGACAAAAAAATAAAAAGTTTAGAAGTTGTGGCCTAAAAGAGGGCTTTCAGATTTTGAAAATTCAAAATGAGATCGAATTTTAAAAATTCAAATTCATCCACTTTTGGATTTTCAAAATTCGAAATATTAATAACTATAATTAAATTTAAAACTAATTAAAAATTAATAAGGGAAATTAATTAGATTAATTAAATTTGGATTTCTAAAATTCAAAATCATTAAAATTCGGATTTGAAAAATCCGAATTTACGAAAATTTTTTTTAAAAGAATAATGAAATTAAAATTTAAGTTATTTTTTTTCACAAAGACAACTAGCATCACATATCAGAACAACTAACACCACGTCAAAAATAACTAGTACAACGTTCAGAAACGTTTACATCCATGTATGTGAATTTAAACTATTTTTTTCACAAAGACAACTAGCACCACGTCAAAAACAAGTAGCAATACGTCCATAAACATCATCTTCCATGCGTGTGAATTTAAACTGATTTTTTTCACAAAGACAATCCATCACGTATGAGAACAACTATCACCACGCCAAAAACAAATAGCACCACGTCCAGAAACGTCTACATTCATGCGTGTGAATTTAAATTGATTTTTTTTCACAAAACAGTCCACTACGTCTCAGACAACTAGCACCACGTCCATAAACGTCTACATCCATGCATGTGAATTTAAGCTATTTTTTTCACAAAGACAACTAGCACCACGTCTCAAAACTAGCACCACGTCCAGAAACGTCTACATCCATGCGTGTGAATTTAAACTGATTTTTTTTCACAAAAACAGTCCAAGACGTCTCAGAACTAGAACCACGTCAAAAACAACTAGCACTACGTCCAGAGAAGTCTACATCCATGGATGTGAATTTAAGATATTTTTTTCACAAAGACAACTAGCACCACGTCTCAGAACAACTAGCACCACGTAAAAAATAACTAGCACCACATCTAAAAATGTCTATATCCATGCGTGTGAATTTAAACTGATTTTTTTCACAAAACAGTCCACCACGTATCAGAATAACTAGCACCATATCCAAAAACAACTAGCACCACGTCCATAAATATCTACATTCATGTGTGCGAATTTAAGCTATTTTTTTTTCACAAAGACAACTAGCACCACGTCTCAGAACAACTAGCACCACGTAAAAAAATAACTAGCACCACGTCCAGAAATGTCTTCATCCATGCGTGTGTTTTTAAACTGATTTTTTTCACAAAGACAATCCACCACGTCCCAAAACAACTAGCACCACGTCCAAAAAAAAACTAGCACCACGTCCAGAAACGTCTACATCCATGCATATGAATTTAAGCTATTTTTTTCACAATGGCAACTAGCACCACGTCAAAAACAACTAGCAGCACGTCCAGAAACGTCTTCATACATGCGTGTAAATTTAAACTGATTTTTCTACAAAGACAGTCCACCACGTCTCAGAACAACTAGCACCACGTCAAAAATAATTAGCACCATGTCCAAAAATATATAAATAACAAAAAATGTAAAATGTTGAAATATTATAAATATTATAAAATCTCAATATCAAAACATACAATGAAAAAAATATATATAAATACTAAATCCATATCTCGAAGGTGGCGGCACATTTCTTCTATCTACTCTCTTGGAAATAGGTCCAGTACTAGAATAATAATTAGGTGAAACGTACAATTTGTTTGGAAAGTATGGGTTATTTTGGCGGCGGGCGGAGGTCTGGCATCGAAATTGAAAAACGATCGGTGCGTTTTGTAGAGTTCAACAAGAGGAATGTTTTGGTGGTGTTGTTTCACAAAAATACCGGCCGGATTTTCTTAAATCTAAAAATTTGATGGGTTTTGATTTTTAGGAAATGGAGAAAACCCAACATAAATGAATTGTAATGCATGGTTATGTTTCTTGAGATGAGGGGAATGTTTTGATCGGTTTATATTGTTGATTGGAGGTCCGGTTGGTCAGAAATGAAAAATCCAGTGAGGGAGAATAAAAGTGATCGGAGTTAGGAGTTGGGAAGGAGAAGAAAGGAGAAGAAAGAAGAAAGAAGAAGAAAAAAAAGTGTTGGGTTATAAGTAATCCGGGTAGAATAATTCGAATTTTGCAAATCCGAATGAGCGGCCGCCGGAAAATAACTCCGGTTTCAAATTTTTGAAACCGGACGGTTTCAGATTTTCAAAATCCAAAACCGGATTTTCTTTTTTTTTTTTCTTTGAAAATATATATTTAATTCTGATAATGAAAATCCGAATTAAATTAAATTCAGATTTTGAATATCCGAATTCAATTATAACAAAAAAAATTTATTACGAGATTTTTCACCAAAACGAACTTCAAAATCGCAATTCTACCTATTCCATATACCAAAACATCAATAACTCATCCAAACACCAATACGAACTTCAAAATCACAATTCTACCTATTCATATACCAAAATATCAATAACTTATCCAAACACCAATACGAACTTCAAAATTGCAATTCTATCTATTTCATATACCAAAACATCAATAACTCATCCAAAAATCAATACGAACTTCAAAATCACAATTCTACCTATTTCATATACCAAAATATCAATAACTCATCCAAACACCAATACGAACTTCAAAATCACAATTCTACCTATTTCATATACGAAAACATCAATAACTCCAATACAAACTTCAAAATCACAATTCTACATATTCCATATACCAAAACATCAATAACTCATCCAAACACCAATACAAACTTCAAAATCACAATTCTACCTATTTCATATACCAAAACATCAATAACTCATCCAAACACCAATACGAACTTCAAAATCACAATTCTACCTATTCCATATACCAAAAGATACATCAAATAATGTCATCAGCGTCATATAGTCTATCAATCCTTGTTCAATCTGCTCTGGGATATGAGACGGGACACCTTCTGGCTCCATGTGATCTATTTCCACACCTCGTGCATTCACCTCAATGTCGTCTTAAACGACGATCCATTTGCATTGTGAATCTCCGTTTCTGTCTCCTTTCAGGCGGTGCATTGTGAACGATGAGCCTTTCATAGTCGATATTCAATATGGATGTAGACGTTTCTGGATGTGGTGCTAGTTGTTTTTTGACGTGGTGCTAGTTGTTCTTGAACGTGGTAGACTGTCTTTGTGAAAAAAAATCAGTTTAAATTCACACGCATGGATGTAGACGTTTTTGGACGTGGTGCTAGTTGTTCTGAGACGTGGTGGAATGTCTTTGTGAAAAAATCAGTTTAAATTCACATGAATTGATGTAGACGTTTCTGAACATGGTGCTAGTTGTTTTTGACGTGGTGGTAGTTGTTCTTGGACGTGGTAGACTGTCTTTGTAAAAAAATCAGTTTAAATTCACACGCATGGATGTAGACGTTTTTGGACGTGGTGCTAGTTGTTCTGAGACGTGGTGGAATGTTTTTGTCAAAAAAATCAGTTTAAATTCACATGAATGGATGTAGACGTTTCTGAACATGGTGCTAGTTGTTTTTGACATGGTGCTAGTTGTTCTGAGACGTGGTGGACTGTCTTTGTGAAAAAATCAGTTTAAATTCACACGCATGGATGTAGACGTTTCTGGGCGTGGTGCTAGTTGTTTCTGGACGTGGTGCAAGTTGTTCTGAGACGTGATGGTCTGTTTATGTGAAAAAATCAGTTTAAATTTACACACATGGATGTAGACATTTCTGAACGTGGTGCTAGTTATTCTGAGACCTGGTGGACTGTTTTTGTGAAAAAAATCAGTTTAAATTCACACACATGAATGTAGACATTTCTGGACGTGGTTCTAGTTATTTTTAACGTGGTGCTAGTTGTTCTGAGACGTGGTGGGTTGTCTTTATAAAAAAAAATAGCTTAAATTCACATGAATGAATGTAGACGTTTCTGGACGTGGTGCTAGTTGTTCTGAGACGTGGCGGACTGTCTTTGTGAAAAAAATCAGTTTAAATTCACACGCATGGATGTAGACGTTTCTGGACGTGGTCCTAGTTGTTTTTGGACGTGATGTTAGTTGTTTTGAGACGTGGTAGACTATTTTTGTGAAAAAAATCAGTTTAAATTTACACGCATGGATGTAGACGTTTCTAGACGTGGTGCTAGTTATTTTTGACGTTGTGCTAGTTGTTCTGAGACGTGGTTGTGAAAAAAAATAGCGTAAATTCACATGAATGGATGTAGACGTTTCTGAACGTGGTACTAGTTGTTCTGAGACGTGGTGGACTGATTCAGATTTTCAAAATCCGATTTGTCTTCAATTTTTTTAATATTTTCTTCCGTTAAAATTAATAAATTAAATTCCGATTTGAATTAAGAAATCATATTTGTGAAATCCGAATCTCTAATTGATTAAGAGACTCGGATTTCACAAATCTAAAATGCCTAAAAATAGTCCACACTTTTTAAATTATAAATATTTCAATTCACACTCCCAAATTGTGTATTAAATTTGATCCGAGGCCCGGCTAATAACTTCAAAAAATAAAAAAATTAGAAAAATCAGAATGGATGGATTGATGGTCAAAAAGTAACAGCTGGGAGGATATCTTCATTTCAGGACCCACCATTCGTTCCTAGGTACTGTCCCAATCTTCTTCAGCCCTCTCTGATTGATTACAAAGCACTCCTTCTGAAACTACTGTTAAGGAATATATTTCGTAAATATAATATGAGTCCCATGTTTTTTTTTTTCGTCAAGATAAATTTTGAAATAAAAGATTTAGAATAAGAATAATTAAATTGATTTGGTTAAATTAGTGACGAGGTTTTCAATAATTACATTTAGAGTGTATTTATTTGGAGGTAATAAAAATGAGATAATTATAAAATAATTTCGATTATTATGATTTTCAAATATGTGAAAGATAATTAGATTTATTAATGATTGTTAGGATACAAATAAAAGACAATCTGATTTTTTTAATGAATATACAAAATAAGTTAAAATAATATGATTCCTTGAATGAATATTACTAAATAAGTTAAAAGTCAATCAATTTCTTTAATGATTGCTGAATTATTAAATTTTGATTACTTCCAAAATAAATGCACCCTTACTCTTAACTACTTAAACTCATAACAATTAACTTTTTAATTAAGAAAGAAGAACATGATATAAACTTTTTGAGTGAGTCAAAAACCATTAAAAAATTTATATCTATAATTATCCAAACTCATTTTAAGTGAAAATCATTATTTTTTTAACATTTTTTCATATTTAATTTTGATTAAAAAATAAATATAATTATTAAAAATATAACAATTTGACAAAATCACCTTCTAATTCGGCTTTAAAATAAGTTAAATTCTTGGATTATACTAATTCCTAGTTTTTAGGTTTAGGGAAATAGCTGCGGGTTCTTAAAATACGCCTAGGGCTTTGGGCCTGAACATTCCGTACAAAACGCAATGATGACTTGCCCAGATAGCTAGGCATTCAAATTCGTCACGCAAAGTACTACAATTTTTTCTTCCTTTTTTCCGGCTTTTTCTTATCTTTAGGCTCTCATCTGACAGTATCACGCATGACCCAAAATTGACTTTTAAGAAAATAATTATTAAAAAAAAAACGAATTTATGAAGAGAGGAAATTAAAGAAAAAAAAATCTACTTTAAATTAATTTATTTACCTAGTGGTACACAAAATTTTTATATTTACTAATTAAAATAGCAAGTTGCAATATCGAAGTTACATAATAAGAAAACTAAAGTGAATTTTACCCCAACCTAAGTTTAGATACTATATTTCATTTATTAAGTTTATTCGTCTTTTAATATAATATTATTTAAAGGATTAATTAAAACATACCACTTACTCATGAACATTATAAATTTATAAACTTTATCAACTAATATGCGCGACAAATACGGCAACTATATTATATAAGTAAAATGTACAATTTCTTTTAATTGAATTATCTGTAATGATGAAATCACTTAAAAGTTTAAGAGTATTAGAATACTCTTATACTTTAAAAAATAACCGTTAGTTAGGAGTTTCGGTTGGTTTACACCGCTAAGAGCTGTCCTAGCCCCGACTCTTCTATTTATTTTAAAATGCTTGTTTTAATAAGTATATATATATATATTATATAAAACCAAGAACAATACAATTCCTTTTTTTTTTTTTAGCTGAAATCCCACCGAACTGCAGTATGTTTTCTCTTCTTTAATTATTTTTCAAAATAATCATTCCTCCTCTTTTCTACTCACTAAAATTTTGTCCTCTTCTTCCTCAAAACCAACTATTCATTAAAGATTTTCTAATTCCGTCACCATTTATCTGATTTTACTATATACTGATGAATCCCATAATTAGTTATACACAAACATCCATTAGATATTATATAAATGCAACAAAATTCCCACATTAAACATTGAAGATTGTTGCGACTTTATTGTTCTAAACTATACCCAAATACAAGGAAAGTGAAGTGGTAGCCAAGTAGGGAGGCGAAAAAGAATATATATATATATATATAAAGAATGAATGTATGGTGTCCGATTTGCAGCAGCAATGTTAAGGAATAGTAAAAGTACATACACAAACATTGATTGCTTTCTACCTGTCTTCCTCCTATGGATTCTTGTTCCCGTTTCCATTTCCTTCTTCCCCTTCTTCTTTCTTTCTTTCTTCTCTCTCAGCTCTCGCTCCAGTTTCTCTCCACCTTCCTCTTTCTGGACAACCATGAAGCCTTCAACCCAATGGAGTACTCTGCTGGTAAGCCCCACACACCCCGGCCCCCACCCCCCCCCCCCCCCCCCCCCCAATTTTTGTCAATATATAAGCTTACAGAGGTTGAAAAAAGAAATATTCATGGTATATGCTGATTTTTTTTTTTATTTTTTTTAATAAAAAAAGATCGAGTTTACACCCTCTTGTCATGTGTTTTATGGTACCATAGTATAATACCTGTTGGATATTCCAGCCAATATAATTATCTGTAATTTCTATCTAATTTAAATGTGAAATTATAATTGATAAATGATTTTTTTTAAGTTCTATCTTGCATAATTTTTTTTTAAAAAAATTGCATATTGTTTAATCGAATAAATGGAGAAATGGAGGAAATAAATAGTTTGTGTAGTAGTTCAATATAAGACGTGCATACGGGTTGAGTTCAGCTTCTGTATTGAATAATTTCCATAGCTATTCGCAAATAAATATAAAATAGACGTTGACTTCTTGTGATTATATGCCATTCTATGCTCATTTCTAGAAAAAATAATTTTATTTATCGTACTTTTATAATTCAATAAATATGAATATTATTTTGAACAAATATATTTACTTTTCATAAAAATCACAATTTTTTAAAAGGATAATTGAAAAATATTAAACATATAATTCTCTAAAGTTAAATATTTTTAAAATTGTAGTTAATTACTTAATTTAAGCATCAAATTCCTTCCATTAAGATTTTTTGTTTTGTTTTACTCTATTCATACTCGTGCTGAATTTTTATAACCATTAAATATATAATATTAGATGATTTGAAATTAAATTTTAGGGTTAGTATTAAGTAATATCAATTTAACCTAATTCTTGAGGGATTAGAAATAAAGAAAAAAGGGAGATTATAAATAAAATTTAAATATATTATTGGCTTTCTTAATTATTATGCAAAATCATAAATGATTATCTGGTGCAATTTCTATGTTTACAATCATTTATAATAATTAAAAAGAGGGAAAAAAAATACATATATGATTTTTATATAGATAATATATATTTTTATATTGACGATATAGTTTAAAACTGCTTATATTTTATGAGGAAATGGATATTAATTTGGTTATTTTTTAAAAAAAAATGATATTTTAATACAGGAAAAAGAAGAATAAATAAGAAGAACTGGCAAATCGAGCAGAGAGATCTTTGGTGTGGATTGAAAGAAAAGGTTATGGGGTAGGCAAATCTTGCACAGAAGGCCTCTCTAGGTTTCACTGTTTGTGTAATAACTGCTACAGACTCCATTGGTTTGCCCAATCAATCTCCCACTTATATATAATAATAAGGTACTTCTTCATCCCCCACAATTTTGGCAAACTTTTACACCCTATATTTGTCTATAAATTAATCTCTCGTTTATAATACCCTTTTAATATCGAAGAACGATCTTTATTTTCAGGCGTAAAAAGAAATTTTAAATTTTCGTTTTAATTTTTAAAAGGGATTTTATTTGTATCTTTGTGAGTTGACATAACGTTCATTTGACGAGAAAGTTTTAATTAATGGTTAATCATACTCATTTAGAATTTAAAGTTTGTATAGTTAAAGTAGGAATGCCACCAAGTTTATTGGGTTGTAATGATATATTATCTCCAAAATTAATTAATTAATATACTAGCTTGCTCTCCAACATAATAGTTTTATTTATTTCAATTAAAATAATATAATAAATATGATATTATTATTATTATTATTATTATTATTATTATTATGGGACAAGAGAGGGGTACTCTTCTTTGAAAATGACTTGGAATTTTTTTAAGACAATGACCTATTTTGGAAATTTTGATCACATTGGCTTCAAGATTGGCTATGACTAGTTAATGTTTCATTTTTTTATTGTATTACTAATTATCGTCTTAATACTTATCATTTACTGTCTCAATTTGAACTAAAATACCTTTACAATATTCTCTCTCTTCTCCCTATTAAGTAAAAAAATAATTTTATCAAAATTAGAGATTATTATTCTAAAAACTGAAGCGATAACCCTTTTTGTTATTTGTGTATAGTAGTATGTTTCATTAATTGTTACTTACATATTGACATTATTAAGGAAAATGACTGTTAATTTTGAAGGGCAACAACATATATGAGAAAAATAAAGATGATGCCACTTTTCTAGTGTTATTTTCCTTTTTTTTTAAAAAAAAACTAATGTTTGTAATATTAATAATAGGAGAACTTACATACACATTTACAGCATTAGTAATGTAAAACGAGATTTCACATGTACTTTATTCAAAATAAAAAAATTTATATTTTATCTAAATAGAATTATTATTAGAAAACGTAAAACGTACATATTTCGAATGAATAAAGTATGCCCCTATTGATAGGAGGTGAATGTAGTACAAAATGTACCACAAAATGTACCACAATTGGAGGGCGAGAAACCAGACTAAATCAGGAATCAGGGTTAGGTTGTTCAAGTTCTAGAACTGCTTCCTTTTTTGGCTTTCTAGATCTCTACAAAATGGACAACTAAATATATTATTTATTATTTCTTGAATTACTATTTTACTCTTATTTTCTACCAAAATTATAAATATGATCTTTATCAATCTTATTGACTGATAAACTCATGGAAACAAGAATTGTTAAATAGTACCATTATCCACTGCCCTCCCTCTTTCGACAAATATATATATATATATTTATTATATTTATTTAGAATTGATGTTTATATTGGCTGTGATCGTTTTATTTTTAAATATTATATATATATATATAAGTATAATTTTCCAATGAAATTGGGACCATTTGATGTAAACTGGTCATGCATCCGTATAGCCGTGGTTTCAGCAAAAAATTGTGATTTTCCGGTGATGATGACGAAATGGGAAGGAATCTTTCTAATTTCTTTTTTTTCCTTTAATTAATACAAACCGTTGGAAATTCACAGAGGAATATTTTTAGTTTCATTTTTCCTTTTCTGGATAAGAACTACTACAAAAGATTTTTTTTTTCCCATATTTTAGTAATATTAGGATTTAGGCATTCTATATTAGATTAAGTAAATTTTATAAATTAAAAAACTTGGCTATATTCATTTTATAATTAAGTGGTGTGAGATATTTTGATTAGTCCGGCTTCTTTTGATCATTTTGTCCTTTTAATAAAGAGGAACAAAAAAATTTTAAAAAGCGGGATAAATAAATAAAAAAAAACGACAAAATAGTTTAAAGGGGACGGACAAGTAAAACGGGTAGAAAATAGTAATTGAGACGGAGACAATGTAAGAGTATGTAGAGGCTTGTTTTAATATTAAAATAAAACATAGAAGATCATAATAATAAAATTGGATAAAATTTAGGTTTAAATTTATTTTTAGTCCCTCATAATATGAGTTATTCCAGTTTTGGTCCCTCATATGTTTTAGTCACTAATTTTAGTCTCACTTAATTTTTTTTTTTTGACAATTCTAGTCATTTTTAACAGAAGAGTTTAGAAGATAACAGATTAATTCATTTGATCGATAGTTAAACCTAATTTTTTTTCTTCAAAATGATTTGTACCGTGATTTTTTAACCAATTTTATAATTCGGATCCTCATGAATGTTCAACTCATTTAGGGTTTCGGCCGTCATTTTAGATTATGAGTCTATCTAAATGGGTTGATCATCCATGAGGAACCGAGTCATAAAATGGATTGAAAACATCATAGTACAAATCATTTTGAAAAAAAAATAGGTTTGACAATGAGATAATTTGCTATCTTCTAAACTTTTCGGTTAAAATAGATCATAATTGGTAAAAAAAGATTTAAGTGAGACTAAAATTGCTGACTAAAACATATGGGAGACCAAAACTATAATAACCCATGTTATGAGGGACCAAAAATGGATTTAAGCCTAAAATTTAAGTATAAAATTATCAAATATTCATATATAAATAAAAAAATGTAAAATCTCACACACACAAAATATATATGTATATATATAAGCAAACAAATTCTCAACCTACCCCATAAAAGAATATGAGGGAATATACAATGCTTAGTTGATTAGTTGATCTTTTAATGGAAGATTAAGAAAGCAATTAACTAACTAACTCTAATGCAAGTACAAACTAATCATGATTAGGTACCTAATCAATCTATTCAATCAATAATGCAAGATTGACTAAAAATTTAGTATATATGCACCAATCCATCTGAAATCTAGCTAAAATCTCCATCGGTCTCTTCTATTATGGTTAATGACTTGGATTGCTCAGGTTCATGTCACCTATATATAGGAGGGACATATTTTTGTTTTTACTTTTTTTCTTTCTATTAATTTTCAGATTGATTAACGTTTTCTCGCATTCTACGTTGAATGCTCGTTAACCTGGATCTAGACTTCTATAACCTTTATCTAATCTTTGATCTAATACGTCACATTTCATATAGAAAATATAATATAAGCGTGTCTTACATATAATATTTAAATTTGCAATGGATAGATTGAACTAATTGAATTATGTTTTTCAAAGGCGCATAAATATGGGAAGAGGACGAATTATAATATTTATAAAGCAGATTATAATATTTTATATGACTCGTATAAAGGCTTGTAAATATGATTTAAACATTAATTTGAATGGGTGAATACCAACATTCAAAAGTTAAAATTTTACTTAGTGTTCCAGTTAATCCAAAGAAACAAGATATAACTCTTATTTCATGTTTTGTCGTGGTTTCAATTTTGGATCTTATCTTAAAAAGTAGATAATAATATGTAAGTAAAAATTCGATAATAAATAAGTTATTATGACAATATTTACTCTCACATGAGTTGTTTTGTGGATGCGGATATGAAGGCAATGTTAGTGATTTTTGGATAATGAAAGATTACGGTTAAGAGTTTTTAGACGATATTGGTTTATTTAAAACCTATCGAGCTGATTGGAAGTTCAAATTTACGTATCATAATATACTCAAATAGAAAATATTCGAGTCAATGATTGTGAAATCAGTGATTAATTCAGATGGTATACTTAATCGGTTTTGCACTACAATAACAAACTTTTATGATTACGTGAAATTAAAGGGTACATGACCAATTCAGCGCCCATGGAATATTCAAAAGTATGTAAGTGTATTGACAGTCTTATTAGACCTTGGCTAAGAGAAGAAAACACACAAGAGCAATCTGATGGTGTTATTGAAGGAGGAGGAGGAAGGGAGATTGAAGCCCACTGATATTTGAAAACCCTAACCAACATTAACGGTGTAAATGAATCGGCTAAAATTTAGTTCGAGTTTGTAGTTGATCGAGTTCGAGCCGAACTCGAACTTGACTTGATAATTATCGAGTCGAGTTCAAGCGTTCAATGTATAATATATATCTATTATATTTTATGTTAATATAGCATATACAAATTTATAAAACTATCATTCTCAAATTCAAACTATAAATTCATGTGAGTTATTCAAATTCACTCTCTCGGTCCCAAATACAGTTGGAATATATTTAAATTTTATATTCCTTCTGATATCCAATGTAAAATATTTTTTAAAAAATAAAAGAATTTATTTATATAAGATGTTTTATAATTTTAATATTATTTTTATTTTTAAATTATTTTAATTTAATGAAAATTTGTTAATATGATAAAAATAAAGATTTTTTAAAGAAAAGATTAAATAAAAATTATTTTTTAAATTAAACATCACAGGGAGTACAATACTTATATAGACATTCTAGTGAGTCAACAATGAACTGCCATAGAAAATGTGGATAGACTTCACTACTTTAGTAATGTACAACATTTGTGGTTTGAGCCCAAAATGCAACCACACATAAATGTTTTTATGAAGTAAATATATTTTAATTTGTATAGAACCTTTGAACTTTGAATCCAATTCTAAACTCTCAACCACCATAATAAATAATAAAATTTTACTACTCAATGTAGACTAAAAATCTCTCTTTGCCCCTCTTTTCCCTTTTACCGACAATTTTATTAAAATTGAGGTGTTAATATTTAAAATTGAAGCGGGAAGTAGTAATACCTATAGTACAACAAGCCATCAATATCATGCATGCATAATTAACCAAAAATGAGCATATAAATAATATTTATAAACCATAATATATTTAATTATTTATGATAAATAAGACTTCAATTTGAAAGAAATAAGGCAGTATCATAATTTTTTTTTTTTGTCTAATAAAAGAAAGAAAACATGGAAACTGGAATTTGAGTTGGAGGAAACATAGGTAAAAGAAGTCTTTATCGCTTTGAAGCAAGAAGTCTTTCTTACTACAAATATGATATGATATGATGTGTGAGGCAAAGAAGGGATAAGAACAAAATTTATTGGCTTTCTCTCAATGGAAGCTTTCTCTATAATAATTAGAAGTATACCCAAATGGTACAACCAACAAAGAACTTTCGTACTGTGATGGAAAACGAATTCCACCTAAAACGGTAATACATATAGTTAAAGACAGGAAGCCTTACAACTCAAATCCACTCATGACACTATATAACAAAGCATAATAAGCAAAATAGGATGATCATTAGAGTCTTAATTTATCTGATTTCTTTTAAAAATGAAAAAGAAATTTCATTATGTAACTTCTTGTTATTCCAAATGAAATGCTCTTGATCTCTTCTCATGCAACTTCAGTTTTATCTTACCAAACAATTGAAATGATGCAATATTAAACAATGGATAAAAGGAATTACTAGTTATTGCCTCAGTACTTTCCCTTTACCACCCCAGTTTGGACTAAAATGTTCCCTACAATACCTTATATCTTCCCTTTTTATGTAAAAAGATATTTTTGTCAAAACTTATGAATTACTGTCCCAAAAAGTGAGGCGGTAACTAGTAACTACATCTCCTCTTGAAAATAGAGGAAGAAGGCTTGCAATTAAGGACTATATATATATAGTATATACAAGAAACCACCTAGTCCAGGCATATTATATTTAGAGTAGTGAATCGGCATGGAGTGAAGGAAGGGCGATCATTCACTATAATCCTTGAGGAAGGGTGGTGGCAAGAGGTGGCAGATTCATATGTACTATTATCTGTAGTACTGAAATAGTATTTCAAATGTGAGCATTTTCTAGCGCGAGTTTGAGGCCGGAGTGTGATGAGTGGACGAGAGGAGCGATATGCATATTATGAAAGAGAGGGAGAGGCGGCAGAGCTGAGAGAGAGTGGATATTTTTGAGAAATCCTTATAATGTTTAAGGGTTTTCAACTTATCTTGAAGGACATATACTGTCTCATCCCCTCTCAAGGTTTTTGTGTGCTGGTTAGTGTAGCAGTCAGTTTGGATGGCCTTCAATTCTCAAGATTGCTTAAGAAGCTGATTAACTCAAAGGAATCAAGAATTATGCATGTGAAGAATATGAGATTAGAACAATTTAATCAGACACATCAGAATATATGTATATATATATATATATCAAACAATATAAGATAAGAAGATGAAATTAGTAAAGTAACACACATGTTCTGATAGATTGCAGAAAGTGGAGTTCACAGTAGAAAAGTATGCACAATGAAAACAATAAATTACCTTAGCAAGTTTTTCCTTTTTTCTATGGTACATGTGGAATATTCATGAGAAAGAAAATAATATTGAGCTTGATTATTCTTATATTACCACATGCCATATGAAGAGAGGAGCTTATGCACCAAGAGAAGTCATGTTATTGCTGTAGCCTTGATCCCATGTTTTGCCACAATACTCAAATTCAGAGAACTGATTCTGATTCTGCCAACAAAAAAAAAAAATAATAATAATAAATAAAAATAAAAAAAGAGAATTGAATGATGTGAACAATATTCCATATATCAATCAATCCTTCAAAAAGAATACATATATACTATGGATACAAATGATCAAGAAAGCTTACCACATGAGAAATTTCAGCAGCATCTTGTTGCTGATGATGATAAGTGTAGATATAGGAAGATGGGTTCCAATTTCCAGTTGTGTTTATCAAAATATCAACAGCACCATATTCTTTATGTCCTCCTCCTTCAAGGTTGTTGGTACAAGGATTTATAATCTTGGTATAGCTACCATGGCTTCCTCCTGATTCTTCAACTGCTTCAAAATAGTGGTGACCCAAACATCCTAATTGCTTCAAATCATGGCTTTTCCTTTCTTCCAAGCACAACTTTGATTCACCAACTAATTTTCTCTTTTCCATGGTTCTTTTCCTCGCCCTTTCCCTTGCTACTTTCCTTGATTCTCTTCCAAGAATATGCAATGCGGTTCGCCTTGCTAGTTTTGCCTTTTTCTCCTTCTTGCAAGACTGTTTTTTTACTTTGATATTCTTCAACAAGCTGATATTGCTGGCTGCCTGCGGCTGGCCATTATCAATGGTGGTGGCTGCATCATCAACTCCTGATATAACTTCACACTCTGAAGTAGAGGATACAGTACTAGTAGTGTTTTGTCCGGCACTTGCCCGGCGGTGGCTCGTGTACTTCACCTGCATCATCCGGGCTGGCAACCCTCCAGTGATCTCCTTGATTGCAGAACTAGACTGTGTCAGCAGCCACTCCACTGTTTTGCTCGCCTTATCAAACCCCAAGATGTCTTGCAAATCGAAGAACTTCCGGGCAACATCAAGTGATAGCCTCATTCTTCTGTCCCTTGGTCCCTTTGCAGTTGTAATCTTGCTGTGCCTGTCTTTCTTTAAAGATCTTCTCCTGACATTATCCGGCATCTGGCCGCCGCCACACTTTTCTGCACCCGATCCATCATGTTTTAATACTACTACTGCACCACCATCATCCGCCGCGGTTTTCGGATGTTCCATATCCATGTGGTTACAATTCACAATCTGATGATGATCAGCTACAGTACTACTCTGATCAGATGTAAAGGGTTGCTGCTGCTGCTGGATGAAAATTAGGTCATGCAATTGCTGCCATGTCAGCTCATTCACAAAATCTTCATAGTGAATAAATGGAGGAGTAGAAGTTAAATGAAGCTCTTCAAATTTGGAATTGGGATTTGGATTTGGATTGGGATTGTTCTCACTAATAAATAAGGGTATATGAGGAAAAACTTGGTCAGATAAGGATATAGGAATGTTAGGATTGTGATTGTAGTTGTTGCTTGAAGGATACATGTCTATTTTCTCTCCTTTTAGGTAAGACCCCCTTCAGCCAGCTGCCCTAATGTTTGTGCTATATATGTGGGCTATGAATGAATGTTGATCTTTTGCTTTGACTCCCTCTTTTTTTTTTTTTTTCTTTTTTTTTTGGGTTGATGAATTGCCCTCAAGACCTAAAGCTTTGAGAAAGACAGATGATCAAGCTGCAGCTTCTTGAATTTGCTTTCAGCAAGGAAACAGAAACAAAAGAAAAGGTTTTTCTTTGAGAAAGAGTGATCATCATATATGGAAGTACTAGTATAGTTGTAGACAAACTATTTCCAAATCCCATTTGGTCTTAGTGTTTTTGATCATTGATACTGTACTTTAAATGAATGTGAAAGGGGAGGTGGTGAAGAAAAAAAAAGAAAAAAGAACCCTTGAGAAAGAGTGATTGCAAATATCCTTTTGTTGGGCAAGAAAGAAAAAACACTGTTCCTTCTTCTTGAGAACGACAGCCTAAAGCCAAAACATAATAGCCCGGCTTTATTATTTTTGTGATTCTGTATAGATCAGTAAACAAGAACTGGGATTGAAAGAATGGGGATTGGCTGAGTTTTAGGGGTCAAAAGGGAGGTAGAAGAATGGAATAACTAGTGTAATATGCTGCTATTTTCTGCATCTTTATAGCTCCCAAAGGCAAAAAAAAAATATCAGGGAAATTCGTGTTTTTTATTTATTTTGTGTGGCAATAGTAGTCCTATGTAGCTCGTCTGGACCATGAAAAGGATTGAAAGAGAAACCACCACCAATATTGCAGGAACAGCAGTTCTGGATAGGATGCACTAGTATTCTCTCTAAATGTATTGTAAATGCCATTTCACGTGTGATTGCAGGGTATTGAATTGACCTCCTAAAAGTTTTTCTCCATTATTCCACCCCTCTTTCACAAAAACCCTCCTCAATCATCAAACCATTTGAATATTTTGCTTGCATGGTTATCAGTTATATGTCTCTTTGTGTTTTGTGTATCACCATTCAGTTTTCTTGTTCATTTGAAGATAAAAAAAAACAAAAAAAAAGGCAAAAAAATGGGGGTTATTAATTACCGTCTCACTTTTTAGGGCGATAGTTTATAGATTTTGACAAAAGTGTTATTTTACATAAAAGAAAAAAAAAAGTATTGTAAGAGAGATATTTTAGTCTAAATTAGGACGATGAAAGAAAAAGTATTTAAACGATAACTAATAATTTTTCCAAAAAATTAGAGGGCTGAATGTTGAATTAGGGCTGTTTTTCAGTTTTTTGTGGTGGGTTAGGGCTGTTGTGTTCCATATCCTATCTATTCTTTGTTAATTTACATTTTGATTGTTGTATATCCACGTCACATGTGTAACCTACACAGGCAGAGGACAATTATTTCAGTTTGGAAGATATAATTTAGTGTGTGAGGGATATATGGTGAGGTGATGAGGCCTGCCAGCCAATGCTAGCTTTTCTTTTGACTGGGGTTCCTCTAGCTCTCTCTCTCTCTCTCTCTCTCTCTCCAAGGTCACTTTCAATAAAAAGAGAGACCTATATAATGTCTCTTTCTCTCCCTTCTAATCTTTCACACTTTGTCCGTCAATCAATACATATGTGTTACATAAGTTTACCACTTAAAATGTCCTGTTCTATTTTTAGAGAGTCGTAATAGAAATTAGGTACATAGTAAACTTCTTATATCGTATGTTGAATAGTAAACTTCTTATATCGTATGTTGAATGTATATGCAAATCTTTACGTATAACTACATATTTGGGGATGTTTGTGTTGTGTTTGGATAGATGGAATCCAGAGGGATGACTAGTAGTACAATGATTTACGATTCAATTACTTTATTTATATATTATATTTTCGATTAATTTTTATAAAATACATAATTATTTATATTTTTATATTTTTTAACACGATAAGTTCACTTTTTTAAAGAGTTAAGGTATATTAAATTATTAAATATTTTATTATTAAAAAATCTCAAAAATATATAAAAAATAAAATAATACTAAAATAAAATATAAAAATAAAAATAATCTACTAAAACTATATGTTACAAATATATATAAATTAATATAAAATATAATATATAAATTAATTAATTAAAATTTGTCACAAAATATATCATAAAAAAGTGTTACAGAATATCTACGTCAAATACAATTTACACCACTAGCGAGTCTATTGGTAAGACATGGCCGCAAGAGCATATAGTAGTGTTGTAGCTTAGGTTTAGCTTTAAATTGATGAAACCAGAGAAAAAAAAGGTTATTCTTTTGGCCCTTTGGCTCTCTTGCCCTTCACACCCTCAAAAAATTAGCAGATTTGATGAATCAAGAAGTCAAGAAGACTAGCTATAGGGGAACAGTTCAACCCCCTCCCCCTCGTGCTTGTACTTTACCCCCACTGATATTTGAAAACCCTAGCCAATCTTTGTGGAGGGGTTGCTGTTTTTTTGGTCTCTTTTTTCTACCATTGTAATGAGGGGGTTTTGTTTGCTTTGGTCGCCACTCACTTCTTTCCAAATATGCATGCCGCCCATCCTCCTGAATCACACTCCCAAAGTCATATACTAGCCCAATTGGTCTGTCCTATATTGTTAGACTGGCATTATTATATAAGGACCACAGGGAGAGGACGAGTCGATGTGCTGTTGGCTTCTGAGGTTGCTTTCACAATGCAGATAACCATGAAGAAAAATAAAATAAAAATAAAAAAAAGTGAGAGAGAGTGAGTGAGTGAGTGTGTGTAACAGCAACAAGCAGGGTTTACATTACATATAAGGCAAGTGAGTGACACTCAGAGAGGCATGCAACCCTAAAATAAGTGCTTTCATTTCGGTTGATAAAAGAGGGCTGAGTTGCCATCATTTACTTTTCTTTTTTGGTGAAGGATCGATCATGGATGAATGGATCTTTCAATTCTGAACAAGATACATCTGAACTTGGGATGTACATTTGTTCTTGTTTCATAGTATAGTTTAATTCATCTAGTACAATTGAGGACTGTGCACCATTTCTTTTTTTAGCAACCAAGAAAGTTGGGGTTACTTATATTGCTCACTAATGCATTTGTCCATGTCCATATTTGGTATTGGTACCCATCTCCCCCTCCTCCAGTCAAATTATAACATAAAACCTAAAGGGTATATTCTTATTACTAAATTTAAAAAATAAATGATAAATATTCAGCGAATAGAGAAATAAGAATTCTAGTCCAGTTTTAGAAATTGTTGAACTATCATCACTTATTTTTTAAATTTAGTAATAAGGTATACCCTTAAGTTGTACAGTATAATTTTCTCTCTCTTTCTCTCTCTTGCTTCTTCTTCTTACACACTATTATATATTTTAAACCCTAGAGAAACTCGATGGTGCAAAAGTACAAAAATATCCTCACTAAATTAGGACCGTTTATGTATTTACCGGTCATACTAGATGAAAAGTAAAGGTGACGTCAAAATGATTTCTAAAGAGTGATAATAAGTCAATTTTCACTATAGTATGATAATTAATTTTAAAATTCGTCTTAATTCTATTTAGGCCAAAATATTTTTTTAATCCCTTATAATTAATTTTATCTCACTTTTAGTCCCTTAAAATTTTACGAGAGCCTTTTTAATCCCCAATCTTTAATTTATTAAGTGTTTCGATCCCTCTTAATAGTATTTTTTGAAAACAAACAGTTTGATTATGTTTGCCCGTTAATTAGAGACTATTTTGTGTAAAATAAAACTTTCAAGGGCCTTTGTATAATATATATATATATATTGTTTTCTCCTCTTCTTCTTCTTCCTTTGCCTCCGCCACCTCCAACCACCGCCGGATCTCTTTGAAGTCCCGCTATCCATCTCCCGAAGCCATCCTCATCGAAGCCCGATCTCTATAGCTCCTCATTCGAAACCCTAGTTCGAAGCCCCGCCGCCCCCTCTTCGTTCAAAAATTTTGTTCGAAAATTCCCCGGTGAGCCAGTTTTTCCGACGAAAAGAAACACAAAACCTCTCCGTCGTAGCGTCGTTGGGGTCCCGATCTTCGCCGGAATTTGAAACAGAAAGACTCGCATCCAACATGTGATCAAGAAATAGAATCCCAGTACTATTCTCATCTACACCATTACCATCCAAGTTCAACTTCACAAAACGGGAAAACAGAAACACTCAATAAAACGGGAAATGAACCCAGATAAAAGATCAAATTAAATGGACTATTAAGGACTACCCATTTCAGAGGAAGTCGTGGGGGATCCATTCTCAGTAGCCTCGGGAGTTATTCTTTGCAGGTCCATTAAAAGAGGGGTAAATGGTCGAGTTTTATATATGGGTTGGTGAAGCTTCGTGCGGAGAAGTGGAGACTCTTGGTCGAAGGTGAATAAAAGGGTCGGCTTTGGCAGACAAATTCTTGGGTTTTTGAGTTGCAGAGGAGGAGAGGATGCGAAACAGCGATGGACCGGAACTGAAAGCTCCATGTGGCGTCGTGTGTCGGAATTTGGCGCAGCGAGGTTAGGAGGTGGTGGTTGGAAGGTGGAATGTCGGAATTTGAGAGAATGAGAGAGAGACTTAATTTTTTTTTAACACAAAGGCAACTAAATTTTTTTTTTTTTTTAACAAAATGGACCCTAATTAATGGTCAAACTTAGTCAAACCATTTGTTTTCAAAAAATACCGTTAAAAGGGACTAAAATACTTAATAAATTAAAGATTGGGGACTAGAAAGGCTCTCGTAAAATTATAAGGGACCAAAAGTGAGACAAGACTAATTATAAGGGACTAAAAAAGCATTTTGGCCTTCTATTTATGGTGAATAACATTTATCTTCTCTGTGATTTGATCAAACTACCGATATCCTCTCAGTTCTTAAAATTACGCATACCCTTTGACTATCCAAATGCATAACAATTAACCCCCTAATTGACGAAAAAAATGAACCAAAATACTAACATAGGCATTATTATTGTATTGAAAGATAAAATTAATATCACTTTATAACCTCATTTTGGCCAAAATTTGTGATGTTCTTTTTTTTTATTTATATTTTTCGATATTTGACTTCAGTTAAATAGTAAATGTAATTGTTAGAAATTTTAGGAACGATTGGTAATTTGACCAAATCATAATTCACTTTTTATTTATTATACTGTTTTATCTCGATAAACTGAGTAGTATTAGGCAGAATCCTTCAAAATAGAAGCAATCTCCCCATTGCAAGCTGAAATCCTTGCAATCCTTAAAGCCGTAAGGTATTGCATCTCCCTTGATCTTATGGTTATCGTTTCCTTACTGATTGTAAAATGGTGGTTCAAATGCTGGAATCTGGTGAATTTTCTTGGAGAGAACATGGTGCACTAAAGGAAATAAAACTGGGAATGGGGACATGAAACTTTGTGCTTGCTTATGTATATAGGGAAGGAAACTCCCCGACTGATCACATGGCAAAAATGATTCTAAAAGGGGTTCTTGGCTGTTTTGAGAGTCACTAGTCCCTTCTCAGGATACTTCAAGGCTTGATCTTATTGGATAGAGATTCGATTCCAATACTTCAGCACAACTAACAGTTGTATAGGCCTTTGTGAAGTATTGACACTAATAATATAATAGTAATCTAGTAGTTTTTAGTCTTTACTGGTGGTCTTTTGTTTTTTAGAGGATAGGGCTTAACTTTTGTATAAAAACATTAAGACCAGTCTAGTATCAGTCATCCACCATGTAATCTGCTAATTCATCAACAGAAAGGGCAATTAGCTCCGCCGGTCCTCAAGACTGTTTTAAAAAAAAAAAAAAAAAAACCCGTTTTAGGTGAAGGGAGTAAAACATTAGAGGGATCGAGCTATATGGCTAGGTACGTAGCAGTCCTTTTCCTAACTTTTTGTCGTGATGAAAAAGTTGATACGTGGGAAATGACAATTAATTTCTTGCACATTATCCTTGATTAATTTGGAATGTAGAAAGTTGGCATACTCTATTTAGTCATTTTGGTTATTAATTCTTATATATATATATATATATATATATATACTCCTAATATTTGGTTAAATTGTTAAAAATTTTAATTGAAAATTTACTTTTACTTTATAAAAATAAGTGATTTAATTGTAACATCGAAATATAAGAGATTTCTCTCATATTTCTCTCTAACAAAATAAAGTGATTTATTTGTATTTATTAAGATGACAAAAGTATAATTTGGAACTTTTAAAAAAAAAAAAATCTAGTGAGATTGAATATTTTTTAGAATTTATATTTATTGCCTCTATTTTGTTATTCGCCGCTCTCTTTTTAACTAAATTACTCCTAACTTTTATCCAAATTTATAATGAATTTGGATAGAAGTTAGAGGCAATTTTAAAAAGAGATGGACGAAAAATAATAAAATAAGGGACGATAAATAATAGTCCCTTAATTTTATTAATAAATCTTTTAAATACATGAGAAGAAAATATAAATTTAACCTATTTAAAAAGTTCAGACCCCCTAATTCGAAGTGACAAGTGTCAATCACTAAATTATTACTTTCTTGTCATATTTCTCTTCCTCTAAACTATCTTTTATTATATGTTAATCAATAGATAAATGGAGAAATGCAAAAGGACAAAAAAAAAAAAAAAAAAACTAACAAGTTCATAGCATTTAACAATGAATGTAAAAACAGTGACTAAATTTAAACCCTAAAGTGATATTAATTTATTTCCTCGAACTTTATCTCATTAATTTCATGACAAGGACTTGTTATATGTCCACCATTTAGTTTGTCAGGCTATAGCAGTGTTAAAATGTCACCAAAAATTACAACTCCATAATAGTTACTCATACTCGTGTCCTTCTAAGAGATTACGAGTCCGTTTATGTCTAGATGTAAAAATCTCTTGAATTTTTTTCACTGTTGTCATCTCATTTACCTCGTAGAGTATGAGCCCCTTTTGTGACATGATATAAAAATCTCTCGAACTTCTCCTTGCTACCATCTTCGTCTCATTCTCCTTACAATTATCCTTGTTGTCGTCGTCTCATTCTCCTTATGAGCCCATCTGTGACGGCAAAAACATTAGATAACATTAAATGACAAAAATACTTTAACAAATAATATTTAATACTACTAAGGTAGTTTTTAACTTTTTATTTGTTCCTCCATTTTTGGCATTCTTGAGAATTTATTCTCGGATGAGATTTATCTAATACAAACTCATCTATGTCGATTTTTATTTTATTTTTTACAAAAAAAGAGGCCAAAACATAAACCATTCTTATGCTACCCTAGGAATGTACACCTACTATATGACACTAGTTATATACTATTGATAGTGTACATTGCAATGTCCATTTTTGACAATAGTAGGGGAGAATTAGTAAAGAAGAAAACGAGAAAAATTATGGGGTCTCTGCATTAAATTGTTTATTCCTATTGGGTCAATGCTACTAAGAGTATGTATTACTAGTTGTACAATATAATGTGCCACTATATGGTGATTCCGTCATCTCTTGACACTTACTGGAGGATCCAACATCCTAATGTGTGTCCTGTGGTTGGTGTGCAGCCAGCGAAATAGTCCGCTGCATAGTTGCCCTCTTTATGAATATGATTAAACTTCAATTATCACTCTCATTTGAGCATATTTTTAATCCTCTGGACCAGATTTTCATGTACGCCCACATATTTTTGTCTTTCCTTTACTATCAATACCACATTTTCATTGATCACCTCCGCTTCAATCTTCCGCTTTCCTATATCCCAGATCATTCATAATCCTTGAAATAAACCCCATAATTCGGCACCCATAATGTTGCATTGGCCAATATTCATCACAAGCCCTACTAACCTATTTCCCTTGGCTCTAAGCAACCCTTTGCTGTTGTAATACCTGTAGTGGAAGAGAATGCATCATCATAGTTAACTTTTGTTGGAAAATTTTTAGTATTTGTGATGGTAATAGCAAATAGATGAGAGAAGGAAAAGTCCGAGGCACGTGCAAACACGTTTTCCTTAAAACAGTTTTGCCCCCTCACACCGTGCCAGAGGTTAACTTGGACAACTGTTTTTAAGATAGAACGGATACGCGAAATCTGTTTTGCACGAAATAGTCTCACCACGAACTAGAACAGAGAGGAATGATGAACACCAATAAAAGGAGATAAAGGAGGCTTAAGAAACTCAAGAACAATATTTTTGAATGGGGATGCCAAATGTTTGAAAATGAGCCACTATTTATAAGTGGAAAATCCTTTGGACTAACTGAATAGGTGCATAGCATATTCATTGTACATACGTTTAAATGTATCTAACAAATTAAATTCATTGTAGAAACATTTCAATGTATCTAACATATTAGATATATTTTCTTCTGCTTATTAAATTCATTCATGACTATTCACAACCTTTCAGCTCATTACAGAGTAAACCGTAGGTTGATCAAGACTTTTGGTATTACCCTTGATTTTCCCAACATAATGAGAAACTCAATTCTCATTCAAATTCGTCTCATTTCCAACAATCCCCCACATGAATGATATATTGATTTGAATTAGAGGAAAATGTTCATCATCTGATTTCTGCATAGAGAAAGTAGGTTTCAGCACCTTTGAACTTCCCCCTTGTAAGTACGCTTGCATTACTAGTTGGCTAGTAGATGTGATATCCTTGAACTGTTCTGTTGTATAGTATAATGGAATCCCACGTACAGTACACAGAAACCCCTCTTATAAATGTTCTGTTCTCATGGTTTTGTTCATGATGGCCATGAACATGCCCTGGTTCTGCGAGATTGCTAAAGAATTGAGCCTAACCAATTCTCCTTTGAAGCGGCCCCACTTCTCTTTCACATATATGACTGCTTAAATCTAAAGTAAATCATGATTACTTACTTTAAGAGTCATTAAAGCAAATAATTGCTATTCTAATTTCATCAATCATTGTTTATTGACAGGAATGTGATTAATGAGGTTTCAATACCCTCACAGTGACCGTACTTAGTCTTTAAGTAGGTTGTCCATTTGAACCTAGATATTGGGATCTCAAGTCAACTAGGTTGGATTTTCCTTCAAAGATTGTTCCTTTCCACAGGCTTTACACCCATTCCTTTTGTCAATCTCTAAACTGCCTCTCTATTTAACCCTTTGGTTAGCGAATCCGCAATGTTATCCTTTGATCTTACATAATCAATTGAGATAACCCCCCTGTAGAGAGTAGTTGCCGAATGGTATTATGTCAACGATGAATACGTCTCGACTTACCATTGTACATAGTATTCTGTGCCCTTCCAATCACATATTGGTTATCGTAATGTATACAAATAGGTGACACAGGTTTTTCCCCAATTTGGAATATCCTCTAAGAAGTGCTGAAGTCATTCAGCTCATTCTCCACATTAATCGAGTGCAATAAACTCGGATTTCATTGTTGATCTAGCGATCACTGTCTATTTTGAGGATTTCCACGACACAACTGCACCAGCTAGTGTGAACACATAGCCGCTTGTGCACGTTGAGTCCTTTATATCAGATATCCAATTCAAATTTATAAATCCTTCAAGCACAACATGATATCTGGTATAATGAAGTTCATAGTCACGAGTAAACCTTAAGTATCTTAGTACTATAATTATGGCATTTCAGTGCTCATTTCCTGGTTTACTCGTATATGAACTCAATTTGCTTACCACATGAGTAATATCTAGTATATAACAACTCAATAGATACATCAAACTCCCTATAATTCTGGAGTATTCTACTTGAGAAATACCCTCTCCATGATTTATGGATAATTGGATTTTGTTATCTAATGGTGTTCTTTCAATTCCAGAGTCATTTCCATTTAAACTATACAAGAGTTTTATCTTTGTGATGAGATTGACTCAAAACAAGATCATTTGCTATTCATTTGACTTTGTCCTCTAAAATCAAATCAGCAAATTCAACTTGTCAAACTTTAAATTTAACATGTTATAGGTAACACATACCAATCTCCATTGCCATTAATGAGTATGTTATTCACACATAGACATTACAAGACTAAGCAGTTTTACGTCTAATTCTCATTAACATTGTTTTAAAACTCATTGATTTCGAATTGGTAATCGCTTTTCTTATTCAAGATAATAAGAGACCTTACCAATTTCTCAACTTCATTTGTGGTATTTGGACTTTGAAACCCCTCAGGTTTGCTCCACACATGGTTTACATCTAGATCTCACACAGGATTCAATATCTAGTTTTCCTTTAAACGAACCATCATTTTATGAATATTTCACAATTCATAAGTGTATGATACCAAGTATCACTTGTTATAAAATTTTATCTTATCGGGAGATAATTCTATCAAAGTAATCCAAGCACGTTATTGCTTATTTACTTTTATCATATATGGGAGAACCATTAACACCCAACTATGATTCTTTAATATAGAATCATTTTTTTGCATTGATTCTTCTGAAATGATCCAACTCAGAAAGTCATAAATTCATCATTGACTTGCCCATTCGACTTGTTGTTGTGTTTGCGTTCAACGTTTTGAACCACTTACACAACCACGTTCGAGTCATAGATTATAAAGATTCAATCCATCACAGAGGACTTAATCTTTATAACCTCTAGCAAATCTTGTTAAATTTGCAAGACAAATCTCATAAATGCCTTTTTCACTCCTCATATGACGACCCCCCACACTTGCATGTATTTATAAGGCGGTCTCTTTTATTTTAAAGATATCTTACTTTAAAAATGTTCGTTTAACAAGAAATCATCCCCCCACATTTGGTAGGTCTTGTTAAACTCAGGAAATATCACATTTGATATTTCTTTCATTATGCGATTTTCATATCATATTTTCATCATATAGAGTTAACTATGGTAGACACTTCATAGATAACTCTATGTTGTGTAAAGAAATCACCAATTGGTATCTCACACTCACCACTTGTACCACTATTCAGTTTATGAATTCTTATATCGGGTTGACACTCAACCTCGATCTTATAAAGAATAAAATCTCTTCATAGAGAATATATCTCAAAATATGCATTATCGAGAATAATGAACTGTTATTGAGAATATCTCACTTGTCCCTTTTTCACGCTCAGATTTTCATTGAAATGGATACGTGTAGGCACTTTATAGACAAATCTATATTGTACGAAGAAGTCACCTAAAAGGTGTTCACTCACAGCGTTATTCACTTCTTAATCTCATAAAGAACTTTTTCGTAGGAAACAAGTCTCTCACATCCCATTTATCTATTTGTACTCATAGATGTGTCCATTGCCACCACGTGGGTTAGACCAAAGAATCAACATAATGTTATTATTTCTCAACTCTTTCATAACACAAGAAGAGTTCTTCATAATTTCCAAATTCATCTATGTGACAAAATTTCCACAACTCTCATGGTTCATGCATCATATCACATTTTAGCATGTACAAATGCATAATCAAAATACATAGAATGAGCACTTCAATACTACTTAGCATAGAATCATATAATTAATTAAAAGATTAAGTCTTTCTACCGATTCGTGACTTTATAAGGCATTAAGTCATCAGTTTTTCTTTCATTTACTCGAAAGATTTCCAAACACCAAACCTGATGCAGCAAAATTTCAATTTTGGCATTATTCAAAGTGATGCCATCAATGCAGCTAAACATTCACATTTTGGTTTTGGCATTATTCAACCAATCTTTGAATTAATTTATTCAAATCAAATGGTCCTTCCAATTAAAACTGAAACTATTCTCCAATAATCCTTACGGACTATTTATAGGTTGTAGGGTAAAAATAGAATTAATCACCAAATTAATTCCTTAATAAATTTCATTAGCAAGCAATAAATCCAGCCGTTTTGGTAACCATCAATTTATAGGTTACACACCAAAGCTTAAACTCCAAAACCGATGCCAATAAAAAGCCCATTAAATTTGGTTTTTGACATGCATATTTGGTTTCACAAAACCACTAGTCCATTTACAGATTTTGGGCATTAATCTCTGGAGACATCAATTTGAAAAACCAAAACTCAATATTAAATTTTTTCTGTTTCTTTTGGGAAATTAATCTAAAACATGAAACTGCAGCTGAACCTCAATTTAAACTCCTATAATGGTAAATTAAATAAGGTGGCCTTAAGTTTCATCACTTTAATCAAGCCATCAGTTTCCAAATTGATACATTTCAATTTTTGCCATCCGTTTTGCTAATCCTTCGGTTTGGAATGACTCCAAATTGGAGGAATTAAATTGAAACATGAAACTATCCATTTAACTCTCGGTTTTACCATGAAACCATCGCTACTTCAATTTCCAAAATCGAAACTTTAATTTCCCTATCAATTTAATTTTGTGAAAAATGCAGCCAAATTAATACAAATTAAACATGCTGCCATTTAATTTTTCAAAATTAAAACGAGATTAAATAGGGAAAATTTGAATCCACCTTTAAATATCAATAAAAAGAACAAACATGACATGTAACTCAATGATTTCCACCAAACCCCAAGTTTGATAACAATCATATCACTAAGCCAAACAAACATATTGTCATGCGTATTGCCAATCATAATCATGTATTGCAATATCAACTTGAATGCCATACCTTTGTAGAGAAATTAAATTTCTCCGTTCTAATATTCATATCCATCAAAGATCCTCTGGAACTAGGAACATCAACCCATTCTAACTTAACCTCAATCTCTCGACGTTCATCAACCCATCTTCGAAGATGATATTCCCTAGGTAGATCTTGATTGACTTAGAATCCCTTCATCATAGTTGTATTATCTTGTGGACTTTCACCAAATCCAAAAACTTTTATTGTCATCAGAAATACAAACAAAAATGTTTTAAGATTGTTGGAAAAATTGGTAGTATTTGTGATGGTAATAGCAAATAGATGAGAGAAGGAAAAGTCCGAGGCATGTGCAAACACGTTTTCCTTAAAACGGTTTTGCCCCTTCACACCGTGTCAGAGGCTAACTTGGCAACTGTTTTCCAGGATACAACGGATACGTGAAATCTGTTTTGCACGAAACAGTCTCACCACGAACTAGAACAGAGAGGAATGATGAACACCAAGAAAATGAGATAAATGAGGCTTAAGAAACTCAAGAACAATGTTTATGAATGGGGATGCCAAATGCTTGAAAATGAGCCGCTATTTATAGGAGGAAAATCCTTTAGACTAACTAAATAGGTGCATAGCAGATTCATTGTACATACATTTAAATGTATCTAACAAATTATATTCATTGTAGAAACATTTCAATGTATCTAACATATTAGATACGTTTCCTTCTGCTTATTAAATTCATTAATGACTATTCACAACCTTCAGCTCATTACAGAGTAAACCGTAGGTTGATCAGGCATTTTGGTATTACTCTTGATTTTTCCAACATAATGAGAAACTCAATTCTCATTCAAATTCGTTTCATTTCCAACAACTTTGAACCACCCCATGATAGGTGAGTGAATTACATTTACCTTTCCTACAGAGACGGACCTAGAAATTTTGAGATGAGAGTGCTAATTTGAGATAAAGAAATAAGGAATGGATGTAGGAATGGTGGAATGAATAATGGAGAAGAATATAAAGGAAGAAAGGGGGTGGTGAAACCACCGGGCATGAAGGTATTGTTGCACCCTCTTGCTCTATGCTGGTTCCACCACTGCTTCCCTATGATTTGATCAAATTATTGATTCCCAGCTGATGTTCCAAGTAATTACATTTACTTCATTGACCACCTAAAAACTCATAACAATTAGCCCAATGGTTGACCAAGAAATGAGCAAAGTTATTGCCGTAAACATTTTTATTATGTCAAAAGATCACTGAAAAAGTTCACACTCACAATTACCCAAACTCATTTTGGCTAAAAATCACCAAACTTTTATTTTTTGACTTTCTTTTTATGTTTGGTTCCGCTAAAAAGGGTAAATAATAACTATCACGAACTTTGAGAGAAAATCAATAGTTTGACCAAACCACATTAAAGACAAATATAATTCGCCTTTTAATTTTTTAGTATCACATAACATAATTATTTTCTCTAACAGATAATCCATGTAGGTACCATAATAAGATTAATCTTTGATAAAGAGGAATTTAAGTTATGATTTGAAAGCATTAATATATATATATATATATTTTAAAGGAAGGAGAAGGTCGCTTTCTAAGATGTCACTCACATAAAGTAAGGGGGTTGTGGAAATGATAGGTTAAAATGTTGGCATCCATAAAGAAATAATGAATAGAAAGAACTACACATTATAGAGATCAACAAACTAGAGAAGAGAAGCTCCCAAAGACAAAGCGTGCTACGCTCACCAGACAGCCATCATCAAATTATTTGTTCATGTGATACGAAATATCAGTAGTCACAAAATTTTCCATTTGCCCCTCGTGCTTGGCTCCTAACCCTACCTCTATTACACGTGTCCCTCCCACTTGTCTCAGCCACTAAATTATGTCATTTTTTTAACCCGTATCAAAAAATAAAACGGACTAATCTTAATTTTAAAAATCCAAAAACTCAACGCCTTTAGTATTGAATAACTTTGGAGTCAAACCCTCTTTTCACCACTATTATAAATAGGATATGAAAATAAATTTTACTAATTACCACATCAGTTTTTATCCTCTATCGTCTTAATTTAGACGAAAATACCTCCTTATAATACCTTCACTCTTCCCCCCTCTTTTAAGCAAAATGATAATTTTATCAAAATTGAAACGGTAATACTTAAAACTGAGGCGGTAATTAGTAATACCTTATAAAATAATGATCAAAATCAAATACAATTGTCAACTGCCCATATCAAAAATAAGATTAGCTAATCTCCCACTTAATTTCCTACTCTCGTACACTGTTCTGTCTTAAAATAATAGTTATATTGTTAAATTTTGTTTGAAGGGAAGTTATGTTGTTAAATTAAAATAATATGATTGGGAAAAAATTATATAAAATAGACATTTTTTAGGGAAAAAAAATTTTCAACCTGTTTTTTTTTTTTAAGGATAAATGGAGTAGAACAAATCAAAGGTTTCTCATAGAATTATAGAAGTATTATATTAAAACAGATATGACCTTAAATTAAAATATTAATAAATATAATACTAATTTGTATACACGTTTTAGATTTGAAATCGTTAATAATTTATTTTAAATTGACGATGAAAATTAAATGGTTATTAAGCCAGAAATGTATAAAATAATTTTTGCCACGGGGAAAGAGCGAATAAAAGCAGAGAAATAAAACCCCGAGTCCAAAACGATTTTCATTTGGTTAACATTGTGCAGGGCATACTACGTCGTTTTGGAGTAGCGCCGTCGGGTGAATTCCTCTCCCACCCACTCTACAAAGTCGAAACCCGCCATTCAGGTTCCCGCCAATTTTCTTCACATATTCCCACACGACCACACAACCACACAACCACAAACACAGTATGGAATCAATGGCAGAATCAAAACCCTAAAACCCCAAATCAAAACCTGGTAATAAGTTATTGATATTTTTCCTGCAACCTCAAAAGACAGTTATTTTGGAAGTGTACTCTAAATTTGCCAAGTATGGATGAAATATTTGAAGAACAGGGCAAGCTTCCTGAGCTCAAACTCGGTACGTTCTAAAGCTGCTAGCTTTTTCCACTAATTTGTTATGCATTTTACATTTGAAACATGTAATCGAGGTTTTTTTTTTTTTTTTTTTTTTAATGATTTCGTATTGTGCAGATGCTAAACAAGCACAAGGGTTTCTCTCATTTTTCCAAACCTTACCCAGTGTAAGCAATTACCTATCCGTTATTCCATTGCATAATATTATTGATATGTTATTGGGTTTCGCTCATTTTCAAATTACTGTTTATTTCGCAGGATACGAGGGCTATTCGTTTCTTTGATCGTCGGGTAGTTCCGCGTTTCTATCTTTTGAGTGTTGTTTGAAAGGGGCGATGATGGATTTGCTTGATTTTAGTTGCTGTTATTTTGTGACCTGAGTTATGATCCATGGTTTCAAATAATTTCATTGTGTTAAAGCTGCGAGCGCTATTTTATGCTTCTGTTTATTGTGTTTTTTTAATAAAGATGTTTAACTTATTTGAACTTTAATGGGTTTATTGTTTAGGGCTCATAGATTTCCTGAAATAAACCTGGTTGTGGTCCGATTCCCTGCTGTGTAGATGATAAGTTGAATGCAAAAGAAGTAAACAAATCAGTTAGTTGTGATTCAGTTTGATTGGTAGTTCTGATGATCGAGTCTTTCTTTACGTGCCTAGCCTGCAGGCAGGGTAATTTGTTTGTACAGAATTGTGTGTTTGCTTTATCATGAAAATCTGTTGGTGATCTAAATGTGCTCAGCTTAAATGGGTAAAAAGACTGCTAACTTTAGCTTGTCTGTTCTTCAATTTTTTATGAGGATCTTAATCTTAAACTCTTGATACAGAAAGAAGAGTAAGAGAGGTTTTTTAAGTGAATAGTTTGTTTCTAAAAGAAGTTTATGTTCTTTTGTAAAAAAATAAATGAAGAGGTGGAGTAGAAAATTGAGTATTTAGTTTTATGTATGAAGTGGTTCCTTCTATCTTTCTTTTCTTCAGGACTACTATACTGCTCATGGTGACAATGCTACTTATATCGCCAAGACATTTTACCGCACGACAACAGCTTTGAGACAACTGGGTAGTGGTTCTTGTGCTATTTCTAGTGTTAGCGTGAGCAAGAACATGTTTGAGACTATTGCACGTAACCTTCTTTTGGAAAGAACAGATCACACTCTTGAACTATATGAGGGTAGTGGCTCTAACTGGAGGTTAGTGAAAAGTGGAACTCCAGGAAATATAGGCAGTTTTGAGGATATACTCTTTGCCAACAATGAAATGCAGGATTCCCCAGTTGTTGCTTCACTAGTTCCAAATATCCGGGAGAATGGATGCACTGTTGGCCTAGCCTATCTTGATCTTACTAAGCGAGTTCTTGGATTGGCAGAATTTCTAGATGATAGCCATTTTACAAATGTAGAGTCTGCTTTAGTAGCTCTTGGTTGCAAGGAATGCATTTTACCCATGGAGATCACTAGAGCAGTTGAATACAGACCTTTGCAAGATGCCTTGTCAAGATGTGGAGTGATGGTAACTGAAAGAAAGAAAACTGAGTTTAAAGGAAGGGATCTAGTGGAGGATCTCAGTCGGCTTGTAAAAGGATCTTCAGAATCAGTTCGAGATTTGGTATCTGGATTTGAATTTGCCCCTGGTGCTTTGGGGTCTATATTATCCTATGCCGAGTTACTTTCAGATGAGAGCAATTATGGAAAATATTCAATCAAGCAGTACAACCTTGACAGTTACATGAGATTAGATTCTGCTGCTATGAGGGCTTTAAATGTCTTGGAGAGCAAGTCTGATGCCAACAAAAATTTCAGTTTGTTTGGTCTCATGAATAGAACCTGTACTGCTGGAATGGGCAAACGCTTACTGCACATGTGGCTAAAACAGCCTTTACTAGATGTAAATGAAATCAACTCCAGGCTGGATTTGGTGCAAGCATTTCTAGAGGACACTGGTCTTCGTCAAGATCTGAGGCAGCATTTGAAGAGAATTTCAGATATTGAGCGTCTGTTACGCAATCTTGAAAAGAAGAGAGCTAGTTTGGTGCATGTTGTCAAACTCTATCAGGTATTTCCCATTTAGTTTAAAGTTTTTTTTATTTGCATTTGGGACGGTTTTAAGTGAAGGGAAGAGAGAAAAGGTTGACAACACTTTCCTTGATAACTGTTCACTGTTTTAATGTGATTGAATCCGAGTCTATGTTTAGTATATTTCAGAAAATAACAAATCATCTTCAATTTTTTCCTTTATATGAAGCACAGGGCTAAAAGTTAGTTTTGCCTTTTGTGTTTCTAATTGAGTCTGAGGTTTACTGTTGGAGTGCTTTTTCAAATGCTAAATTGAGCTTATTTCTTGGTTATTTGCTTGGTTGCAGTCATGCATCAGGCTACCATATATCAAGGGTGCTTTGGAACGTTACAATGGACAGTTTGCATTAATAATAAAAGAAAGGTATCTAGACCACCTGGAGTACTGGACTGATGATAATCACTTAAATAAGTTCATTGGTCTTGTTGAAACATCTGTTGACCTCGACCAACTTGAGAATGGAGAATACATGATTACATCTGGTTATGATTCAAACTTGTCTGCATTGAAAGAGGATCAAGATTCTCTAGAAAACCAGATACATAATTTGCATAGGCAGACAGCAAATGATCTAGATCTGGCAATTGATAAGGCTCTTAAATTGGACAAAGGCACACAATTTGGACATGTCTTTAGGATTACAAAGAAGGAAGAGCCAAAAATAAGGACAAAGCTGAATACGCATTTTATTGTTCTTGAAACACGGAAGGATGGAGTAAAGTTTACTAATTCAAAGCTAAAGAAATTGGGGGACCAGTATCAAAAGATAATGGAGGAGTACAAGACTTGTCAGAAGGAACTTGTTGCTAGAGTTGTACAAACTGCAGCCAGCTTCTCGGAGGTATGCAATTTATATATTACCTTACTTTATTTGGTGGGAATTAACCTTGGATTAGCTTTTGATAATGCAGGTGTTTGAGGGAGTGGCTGGCTTGCTGTCTGAGTTGGATGTCCTACTTAGCTTTGCGGATTTAGCGGCCAGCTGTCCCACCTCCTACACCAGACCAGAGATCACTCCATCTGTAATGATTCATTATTCAATATCACTTTAGGCTGTAAACTGGTAAATGTTCTCTTGGAAGGGAAGATTTGAGGAATATTTTATGATTTGTCTTGGCAGAATGAGGGAGATATTATTTTAGAAGGGAGTAGACATCCTTGTGTGGAAGCTCAAGATTGGGTGAATTTCATTCCAAATGACTGTAAACTAGTGAGTCCCTGCAATATAAGATTGCTGCTGCCTAACTGGTTTTGTTTTATCTAAGTTACTATTACCTACCTTATTTGGCCCTTTCCAGGTTAGAGAAAAGAGTTGGTTCCAAATTATTACCGGACCTAATATGGGTGGAAAATCGACGTTCATAAGACAGGTGCTTTTCTTGTGTCTACTGAATTCCTTCCATTTGTCTGTTTCTGGGGAAAAGTTGAAGACCTGTTGTTTTAGTGTAGGCAATTTGTAAACTCTAGTTAGGGAATTGGATTTCAGGTGCCTTATTAGGTGAAATTTAAACACGATTGCTGGAAACTGCACAGAGAAGACCTAGAATTTGATTATGGAATTCTAAAATATTAGGTCTTGATAGTTTGTACCCAGAAAATTTTGACTATTAGGTGCTACGTTTTATTTGACACCTGGACCTGAGTTGAAGGGTGACCAAACCAAACAAAGCGAATGACATAACTGATATTTTCCGCTCAGAGCTGGTGTTGAATCTTCACAAGTTCCATAGACACATCTTTTTGGCTTAAAATGTACGTTTTTTCTGTAGTTGAGGCCGAATCCTAAATCAATTAGCTTTAGAAGCCTAAAATGTTAAGTGATCAATCAGAAGGGTCATCTTCCACATGGTTTTTCTGTCCCCTGCTACCATTAACATGTTAAACAGTTTCAGTCCAAGTATCATTGTTAACCATGAAGTGGGTGAAAGTCACGAATCTTAGAAGTTGGGCAAACTAGATTACGGTGTTAGTGTGGTAGGGTGCTGTGAACTTGGTCTGGGATTAGCCTATGACCTTTTAATAATACACCTTTGGATCTTCTGAAGATTGACTTTGTAAGGCCAACTTGTCTTCGTGCAAAAGACGAAACAGATATGTACAACCTGGATAGTGTAGAGGAAACATAGAACTTTGTAGAAATATTAGGAACAGAGGAAAACATGCATTACTTCTCTGAGTTTGGATTTCTATTTCTGAGTTACTGCTCCAGAAACATGTTCAGCATTATTAATTAAATGAAGGTGAATTTCACTCTCATCTTCCATTTCTTTTGATTGCACTGTGTATTGTTTAGGTTACACACTTATTATAGTTACATAAAAGAAGCATCATATAATACTAAAACTAATTTACATCCCCTAACTTCAAAATATTGTCTTGGTGTCCTATGCACATTGCAGGTTGGTGTGAGTGTCCTGATGGCTCAAGTTGGTTCTTTTGTTCCTTGTGATAAAGCTAGCATTTCTGTACGTGATTGCATTTTTGCTCGTGTAGGTGCTGGTGATTGCCAGGTTAGTTGTCACTTGTCGAATTCTTTTCCATTGACTAAGTTGATTCTGAGTGAACGCTAGCTGAAAAGATACATGGCAAGAAAAGGGATATGCCAGCCATAGTGCTAAATAAATAGGAAGATAAATTGTTTGATTTTTGGAGTCTAAAAGAAATTCTTTTTTATGTGTCATTGACCACGACATTGGCAACAATATGGAGGTTATTAACCAACCATATATCCTCTCTTGTAGGGGTTTATTCATATTGTTTGTCTTCATTGGACTTTATTTGAGTAATTTGTCATGAAAAACGAGTAATTTTCCGCTAATCTTATTCTTCACTATGGTATTTCTGGGGCTGTTGGTGGATTGGCTTGAAAGTAAATGTCCTTTGTGGTCATAGAAAATAAAAATAAAATATTATGTTTACATTCTTCACAATTTCTGAAACCATTGTCTTTCTTTTCTATTTTGCTTATATAGCTACGCGGAGTTTCCACTTTCATGCAAGAAATGCTGGAGACTGCAACAATTTTGAAAGGTGCTACAGAGAAATCTTTAATAATCATTGATGAGTTGGGCCGTGGAACCTCCACTTATGATGGATTCGGTTAGTCTTCCATTCCTGCCCCACCTTGCACCACACCACTTATTTCTAATATGTTGAAATGTGTTCTGTGGGCTAATCATAGGCGCCATAGTTGTTTTCTTGCCGCATACACACTTTTATGATATTCACATTTTTATGATCTAAGAGTGATTTGAGATATGATATTGACATTTTTATGATCGAAGAGGAGATTTGAGAAGGAACACATTGATATGGACATGTGATAGCGTAAATTGCTGAAATGTAGTGAAAATGCTAGGAATCTACAGGGCAAAATGCTATCTGGGGGAGGGGGTCAATTCTATCAAATATTTGGTTTTAGCTAGATGTCATTTCTCTTATTATCATTGCTTGGATGTTGGTGGTCACATTCAAACTGTTTTATTGCTAACAGTTGTGAAGGAAACAAAAGCAGTCGAGGTTTGAGCAATTTTTTGGACATGCATCTAGTAGTTCCTTGAAAAATGGCTTTAAAGAAAAATGATTTCCGGCCCTTCAATTATTTAATTTTTTTGTTCTTCTATACTGTTCCTTTTATGTCTTGTTGAGCTGTTTGTGGATCTCAAGTAGCTCAGAAATTCATCGCTTTTTCTGTGACATCAGGCTTAGCTTGGGCAATCTGTGAACACATAGTTCAAGAGATTAAGGCACCTACATTGTTTGCAACTCACTTTCATGAGCTGACTGCATTAGCCCATGAAAATCCGGCTGATGAACATCCTTCTGACAAAATTGGTGGTATAGCAAATTATCATGTCAGTGCACACATTGACCCAGCAAGTCGCAAGCTGACAATGCTATATAAGGTGGTTTTCGAATCTCCATTTCTTTTCTTTTATGAGTTTTACACAATGTAAAGTCCTTGTTTTATGGTCCTTTATTTGGAGAAAGTTTAGATATGGAAACTGGACATATGAGATGGTGTTAATTATCAACCAGATGTTAGAAAATATTCAGTGCAGCGGCTGTTACACATGGAATATTCTAGCCTGATCTTTTAATGGGAAAACCTGCTAATGTTGGGGGAAAGTTACCCTAATTCAGTGAGGGCAACAAAAAGTAAAATGTTATCTCTTTTCCAACAGTGTTGTTTGACTAAATATGGGGGTACTGCACCTGTACTTGATATTTTATCCATGTTGAGACCCCAAATAATGTAGCTTTATCCTTCTGTATTGTTATTTATCTCTTCTTCTCTCTTTTGTCTTTTTCTTTTGTTTCACTTTGTTCTTCAGGTGGGTGAGTCAATGGTTTATTTATTTTAAAAATGTTTGATTTGACTTGTGTTGATACAATCTGATCAACTGTTGAACCTCATATTTTAGGTTCAACCCGGTGCTTGTGATCAGAGTTTTGGTATCCATGTGGCAGAATTTGCAAATTTTCCAGAAAGTGTTGTTGCACTGGCAAGAGAAAAAGCTGCTGAGTTGGAAGATTTCTCATCTCCGGCTTTTGTCTCAAATGATGATAGAGAGGTACGGTCATTGTGTTGATACCATAGTGTTTGATTTTTGATATCTGATTGTTAGTTTAATCCCTTATCACCTCGGTGCCAAATGGTGCAAAGAGGTATAGTCACTACCATCCTCCAATGTTTTTTTGTCTGATAGTCGTCATTCAGTTACTTCCTTGGATGGAATGTCATTCGTCCTATAAGCACAAACGACGAATTACACAAAACTACTACCCTGTGCGAATCATTAACCATTAAAAGATGTGTGAAGAAAAAAATGTGTTCTTTCAGGAAGTCTGCATGAAGATTTCAGAAGAGTTCATTTTAAAGATTATCCAGCATTCTCTTGCCTTCCTCTCTCATATGTTCTCCTTATCTCGGATACCTGCTTGATCCATTTGTGTTCCAATGACAACAATCTGTGTCCATTGATGAAATTGCATAAAATGACAAATCAGTTTATGGATTTTGTGTTGTCATAGCTACGTTGTACTGATGACAGGTATTAACTAAGCGGAAGAGGGAGTTGGATCCCGATGACATGTCTAGAGGTGCGGCCCGAGCTCGGCAATTTTTGAAGGATTTTTCTGAGTTGCCACTGGACACAATGGACTTCAAACAGGCTCTCCAATCTGTGAAGCAACTGCGCAAGGACTTTGAGAAGGAGGCAGTGAACTGTAAATGGCTCCAACAGTTCCTTTAGTTGTCAAAAACAAGTCACTTTGTGGAATTTTGAAATTTTTGCCACATTTGGCACTTGGTGAATCACAGAATCACCAGCTCCAGATCTCTTTTGATTCCGGTCCAGAAGTCCTAAAAGCAAGTGTTTAGCAATGCTTCATCTGTGAAGGTATATATTATGTGATGACTTTGGTGGCTTCATTTTGGAGAAGTTATCTACGGGACAGGAGAATGCCAATTATATTCTATCCTCCGTAAATCGTATCTTTTTGTTGCTATTTAACCACAAACAAATGCATGGTTTTCTAATGTATATATGAATCTTGCTAATAGTCGCACAAATCTTGTCATGAGATTGGTTGTTACAGTCTTTTCTAATCTACATTATCTTCTATTTTAGCTCCGAATTTTTAAACATATTACCCTTTCGATGCTTTTCTTCCCACGTTGTATTGAATCAGTGGTAGGGATAGTTAATCCCACATCGGTAGCAAGTTGTTTTAAGTGTATTTAAGTGTTAATTGGACTGGAGCCATTGGGTTGGGGTCACGAGCAATGAATCGAATGGAGCTTTCGAGTAACTGGGCAAGACTCCAGCCCATTTCCTGTTTTTACTCTTTTTACCCTTAAAAGGGTAGTAGCCTATTTTTTAAAATGGTTACTCCAGCCCATTTCGTGTGCATTAATCGGTAGGCGGGTGTTAAATTCGGGCCCCACCCGAAAACCATTAAGGTTAGTATACCAGGGTTAAAAAACAAATACTCCCTCCGTCTTAATTTGAGTTAAAAGTTATTTCTTGTTAATTGTCACTTTACTATTATTAAGGTAATTTTTTTAGTTTTTCATGTTTTACATTTTCTCAAATTTTGTGAGTGTATTAAATCTTATCACCTAACTATTATTGCGGCCGTTCATTTCCTCATTTCTCTTCTGCCGACGCTAGCTGCTAGGGTTCCTTTGGTATGGAAAACTTGCATTGGCTAGGACGGATGTGTGAGAAACTGAATTGGGATGGGAGGAATCGGAAAAAACATGGCAGACGTGGTTTGGTGAAACCATTGAAGCAGTGAGCAAAAACATGGACTATTCATCACAATCACAAAAGGTCACGCTCCAACATTCAGCATTCGAACAGGTACTTCTTCTTGATATTTCACATGGAATGTTGAAATATAATGGTGAAGTATGCAATGGAGATGGTACCAAAACGAATAGAAATATTAGTTTATGAAAGTGGAATCCGCATTCAAGACTCTGCCGCCGGGAGAACTGACAACGTAGTCACCCTTTAGCTTGTAGTTTGGATGTGTGTTTGTATGAGTGTTGCATAATTTGATAGTATTGAAAAAAGATAGATAAGGTTTCCGAATCATTTGCAAAGTATATGTGGATTGATGTGTGTGTTTTCGGGATGTGTCTTGTTATTGTGAAAGAATTCTAAATGGACGATTGTGAAAGAGGGTTGAGGTGACCTGTTTGGCTTTCAAATTGCAACAACAACTAAACAACTAAACATTAATTTAAGATGTGTTTTTGTTTAGTTTCAGTTCATCTTCAAGCACACAACACAGGATTACAGGGTTCTATACATCACATATTATACTGGAATCATATCAGGTCATCATCTTCAGCACAAAAATTCATTCCAAATTTTAGAACTCGTGCAACTACAAGCTCAAAAAACCAATAAGGCATAGGTAAACAACTGGGCACCACAAAAATTCATTCATTCTCCTTCAAAATTGCCTCAAAACTTGGATTCTACTGATTTTGAGCAGTAACCGGACGAACCCAACGAATCTTAATGGCAACAACTGTTGAGTATTTTTGGAGATTTTGGTACCTCCTCATTCTGGGAATGCACCATATTCCTAACTTTGTTTCATTTCAAGTCCATGATTATAATTTAACATATTTTTTTTACCTTTTACTGATTTTATATTTTATATTTTTTTCCGTGAAACATAGCTGGTTGAAAAGGAAAGGAAAAAATAATTATTTTGCGGGTTTGTTCCCCCAAAAAGTCTCAAAATCATTCATTTACACCCTCCAATTATACTCAACATGTAAACTTTATTATGCTCTATTTTCATTAGCCCTTCATATCAAGAAAAATTGTTATTATGCTCTATTTTCATTAGCCGGTCGTATCAAGAAAAGAATAATTTATCTGATTTATTATTTTACTCTATTTACTATTTTTGCACAACAAAACTATAAAAATCCAATTGTGATTTTAGCATGTAACTCTCCTTTGTCTTATATGGATTCGCAACAAAAGTTAATGTGATTGTATAAATATATGGTTCGTTTTATTTATTGTCAATTAGATTTGAATTGAAATTTGTTATTTGACGTGGTATCAAAAATTTAACATATTACATAGGTATGACTGGTTTCGGAGTGTATTGGACTAGTACATTCAATGCAAATCAATGCACTCCACCTCATTGTCAATTGGTAGTATGTCTAGGTTAAATGGACTTTTAAAAGCTAATTTACTCCAATTCTAACAGTCACGATTCTCTTCTCTTCTCTCTCAAACGCAACCCTAAAAAAATATTTTTTTCCTATTTTCTCATTATGGGAGGATGGAGAAATAAATTTATTATCCGTTTTCGTTTTCTTGTTTTTAGTTTCGTCATCCAATAAAATGAGGGATTATCCATAATCTTTATTTTCTTTTGTCCTTCAATATATTCAGATCTACTGGTAGTGTATTGGTCGCGATTTCATTGATGTTGTTCGTTGTTATGGCGATAATTTCGTTGTTGAAGTTTGTTAGATTGGTAGCGGCATCGTTGACGATGTTCGTTAGTTTGATCCAAAAAGATTCAGTCATCATAGAGTTTTCATTAGAAAATTAGTGATTGATCCTTGTTCGGATTAAAATTTCGTCATCTGGATAGATCTATAAGTTTACGCGTAATAAACACAACAATGATATTTATACTTGAAATTTGTGTTTCTTTTCGCTATATCTCCCTTTGGTCAATCATTGCTGGACGTTTTCAGTAAATTAATATATATTTTTTATTTAAAAAAATGAACTTTTAAATATACCATTTTTTTCTTATTTATTATTTCCAAATTATCATTTTGCTCCTAATAAAATATAGGAATTTACTGCCTATATTTAATAACTTTATAGTTTAATTATCCCAAGGTATAAACGTGTGTATTCTACTCATTACTAATTAGCAAGGTACTCTTAAGTGTGGTATTAAAAATTTATAATGTTGATGTTGAAGTTTATATTTTGGTCTAACCCTAAATTGTTTTATGATTATTTTGCTCTCGAAATTACTCCAATGTTTCGAACTATAGGTAACCTTTTAAAATTCTTTTATCCCAAAATATAAATAAATTTTAGACATATTTATATAGATATTTCTTTTAAGTTTGCCTTTTATTAGTTATTAAAACAAATAATTTCGTGCCTTTCTTCCTCTAGAGACAAAAATTACAGATGTAAAGGCTGGAGACGTCGAGCTTCCAATGTCATTGTCAGAGTAAACAGCGTCGATACTCCATTTTCAGGAAGCTCCCCTCTCCTTCCCATCACAACTGACAACCCAATTATAATACAGATTGAAGCGTTTTGATTGATTTCAGTTCCATCCCCAACAAAATGATGATCCCACTCAGAGCCTTCTCCAGCTGCATTTTTTTTTGGGTTCTGGGTTGGTGGAACTTTCAAAGAAGTTTCTTCCAGGACCCTGTTCTGCATGATGGAAATAAATTACTACCACACCCTTAAAGACGTTTTAATAATATTGATAAATGACATTATCAGACTTTTTGTGGATATCGTCACGTGACTTAATCCCGATTCTTCAAAAATAGAAAGCAATAGTAGAGCGAATCCGTCAGAACACTGATCAGTACAAAACTTAATTCCTGCTCTTCAGAATACTCTTATTTTTTAAAAGATAAAACAATCGTCACTCGACAACTCAAAACTAATCAGTACAAAATTTCATGATCTGTCCTTGTTTACGTATCTTACTGACACTAGTCTTACGTCCTGCCTACTCGTCTTTAATGCCATGATGTTTTAGCAATGAGGATAAATGACAATAATTGATCTACTTTTGTAAGTTATCTTGTTTAATTGGAGAGGGAAATCTTAAAGAAAAGAAATAGTAATAATTAAAAATTTTATAAGAAAATAAAATTGGAAAAAATTTAAAATTTATGATGTTTATAATAAAAAGTGATTATTTAAAGATAAAATAAACTTTTAAAATGACTATTATTTACGAACGAATTGATTACATGGCAATATTTATTTCTTTTCCAATAAAATACAAACTGTAATTGTTTATTTGAATTAGGGCTGTAAACGTCGGTGAGTATCGAGCAGACCAAAAGCAGGTTTGGTAGGCTTGCGAGCCTACCGAGTCTAATATATAATAATATATTTAAACTGATTTTTTTCACAAAAAACAGTCTACCACGTCTCAAAACAACTAGAACCATGCCTCAAAACACTAGCACCACGTCCAAAAGCGTCTACATCCAGACATGTGAATTTAAACTGATTTTTTCACAAAACATCTCAACTCGTCTCTAAACAACTAGAACCACGTCCAAAAACGTCTCAGAACATTCATGTGAATTTAAAATAATTTTTTTCACAAAGACAGTCTACCACATCTCAGAACAAACTAGCACCGCGTCTCAAAACACTATCACTACGTCGAAAAACGTCTACATCCAGACATGTGAATTTAAACTGATTTTTTAACAAAACATCTCAACTCGTCTCAGAACAACTAGTATTACGTCCAAAAGCGTCTACATCCAGACATGTGAATTTAAATTGATTTTTTCACAAAACATCTCAACTCGTCTCAGAACAACTAGCACCACGTCCAAAAACGTCTACATCAATTCATGTGAATTTAAACTGATTTTTTTCACAAAACAGCCCACCGCGTCTCAGAACAACTTGCACCACATCCAAAAACAACTAGCACCACGTCGAGAAACATCTAAAAACAACTCATACTGCTTACAGCGTCCCACTACGTCCAGTCATGTCTAAAAAAAATCATAACAAAAACACATAAAAATTAATTCCCCATATCTCAATTCAAAATGTTAATTACAATCATCTCAAATCAATGTAAAAATCTTAATCTTCTACAAACTCTCATCTACGTTTTTTTTTTTTTCACAAATACAAACAGCAAAGACATTGTTTTTCTACTAAATTCTATAAAATATACTATAACGTCCAGTATAACAACCACAAAATTAATTTTTCCACAAAAAAAGGGCAAACAGATGCGCAACGTCCACTATAATAGGTACCACGTCATGATAAGTCTGAAAAAGCAATAGCGCAACGTCCGAAAATACACACAAAAAATTGACAAATACAAAATGCAAAGACATTGTTTTTCTACTAAATTGCATAAAATATACTGCAACGTCCAGTATAACAAACACAAAGTTAATTTTTTCACAAAAAAAAAAGACAAACAAACGCGCAACGTCCACTATAATAGCTACCACGTCTTGATACGTCCGAAAAAGCAATAGCGCAACGTCTGAAAACACACACAAAAAATTCACAAATATAAACATCAAATACATTGTTTATCTACTATATTCTATAAAATATACTGCAACGTCCAGTATAACAAACACAAAGTTAAATTTTTAACAAAAAAAAGGGGCAAACAGACGCGCAACGTCCACTACAATGGGTACCACGTCCCGCTACGTCCACTATAATGGGTACCACGTCCCGCTACATCCAAAATACAAAGCAGTAACGTGAGCTCGACTCGTGACTCAGCCGAGTCATTAGAGAAGGAGCTTCACAACATGGGAGTTCAACCCCATTATACTTCAATATGCTATCTGAAAATATTTATATAAAAAAAAAACTCAAATTTATATTCGATATCTGTATATTTTTCTTTAATTTTCATTATAAACATGAACTACAGACAGTGTAATAATAATAATGAATATACACAAAGACAAAAATAACGTTATCTAGAACAATTCTATCCTATGTTTTCTTGGCCCTACCAATGCTTTAAAATACAAACAATTTTAAACAATATATATAGTGACAAACGGTCCCCTTAATGAAAGCTACTTGCAAAAAATCAGGGAAAAAATTACTAAGTTTTTATTTAAACTATTACAAATCCTAAGACCTTTTTATTATAACTTAATTTTATTGTGTTTTTCGTTTCTGACTCGTAATTAATTCATACTCTCGTAATATTTTTTAAATTTAGACGTTTTTGTTTGTTTTCTTTAATTATTTCCGTCTTATCTTGATATTAATTATAAAATTAGATGATGGCTTCTATTTGAGTTTTTAATTTATTATTATAGTTATAATAGGAGCAAAGTGTTCTTTTACTATATGTTTAAAAAAAAAAAAAATAAAAATTTTAACGATTAAAGAGAATATAAACACTTAAGAGATAAATCTTATTACTCATACGTATTTATTAATTTTTAATAATAAAAAAATAACAGTTAAAAAATTTAATGTTATTATGTTACTATTATATGTACTCATGAAAATTAAAGAGAGCGGATGTTATAAAAAATTTGGGCCCAAAATGCATATAATTTTAAGTAACTATTTGTTCATTTTGGCGTACATATTCTTTGTACGAAAAATAATTAGAAGTCACAATATTAAATAACAAATTCTTTTTTAATATTAGAGCTTTCTTATAAGGTGTCTCATAATACTACGATATAATTTGCTCACAATAACATGTAATAATCTTTTAAAATATTAAAATTATTTTATAGCAATAAATATTTCATAACAATTGTAAGAGTTAAAGAAAAAAATAAAAAAGGGGGTAAGAAATGATGGGAAAAAATTTTATAATTAATTATAATTATCAAAATTATTATAAAGTAAAACATTAGGAACATGATATTCCTTTATATAATTTGTGACGTTCTTATTATTTAATAGATATATATATATATATATATATTTCTAAAGAAATTTCCTTGATCATAGAGTTAGTATTACAAGCACGCAATTTCATATAAAGAAACGTTGTTTAGGTGCTATTTATAGTTTGAAACTATATGAAATGCTCCCTATAAGGAGACAAGTGTCATATTTGCCTTTACAAATAATTTCTTAATTGTGGGATAACAATGACTAATTAATTAATTCAGAAATGTCATTAACAAATTGAAACACTATATTATTAATTACAGGACACGTTAACAAATTGAAACACTATATTATTAATTACAGGACACGTTAGGTTAGAGTTTGAATTAAGAAGCACCCCCACACTTTTATTTTTTTAAAATGTCAAAACCCTAATTTCAGGTGATTTAGAGTGTAAGACCTAGTCAAAGATAAATGTTTATTTTATCTGGTTAAAATGATACATGATTATGTTTTAGGGACGAAAGTAATATCTTTTTAGAATAAAACAGCTAGATACATTGTAAATTTAGTTGTACGATTATTTTAATTCTAACCTTAAAATAATGAAATTTATCGATTAATGTTAACAATGAAACTTTAAACTTTTTTAATAATATATTTTATGATTTAATTTTTAGATTAGTGAGATTTATACTACTCAACGAACGAGATAAAATGGATGAGTACTAATCTAAATTGAGCATTTCAGAAACCACAAAGTGTCTCCCAATCTTTCGATTTTCGTCTCTTGTCATCATAATAATTTAATTTTTAAAAATTAATTTTTTTAGATTAAATTATTTCTACAGAACAAAAGGAACATCGAATTTTTTTCTTTTTTTGTTATTATTATGTGTGACTGTGAATTATATACACAAATATTATAAATATCTTTAGTATTTTTTGATGGTTGATCTTTATAAACCAACAAAAATGCTGTGTACTGTATCTTAGAATTATTTAAATAATTAAAATAAGGAAAAATGTAACTTTTGTGTCTCTTTCATAGAAAAATATCTGGTCCATTTGGAGGTTTGCGAAAGTTTGATTGAATAATGCTCTTATCAAATTGACATTATTTTTCTGTCATATAGCTAATGATTAACATGAAGATAATTATAAATTTAAAATTAAAAAAAAATATTTTTTTATAAGTTTTAGTTTTTAAAAAATAAAAAACTACATATTATTGAAACAAAGCTCATTTTTTCACAAATACAACTAACACCATCTAAAAAACAACTAGCACCACATCTGAATTTAAATTGATTGTTTTTACAAAGACAGTCCACCATCTCAAAAATAACTAGCACCACGACCAGAAACGTTTACATCCATGCATGTGAATTTAAACTATTTTTTTTACAAATACAACTAGCACAACGTCAAAAAAAATTAGCCCACATCCAGAAACGTCTACATCCATGCGTGTGAATTTAAACCAATTTTTTTCACAAAGACAGTCTGTCACATCTCAAAACAACTAGCACCACGTCCAGAAACGTCTACATCCATGCGTGTGAATTTAAACTGATTTTTTCACAAATTGGAGGTAATACTTGGAGATATTGTTGTACAAATTGCATTGTGTAAAATTGTTATTCTAAAATTTTCTTGCCAATTTTGACAGCCGGAATCACAACTGGTCACTAGCAAATTTGGCAGCCGAAATCACAACTGGCCACTACCACACCACATATACATCCAAACATGTGAATTTTAGCTGAATTTTTCACAGAACATAGTCTACCACGTCGCGCTACGTCTAAAAAAACTAGCACCCCGTCCAGCTACGTCCTGCAACGTCCCTCAACGTCCAGCTACGTCCCACAAAAACGTCTCATCCAGAAACGTCTCAGAACGATTAGAACCACATCAAAAACAACTAGCACCACGTCCAGAAACGTCTACATCTACGCGTGTGAATTTAAGCTTAATTTTTTTCACAAATTGAAGGTAATACTTGGAGATATTGTTATACAAATTGAGTTGTGTAAAATTGTTATTCTAAAATTTTCTTGTCAAATTTGGCAGCCAGAATCACAACTGGCCACTAGCAAATTTGGCAACCGGAATCACAACTGGCCACTACCAAACCACGTACACATCCAAACATGTGAATTTTAGGTGAATTTTTCACAAAACATAGTCTACCACGTCTCGCTACGTCCAAAAAAACTAGCACCACGTCCAGATACGTCTAGTTACGTCCCGCAATGTCCCACAACGTCTTGTTAAGTCCCGCTACGTCCAAAATACAAAACAACAACACCCCGTTATGTTTTGCAACGTCCCGTTACGTCTAGTTATGTCCCATAACACTTTCTACCAAGTCCAGCAGCGGAGAAGAATCAGAAGCAACCCATTTCACATGAAAATGTCAATACCTCACAAAAAATATTTATATATCATATTTCGAAGTAACAGAGCATTATTTGAATAAGAAAACATGAATGTAACATCATTAATACATTATCCAACATCAAATCGTGAAAATAAGGTTCCGTAAATCCATCAAATACAATTCATACTTTATGATGTAGTAATTTTTTAAGAAGAATAAGTTATTTTTGAAGAAGAAGAAGATATTTTTAAAGAAGAAGAAGAGATTTTTGAATAAGAAGAATTAATTTTTTAAGAAGAATTAATTTTTTCGTTATATTTGGTATTGTTCGTCGGAAAATACAATCGTCGATCTCTGTTAAATCTATGTTTGGATGAAAGATTTGATTAAATGCGGTTTCGAATTGAATACGGCGAAGAAGAATAACTGATTTTTTAAGAAGAAGAAGAAGTTATTTTTGAAAAAGAAGGAGGTGAGTTTTTAGAGAAGATGAAGAATAAGAGAATAATGTATATCTGACTCTTTTATAGTGAGATTAATGATATATTACTAGGTACAAGAATATAGTGGTACAAGATATAATTTGCGAAATTAGATAGCGCGCCCATTGTTCCGTGTTTCTTTGTGTTTTACGTCTAGGCGCACCGCACCATAAAGATAAAGCATAGGGGAAAAAAAAAAAAAATCTCAGTCCTAGTGGCCCCCACCACTTATTTAAAAGGTAAAAAAAAAAAAAAGGTACAATTATAGTAGAATATCATATCATATCATAATATACTTATACTATATAATGCTGATATCTGCGCGTTGATAATAACTTCTTCTTCGCTTCAGTTTCTTTGTCTTCTTTAGCCCCCTTCTTTTAAACCCCTGAAAATTGCAGCTTTTTCTTTCAGCAATAGTATCTAATAGGAAGAATCCCAGTATTTAATTCTACCCCTTTTGGAGTTTCACCCCTTGTAATTCTACCCTTTATTGGGTTCTTGCCGAAACCCCTTTATTTTCTCTTTGTAGACTTGAGAAAATAGTATATAAGTTTATGTAGGCAGAATTCTTGTAGTCTTTGAGGGGGGAGAAAGAAAAGTAAAGGGGGAAGTGGTAAAGAGAAATGATGAGCTGGAGAAGAGTTGGGAAAGCTTTTCAGGCACTTGCAGCCCACACCTCGCTCTTATGCTTCACGGTGTTGCTTGTGTTGAAGATTGATCATACTGTTTCCTCCTCTTGGTGGTTAGTCTACATATATTCAATTTGTTGTTTGATTTTTCTTTTTTCTTCTTTTGATGAAGTGGGCTCTTTTCTGTTGGCCGGTTAGATTATTAGATGGAATTTATAGTTCGTGGGATTAGTCGAATTTTGAAGTTAGGTATGTAATTGCACAATTCGCAATTGGAGAACGTTATTGTGTACGTGTGTGAATAATGCAAGCTTTTTTTTTGCGTGGTCTTCTAGTTGCTTAGTTCTTTAACTGAATTGAAGTATGATTATAGAAGGAGCAAACTGGCTTCAAGAATGGTCTTTGAGGTGGAATTCAGCTGTACCTTTTGTACTGTTGTATGGTCTATCTTACCCTCGGTTTAGTTCTTCCAACTAAGTTCAAGAGGTGGTCCATTGAATATATATCTGTATTGGGGAACAAGCTTTGCAATTTGAAAAGTAACATCTACCAAAGAATGAGTTGATCTGAAAGGGATTTTAGATTTCATGGCTATCAGTTTACATAATGTCCTGAGAGATATGAAACTACTTTGCTATCTGGCTGAACCCTGAGGTCTGCCACTGCTCTATTATGTGCTTGGCATGGGTTATATCAATTGCTGCGTAATTCTTTAGTCTTCTCATCTTTAGTTGTTGTTCGTAAGAGTATGTCAGGGAATAAATCCTATACCGGAGGGAGAAGGTTGTGGATCCCTAGCATTATTCTTTGTTTATTTTCTATTGTGATTGAATGCATGATGAATGGCAATATGGCATATGCAACTAACATTTTGTATGTTTGTTCTCTGTTGTGGTTGGATGCGGGATGTCATATGGAACTACAATTTGTCAGTTTTATTGTAGACTTATAGTAAGGCATTTCATGTACCCTGCTTGACCTAAGTGTTTGAAGTTTCTTATTAAGATGATAGAAGTATGTTTTTTAGATACATTCTGTGTTGACTGAAGGTAAAACCTGTGACCTATCATATATACTTTACAATGTAGGCTTATATTCTTTCCACTATGGCTGTTTCATGCTGTTGTTGCCCGGGGCCGATTTTCTTCACCAGCACCTTCAGTTCCGCATGATCGACATGTAAGCCTTTGTGATTTACACTTAGTTCATGGCTACATTTTTCCAATAAGTGTATTGAAGAGACTTCTTTGTTTTCTATTTTGTGCATAGTGGGCCCCATGTCATGCCGTGGTTGCAACACCATTGCTTATAGCATTTGAATTGCTTCTCTGTATATATCTCGAGAGCATATATGGTAAGAACATGAAGCTCTGTACTCCGATGAAATAAAATTCTTATTTTAGTTTGGTGTTTTCTCGATACTCACAACCTGCTTGATTCATTGGTTGGGGATTGAATTTATGGGTTTGATACCATTTTGGGCTGCTTGGTTCATAACTACGGGTTTGTTGACAGTGCATGCATTCATAACTATTGGGGAATCCTACTAACCTGAGCTCCCACCTCTTCTTCCTTGACCCTTCTGTTTAATTAACCTTCACCTCCTTCCCGATCGGCTCTTACCACCTTCCTCTCCCTCTTCAACTTCCCTCTAACCCACATCTGTCTTCTCTTATGCTTTGGCTCTCCCGTCACCCTGTAACCTTTCTCCAATCATCTCTCAAACTCAGTGCCAGTGAAAAGCTTTAATACTGCCCAAATTATTAAGATTTTTCCCACCAGATAAATAATCAGTGCGATTCTCTTGATGCTGGGCGAATTCAGAAGCTTCAAGCTTGCAGCGAGCTCTGTACATTCATGATTCACCCCAACATTCCAAATTAATTACTTCTGCAGCTGATTTTTTAGTTTTTTCAACCCCTTGGTTTTTCTGGAGATACGAACATATTTTTCTAATTGTCGTTGTGTAAGACCATTATGAAACTGCAACTTGTTTTTCTTCTAGGAGAATAGGATATTGAGATTTTTCCCCGAATACGATTGGTTTCTAAATCATTTCTGGTTCTAGGCTTTTTATTAGTTGGTCCTGGTAAAGCCCATCGAAAAAGATTTCAGAAAACAGAGATATTCTTGTCTGCACTTCCTGGATTCCAAAATGTAGATTGGGGTTTAGATGATTTTTTGTGTTCTACAATATTCCCTGTATTTTGGAAACCATGACGCTTGACAAACAGAAATATATTATTTGGATGTAAACAAGGTTTACATAATAGACCATAAAATTTGGTAGGAGATGGCATCTCTTTCACTTTGGTTTTAAATCCATTTTGTTAATTAGGTTATTGAAAATTTGAAAATTTTTTCTCTCTTAAGAACTGCTGACCAGTTCAATTTACTTGATAGGGTTATACTGTATATTTCATTAATTACTCCCCCATTCCAAATTATAAACCAAGCAGTGGTAATGAATTTAGGATTTTCATTCCCATTCCATTATTCTGTCAAACCCCTTCCAATATTCTGAACGTTGAACCAAGCAGGCCCTAAATGTTGTTTGGCCATCTATATCGTATTCAATGCGGCTCATAGTTAAAAATTTTGCATTTTATCTTTATTTGGAATTTTATGTCTGAAGGTAGCAGTAAGACGCAGTTTTCTATACATCAGAGACATCCTGATATTAAAATTGTGACCCTGAAAAGACAATATAATTGTGTTTTGGATGAAGACTAGGAATACATTTGTAGTAGCCTTCTTTACCTAATACTATCCCCAAAACCAAGAATCATGTTTTACCTTTGTTGGCCTTTCTGTGATACTCTTAGACCAGAGTATTTTGTTAGACTGATCTGCAGTTTTGATTCTCAGATAATGATCTTTATTCACTTAGCTGACTTGTCGTTGAAAGATATCTCAATAATGGAACTTATGTTTATGCCAGTAAAAGGTTCTGCAGCTGTAAATTTAAAAATTGTCTTCCTGCCCCTGTTGGCATTTGAAGTAACCATCCTCATTGACAACTTCAGGTATGTAAGTTCCCTGGCTTACAATTCGCTAAAGTTAGATACTTTTGGCTTCTGTTTATAAGTTGAGATCATAACAGATTTTATGAGCATCTGCCCAAAATACATTGGTTGACTGATTAGTTCAATGCAATTGTCTAATCTAGTTATTTTGCTTTTCAAACCAGAAAACATAAAAAACTTGTTTATAGGCCTATTGGTAAATATGGCGGTTTTGCTTTCTTTGTAGGTTCACGCTTCCTCCGTTCAAATTGGATATTAAATTTCACAAAATTCTCTGGGGATGTTTTTGTGCTGAATACTGGTTTTTGACTGAGCCATGTATGAGCATAAATGGAAGTCGTAGAAGTAGGGGAAACTAGTCTGTGGGTATTTGTACTGCTGGTGAAAAGGAATGGAATTCTTGGGGCAGTCAGAGTCTAAATCGAATGTGTATGGATATTAATGAAGCATAATTTTGTGTTTTCAGGCCGGATTGTGAATTCTAGTTACTGATACTGACATCTCTTTATCTTCTGCATGTTTAACCTGTTCCAAAGTTATACAATGAAACCATATTTTTAGTTGTTTAGAGCTCACAGCTTGCTATGTTACTTATTATTCTGAGAAGACTTTTCATACCCTGTAGAAATGGGGTTCTATTGTTAAGTGTAGCAAGGCCATTCAAATTAAATAATTGCCATTTTTGAAATAAGGTGTAATTGTTGATTGTACAGTAGTTATTTAAGGTGTGGATGTTGATCTATAAAATAGTAAAGAAGAAGTAATAGTTTGGGATGCTTTACTTTCAATCTCTGACAAATAACTATCATATGGCCTGTAGTATTTGGGAAACTTATGCTGCTGTCTGAATATACAGAATGTGTAAAGCTCTATTACCTGGAGACGATGAAAGCTTGAGCGATGATGCTCTTTGGGAAACACTTCCTGTAAGTCCGAACAAGTCTCACAATTTCTTCTCGTCATGTGGCTATTTGTGGAATTATGTAATTAATTTTATAAATATTGATATTTGCTAATAGTCTGACGCTAACAAATAACCATGGAACAAGGAGTGAACTGAGGGAGGAAACATGCAAATTGCTTGTAAGTTATGTATTTGTAGTATAGATGGAATCAGAGACTGATGTTCTGGGTCTGACAATTTAACATATACGAGTAAATTTTGATCGTTGAGGTTATCTTGTGGCATTTATTCAGTTCTAAATTTTATATACGTTTAGGTTTTGATTTGCCAGTAGTATTTGATTGAATTGGTTTCCTTCCCTTTCCATACATCTAGATAAAAAAGTGGAGGAAAACTGTGAAATAAAGTTTGACAAAGTGCCAGATAAACTTGCCCGTTGGTGTTAAATGAAAATAGAAAAATGTTGAAAGTAGACCTTCATGCGTGGTTGCAAAAATATTGGCTAGTTAGCATTCTTTCTATTACATTAGCGAAAATTGTACAATACTTTGCTGATAATATCATCACACTGTATAACTTCTATTTGTCAGCAATGCTAAAGTTTATCATGCACAAGGCAAGCAGTAGTATTTAGACTCTGTGGATTGTAGCATGGAAGACTGTTTACGAGCTATCTTCATCTATGTCAGTAGAGAAACAGCCCCAATAGTGATAAACATAAGAACAAATCTAGTCATAAAAATGATTGTGAGCTGTAAGTTTGTGTTGGTTGAGTCTATAGATCTGAAAGTGTGTGTTAGTTCGACTGGGAATTCGTTTTAGTGTTTTGTTCTTGCTTTATTTATATCCTAAGATGTAAGATTATGTACCAATGACACTTTTTGTTACTACTAGCACTTCTGGGTGGCGATCTCTATGGTGTTCTTTGTGGCGGCTACAATTTTCACCATGCTGAAACTTTGTGGTATCTCTCTCTCTCTCTCTCTCTCTCTCTCTCTCTCTATCTCTCTATCTCTCTCTCTCTCTCTCTCTCTCTCTCTCTCACACACACACACCCCTGTGTTTGATCATCTCTTGTTTTCAGCAAAGACTTGAAATACTTTTGAGAGAGCGCCTCATCAGCTGTTAATGTCAAAAGATTTGTTTGATTACTTGAACTGTAGAAAATAAAACTAGTGAACTCTGCATTATTTTTTTGTTTGGATGTGGTTTTTGCAATATGTGGTATCTAAAATAATTTACCATTATAAAGTGGCAGTACTTCCTGACTTATGTAGCTTGTAATGCTGACCTGTTGGTGACACAGTATTTCACTCACCTTTCCAATTTGGTTTTAAAATGCAGGTGATGTAGGTGCTCTAGGCTGGTGGGACTTATTCATTAACTACGGGTATTAACTATGAACTCTGTATACTTGATTCTTTATGAGCTTTATTACAAATTGAAGTGACAAAGTACTGATTTATTCTTTTCTTTGACAGTATTGCGGAGTGCTTTGCATTTCTTGTTTGTACAAAGTGGTCTAATCCAATGATCCACAGAAATTCTCATGCGCGAGATGCAACATCATCATCGAGCACGGTCAGATATCTTGATTGGAATAGTGGATTAGTGGTTTCTGCTGAGAGCCAGTCACAAAATCGAATGTGTGGTCTAGAAGACATCGGTGGCCACTTTATGAAAATTCCAATAGTTGGATTTCAAGTCCTGCTCTGTATGCGTCTCGAGGTATCTGATCATTTTCCTCGGATGATAATACAGAAGCTTCCTATTATCTCTTGTCAACTAATCCGTTACTGATTTTTGAATTCAGGGCACACCTCCTGGTGCCAAGCTTATGCCTATCCCCATGTTATTCTTGCCGATTTTCTTACTTCAAGGAGCTGGACTTCTGTTTGCTGCGTCTAAGTTTGTTGAGAGACTTGTTCTTCTATTACGAAATGGAGATGCAACTGGTAGCCATTTAACGTTTAGTTCAAGGGTTTGCGAGTGCTTTGCTTTCTTGCACCATGGCTCTAGGTAATTCTCTGAGAAAAACAGTCATCTAAATATTTAATTTGGAGTTTTTTAATTGGGATAAATCAGTGAGGAGGAAAGAAAAGACTAGTGCATGGTCTTCTAATTTTGTGGTGTTGTTTTATGCTGAACATGTTGCATCTGTTGCAAGTAGGCTACTTGGGTGGTGGTCTATTGATGAGTCAAGTCGAGAAGAACAGGCTCGTTTGTTCCATAATGGGGCGTCTGGGTGAGAATTTTCTTCATTTTAGGAAGAAAATGCATTTCAGTTTTGACTCTAAGTAATATTTCCAAAAGCAAATTGTTTTGCAAAACAAGAGTAAATAATTTATTCACTTCTTTATTCTCCCACATTATATTTGTGTAGTTTATCTGGAAGGCTCAAGAGTTACTGGGATTTAAACCAACTGTTATTTCATGCTCAAGTTCTATATTCCATGCCAATCTGAACAGAAAGGATAAATATCAAAGTGCATCATTATATGTCCTACCTTCAGAAATCAATTTTACAAACTTTTGTCTGTTTCGGTGCTGTTTCCCCTTTGATCCCTGTCTAGCAGTATATTTTCTCTTTTTCAATCAATGCTTAGGCTTTAGGTATCTTATGGTTCAAATATGGTATATGCGCTAGCTCACACGATCTTTTTATGAAAACCCTTTCATTCAATTAGATGAGAAGAAACGCAGTTTCGATTTGTTGTTTAACTTTTTCCTTGATGATGTGCGAGATGAAGAAAATTACCGAAGATTCACCGAGATTTAATAATCCTTTTTAATGATGCAGGTACAACACCTTTTCTGGTTTTCCGCCTGAGATAGTTAAGAAGATGCCCAAGAAGGATCTTGCTGAGGAGGTACACTGAAACTATGATATTCTGTGTACTTAAATCATCAGAAATTACTCTTGTAACCTATCTATAGCAATACTTCGTTAAGTCACTTATATCCTACATGGGATTGATTTGTTTGCTCATTATCATATTCTTTTTTCAAACTTTCAGGTTTGGAGACTTCAAGCAGCACTTGGTGAGCAGAGTGAAATCACAAAATATAGTCAGCAGGAGTATGAAAGGCTGCAACATGTAAGATTCTCTCTCTGAAGTAGGAAATCGAGTTTACTTTGTAACTTTGAGAATTTGTTGTCTTATTAAGTACAACCATCATATATTACGTTGTAACGATGAAATGAGCTACGTGGTGATTTAGTGTTCTAATGAGTCAGGATAGGTTACATCTTGTATATAACATGGATCTACTTGGAAGATGTTGTGCTTTACTTATTCCATGATAAAGCAAGTTTGCAAATCAAAAGTTAGGACTTCCTGTTAATTTTAGGTGGTTGAAGTTATGCTGGTATATATGTTTACTTTTGTACCACTGTTAATAATTCTCTTACAATTTGTATCGTCAGGAGAAAGTTCTGTGTAGGGTTTGCTTCGAAGGGGAGATAAGCGTCGTTCTCCTTCCGTGTAGGCATCGGATTCTCTGCAGGTAAAAACCTTCGTCGAGAGAGCTACCACAACATTTATTCTAAAATTGGTTCTCTTCCTGACGTGTTACTCTGTTTTGATGCAGCAATTGCTCTGAAAAATGTACGAAATGCCCTATTTGCCGCGTCACTATTGTGCAACGCTTGCCTGTATATGATGTATAGCTCATTCATTCAGCTTAAATCTTTACTAAAGTTGTGGCTGATCTTTTGCTAAACCCTGCAACCAGCTTTTTTGGCAAACCATAGGAGTAGAGGGTGTTGGTTTTGATAAACTGACAGAACAAGAGAATATATAGGCATTTGAAGATTGCAGTCATATTTATTGCCCCTTCTGTGATCTCTTATTTGTGTAAATATCATATGGGTTTTAGGAATGAAGCTGTAATTATCATCAGAGAACTGCTTTGAACTAACAATTTTGTGGATTTCTTGGTAGTTTATGGACAAAACTTTTGTCAGACAATTAACCTCACAAAGAAGTTGTTGAATATTATAACCTCATCAAGATTTGATTTCATGTTTAGATTTCCTTCCAGGTTCTGAGAAATGTCCTCTGTTTTTCTGGAAATTTTTTTTTTTTTTTCTCCACATGACAAACTCATAGCAGAAGTGCAGAACCCTTCTGCTGTTGAGAGATGTAGAGCAAACCGGAGAAGAAAATGATGAAACTAGTCCCTCCCTTCTGGGAATAATGAGCGGTACAACAATTAAAGTTAAGGTAGTACTATTAAATATTGCTTTTTTTTGTTATTTATTGTCATTTTTTTTATCAAGATGTTCTTATTATCTTGATAAAAAAAAAAAATGACGAGGAATTCCCGAGTTTTGATTATAAATTAAAAAATATGGGTCAATATCGAAAACTTCCCCGAGTTTTGATTATAAATTAAATACCCTTTTAAGGTTTGGGGAATATCAAAAAATCCTTTTTATTAAATAATTAAGTATTATATTCACCCTTCTTCATTAAAACAGACAAATTTATCCTTTTTTTTTTTTTTTTTAGTAGCATTCCATCTGCCGCCTAATAACTCTGGAAAATTCATCATTCATGGCATAAGCCTGAGCAGACAAAACAGCTCTACCATAGGTCCTCACAAATCTTTGATGAATTTCTTCAAGGAAAGCAAAAGGAATTCATGGCATAAGCCTGAGCAGACAAAACAGCTTTGCCATAGGTTCTCACAAATCTTTGATTAATATCTTCAAGGAGAGCAAAAGGGATCCTCCGTCCGGCGATTTCGTCGGCCATACAGAGAAACCCCCCCCCCCCCCCCCCCCCCCCTTTCTCCTTCCTAAAGATGCAGAGGAAATATGGAAGACATTTTCAGGGTTTTAGGGAAGGAGATGCAGACTGAAATGCAGAGGAAAAGTGGAAGACATTTTTATACTTTTAATGTGAGAACAAAAATATAATTTGATATAATTTTAATTTTTACTTTCTTTTTATAATTAGAATTTATGTGGTTTTTTAGTCATTTTTCAATTTTATTGGTAGAAAGGGGTTTTTGATATTTTCTATAATTGAGGAGGGTGTTTGATTTTTAAACAAAACTCAAGGGGATTTTTTATATTAACCCAAAAAATATAGATGAAATTTAAGCCTTCTTTTAAGGCTATTTATGAGAGGAAAATATTTTGTTAATTGCATACTGACCCTATGTATTTTTTTTTTTAATTGACCTGGAACCTATAAATGTTTACTAAACGGTTTGTGGGTGGGGTAATCATGACTTCTTTGACCAGTTTTTCCTTATATACAATGGAGGATCACTTAAGGGATGAAAACCCATTGGAAAGTTTGAAGTGAGCTTGGCAAGCTTGTCTGCACAAGAATTAGCTTCTCAGTAGTAGCGGTTGAATTCAATCCTCCCTCCTTTTTTTATAAGCTCTGCTATTTATCTCATGAGGTTCCAATGGAAGTTATTTCCGTCCAGAGGTCTTATAGCCAGCTCTAGCGTTGTTTTGCAGTCGATTCGATGGAGATTCTTTCTCCTTCAAGGTTGATGGCGAGACATAGATCATTGTAGATCGCCCACCATCCCGTCTATTATCCTAGGTGATTTCTAGTGATTCTTCCTGCTGAGGCTATTGAGGAGGTATTACATCACGCTCCATCTTTATTCACCCATCTTTGGAGGTTGCCATCATGCTGACAACCGTGACTTTTGGTTTGGGGAGTAGGAGATAGAGTGTTCAATGTTGACCCTGTGGTGAATTTCTTTCACTCTTGCATGGATAGTTGCTCTGAAGGATGGTCCTGACAAGTAGAATCCACTATGTATTTCTTCGTTGCGCTACTTCCAAATTGACCAGCAGGTTGTAGCGAACCATATGCACCAGGGAATATCTTTCTGCACAAAAGAACTTAAATTAAAAATCATATGTTCCCGTAAGTTTGTGGCATGTCATTGCCTTGAATAAATTGGTGCCCCAAGGCTCACCCATAATTCTGTTGTTATGGGACAAAATCTGAAAATATGCTGCATATGTGGCAACTGTGATCTTCATAAAGGTGCATTCGCGATAGTTCTCCTTTTGTGAGGAGTGCCTTCCTTTCCAATTCCATGAGCCAAAAGAAAGTTTTGATTTTGGAAGGACCTTTCTACCCCCACAATTGAGGCCGATATTTGCTTGTTCGTTGGTACTCGTAATTAGCTGGTTGGTATGCGAAAGCTACTGAGAAATTTCCATTCTTGGTGAGATTCCATATGAAAGTGTCATTTCCAGCTGTCCTTCTTGGTGGAAAAATTGCTCTGATGTTATTCCATATTTTCTCCGGTGGGAACCTTGTGAATTTCCCCAGTCCTACTCCACGTTTGGGATTGAGCGCTCAATTACTGTTTTATTTATTTCTGAAGTCGAGATGTGGGAGTTTGATTATTTATTTCGATTAAAATTGATAAATATAAGATAGTTTTTGAATATTTTTTGGAACTGTCTTGATATTTTTAGACTAAAAAAATAAAAATATTAAAATTTTTAGACTATAATTGTGATTTTTAAATTTCATATTGCGAAATTTTCATTGTGTAATAGCAATAAAGTTATTGAAAAGAATAAAAATGAGCCTACTAAAAGATTGATGTCATTTAAATACTTGAAATATGTTATTTCTTTTGGCTAAATTACTTTTTTGGTCCCTCTTAATAGGGGTAGTTACGCTTTTGGTCCCAAATAATAATACGATTGCACTATTGGTCTCTTAACAATTTTTTATTTGCATTTTTAGTTATTTTTAATGAAAAAGTTTAGAAGATAACATATTAACTTATTTAATCACTAGTCAAACCTAATTTTTTCTTAAAAATGATTTGTACCATAATGTTTTCAATCTATTTTATGACTCGATTCCTTATGAATATTCAACCCATTTAGATCGACTCACAATCCAAAATGACGGCCGAAACTCTAAATGGAGTGAATATTCATGAGAATCTGGATCATAAAATTGGTTGAAAACATCATGATACAAATCATTTTGAAGAAAAAAATTATGTTTGACTAGCGATCAAAAGAGGTAATTCGTTATTTTCTAATCTTTTTCGTAAAATAAGACTAAAAATGCTAATTAAAAAATATTAAAGGACTAATAATGTAATCGTACTATTATTTAGGATCAAAATCACAACTATCCCTATCAAAAGGGACCAAAAATGCAATTTGGCCATTTTTTTTGTTAGATTTTGTAACAAGAAGATTTTATCACTTTTTTCTTGGGCCAGTCCATCCATGTGGGCCTCCGGTGAATTCAAATGGGCTAAATTGATTAAGTGCTATATAAAAAGTTAAATCTAATCATTTTGTCAATTGTTCAACCTATTGAATCACATTTTATATTTCATCCTCAATTAAGAAGCTATTTTCTAATATTCAAAATAATAAAGATGGTGAAAAAAAAAAGGAAACTAACTTGTAAAAGATTTAGTGTTATTTTTTATTTTACAAATGAATCTTTTAAATCTAACATCCAACCAACTTAATGAGAGAGTATTATTAAACTTGTTAGGTACCTACTATTTATTTTGTGTTTTAAAGTCTCGTCACTTTTACTAGTAAGATTTGATTGAGTCGAAGAAAAAAATGACAACAAAAAAATTAGTTTAATTTATTTTTCATATAAAATAAAAAATTATATTTAACTTACTGCGACATTATACGGGTAATTAAAATTTTTGACATAATTTTATTTTTTTATCGACTCATTACTTTCGAATTTTATCGATGCTAGTTATCATTCTCTTTATAACATGACTAAAAAAATAATTTATTTAATAATATATATTATTTTTATCAAATATAAATCGTATAAAATTCTAATTTTATACTTTTTAACGTATAATTTCATATTTTTTTATACAGAGAAAGAGGTTGTAATCTAACATAACTCGAATTTAAGACCTATTGTCTTATGTGGGAGTGTCAACTATTAGATTACATCCCTCTTGTCTATAATTTTATATTTTAGTACTATTAAACTATATAAATGATTTATAAATATATTAGTTAAAGTATTGAATGTAAAATTATAGGTATTAATAATAAAAATTTGAAATTAGATTATTTTAGAAAATAATTTTGAGTAAGATCATTTGTATGTGATAATAGGTATAAAATCTTCTCAAATATGGAATGGAGCATGACATTTTAATATCTTCTGTAGAAAAAAAAAAGAGCAAAATAATTATTTTTTCGTTTTTTCTAAGAGAATGAAATAACCGAAACGAAAATGAGAAGAGAAAAAACTCCAAAAATTGGGATAATATTTTGGTAACACTGACTCATTTTCCCAAAATACATTAACAAATGTGAAATGACACTGAAAGGCAAGACAGTAACTGAAAATAAGCACAAAAACAAAAAATAAAAAATCCAAACACCGAAAACTTCCCTCTCCGATATTCAATATCCAGTTTCTGGCAAAAGTCCAATCTTTGCAAATTACCAATCACATCTGAAATGGACCCTTTTCCGCTCTATTCTGTACAAATTCAATTAGAAGAGCTTTTTTGTTTAGAGTTTTGATTCTTTGGTACATTCAGCACAAGCAACCTCAGAAGATCTAGTCGGTTCTAGCCAATTGTTGTTATCATTTTCTGGGACAGTCACCTTTTTTTCCGTTTGATTTTTCTTAAATTTGAGATCTTGTTGCAATCTAGATTGTTTCTTGCGGATTTGGGCATCTGGGTCTTTCAATTCAGGTAATATAGGATTATTATACTTCATTTGGGACCATTCTCAGCTTTAGTTTCTTTCCTTTGCAGCTTCCTTGTATGTTTTTTTGGCTGTTTGGATTCATTTCCTTGTTAATATCTCAAATTATAATGTTAAATGCGTTGTTTTGAGTTCATACTATCCTGACACCTGATGTATTTATCTTGAAATGCTCTTACTTTTCGTATTGTTCGTTATGCGTAATTTTCTGAAATCCCACTTGCATTGAGTTAATTCAATTTCCGTGATTACAAACTACCATGTTCTAGTGTTCTGTTTATTAAAATTGCGCTCTATTAAACATTTTCTTGCCAATATTTCACATTTGTTACTGCTGTTCTCCGTTAATGGAAAAATTGGTAGGAGTAGACCTTATTTATTATTGGATACAAAAGTTTAAAACTATAGACAATCCTCTGGTGATTTGATTAGGTTTGCATCTCTTGTCAATTTTTGTAGGAGGTCATGAAATAAAAGATTTGCCTGCCTGATATATCACTCGTTGCACTTGTCTTGCCATCTTCATGAAATTGTGTAATCGATGCTACAAAGATAGTCAGCTCTATTATCAAAAGTTAAGGAAACAGACAAAAATTTGGGACCAATACCCGGAGGTGTGGAAATAGCAGTGGTCAAAAGCGGAAAAACCATCACGAAAGGGCAATTAATTGTGGAGGTTTTCACAGAATGGCCCCTTGATCCTTGTCAACGGATCACAATTACTGGTACCCTAGAGCATACCGATGGAATGCACCAAATGCGAAAAGTTAACATAATATGGTCGGTGAACTGCAATCTTAGTCGAGATGAAGGTTGTCTAATTAATGCAAGACTAGTTTCAGCGTAGTTAGAATGAGTAGGTCTCCATCATTTGCTGCTAGGTCAGAACCTGTTGCTCAAGTTGATGAAAAAGCTTTTCAGCAATGGGTTCTTGCTTTTTGCATTATTAGATTTGATCTTGAGCAAGGGCAGCTCATTGAAGAGTGTTACCCACCAGGCTGTCTGACCCATAATGAGGAGCTTGAAGTTGCATTTAGTTCCTTCCCGGATTCTGTTTCTCAAAACCATAATCGCTCGAGCATCCATGATTGCATTTTCTTTTTTAGGATGCGAAGGCAGGTAAACTTGCAAGTTGTGAATGAGGTTTCACAGGAGATAGTTGAAGTAGATGCAGAAAATCAATCACAGGGAGATAAGGTTCGCAAGCAGTTAAATAACATTCATACAAGTAAGAGTCCAAAATATTTATATGGCTTTGTGTTCAATAGGCAGAGACATGATGAGAGGCTAAAGCGGGGTGGGGAACAAAAATCTGTGGTAATCCTCTCCCATTTTCCATACTCTTGTTTGTTTAGACCATTATTACAAATATTGGGTCCTTTGTATTTTGACATTGGGAAAAAGGCTCTTAACTTTATCGCCGCTGCTGTATCATCTTGGCCTGTTCCATTACCTGGCCAACTGATGGAGCTACCAATTGGAAATGCTACTCTTAAGGTGCACTTGCCACCTGCTCATAGTTTGCCTTTGGATGGTGGAATATTCTTTGAAGAGTTAACTTCTCCAATAGCTCCTTTGCTCCCTTCTAATCAATCTGTGCCTCAAGGTCTTTTCCATGATTCAGATCTTTTTGGCATATACCGAGGTCTTTTGATGCAGCTTTGGAGGCTATGGGAATTATTACTCATTGGGGAACCGATTCTTGTTATAGCGCCAACACCTCCTCAATGTTGTGAAGCTGTTGCTGGTCTAGTTAGTCTAGTTGCTCCACTTCTTTGCAGTGTTGATTTTAGGCCTTACTTCACCATCCATGATCCTGAATTTGCGATACTAAACTCACTTCCAGAAGGTGCAACCTTCCCCCCGATGGTTTTGGGCGTGACAAATCTTTTCTTCTTAAAAGCTCTTCGTCGTATCCCTCATGTTGTCTCGGTTGGAACCCCTGGTCCAAATACAAATCGCTCTGCTACGTCTTCTCGAAGTTCAATCAGCCGGGGTCCTGATGGCCTTGAAGGATTTGGATTAAAGAAGTTTACACCTTTACATTTCTTGAATGCTGTAAAATTGAGGAGGGATGGTCCTCTTTGCCTCATGGCAGAACACAAAGAAGCCATTTGGTCCAGTTATGCTGCAATTACAAAGCCAGATACATCTATCTTGAACAGGTTAATTGATGCAGGGATGTTACCAAGGGTTGAGGAATCAATGTCAGTTGTTAACAATGAGATACTCCGTCGACATTTCTTGGAGCTAACAACAAACTTTTTAGCCCCATTTGGTCCATATTTCAGAACCACCACGCCTTCTGAAGGAACGTCTCCATTTCTGGATCCCCCTCCACTCCCTTATTTTGAAAAAGAGGAATTCATTTCTAGCTTGTCTGCCAGAGGTCCTGGGAAGTTTCTACTCAAGAGGATGAAATCCAATTGGCTGGAGCTATACAGGTAAACCTGGTTTCTTTTCACTTTTGGTTTCTGGGCACGTTCACTTCCTTTTTAGCTGACTCTTTTGCTTGCTTTCATGTTTTAGTATTCTTAAATAATAGTATTGTCTCTTGTGAGCTTGAGTTCTTAAGTCACTCTTTCAGCTGGATGCTTTCTACTGCTTTTGAGATGATTTACATATCTCTGTAGGCGGTTCTTAAGCGGCCACAACTTTTGGCCTTGGTTTAGAAGAAAACGTGCTGTTGCTGAACAAGAGCAACTTAGATTATGGAGGCAAGTGAGAATGAAAACCGACATAAAGCAATTTTTAACAAAGTTGCCAGAGGTGGAAATTGTTGACTCCTTTAATGCTATTGAAAGACATCTTATTGGAGAAATGCAGGTAACTAACTATTGCATTTAAGAACTTAAAATTGTTTCAGCTTAAGGACCAATTTTCATTTTTCTTTGCTAAATCGAGCTGGTTTTTGTAGGCAATATCCAAATGGGCTACATTTAAAGATTGTGTTAGGAACATCTGTTTAGATTGAGTTATATTTCTCCTTGCTGCAAGGTTGAGCTACTTTTGCCTTATGAAAAATCTGAAGTTATCAGCTATAGCTTGTGATAAGGCCTGCTACATAGATTGAAATACTTTCTCTAGCATTAAAGTTTCTTACAAACCTGTTATGTGGTCAAATTTTGTTTTGGTTTTCTTTCCTATAGAATGTTTAGTTGTTAGTATATTGTTATTTGCTCAGGCAATGCAAATTGAAAACAGAACATGTGATTGTATCCAAAATTGGTTGACTGTGAGAGACCTAAAACATTCTGCTGGCTGACATTTTATGTTCTAGAAAATTTTGGTGGATTTGAAATAAGTGTATTCTGGCTCAATTTTAAAAATGAAACTGGTGTGAGGAAAATATAATTTTCACTGTATCGCGATAGAGTCTTTGTTGGACTCCTTGTATATTACTAATTACTTTGTGCTCCCTCTATCATTTTTTTATTGTACTCTTTTTAGTGTGGGTAAAGCTTATTTTAGTTTACTCAGAGGCAGGATCCCTCTTTGCCTTATATTTCTTGATTCTGTACTTGCTCGAAGTTGTGTTTGATTAATATCATTTTCTGAAACAGCAGTCTGGCAAGGGTAACCTGAACTCTGAGGCTGCTTATGAGAAATTAAGGGGGGATTTGTGTGCTGTGTTCAATGAGCTCCCAAAAGACGTGCAGGAACTTCTTCTTATGAACCCGCAGAGGGCAGCTCTTTTAAGGAAAGATGCTTTGTTCTCTGAATCACCCAGCTGACAGATGGAAGATTTGGGAATATCAGGCCAATCTAGTTGAAGTGGTGTTCTTGCCGGTGTAACGGAAGGGGATCTGAAGGATGTGGTAACATCACATGCGGCCTCTTTCTTGTTTGATCAGAAGAGGGGTTGTGACTGTGACCATCAGTTTCCTTGTAGGTTAGTTAATTACTCCCTTTGTTCTGTGAAAAGAGTCAACTTTTAATAATGTGTACAACTCTTTCTGGGGTTCAAAGTATGATACAAACAATGAAGCTATTTACTACCTTTTTTTTTTTACTGGTATCCTTACATTTTCAACGATCAACCACAATATTAGCAAAAGGTATTATAGGAAAAGAAATTGTCAGCAGAGTTTTTTTTTTTTGGGACCAAAAGAACTTCTCAAATGGTACTAATTCTGGGGCAGATGGAGTAGCATTTTACTCCCCTGAGATATGGGATTTTTAAGACATTATCCATGCTAACTCTATAGCTTTTTCTGTGTCCAGATGAACTGTGAATTCCCTTTGCTTGAATTCAAGCTATGAGAATTGAAACTGGGATTCCTTTGAATGATTTAGTCTTCAAATGGATCTAAATTGCATTACAAGAAGAGCACTTGAAGCCCTTGAAGGCTGGTCACACTACCTCATCATGCATGGTAGTAAAACGCCCTAACTACACCCTCTGCAACAATCTGTATGGCTATCTTTTAAGCTTCTACTGCAGCATTTACATTTAGAGGCTTTCAAGTTTTTCTCTCTCGTGGCGATAGTAGTGTCTAATTTTGATTTTCTGTAGTCAAGAAGCTGAAAATAGTGTAGGCTGTGTTCATACAGGATCCCAGATATGCATGTGATTCTAGGCTTCTGTTTGAATTACAACTAAAATTTAAGGCATTCTCATCTGACTTTGCTAGATGCTGTGAGAAGTTTTGCCAAAATACTTGTGCGTATTTTCTGTTTTAACTCCAAGATTTTTAGTACAACCCCAATTTACCTCTGACCAAATCCTTCACTTATGTTAGAACCCAACAAGAACTTGTGTTAGGTTTCTTGATAGTGATTAATGGACAAGTCTTATTTGTTCGTTCCTTAAGAAATATCAATTCCCTGATTTGATGTGTCCTTTTTTCTTTTGGCTTCCTTTTCTTTGGTACCAGAATTGTTCAGTTTTCTTTCGGCTTGACCAAAGGGTACGTTAATGGTGGTCCAAAGTCACTCCTCCACCTGCTGGAGAATTTTATTTTATTTTCTCATTTTTTCAAAAGTGCGCCCTAACATTTGAGATAAGTGAAATTAGTTATAAATGATTAAATAAGGCAATGTATAATTTTTATCTCGTGCCTTATGTTGTGATACTTCTATCGTGGCAATTTACCAAACAATCTTGGTGGAGTAATTACTATTCTTATCTCATGCCTTACGTTGTATTTCTCTTGTGACAATCTATCCTGGCAATCTACCAAACAGTCTTGATGGAGTAATTGTTGTTCTTATCTTGTATCGTATGTTGTACTTCTATCGTGGCAATCTATCAAAATACTTTTGATGACGTAATTGTTATTCGTTATTTCTTTTGTGCCCATAAAAATTTGGGTTTGTTGAATTAAATTCAAAAAGATGGGTGTTCATCATGGGACGGAGGGGGAAGTAAGCCAGACTTCCAATGAAGAAATGGAGTGATGGAAACAGATAACAACGTTGATTTATGTTATTAATATGTGGATTTTGCATGGTCAACTTGACAAGTGAAAGAAATATCTATGCATTTGTGGGCATCAAAATCTTTCATCATATCCCTCCATCCCTTTCTTTTGTGTAGTCTCTTTACTCAAATCTTTTTGGTGGTGGATACTTTTCTTCTCTTTTACTCTCATTTTAACTGCCCCCCAAAAAAATATTTTTTACCTAATCACTTTATGGGAACTCTTTAAGAGTATATGAAGAGGAAATTGTGGAGGTAGAGCAGAGTTGTTATTATTATTAAAGTGAAAAAAGAAATGTAAGAATAGTTCTTATGATGTAACAGGTATTTTTGAGTATTTACTGTTAAATTGTAATTTTCATCAATTCAAGTGTAAAAAATACTCCCTCCATCCCGATTTATTTGTCATTTTATGATTTTCACAGTTCTTAAGAATCACAATTAATGAATCAGTTTGTTTTATAAAATATCTTTTTTACCCCTAATTAAATAGGTTTACTAGTATTACCAATGAGAGATTGTATTCTTATCAATGACCGTATTTAATAATTTAGTGCATGTAATTAATACTATTGGTTTGAATTTGTTAATATCAATAAAAGATTCAAAGTTTGATGAGGGTTAAAATAGAAATAGTAACTCAATTTTACCTCGTTTGTTTACAAACGTAAGATAAATTGGACCAAAAATTAAATCTCAAAGTGACAGATAAATCAGGACAGGAGGAGTATATGTGAAACTCATGATGATATATTAGTCAATTTGACATAAAATTGATCACGTGTATAAGAGTTGACGGAATTATAATTTAACCGTTAAATATCTTAAAAAAACTAATACTAAAACTAAACGTGTTATAAATAGTAAAAATCTCATATGTTTAAAACTAAATGTGTCACTAAACTATTCTATATAGACTATTAATGCAATTTTTTGCTATTGAAAATGAATGTGTTTGAATTCTGGCGTAGATACGAGGGAATTTTAAAGATTTGGACTAATTGTCTGGTTGAATAAATAAGGATGACCAAGGGATATTATGGTATTGGATTGTCCGTATGAAAGTGATAATGAAATCATATTAGTACAATAATAGGAGGGGGGCAGGGGTGACAGTTACATAGATAATTGCTCAAATATGAAAGTCACCATTTCCATTTACGTACTTCCCTCGTTTCAAAATATAAGTCGATTTTCACTCAATAAAAAATCAATCAAAATATAAGTTATTTGTTTACCTATATGATTTAATTTAATTTAAAATTTCATTGTGACTTATTTTTGTCATGACTATTCTAAATTATAGCACTATTATCAAAAATGCATTGAATAGGGGTATAACATGTTTAACCATTAAAAGTTATAAAAATTTTCAAATATTAATTACAACCTTAATATTTGTGTTTTGATGATATATATATATATTAAAATAGATGGAGTATAACTACACAAATTATTATCCTTTTCTCTCTTTTTAATTATCTGACAATTCTGTTACCTCCAACCAAACCAATTATTGCCTAGCCCGATAATGACCACTTTGAGCAACTACTCCTTCTGTATTTATCTATCGTTTTAAGAGTTAAAAGTAAATATTAAGTTATTTATCTGTCATTTTACTTGTCAAAAATAAAAATTAGGTTATTTATATAAAAGAAAATACATCCAAAGATTTTTTCTCTTAAAGAGAAGTGAAATTCAACCTGACGAAATCATAATCACGAATAAGGAAAGATTGTTAAGATTGATATATTAAGATTATTAAATATTGTCCTTTTTTCTTCGCTCACTAAATTATCATTTTATCTCCCTTTTATTATTAAAATATTTTTATTAGACACTTAATGTCCATTTTGTTATCAATTAAAAAGATATTTAAAGGGCATATAAAAGAATAAGATAATTTTCCTCTGGACCAAATTCTTAGTATGTAACCATAGCAATTTTAGTTCTCAAAAAGGTTGTCCCTCTTGAAATTTTTAGTTGTCATTCTATTTTTGAAAAAACAAAAATGGTTTATTAAATTATTTTAATTTACTAAACAAAAGAATTATATTAGTTAAATTATTTTAGTTTACCAAATGGAGAGGAGAGTATAAGTTTGTTTGGAATAAAGTGAAGGAGATTTGGTCCTTCACAACCCCAAAAAGACAGAATATGATATGATGGGCGAAACAAAACTATGTGGCGTCCAGCGCAATTCTACAAAGCAAAATGTCTCATTGAACCAATGGTTGTTGCTCTTTTCTTTTGGAATTAATCTTCAATTATCATCAACTTGGTCCTTTTGATTTCATTTTTACACTTTAAAAAGTTTTTAATTTTATCCTTAATACTCTCATTTTTGTTTTAATGGATCTAATTAAAAAAGCAACAAAATCACTTAATAACTCAAACACACACCCTTTTCGAAGTAAAAAATGTGTTCATCACTACGTTACAGCTCATTCTCGGTTTTTTCTTTCATTCACAAATGGTTTGAATGCAAAAAAAAAAAAAAAAAACTCTTTAATCTCGCATGTTGTTTAATCGTCTCTCATATTTCGTTCAAAATATTAATATAAAGAAACAACAGTACCTAATTCACAATTTTCAAACTAATCGATTTGACATTCTCGTTGAATATCATTAATTTGATGAAAATTTTTTTAATCGGACAAATAAAAACTAAACACTTGACATCGATACCGAAATTGAAACATTGAAGAACCAAATTCCGACAACTATTCAAATGATTAATTCTTTATTTTGTTCTCTTCTTTCTTTCCATTTACTTTTGAGACAATGTACCTATGTTCTTTCTTTTCAATTTCCATTTTGATTGAATTGTATTATTTTTCATGTCTTTCCTCTTCCTCTTTGGGATTTGAGGCACTTGCTATTTCCATTTTGCTTGAAAAAATGGTTTAAAAAAGTGGGGTTTGAGTAGAAATATCTTATTCTTTCTTAATTAAAATTGGTGTTAGATTTCATTTTAATCCTAGAATAATTTTAAATTCTTGAATCAATTGTCCAGTATAAAATAACTTTAAATTTTTCGATCTCTTCGTGCATTCAAGATATCTACAATTATTATCTTATTCAATAATATATCTACTATTTAACAAGAAAATTAATAATTATTTTTAATATTTTCGATCGTGAATAATATAATATATATGAAATAATATACATTGACTGCTGCTACTATGATGTGATGGTTAAATTTTAGCAATAAATAAGAGAAGGAGAAAAGGCCACGACTTGAGGGAACACTTAAGTCCAAAAAGGCTTCTCTTATTTCCACACATACACACATTTTAAAAATGACCAAATGACAAAGAATATTGATTTATCTGCTTTTTATTTAATGAGAAGTAATATAAAAGAAATATTTTATCGGAAAAAATAATAAAAATAGAGCTAGTAGAAAAGCCCGTCTATAAAATACAAACTTATGTGATATTTTATTTAATGAAAGAAGAAAATTTTCACTTAATTACAATTATTAAATTTATTACATAGTAAAGTATTAGAACATAATATTTGACTGGTATACTAGGTGTTTCACCTGTGGAACAACATTATGCCAAAGGAATTTTTATAATTTTTTAAAAATTATATCAGGGGCAAAATGATCCAAGGATAACCAATATAATGGTAGATGATAAATAATACTCCCTGTCTACACCTGTAATTAGTAATTTTTTTTTACCTCAACTTGAAAGAAAATTATTATTTTTTATGGAGGAAAGTAGTAGTTCAATGGTAAACTTTAACTATTTCACAAATTTTGAGAAAAAGTAGAATAAGAAAAATTTAAAAATTTATATAGATAATAGTAAAACGTCAATTATTAAAAAAGAATACATTCCATATGTTAGGAAAAGCTTAAACTTATTTCCTTTTTTTTTTAATTTTATTTAGGTTCATATTTTCATCTCTCAACCATTTGCAAAAACAAGAAAATTGGAGTGGGTGTAAATTATATTATATTCTACTAGGAGTATACTCTGTAATATTCTCATATTATAATTCATGTATGTTTTTAATTATATTTTTTATTTTATCTCATATTTTTAAAATTGATGTATTCTCATATAATATTTGATGTATTTTTACATATTTAGAAAATAATTTATTTTTATATGATATTTAATATATTTTTTAATTATATTTGACGAAATATTTGTTATAATTAATATATTTTTCTTGCATAGTATAATTCATTAGGAATATAGTATAATAATTGAGAGTAAAACGGCGATACAAATAGGGCACGATTAGGAGTATTATATTGGGGAGTTTCGTAAAAGATTCTTTGGGACCTCACATCAAACGCCATTCCTCCACTCAATGATTGCAACCCCCGCGGGGAATGAATGAGCGTAAATTTTTTTTGAAATTCTCTCTTAAAAGCGACAAAAAAAAAAAAAAAAAAAGTGCCATACTTTTGAATTTTAACAGTCTTCTCTTCAATCATTCCATGTACAATAATCCTTCATTTCAACCCTTGATTCCCATCACCAAAACCCAATTTTCTTCTCCCTAATAGACTCTTTAACATTTACCCAAATTATGCATATGGTATCAAAGGTCAAGGACGACCTTGAAAATGGCATCTAAAACATAAAAAAATAAAATAAGTAATCACAATACACGTAATAAATAGTGACGTGACGTGACAAAAAAAACCAATAAAGTTTTACAAGTCAATAATAGAGACTAAATATTAAAAATAAAATTTATACGTGATTACAAAACTTAATAATAATTTTTGTCACACGTTCACGATCTCGATCATTTCTCTTTTAAGAACGAATAAATCGAAAACTCATATCCGAATAGCACTATTAGGTTACCTCCCCTTTGGGATCTCTTCATTCATTGTAAATTCCTTCTTGTACTTTGTTTTTAGTTTTTACAGTTAGCGTACATTTTTTTTTTTTTTTTTTTGTCCATGACCATGACAGTTGACAAATTGAACCCATCCCTTCAACCTCACAACAAGTGGTCCTTTCCCATTTAATACAATTGTCCCTCTCTCCCCCCCCCCCCCCCCCCCCCCCCCCGGGCTTTATCTTGCACTCTCTTTTATTTCCTTCTCTTATCCTACGCACCTCTTCTCTTTTTTTTTTTGCCCAAATCCCAAAAAAAGAACCTCAGCAGAACAAAAACCATCAAGAAAAGATGGCTCCATATTAATTGGTTGGTCTTCAAAACCAAAAAAAGTTGCCATCAAATCTTCAGTGAAGCAAAAGCTCAAGCAATCAAGATTTTGAAGAAACATAATGTCAGATTCTTGTTCCACGGAATGGAGCAGAGAAGAAGAGAAAGCTTTTGAGAATGCCATTGCCATGCACTGGAATGAGGATTCTAAACAACAAGATTGGGACAAGATTGGTTCAATGGTTCCAACTAAAACCATTGAGAATTTGAAGCAACACTACCAAATTCTTGTTGATGATATTGGTGACATAGAAGCGGGAATTGTACCCCTTCCCAATTACGCCGGAGAAGAAGCTTCTACGTCCGCCAAAGACCACCCAGGCTTCTCCGGGGCGTCGACCGCCGACAGGAGATCAAACTCCGGTGGTGCCTATGGGAGTGCATTTCCAGGATTAGCTCAAGATTCAGCCGCCCAGGGAGGAGGAAAAGGTGGATCCAGGTCGGAGCAAGAGCGTCGGAAAGGGATTCCATGGACTGAAGAAGAGCATAGGTATTGTTTCTTCTACTTGTCCTTTCTACATTACTGGATTATAATTCAACCAAATTACGACTAACAAACTAAAACAGTACAACAAATACGAGTAGTTTTATGAATTCGACGAAAAAGAAGTGATTCTTGTTGTATTTCAGGCTCTTCTTACTTGGTTTGGATAAGTTTGGAAAAGGAGATTGGAGAAGCATTTCTAGGAACTTTGTGATATCAAGAACTCCAACTCAAGTTGCTAGTCATGCCCAGAAATACTTCATCCGTTTGAACTCAATGAACAGAGATAGAAGGAGATCCAGCATCCATGACATAACAAGTGTAAATAATGGAGATGTTTCAAATCATCATCAGACACCAATAACAGGCCAGCAAACTAACGCACCACCACCATCTACCGCCGCGGCTGCCGGGACGGCAGCACAAGTCGTCATGAAGCACAGGGGGCAGCAGCCGCCTATGCATGGCTTAGGGGTATATGGTGCGCCAATTGGTCATCCAGTTGCTGCTCCTCCAGGGCACATTGCATCGGCAGTCGGCACGCCGGTTATGCTTCCTCACGGCCACCACCATCCGCCGTATGTCATGCCGGTTGCGTATCCATTGGCGCCACCACCCTCCATGCATCAATAACAGTTGGTTATTAATCCTAATGCCTTCCACCATAATTGTAATTTGTGAGAATTTTACCAGTTCCCATGGTAGAAATCCTCCATGTTATTTAGCCAATCTTGTACCAGTCAAAAAATATTCTGATATTTGCATTGGTTTCTCTGTACATACAGGAAGGACATTGATGCAGACAGGCTAATCTAATTCTTTCTTCTTGATATCTTTTCATTGGAAATGGAACCAACTCCATTGTTAATCTGTATATGTAGCTCTTAATTCAAATCACATTAAGCAGTCTAATTTCTAAATCTACAATGGCTGCCACAGAGTACTAACATGCAATTATATAATATAACACGCAAAAGAAGATTTCTGGAATGAAAAATCCCTCTCAGTATAACTTCAATATACCATTTTTTCCAAGAAAATGCGACTCAGTAACCATTTTCTCTTAACTGGCCGACTAACTTACTCCGAATATAGCTTTCACTTAAAGTTACAAAATTTAAGGTAAGCTAACAACCGCATGTACACTTTGGAACCTATTTCACTTTGAACTGAGACTCTGCTTGGAAAAAACCCTGTAAATTAACTTCTTTCGCCCCCATCTCCACCAAATCGGCACCACTGCTGACCTTCGTCTCTTTTTTGCCAGTTTGACTCCATGGGAACCTATGAATTATTTCAAACATTACAAGGACTAAACTTCTATTGAAAACTCGAAAAGACGACAGACTTCCAAAAGAAAACTTTATGCAGAAAAATTAAGCTGCTCATGACGCCAGTCATTAGAGCTTCTTCCATTTGAGTGCCACCCAGTGCTACAAGTGGAAATCTGATTTCAAAGGGCAAAAGGGTTCTGATCGTTACTAATAGCTCTGCGTGCATCGCGTGTGTGTGCCAATGGCAAATCAAGAGTTTTTTCCCGGTAAACATATCATGAGAAACTGTTTGAAGAAAGTTAGTTCTCGAGGAGACCCGGCAATAAAACATTAAGTAAATACTAATAGACACAAACACTTAAAAGAGAGTCCATGACTGGAACAAGTAAGGGAAAGCTTTGAAACTGAAAGGCAGTCAAAAGATCTAAGACAACAGACACTAACCACCAGGGTCCTGAGAAGCATGAAATCCCCATCGCTTCTGCAATTCGGAATGGATTGACTCCAGAGCAGGCCAATATTTCATCTGAATTTTGACAACTTCAAGGATTGTTCTCAACCCTGACTTGGAAGGCTTGACATCATCCAAATTACAAGATGGAACTTCACCGAGTAAGACCTATACCAATGGAACCAACTTACAGAAAACCAATAGTCGAAAGAAAGAGGTATGTAGTGTAATTTACGCTCAAGTGATGTGCAGAGTTCAGAAACATGATATCCTACAATCCACATTCAAGAGCTTAACAAATACCTTTATCACTGCAGTAGCAGAAGATGATATTGAACGAAGGTTATATCTGCAGTATCACAAATTATCTTAATTAATCATCCCATTCAAGATCAAAATTAAGACAGTAACAAGTATGCAAAAAGCACATAAACCAACCCGCCCTCAAGGATAACAAGTAACTTTCCACCAGAGAAACCAGTCAACATTTCGGTCAGCTTTGCATAGCCAGCAGGAGTTACCTAAAAGAGGCAATAATATGATTCAAATGAGATGACTGTATTTAAACAAAGAGTTAAGCAAAAAAACAAGCAAATCTACAACCAAGATCTACTACATTTGCCATACATATCACAGTTGTACAAGGACAGCTAAAAAGCTAAGAAGGAGCATATGTAGTCCCACTGTTTTTCCCCTTCACTAGGGAATACGGTCACAACCACATCAGTTAAAGAGTATAAGCATATAAATTTTTTATTCAACCAAAGCTTTGGTTTCCAATCATGTGGCAATTTCAGTAACTTTTATCAGGTCAAATAGTGCAAAATGTCAAGCTAAAATGAGTACAAGTAGGAGAACCAGGGAAGACGTAATAACCAAAAGCATGAAAGTGCTAGAACTTGAGTAAAAAAAGGGATGTAAGAGTAAGCAAGGCAGCTTAAGATCTCTTTTGCAAACCAGACGACCAAGTCCACCGGTTCAACAACTTGTCAGCTATTACATGATCTAAGAGCAAAGACACCGGATCAAAGTTTGACCATTGAACTTTATCTAAAGAAAAAGCCACAAAGTGCCAATTTGATATGACTTCCTACTACCCTTACAATTTCTTCTTTTCATTGCTTGACTATGCAGCTACAGAGGACAAAATCAAACAGACATCTCATGATCTTGTTATTTATGAACAACCTTAACTGACGGGAGTCATGCCCTAGCTGTAACACAAACAGAAAAGATTTCTGGATATATATGCATTGGTCGAGCACCTATTGCTTCAGCTTTGCTTTTTTAATTATTATTAATATATTTTGTTAACTCCACCACTTAAACTTTCATTGATTTAACAGCCCAAAAATCCCACCCGTTCCCGACATCGCAGCATTATGCAAGGAGGAAAATATCCTTACATCGCAGCATCCAAGGGGATCACCCCTTGCAGCATCAAATCCTGCAGAAATGATGGTAAAATCTGGGGCAAACTCAGAAGCTGCAACAAGATGAATTTTAACAGCATTAGTAGATTTTATCTATTTCACAATTATAAAGATGATAAATAGAACAAAAACACTAGGTCTCCAACAAAGGAACAATTACCTAACCACATATTCTACACTTTCAAAGACCTAGCAAGTGTTCCAGGAAAATCAGCAATATATACATTAGAACTACACATATCAAGAAGAAGAATGGTAGCTTCAATCCTTAAACCTCCTCACCTGGCGGTGTAGGTGAAGCGTATGCTTGCTAACTCCATAAAACAATCATATTGTGGAGGACAGAATCCAAATTATCATCCACACATTGAAACTATACAATACATCAATTTCAGCTCCTAGATAAACTTTTTGATTAATAATCTCCAGAACTCTTGAGAGAATTCAAAATGCACAAGTATCTATTGCACATATACTGCAACACATAGCACAAAACTCATAATAAAGGGTCAAGCAAGTTGCATGCATCAAAAAGTAACAAGTTTTACTTATTTTAGTCCTCATTAGCTTCTTCACTCCATATATATTGATAGCAAAACAAGTTCTTACTCCTACATGAATAAGCTCACACATCTTCTTTGCAGATGATAGGCAGAAAGAATCAAGTTATCAACCTATAGGAATCACAACATGTTGAAATGCATATACATAGTCTTTATCACCAACTCCCCCACGACTCCAAGGAATATTTACACAATATCCTTCTGCCCCCATGGTACCAACCTACAGTCCAAGGTAAGATAAAGATAATTACAGACATATCCAGAGATTTTGTAGCAAGTTGCAAACAGAGAAAGAGATAATCATAAGACATGCAAACGTATACAAAGGAGAGAGAATGATTACCTCATCAGCCGCTCCAGTACCAGGATAGAACTTCCCTCCCTCGTGTCTGTGGAGAGACACATACAAAACCTACATGGAGAGCAAAAGCTATTACACCTGTTTAATACTGCAGTGCTTTTAAAATGTTCTAACAGATTTCCCTATGCTGCGTGTGTCAGTTTCTTTTGCCTAGAAACAGTGACAGCGGTGACTCAGATGGAGGATCAAACATAAAGAACACAAAGACATGGAACGAAGCACCATTAGCAAAGGAAATATGGGTACTAGCAAGGAAAGAGGACAGCCGTAGGGTGAAATATGTCCATGGCATATACATAAAGAAGTCCATCTGAGATCTAGAAACTGTTGAAGGGGAAAGAAAGTGAAGATGTGTTTACAAGGTTCAAAATCGGAAGGCTCCCAATCAGGCCAACACTCCAGTAAACAAGGCTACAAATGGTTGCAAGGGTATTGGCAAACATCAAAGCTCAATGCATGTGGGGTTGCCCTAATATCCCAAAGCACTGCTCTATCAAATTGGTAATGTGGCAAAACAAACTCTAGACCAGAGATCGACTCAATGCTTTGTACAAGCAAATCCTGAATCTGAAATGTGTATTTTGTGATGAATGGGATGGAAGTCGATATCGTCTATTCTTTCTGTGGAAATACTATATTGAGGTCTTTAAGGCAATATGCACGTGGTCACCGACAATGGGTTGCTCACTTGAGTACAAAAGATGAACTAGCAGAATGGTAATAGCATGGAAGAATAACCACCCAAGGAAAACTACAGCCGAATCATTAATTTCTGCGGTTGTTTACCATGTGTGACAAGAATGCAACAACCGCATAAATCGCAATCAAACTACTCGACCAGGTGATAGGGCAGGTATAGCCGGAATTAGGAAAATAATGGGGATAAGATGAGAAAATTCAAGCCAAAAAAGAGTTTTCTGATAGAATAGGCGTACCTATGTCGTCTGCATAGGAGAGGAAGGTTAGCATCAGTGGATATAGATATGCATTTGAGATCAGTTCATGGCAATGTATATTTACCATTTTCACCAGAAAAGGAAAAACAATGGTTAGTATTCTCATTTTGGCAAAAATGATTCTGCCTCTTACAAAGAAACAATTCAAGACGGTTCAACTCGCTGAAATAAATTTCTCACTCTTGCTCCTCTAGTTATCACAACGAATATGGGGATCTAATCGAACTTCTTTTGTAACACTCTTGATAATAGTACCTAGAAATACGCCTAGCATCCTTCTTGGCACTCTGGCTGAAATAAATTTCTCACTCTTGGCTTCTCTAGTTATCAATACAGGTATGGAGCTCTAATTGCACTAGATCTTTTTTAACACTCATGGTAACAATACCTAGATGTATGCCTAGTGTCCTCATTGTCGGTTATTTAATTTTTAGAACTTAAATTAAAACCTCTGCCGCTTACCAAAAAGAAAAAGTTTTAGACAGTTCAATAGGCTTAAATAAATTTCCCCCTCTGGCTCTCAAGTTATCACTATGAGTATGGGCTCTAGTCGATCTAGATCTTCTGTAACACTATTTGTAATAGTACCTAGAAATATGCCTCGTGTCCTTGTCACTCTGGCTGCATTAAATTTGCTGAAATAAATCTCTCTCTGGCTTCTCTAAGTCGGGCCTAGAATCGAATCGAGCTCGAGCTCGGGTCGGTTCGTTTACACCCCTACTCTAGTCGCGCTAAATCTTTTGTAACACTCTTGGTAATAATACCTAGAAATATGTGTCCTCGTAAGTTATTTAATTTTAAAACTTAAATCAAAACTTTTACTGCTTACAAAAGAACAGTTTGAGATGGTTCAATAGGCTGAAATAAATTTCTCTAGCTCCCCTAGTTAACATTATGAGTATGCGGCTCTAGTTAACCTTGATCTTTTGTTACACTCTTGGTAATAGTACCTAGAAATATAACTAGCATCCTTTTTCTCAGTAATTTAAATTTTAAAACTTAAATTGAGAGCTTTGCCTCTTACCCAAAAAAAAAAAAAAAAAAAAGTCAACATTCAATTGGCTAAAATAAATTTCTCACTAGCTCCTCCACTTATCACTACAAGTATTGAGAATCGCACTAGATCTTCGGTAGCACTCTTGAATTAGTGTAAACAATACCTAAAAATATGCCTAGTGTCCTTTTCGTTAGTTCATTAATTTTAAAACTTAACTTAAAACCTTACTAGTGATTATACAAGTGTTAAATCACAAAGAGAGTGTTTTGATGGAAGATAGCAGCAAGATATGATTCACATAGCGGGATAAAGACTTAATTGTTATTGTTGCTGTACAAAGTGCAAGACTGCTGTGTAGGAACATGTTAAGCTAGTACTATTTACACTTTTGATTTTCTACACTCTGCATGCTCTGGAAGTAACAACCTAGCACACATTTCTATAACCATAACAACTTCATTCTTACCGGACCTTTTTGACCAAATGACAACAAAGTTGGTCGTATTTATAGCATATGGAAACTAACAAAACCTAGAAAGGAACAAAGGAGCATAAATGGAGCTCAGAAGACAGAGGTAATGTATGAAGAATCAAAACTTCATTCATCCCCAATCTAAAGGATATCTATCATTAGCAGAACTTTCTGAAGGACTAACCGATTTGCTCTGATTGAATATTTCTTGAGTGCCATTCCCATGATGTACATCCTGCCAGATACACGACAATGAGCACTCGTCAGTTCAAGCCATTTGACTCCAACTTGCCCAGGTTAAATTATAAATTTACAAATGTAAAAAATTATTTAACAATTACAACGTAAATTAAATGCCATTACCCAGTCAACGATTAGAACCCTCTTAGCTCCAGCAGCTAGAGCTGCAGAGGCAGCAATAGCTGCATTATTGTGTAGACAGAACCCCATTGCTTGTTTCACACCAGCATGATGACCAGGAGGCCGAACCTACCATAATTCTCGGAGGGAGAGAGAGCTTATGAAATTTCAAACTTTATAAGCAAGCCAAAAACATGAATAAAAGATTACGTATATGCTTACAAGAGCAAAGCCATTTTTTGCCTGTCCTGAGAAGATTGCAGAAGTAAGATCAGCACATAAACCTGCTGCGAGCCTGGCAGCAAGAGCTGAATGCTGGTTTGCATATGTATCTGGAGTGAAGTAACTGCGAATCCATTTTAATTCAAAGAATATGGATATTCAAAATCCACTAAAACCTAGATTGTCTTCATAATAGCATATGGATCGGATAATGCTCAAATGTAAGAAGAAACCAAAGAGAACAACATGATTGTGAAAGATGTAACAAACAAACTAAACTACCTTGCACGCATCTGGCTAGTAATCTCCACAGAATGAACATTCTCCTCAGAGTGAATCTAAAAGCTCCAAAAGAAAATATCAGGATATAGAAAACTTTACGAAGGAGAAAAATTTTCAGAGAAAATAAAACCAGATCTCAAACTTCAGAATTATTGAAGTAGAAAAATAAGTAGTTGCTGCAAACAGATTGTCTGATTGCAACTCGAAACTTTTAAGCCACAATTAACTGACATGGCGGAACCTCAAATTTCGAGAATTTGCCTTACATCCAAGTAAAAAATATACAGTATTGACCATGAAATAGATTAACTTGGTTTGCAATATTGTACCCTCAGAAGTTCTTCTCGTGTAATCTCTCGAGCTAAAATTGGACAACATCTTCCAGGAAATATACCTGCAATTATCATGATTTTCTGAGATGACTTGCATAGACTGTTACACAGGACTTGAACAAGTTCCAGTATTCAAAGATAGACATGTGTTGTGCTTGAGAATTCCTAACCTGCAGTAGCAAGACTACCAATGATAGCTCGAAGGCGATCAGGTCTGTCTGGATGGGGTTGAGACTTCATTTCAACCTTTCAAGTAAAGCAGAAACAAAAGGAACTGGCACAGATTAAAGATGATGCTAGAACAACTTAATCCAGCATCTTTCAATTGCAAGCCAAATTCAATAATCTACCCAATCAGAGAACATATGGCTACAGAGAGAGAGAGAGAGAGAGAGAGTAACAAATCTTACACTGAAAAGCATCCATCAAATCAAGGTAGGCTTTGCAAATTACAAAAATAGAAAGGAGAGCATACGAAAAGCTTCATGTTCATATCAAAAGTTTGCAATGAAACAACAAATGCAGATCAAAAGAACTATACCTCTGCATGAAGTAGCATCCTCTCATCATATCCGACAACAGTAGAGTTACTGGAAGCGACGTTTTGAGAAGACCATTCTACTTTTACAACAAAATTTGAAGATACTTTTAGCCCTAACAAATGTTAAATCTAATGGGATAGAAAACCAAAACACAGAAAAGCTGAAGTAATGAAGAGCTGACATGGTTTATGAATAATGCCTTAAAACCAAATAAGAACAATCTTGAGTGTATAGTGACAAACCAACTACCTTTGGGTCTTTTAGTAACTTCTGATTCGTTTTCATCAACATCTCCAGACAAAAAAGGAGAGGCCAAAAAACCATGACTAAGAATTCCAGAATGTCTATGTTCTCCACATACCTACACAGAATGTCAAATACCCAATTAATCAATCAAGAATATAAAGCAAAGAATTTTGGGAAGAAAAGAACCTTATTAAGGATTAAGTACAAGGTGATATAAGCAGCAAAAGCATACATCGCAATGGATGACATCATCAAAGTTAACCATTGTACAGTTGACACAAAACCACTTCTGAACTTCTACGACTGTAGGCTCCCAGTCACTGTCATCATCATCCTCGTCAAAGTCATACTCTTTGTTATACATATCTTCCAATGTCATTTCGTTCTGCCTTTTCCCATTCCTCTGCTGTAGATTAAAAAACCAAAAGGTTAAAGGGTCATGAGGCACGTACTCAGCATTGAAGTGAAGAAAATGATGAAGATATAAATGGAAGTCGAGTCCTACAAATTCACATACCGGTTGCACATCTGGTTGTGTATTGGCAACTGAATCTCCTCCGGTGATCCCCAAGTTATCCAAGGAGTCCCCATCACCATGGCTGCAAATACGACTACATCCTGTGGACCTATCATCCCCTTGCCTCTCATTCAAGGATCCGCACATAGTTTCTTTAATTTGCTTGCGATGATTATTCACACCTTCTCCATTTGTCTGACAGTTTCTCAAAGTGTCCGAACCCATGTTGCGTTCAGAATTAATAACTGAACACCAATATAATTTCATCAAAAGGGAAAAAACTCAGAGCATGTGAGACTTAACTACCACAGGAAACAAGAGGAACAAATCTTGCAGAGAAAGCAAGTGAAATTCAAAGGGGGACAGAATGTAACTTAACCTTACATGAAAAGGCCCGGGGGGTTCTTGGGTTCCTTCTTTCCATGCAAGATTTTGCTACTTTCTTTCCAGTCCCTCCACTTTCTGGTTGTTTTCTTTTCAAGATTTGTTAACCAAGACAAAAGAAAGTAACCCCTTTCCCAGCGCCAACTCCCTCACCCGCCTCCCCATCCCACCACCGCCACCGCCACCGCCACCCCCAATTATCCCCAATATAACCCTCCGTGACAAATGACTGCTATACAGAGTATGTTAACAAAGATGGCAAAAGAAATTGTAATGCCCATTAACATACAGGAATGTGTTACTGCGAGTAAGCATCACATGAATACTATAACTAAGGGAAATTGAGAAAACTATACCTCAGATTGTATACGGCATGAATCAGAGCTTGGCGGGGCTAGTCAATGTGTTTTCTTTGGCCTGTTTCGTCAATTGCACAGTAGCGCTTGCGGCGGTGGGGAAGGCGGTGGTTTAGTCAGGAGCGGAAAACCCCCGGAGGAGGATGGTGCTCGAGTTCGAGGGACTCGAATGAGAGCGATAAAATGAAAACGGTAAAAGGTTAGGGGTTTGGCCTTGGGAAAAAAACTTCAAAGAAAAAGGAAAAAGAATAAGATTAAAGGGCTGTTTGGTTGATGAGAATTGAAGGATAAGAATGGTAATGGGAGGGTATGATTCCTATTTTTTTTTTTTAATGGTTGTTATTAAGAAATATAATTGAAATTTGAATATTCTCATTAATTTATTTCTTAGTTCACTTTAAAAAAATTAAATTTCATTTTCATTTCCTCATACTTCTCAATCATCCTTATTACCATTCCGATTAAAGAAATTGCACCAAATATCAGATTCAAAATTTAGGAATTTTACTCCCATTTATTCATTCCTTAGTCCATGTAAAAAATCAAATTTTATTATCATTTCTTTATACTTTTTAGTCATCTCATTAATATTTCGATTAAAAAATTTGAACCAAATACTCCCTAACTATATTAACCCATATAAATAGATATTGTACTTTCAGTCTCAAAACTAATTTAATAATAATAATAATATAAATTAAATGTTAACTTTTACAATATTTTTCATTCAAGATACTTTAATTTTTCTTGGGCAAAGGTACTTTTCTTTTCTTCGTGCAAAAGTTGTTTCATCATCTCTCATTCTAATATCAAAACAGTAACAATTAAACTAAAAAGGTGTATATAAAGATGAAGAGTTTCAAAATAACATATTTATTGGAAAAAGGAATACATTTTGATAATATACCAACATAAAGTAGATACCGAAAGTGCTGTATTTGACCGACCATGCTGGTATTACCTATAAATGCTAACAATAGTAGATACCCAAAGTTAGGGCCGTTTGGTAAATTTGACTAGAATCATAATAAAAAATGAGTATGATTGAAGTGAAAATTTGTATGAATTTTGTGAATCCAATTAAATTATTTGGTTTGTAAGATGAGTTTGAATATTATCATATTTTTTATGTTTGATTTGTTTTAGGAATGAATTTAGATCTTGTAAAATATTCATTTTGTTCTTAAAATACTACTGTTTAATGGGTTAATACGAGTATTTTCATAATTATTTTGTTCGCTTATTTAGACGAATTTCAAACTTGATGTTCGGAAATTTGAATAGCCGGCCATTTTCAGCCACCACCATTTTCAATCATCATCTTTCTACCGACCTTCAATTGGATTTTCGTCACTTAGATCTACTATGCCTCAAGTTGGTTTAGCTGCAATTTCTGTAAATCGAAGAGCAATCATAGAAAGAATCCATGGATCAATAGAAAAAATGGCAGAGCAATCGAACTATGCGAAAACCAGGAATAATGGCTATACTTGAAGAACATGAAAATCTCATAAAAAATCTATGGATCCAAAGAAAAAAGAGAGATGAAAAAGAAAGAGTTTGGATCCAATTTTATCATAGAGGAGAAAGTGGAACGAACCTATTGTCGATGATAAGAACTCCCAACAATGGTGCCGCCGTCAAGGACCAGGAGGATGATGACCATAATGAAGAAGATGAAACCCGACGGGAAGGACAACAAAAGGAAATAACAGGAAATAGATGAAACTCGGTGAGAATAGGGAATGAAACCCATAGTAGTGGGTTTGAAGAAACCCCATAGAAAAAGAGTTTCATACCCATTCCTCTATATTAAAACCCGCCAAACAGAGAGTAGGAACGATTGCTAATGATTCCTATACCCATTTCTTAAAACAAATAAATAGCTCCTTAGTAATACCTTTCAATAAAAAATTAATCACATACTCGAATAATATTTTTTAAGGCAAACTAAATAGCATTCAACTTCAAAGGTTGTGAGCATAAGAGTTTACCAATCTTATATACATTTCCATTTTTAAAAATATTTAAAATATTTTATAACATGTGAATTTCGACAGATCTCACCGAACTTGCATGATGCAAGTCATTCTTGTCTCCACCCCTTTATTCTTAAATTTAAATTATCAGATAACGTGATGTTTCGATATAAAATATATAGTTTTGAGACATTAGTGCTACCAAACAATGATGCAGTAACATTAATTTGCATTCTGAATTTACACATGTAGAACCAATTCTAACACCCGTATAATAATTGGTTTATTTCAAATTTTCTTGTACCTATTTTGTAATATTCCATCCATTTCATAATATAAACAATTTTTTATGTAACTCGTATACTAAACAAATAATCCTTTGGGAGTAAAAAAAAAAAAAAACCCCTTTGATACACACTTTAATTAATTTAGTAATATAGTATTTTTAATAAAATTTATTGGAAAAAACTTTTTAGTAAAAAAATTTGTATGTTTCCAATAAAGAGAATAAATTTGTAAACATAATTATTTATTTTCATATAACTAAATAAATTTAAAAAAATGTTTCAAAAAAAATCATATTATAATAAGGAGGGATTAATTGTTTGATTATGCCAAATTATATTGTACACTTGGCATCTTGCACTTTAATAAAAAAAATTTATTATTTAATACAATGATTCAGAATGTCAATTATTTTACTTCTACATAAGGATTGGCTTGTATTACCACTAAATTTTGTCAAGCTTGACAAATATTCCTGTCGCAAGTCAAGGTAACGCAGAAGTGTTCTGCTGTTGAGTTTTCCGACCAGTAGGGTACAATAATTAATTGATAAATACCACTACTAGTAAATAATAGAGCGTAGTTCATTTGAATGTTGCCTGAAAGAACACCCATAGTACGAATGTATGAAGGGAGTTGTTAAATTTAAAATTATTTTTTCAAATTTAAATTAACATATAAAAGGATAAAATAAATATTAATTTATTCTGAACTTTAAAAATAAATTCTAAATCTAACAAGTGCTTTATCCTTATTTTTTGATAAAAAAAAAAAAAAGAACGAAAACCTAATTAACTTTAAACGTATTGATTTTAAACGGGATGTCAAGCATTAGCCTACAACCTTTTATCATATTAAACTTTTTCCTTAAAATCTCGTGATTAATATAAATAATTCATAAACTTTTATCTTTATTTTCAGTTGATTTTGAATTAAAAACTTATATTAGATAATAAATTTAGTAAAAATTCCAAATTATCAAGAAGGCTTAAAAGGGGAATGACAAAACTAACATATATTTGTTTGGAGGAATAAAAATAAAATAATTATAAAATGATTTTGCAATAAAAATTAATGAAATAATTATAAAATAATTATTGTTATTTTTTTTTCCATAAAATGAATGCAAAAAGAATCTGATAACTATTAGAGATATTTGTTTACTCATCTAAGTAATCTAATTTTACATAATTATTTATTAAGAGAAAAAATAATAATTAACAAACAAATAAAAAATAATCTCATTCATTTTAAAAATGTATATCAATCTATCTAACAAGTCTACACCGAATGTTTTATTTCTATTCTCCATCAAACAAACATACCATAAGGGAGGAAAAAATAATAAATAAAGCTTCAACTGAGATCATTGTAGCAATGAAAATGTGAGCTCAAGATAAATGAAATAATAAAAAGCCTAAAAATAAGAGTCCATGCTCCAACAAAAGAGGTTGGCCGTGCTGCATGAAAGCCAGACTCACACTAATTTAATCATGGGAGCAGAGAAGCAACACAATGCATCTTTTAATAATGAAAAGTCTACTCCTTTGTCCTTTCAGATACTCCCCCACAACTTTTCTACATCCAAACTTTCTCTTTTTAGTTCCGCCATACTCAATCTTCATATACATCCTCTTCTCCATCAAGTTCCTCCTTCTCCAACCAGACACTATATATATATATATATATATAGAGAGAGAGAGAGAGAGAGAGAGAGAGAGAGAAGGAAGAAAGTTGCAAAGAAAGAAAGGTCCAAATATCCAATACGAGATTTGAACGTCTAGGAATATCCCCCCATGCCCACTATATAAATAAAAGGGTTATGCACTTTTGGGACCCAATATCCCACTTGCTTACTTGTCCCACCTGTTCCATTTCAAATAGAAGGAATTCCTGGATTCCTTCCCTTCACTTTTTGATTGGCATTCATCATGCTACTTATGCTCTAGATTTTAGGACATTGATGGAAACTACCTGGACCTAATATAGACGCATGTACAGCCTCGGTAATCCAACTCATTCGGGCAATGGCCTTACATTATTCACCGACTATGAAATTATATCACACGCTCTATAAGGTACTTTGGGGTATTCCCACTTAATTGTCTATGGACTAAAGCCAAACACTTTTGAGGGATGAGACTAAAGCCAAACAGACCTAGCAAATTCATCCTAAATTTATGTATTCACACGGGGTTCAAATCCTGGGGTTCCCTAAATGGGAGACCAAGTTCTAGAGCATCGGTCTACCCCATGGATCATATGCACTATACATACAGTAGACTATGTTTTTACATCAAGTTAAGACTTGGACATTCACATCTGATCATGCAGTTCTATGGCCTGTATTCCCACGAGTGGTTACAGTAACGTTTCCAAAGAGACGATTATAAGTACTGGCTAAGCAAATAGCAATTGACGTGTATCATAAAGGTCCACCGCCAAATACAGATTGGGGAAAGTAATCTTGCATCAAGGTAGGCAAAAATTTAGGCTAGGTAACATAGGCAGGGCTACCTTTTTATGAGGCTGGCTCCATGGTGAAAGTACATGTCCCATGCTGAGTTTGCATTTCCCTACCTGCATGGCTGCAATAATACAAAAAGATCAAACTGCACGGTTCTAAAAGATAAAAAAGCATGTGATTATCAGAAGGCTATACACGATCACTGTCTTCAACATGGAAGACAACAATCATTGGAAAATATGATTTTAAAATCACATCTGAAAATTCAGAAGAACTTAACCATTTCTTTCCTTATCAAACTCGTCCAGTGTTGCACCAGCAAGCTTCCACTCAAAGAACAAACAAACATAACATTTGTGTTTTACCTTTTCTTTTCCGCCAATTTGGTTTGAACAGGATGGTATTGCCCTAATGTTCTTTCCTATCAGGGAATGTTAAAGCACAAAAGTGCCAGATTGAATTCCTTGGTGCATTGAGTCTTCAACAATGTCAGGTTAGATATGTGCACAAAAATGTTTATAGCAGTATCTAGCTGGATCATGGTCACCAAATAATTTTAGAATTGCATAAAAATAAGCACCTCTGATTTTAGTGGGGAAATCTAACATTTCTTTTGGCAATGGAGTGGGGAAGTTCTAAATATCTCGAAGAGATTTTGTGAAAAACGTTACAAGACCCTTCCCGTTCTCCACATTCACCCCTTGCAGCTGGAACAGAAAAGGGGAGAATTGCAGTCATAGTCATCTTTGCAAAACTTGCAAGAAAAAGTAATTGCTTAAAATTTCAGATGGAAAGTCTGAGGCTTTAAAACAAAGGAAAGATCATCCATACTCAAACTCAAATCTCAGCTGACAGAAGCCAGCACTCAAAGTTTACCAATGTTTTGCTCTTTTTAGTTCCAGGGTAGTAGATAACAACTCGACTTTGGAGAAATTTCTGACCTAAGAAAAGCTACACCATGTCTACTAGTGAAAAGCCTCTGCATGGAACTGGATTATTACATGTTTACTCAACTACTAGAAGGAAGATGACTCGATAGATATTCAACTAATGACAATACAAATAAACCTTTAATTTGAAAGTCAAATAACAGCATAAGTATCAATACATCAAAAAGAGAAATCTATGTATTGTCACCTAATATAATCAAGGAAAGCATAAAAATTTAATCTTAAATGTGGCACGTGATTGTTCTAATGTTTCTATCTAGTCAGTCTTTGAACCAGTCAACTCATCATGGTAAATTGTTAAATTCAAAACTTACTGATAAAATATCTAAAGGGTACACAAATATCACATGTTTCAAATATAGAATGATGTCAAGGAACTAATGATTATGATAAAGAAAGAGCAAAGATGATCCTCAAATATGGAGAAAAAAGTAGAAGGGCCAAGGCACAAGAATGAAATGTTAAAAAAACAATGTGACAGCTATTAGATGTTCTATATCAAGGAGAACTAACCATATATCAAGCTCCACGGGAAATAGCTGAAAGCAGTGTTGTTTTTAGCTCATTAACATCCCTTAGCAATTTTTCATTTTCAAAACTTTTACTCCGAATCTCAAGTTGTAAAGCTGCAACATTGAATAAACATAGCGACATGGTCATAATAAAAAAAAAAAAAATCTAGGCATATCACAATTTCCAAGGGGTTTTATGCTTGCTTCTTTTCTTTGTTTAAAAAGAAATTTTACAAGGTAAGATTATGATGATATTACCCGATATTGAACCCTGAAGATCTTCTACTACCTCTTCCACAAAAGCCAGCATTGAATTTTGTAGAGCATTGCTTTTCTTGCTCAAATCATAAAATTCATTTTCTAGGGATTCTTTCTCCTCCATTAATGTCCAAGCTTGATCATTTTCTGGCCTACTAATGTCCTTCTGGAAATCTTGGCAGAGGGCTATGAACGCTTCCCTGTAACATACCAATAGAAAACACAAACTGAAAATTAGCGCCAAATGCTCAGCCAATTGAAACTGCAGTCAGCATCCACAACTTTGTTGACATTCATTTATATATAGCCGTGTAAAATCAACTTTAAAACTCAGAGAAATGAAAATGTCTAGACAAAAATCATTTGCAGAACATACGAGTTGGAAGATCAGACATGAAAAAAGTATTGCATTTGGCTGCAGCATAACAATTGAATAACTTGGTCTGCCAACATTGGTGTAACCAGAATAACTTAATCATCTCACTTACATCTGTAACATAATTTCAGAACATTACCATTTTCTGTTCATTCTTTTCTTTATCTCAGTTTTCTTCATCCTTAAACGGCATAAATTCTCTTCCAAGAGTTTTATTGAGCTTGCTGAATCAGCTGCGAAAAGCACCAAATTCAGTCTTCGCTAGAAAGTCTTACTAAACAGAACATATACAAAAGCTGCCAACTTATGAAACAAATTTTCTAAAACCAAATCAGGTATGGCAAAACTATTTCTTACCCAAACGAAAAGAAATTATAGGCTTTAACCTTTAAGGTCTTAGAAATTATGCCATCAATACATATGCGTAGTTAAAAACACACAGAATTTCTTCATGTCGTTCGCAAGCCACCTCGAAACCAGTATCTTATGGTTCCTGCATGTCGATGCCTTAAAACTAATCTTTCACGTGCATTTACTAAACGAAGATCGGTTCTACAGCTTTTCATTTCAAATGCATTAACTATGAAAGCTGATTCAGCAACCTAAATCAACTTTCAATAATTTGGAATTTTTGAACACATAGCTAAAATCGCAGCAAAGTAAATAAACGAGATAGCAGAAGATAAAAGTATTCTGATATATCCTCAATAAGCAATTGTACCAGCGACGGTCTTCAATCCGTGAATTTCGAGCTGCAAACCGTACGAAATTCTCATCAATTCCAGCTCCCGAGCAATTAAAGCGGCCTCAGTTTCGTCGCACCGTACGATCTCCGATTCAATATCTCTGGTGATTTGAATATTCCGCTCGATTTCTTCGTTTACCTAAAATCAACAAGAATAAAATTTGTAGAATATTAAATGAGTAGCAAGAGTTAAACGATCTTTCACCAATCAGTATATTTCTGCACCTGATCAAGCATTTCCTTGAGAGAAGAAATGTGCAATAGAATCGCCCCTGAATCCTCCATTTTTTGTTTGTTTGATCTTTCTCCTCCCGCGCTCTCGGCAGTTGTTTTTGGTGCTATTTCCTTTGAATTAGTGGTGATGATCTCTAAAGGCGTGACTTTTACTAACCCCTGTTTCGCGCTTTTATCTAATACCCCTATCTCATAAAAGGAAAGTCTCTCTATTAAATATAAGCCATTTTCACCCATTAAAAAATCGGTCAAAATATAAGTCATTTGTTTATTTGTAGAAAAAAATTCATTATTTTTACTCTATTACTCTTATTTAATTTATAATTTCATTGGGACTTGTTTTTGTCATGACTATTCTAAGTTATAGCACTATTATCAAAAATACATTGAATAGGAGTATAACAGCTCTAACTATTAAAAGTTATGAGAATTTTTAAAAATTAATTACAACCTTAATATTTGTATTTTAGTCAAAACGACTTATACATTGAAATGGAGAGAGTAATGGGTTAAATTCAAAAAAAATTCAATACTCATTCCTGCTCTTAAATAATATCTTATTTGTTGAATAAATATTTATTTTATTGGAACATAGATAGTAGTAATTCAACAAACCGTCTTTTTATAAGATCAAAAAATATTACAAGTATAGTTTTTTTACATTATAATATTATTCGGAATACAGGAAATGATAATTGTGTGCCTCTTGCATTCTTACTGGATGATTTTTTCATTCAAAGTCAGAAATTATGCCGAGGAGCAAAATTTAAGATAAATTTACAATAATTTATGCTCAATTTCTAGTTTGAATTTACTATTTTTTGTGAAATTTGTATTTAGAATAAAGTTTAAATCCAATTTTGACGCATTAATAGGGTAATTTCACTTTTAGTCATTTTTATATTTTGAGTAGCAATATTAATCCTCATCTTTTTTAAAAAAAATAGATTGTCATTTTTTATAAAAAATTTAAAAAATATCATATTAACTCATTTGATTGCTGGTCAAACTTAATTTTTTTTCACTATGATATTTTCAATCCATTTTACGACTCGGTTCGTCATGAATATTCAACCCATTTAAATTGACTCACAAATCAAAATGACGACCGAAACTCTAAATGAGTTTAACATTCATGACGATTCAGAGCAGTAAATTGGTTGAAAACATCATGCTATAAATTATTATGAAATAAAAATTAAGTTTGACTAGCGATCAAATGAGTTAATCCGTTATCTGCTAAAAGAAAAAAAGGGATGGAAACAGAGATGCTTTAGCCCAATTCGTACTTGGAATAAAAAGGGACAAGTAATCTAGATATCTCAAAAGGAAGCACAGCTGACAAGGAACTACATATTACAGAGGTTGTATCGACAAGAGGGGCCGATGGAAGCCCTGCAAAGATCAACAATACAGAGCAGGGAAGGGATCACAGGGCAGCAAACTCTTCCTATCTCATGCGGCTGCATTCTCAGTGCTCAAATCTGGATTAGTCGATCGCGATATTGGGCGCCGATGCAAGGAGGAGAGTAGAATCTGCTTCCATGAAACAACAAAAATTAGTCTGAGATTCTTGAAAGAAAGGAACCAAGAGACCTTGACAAGCCCCCAAAAGAGCAATCAAACACTTTTCCTCGATTGCCAAGCTTCCTGCAACCACAGTGTCAGCTCTGTATTATCATCAGCAGTCATTCATGTTTCATTAAAAGAAAAGAAGTTAATCAGATCAAGGAAGATACAACAGATGTACTGATGTAATTAAGGTGGATATTTGGCTCCTTTAAACAACAAATGCACCTCAGATATCGGGCATGAAGACACCTTCATGGTTTCAGTCATTGCATTGCAGAGGAAACATCGATCGAATTCCAGTAAGTAGTTTAAACGAGTTCCTATTCTCTATTGCCTCAAGCAGAAATCATGAAATGTATGGTTCCATACCTTATATGATGAAATATATCTTTCAATCTTTCCCTTCTCGTCAAGATCATAAACGAACCATTTTTCTTCTGAAGTGAACTCATCTTGATGGGAAACATCTGCATGTAGAAAGCAGAATCTTAGAGAAGCAATTAACACATTGTTACGTGTTAATTTTACGCACAACAAAATATGAACAATTTTAGCACCTTGAAGCAGGATATCCATTCCCCCAGAGTAGCTTTTTAGTTTCCAGAACTTGCGACCACGTGAATCTGTGAGAACAGGATTCAATCTCATTGTAGCTGAATCATTTGTGCCTCCTGACGCCATTGCGCATTTATAATGAGTTGAATAAAAATGCATTTAAACCATCATACATAAAGATCGAGTGAATGGTTAAAATAATGTGTGTGTGCTGGATCCATAAGGACATACTCATATCAGAGTGTCGAAGATGGTCAGAAGCTGCCATTTTAATCTTTGAAACAAGACTTTCATGTTCAGCAATGGATAGAGGTGCTCCATTTCTCATAAGAACAGCTTTAGCCACTTCTTTCTCCAGATTCGTTATATGCTTCTTCTCCTGCATTAAGCATTATATTTCAGAAGAGTAAGCAAATAAAAAATGCTGCATACTTCAATAACATACCTCATCAAGAAGCATTTTTTTGAATTTCTTTCTTTCTTGAAGAAACTCCATATTTTTCTTCTCAATCCACATTCGCAACTCTCTAAGAATAATTACACACTAGTGAACGTACCATCCAGTGCAGAGATATTAAAAAATATACAAGTAAAAGAGTAGATCTTACGCTGTACCAAGAGCTTCATCACATAGAAAGGTCAAGATTCTAAGCTTTAATGAGCCGTCTAATTTTGAATATCCTTCGCGACTAAGATGAGCACAGGCCAATACTAAATTCTTTGGAACATTGGAGCAGCCAGAAATGTGTTCCTCAAGGGCTTCTAGCCATGAATTTCTACCTCTGGCTTTCAAGGAGGAATTTCTGCATCATGAAGATATCCGAAATTGTCATTTCAGATCAACCACGCTAGCATCTGGATAGTAAGTAAAAGTTCCTACCCGTTTTCTGAATCTCTCACTATCATGGACAGCAATTTAATATGAAGCCTTTCAAGTGAAAAATCATATCTCCTACGTGTATTTTGACTGCCTGTTAATTCCTGAAGGAAAAAGTATGAATGCCCTTTCTTCAAATCAAGGACCTAAGAGGAAAAAGATAGAAAATATTCAGAAAACATATGCGGTAAAATATCATCTTTCCAAACAATCAATCACAGTCATGGCAGGCAATCAAACATCAAGGAAAGTGATTTGGGGAACCATACAAATCCCACTAACATGAAGTAAATATAAGTTTTGGAAATTTCACACAAAAATTCGCATACAAGGCTAATCAACCGAAACCAAGCTGAAAAAACTCTGATAATGTCAGCGCAAGTTTAAAAAGCTTAAGTTTAAGGCAAAAGCTGATATGTGCAACAAATTTTAGGAGGTTTACAGAACCCTTTTGCTAAATTGAGCACACAAGCTAACTACCGTTTCCTTTTCTCCACTTGATTTGAAAAGAATTCTCCTAAATAAGTCGATAACTTCTTTACAGTTTCAAAGGAATTGCAGCAGATTGCAAAAACCATACATAACAAAACAATGAACTAAAGAAACTTAATTGATCCAGAAACATGAAATTTTTATCTGGATATTCACTTTCTAAACTGATCTTGGAAAGATCATAAAACCGAAGTTCTCTATTTGGACTTGAAGATTTTAGAGCATTCAGAGTCAAATTCTAAAAGATAACAAGGTTGAATTGTTTCAACAATTATGTTAAGGGCTTGAGCTACATGTGTCCACACATAACCAGTGCACCATCTTTCCAGAGAGATCTTAGCTAGAAGATGGTACCGGGAGTAGCTTCTACAACTGAAGAAAGTTTACTGCTTCCAGGCAGCTAAAAGACTAGCTTTATTGTTAAAGCAGAATATAGCATGAAGATATATCATTAGCATCCAAAGTTTGAAAAAATGTGTCTCATCAAGACCAAAGAAGCATCATAGTAGTTAACCTCTCCAAAGGCATCACAGAATTCCAAAAACTGCAATGCATGCCCGATATCCTCAGCAGGTAAATCAAGACTAGCCACTTTGGTCATCTCAGTGGCTTGAGGCAGGGGAAGTTCCACATTTGAATTGTTAATCTGAAGACCTAATACGTTATCTTCACCTAGCTGAATTTCACCTCCAGTCTTTTCAGCTGCAGTTCTTATGTTCTTCAGGTTAGTCGGCTCATCAGACTCATTGTGCTCGGCAATTTTTGATTTTCTGGATATTTTCTCCTGTGGCTTCAAGTTACTTGTAGCCCTTCTAAGGCTTCTATTTAACTTTTGCCTGCTAGGAGGAGCCTTTGTAAGAGTAGCATTCATCCGACTAGATCTCTTCTTTGCAGTAGCATTTCCTTTGTCCTTCCCCTTCACATCATTACCTTGTCCACTAGTAGCTTTTGCTTTTGATTCTTTAGTACTTGTATTATCCTTCTTATTGCCTTTTGTTTCCAAAGACTTCCCTCTAGAAACTGAATTTGCTTCAGCATCCATACCATTTTCCTGCCTCCCTCTCTTTGAACTCGCTGCCGACTCCTGTATAACGCCATAAATTAGCCTAGAGACTTGTATGGAGAGGCCACTAACATACTTGGCATCTTAAATTGCTCTGACAAATAATATCTAACAGTTAACTAGCTTTATCTATAAGTTAAAGTCGTAGCTTAGAAGTTCTCAATGCCTTTAGCACCAGAACTCAATTAAACAAGGTAACAGTTCTACCTCATCTGAAGCTCTGCGCTTCTTGCAGGTAGCTCCACCATTTTCTTTGGGCTTTTCCACTTCGTCCAACTGCAGCATTTCTGAAACTGACGAGTATCCACTGGCCTTGGCAGTCAGAAGAAGTCTCCCAGTTGGCATGCAACCTCGTTTTTTCCTGGATTGGACTTCCCATCAAATTACATAAAAGAAAGCACTGAATGCCATTGGCAAAAGGACTTACATGCATTTACAGCAATTGCAAACTCCTCTGCAAAAGGGGCATTTCCACTTGCAGCTCAATGCGGCAACTTCTTCAGCTTTCTCCCCATATCTAATTAACAATAAATTCAACAAACGGATTCATCTTTTCAAATATGCAATTAAACCGTGTTTCATTAATTAGCAGAACAAAAAAAACTACTTGCATCTGGAGAAAAAAGAAAGGGGAAAAAAATCAACTTTGGCCATTAGTAATAACAGCCAAATGGATATTACAGCATCACATTGTCTCTTTCCCTTATCTATTAATAGAAAACCAGAGGGAGAATATGATCAAAAGCAAGAAAGGGATTTCAGCGAGCAGATGAGCTTCCAGATTCCAAAAAAAAAAGTGCAATTGAAAAACCTGTTCAAGAGGCAAATGTGACAATAATGGCAGGTGCATTGCTTCTCCCCATTAAAATTCTTGCAAGACACTGTGAAATCCAAGGTCTTTTGACGACACTACATAAAAAAAATACACGAACCCTTGATTCAGATCACTCAGCCGGAAGAAACCCTCTACATAAAAATAAAAATTTTGCACAAAGAAAATCACAAGTCCTCATGCATGCATGTCCATCAAAAACCCACATCGCGGTAAAAATTACCTGATGGCAAGTTTTACCATTCTCGGAATCATATATTCTGCCAGCAATGATTCTGATCCCGGGTGACTTTGCCTTTGTGCGTTTAACCCTTACAGAAGAACCCATAACCAATTTCTTATGCTTTTCTCCCTTCGTTTCTGTTGCAGAAAGTTTTGGGGTTTTGACGTTGTTCATCTTGTTTCTGTTTTTGGCAACTTTCGAGGTAGACAATGTGCTGGTGCTTGAAGCAGCAGATCGAGTAACGGCCATCTGTTCAAGCAGGGAAAAGGGGAAACAAATACTACTAAAAGCTTAAACCTATATAGCAGTTATCTTCTCTGATTCAGTATTCTGCCATGTTTGGGCTTTCAATATTGTGAGAAGCCCACTATTAGGAGAATTTCTTTTTATTGTGTATAATTCTCTTTTTCAACTTTTGTTTTGCTCCATATGAAGTCAACATATAACGCCAAATCTCAACTTCGATCTCGAGATTAATTAACATAACGTTGAAATTAATGAAAATGATCAGACATTGCTTAATATTTTCAAGTCAACCATATACATCATTGTCGGAACTGGAGAGGAACTGAAACTGATTTCCTTTGCCTTCGTAATAATTTTGTTTGCCATTTTCTTGATTTCTTTGTGTGGTTTGCAGAATGTGAATGGGGCTTCCAAGCTCCCAAATTCAGAATATCTGAAATGGCAGCAGTAAACCCCCTCTGCAAAGGAAATATGATGTTCAAGGGTAAATTTATTGGAACTCATATTACAGTAAAGTGGTCCTTAAATCAGAAAAGAAAGTTTCTTTTGAAGTAGGAATTGAATATAACAATGGACATTCCCCTGAATCTTACAGCATCCAGATGAAGGGCAAAGGAGAACTCCTTTCTCTGACTATTTGGCTTTTGCAACAAAGTATTAGTTAACAGATTCAAGCAAACGCCCCAGAATTTGTATGCAAGTTGAGCTTACAGGAGTGCCAATCGACCGAGCCACTAGGTGCCTCTTCTCTGGGCGAGGACTTCCGTTCACATATTTTTTGAAGCTTTTGGGGGTGAGCCCCCCTCCATGTTGAGTTCTCCAGCCATGTTGGAAATGAACTGCTCTGAAGCATTCCTCTTTCCAAATGAGGAGAGAAATTCCTTCAAGCGTGTCCTTGTTTCCAAAAGGGTTGGAAACGGGCTTTCCAATCATCCCCATCAATGGGAGAGAGATAAACTGAGCTCAATTCTAGTTCACAGGAAAGACAGAGTCAAGAGGAAAAGTTTCAGAGGGTCATTACTTAGATGCGGATCAGATTCATCAAGAAGATGCACTGAAAATGCAGACAAAAAGTTTCAACTGCCAAATGTTGAGCAATATGTAAAGGATTAAGAAAGAATCAACGTGAAAAGGAGAATGACGAGTAAACAGGTGTCAGTTCATTGATCAAAGTCATTCAACAAACTTGCGTTGCAAATTAGACTGCCAAATGCATGAGAAATGGTTACCGAAACCACAATTTCGTACCAGTTCAATTGTACAAGTGTGCAACATCTTGGATCACTTGGGAGACAAATATCATGCTTTGAGACATCAGTGGGTGTGCCCATGGTTCACAAGGATAACAAACTAAGTATGAGCAGAAGAACAAAGTTGTAAATTACAGAAAAACAAGTACAGGAAACTACTATGAAATCCACATGCCATGAACATAATCTAACTGGAATGACATGCTTTCCTAGTGATATGCCATTAGGCATTATTTTCTTGTTTTAATTTTTCCCTCAAACAATAGTAGTTCTGTTAGGAAACACTCTTTTGTTAACTATTGTTCTTCATTCTCTTGTTTATGCTCAATAAAACTCCTTTCATCAAAGTTTCGTGCTACTACCAAAGAGCATGACAAATAGCCTTAAACAAACTACAGAAGAACAAGCAAATAAACCATAATTCATAAACTCAATAATGGAACCTTAAGGACATGGCAGATGAACCTCGAACAGAATTTCATGACACTTAATAAACCAAATTTGGCATAGAAAACAAGAAGTTGATCTGCCAAAAATCTCATTCATCCAAGACTGACAAGCTTTGGGTAGCAACATAAACAAGTTTAAAGTCATTTTCAAGGCATCCCATTACAAAATTTGTAGTTCACAAAACCCAGACTCCAAGGAGGATTAAGCCATTGGAGAAATAAGCATAAAAGCATCATGTAACAGAAATGCAATTGGGATAAGGTTTCATTTTCAACAGCTAAGGTTTGTATCAACAAATATATGCATAATCCTTCAACAGTGTACATCGTCAAAAACAGTGCCTTCCTAAGTCACAAAAATTCCAGCTTTGAATCTGTTCTCAGAAGACCAATTATCACAGAAACAACTACGCTTGATACCAGAATGTCGCGAGGTAAGTTTTAAAGGCACACATTTTCTCTGCTGCATAAAGTCTTACCAATTGGACAATTGAACTCCATAACATCTCCTTCGAGGTAGACTATAATCAAAAGCTAGTGGCCGCGCCACATTGACAATCACTGCAAATATACCCTAGTACTTTAGAAAAGCCCCACACTGACACTCTTTGATTTAGTTCCCACAAAATGTGCTTGAACATAGAATATCTTGATGTATCAAACATACGGCATATTTAAACAAGGATTAATTAATAACAATGGTTGACTTGTAATTAGTAATATATTTTCAAACCTAAAAAGAATCAATCCAATGAAAAAGAAGCGACAAAAGATTGATCTATGAAATATCAGTGGGCATGGTCCAAAAAACATGTTGATTTAGCCAATCTTCCCTCATGAGTTAAATAACACAAAATTACATGTATCCAAACACACAAGAAAATTTTAACCTATTGGAAAAACCGAAGGTAAAACATTGAGATTATCCCATTATACCCAAAGAGGCAAAACTTCACAACAGGGGCTAAGAAAAGAAAAAGATTAGTTCTTGGATTCAAACGAAAATATCAACAAAGCTAGAGGGACTCCTGCAACTCATTGGATTGCTCTTCCATTTTCTTCCTATTCAGCTCCTCCTCATACCTTTTCAATCTTTCATTCCACATCTCCTATTCAAAATAAAAGAACCCAGAAATTATTATTATCCTAGCATATCCCAGAAAGGTAATCATGAAATTAGATAGCGGGGGGATTGAATTTGAAGTCTGAACCTTGTAGTAAAGTTCAGCACGGTGCATAACATAGAATCCAAGAGTGCCTCCGAGAATAGTTCCTGCAATAATCCTGACATAACCCCATCTGGGTGATCTCATAGCTATCCCTCCCTCTCTTCAGCTCTTCTTTTCGTTCTTTTTTGATTTGAAGAAACTCTCAGACGCTGCGCTTCCTTCAAACTGCACGGCAGAGTCCGCTGAAGCCTGACAGTTTGTTCACTCGCAATCGAATGGAAACTTCTGAAAAATGAATTAGAGCTAAACACTTAGAAAACTCGCTAAAATGGGTACGGCATAAGTTTTAAACTACAGGGAAACAATAGACATTTTTATATTCTAATTGGCAAATTATACAATAGTATGGACTAGTAGTACGTAAATAGTCAATTGTAGTATAAATTTATAATCAAGGACTTTAGATTTTTATTATTTTTCTTTCTAACTAATATAATACTATCATTCAATATAATTTTATACTACGTCTACATATTGTCTATATTACAAAGTTTTTACAAATAATTTTTATATCCTAATTCTAAAATTAGGATGTAAAATAGTTCATAAAATCTAAAATTATAATTTTTTTTATTAATAAACTATTTTGTAATGTACACAAATACTATACAGATTGATTGAACAATGGAATGGTAAAGGGGAAACCATGGTTATTTAAAATGTAAAATGACATATGTCTACTCACTTTTGGGGTCACCAAAACAAATGCATAATCTTTAAATTTTACACAAATTTGATAAACCAACTTTAGTTGTTGTTTCTATCCTGGGAATGCAAGGTAAGTTTTTTTTTTGGGACTTGCTATTTGTATCATGAATTTGCTATTTGTATCACAAAAAAAAATAAAAATATTAATAAAATGACCCAAATGCCCCTAAGATCAAAAAAACTAAAAAATTGACAGATTTTATGTGAAAAAAGGGGTGAAAATTGCGTTTTAATCTCAAAAAAACGCAATGAAAAACCGTTTTGGACATACAAAATTTATCCAAAATTGCGTTTTTATATGTAAAAAACGCAAATCGGGTGCGTTTTTTGAATATGAAAAACGCCAAATGTCTGCGTTATTGCATATAAAAAACGCAAAAATGTTATGTTTCCACCATGGGTCGCTCGTTAAAATATTGCGTTTTTTACACAATAAACGTCAAAATTTGAAGTTTCCACCATGGTTCGCTCGTTAAAATGTTGCGTTTATGACATGTACAGAAGTTAAAAAACGTTTACATACATTCATGTGAATTGGCTGAAAAATTCATACACAACAACTACCCTAAAATCAAATCCAGATAAATTCTTAACTTAAAAACATTGTTGGATCATTCAGTTGGCGGCGAAAGAATATTTAGCACGCGAATCATCACGATATGGTAAGTTTCCGTACCTTATAGTTATATAAGTTTTTTTAAAAATATTGTATGTCGAAACACGCTAAAATAACGTTTAGGAATCGGTCAAACGTCCCTTTTTAGCGTTTCTGATTGTAGAAAAAGTGGCTTTTTAGTGTTTCCGACATGCATTATATAAAAAGTGTTGCGTTTTTGACATGCATTATATAAAAAGTGTTGCGTTTTTTACATGCATTATATAAAAAATGTTGCGTTTTTGACATGAATTATATGAAAAGAGCTGCGTTTTTGACATGCATTATATAAAAAGTTCTGCGTTTTAGGTTGCTGAAAACCACATCTGGTTGCGTTTTTTTATGTACGAAACGCACCCTTATTACGTTTTTGCAGACAAAAACGCACATTTGTAGCGTTTTTATCTGCAAAAACGCAAAAATGGTGCGTTTCATGCATTAAAAAACTTTAAATTGTTGCGTTTTTTGATTGGAAGAATCATAACTGTGCTGTAATTTTAATTAATCTGTGTATTCATCTACAGGCTGACAATGATGATTACGATGAGGATGAGTTGTATGATGATGATGAGGAGGCGGAGAACGAAGAGGAGGATGACGATGAAGATGAGGATGTAAATGACAATGAGGCGGATAATACTCATGGGGAGCCGGTGGAACTTGAACCTGGCGCAGATTTGAGTGGATATTTCAAGATTGACAGAGAGTTTCGAACTATTGGCAAGGCTTTGAAATATTGCCAGAAAATAGCTAAGAGGCTGAAGTTTGTGATTACAAAGAGGGGAGGTAACCAAGGATTTGCGACGTACTACTTCTCGTGCAAGCGATGGAGAGATCCTGCCAAAGCCCCTATCCCAACTAGACGGAAGAATACAAGAAGGAGCGGCACTAATTGCCCCTTTAGGTTGACTTGTAAGCGGATTGATTTAGGACGGCACAAGGTTTATACAAACCCAGGAGCAGCGTCAACTCACAATCACACTGGTATTTCATTATTTGCGCATAATATTAATTAAGTTGATTGATGTGTTGTATGTATTAATTGTTGTTATAATTACATGTGATTTACAGGTATAATGCATCCATATGGTCACAGACAGTTGAGCCATTTTACAAAGGATTCAAAGGCTGTTGCTGAATTTATGCTGCGTTCGAATGTAAAGCCAAAGTGTGTTTGGGAAGCTGTTAATAAACAGTTTCCCGATTCCCAGGTACCAATCAAGTCTGTGTACAATTTGAAAGGAGAGATGAAAACCGCCGGATTGGAAGGTAGGAATATTGGGCAGCAATTTATTCATTTGGCTGAGGAGAAGCAGTACTATCTGAAGATTCTGAAGGATGCGAACACTGATGAGATCACACATGTGTTCTTTGCACATCCAACATCAATTCAGATGTTCAACAGATGGTATTGGGTGGTTGGGATTGATTCTACCTACAAGACGAACAAGTACCAAATGCCTGTCGTCGAGATGGTAGGTATGACTCCTACAAATAAGAATTTCAATATTGCATTTGCTATTGTCAGGAATGAGAAACAGGATACATATGACTGGGTTATGAGGAACTTGAGATTTTTGCTGCCGGCTAGTTTGTCACCTAGTGTGATTGTGACAGATAGGGAGTTGGGCTTGTTACAGCCGATTAAGGATCATTTTCCCGCTTCACATCACTTGTTATGTTTGTGGCATATTGGGCGTGATGTGAACGCGTGGTTGGAAAAAAATGTTGGGAGGAGGAACAAAAATTTAGCATGTGATATTCATGACAACTGGTGGAAGAAAATCATTAAGGCTCCGACAGTAGAGGAATTTAATCGTATATTGCAGAATTTCAAGGTTAAGTACACTCTCCTTGAGCCGTTGGCTGTTGAATATCTAGAGACTACATGGCTCATTCACAAGGAGAAATTTGTTCGAGCCTGGACCAATCAATTTCTCCACTTTGGTAATACTTCCACTAACAGAGTAGAGGCTTCGCATGCTGCTATGAAAGATTGGCTTAATTCTTCCACCAATTCCCTTGACACTTTGTTCACAAAGATTGACTCTCACCTCAGCCACTTGTACCCTCACATCGGGTTAGTTTTCTTATTTAATTGTTTATAGCTGATGTTGTTTAATGTCTTTGAATTTAATTTGTTGGTATGCTTCTATTTATTTAGATAATTCGATTAATTTTATTTTTAATTGACATTATTATAGAGGCTCCCTTGAGGCTTCCATCTCCACGACTCAAACAAGTATGCAGGGATATCCATACTGTTATTTGAACAAGTACGTGTCACACCATTGTTTGAAGTTGGTTAGGAAAGAAGTTCGGCGGAAGGATAAGTTGGGAGGCCTTGTACTTGAGCGATGTGGATGTGTGCCCAAGGTGACACGTGGTATTCCCTGTGCGTGTGACATATTCAAGGCACAGTCATTGCCTGAATATCCCTTACTTCCACACGTGCATGAGTTTTGGAAGAGGCTGACCATTGTGCCATCACATGGGGATGCGAATTACATTGATGAGGACATCAGGTGCGAATTTCAATTATGACATTTAATATTATGCAATTGAATTGACAATTTTTTTTGTTTTGAAGAAATATTTGGAGTTGATATATATGTTTGTTAAGGTATTTCAACGAGGAAGTAGTCCCCACCGTATCTACCAGTCCGTCTTTTTTGGCCCGGCTGTTGAATAGGGCGTACGTAGAGCAGATGTACCCTGACATGGCCAGTGTTGGAGAGCCAGGTACATCGGGACCCCAAAGGGGGCGACCACCAAATAGATTACATCATTCTCTCGCCACTTATGCGAATGCACTGGTAATACAGTTTGATCGTACTCGTTCAGATGGAAATTATTCTGTACTACCTTTGTATTGCTCGACTGGCGACACCCAACCGGAAAGGGTTATAGCGCTTGCCCTTGTGAATGGGAATCATTATGTACGCGTAGATGTGGTCGATGACTGCCCTATCCCGCCGCTGAGCTTCGTTTGGCACCATCAGCGTCATGCTGAAAGTGTAGGTGAGTGGCCACAAAATTTAGAAGCTAGATTTAATGCTTGGAATGCACTACGTGATGGCTAGGATGTATATTGTAAGGAGTCTATTGAAAGGATTCTATTCTGATTGATGGATATTAATGCATTTATAAGCAAATCTACTCCATAGTTAATGCTGCATCTGTTTCACAGTATCCCCATTTTTTCTTCTTTTTCATTTCCCGAGTTATTGTTACTTCAGATTCCAACGTTTCAAACTAGGGGTTTATTGCCATGTGACATATGTTTTATTATTATTATCTTGTGCCTACCACCACTTATTCTGGGTTTTGAAGAAATATACGTAACAAAATACAACATATATATGAAGAAGACAATAAAATATAATCAGCGTAATAATAATACAATATTCAGAAAATGTATACAAAAATAGTCCAATCCAAAGATCATATGGAACGCTCGAACTCATCCTCTAGCTCTGCAGTACGAGGTGCGAACTGATCGTACAAATCAGGAACGCTCTCCCGCACTACATCTAATAATGCATGATGTAGCGCTCCATACTGACCCATCCACTGCAAACATATAAACAATATATTAGATTCCTCTGAACATAATTTAACATATAAACTATATTACATTAATTAATATGAATACTTACAAACTCTGAGGCCGCGCGACGTGGTCGAGGTGGCTCGATAGCAGCATGGGGATCCGGGGGAAGCACGCGCGGACGTGATCGGGGACGAAACCAATCTAAGTAGCCGTCGACCGCAGCACTCCGAGGAACAGCGCCACCTGTCCGCTGGCGGCCAGCTAGGGAAATACCCATGGAAGCCGTGCCGAACTCCTCCCACGCAGACTCTGCATACTCGACGGCGTGTCGGACCACGTATGATCTCCCTGAGTATCCGCGGTAGGTGTCCCGGCCCGGACGGATGAAGCGCGAGGGAATCCACTGTACATACCCAATCTGGCGGACGCATCGGTCTGGCATGTACGGCTCGATGTAGTCCCTGTACGCAATAAGTCCACGGTACAGGGTCCTCGGCGTCCGCGAAACGGCGTCCCGTCCGTAAGGCATCCAAGTAACCTTTGAAACGTAGTTAAAGATTATGAATAATAATTTATATAAAATAATTTAAATCAAAATATATTTGAAGAAGACATTTATAACTATTTACTAACCATGTCGGCTGTCATCTCGTCCAGCGCATGTCGTATGGCGGCCAAGCGCTGCTCTGTGGTAGCGTGGTGGTCGATGGCCCATCTCGCTGCACGTGGCTGAGCGGCGTGCAATGGTAGGGGCCGAGGGTGGGGTCTGAAATCCGGAAAGTGCTCGTATATCCATGACTGTAGTAGAGTCATGCATCCAGCAACCGCAGCACTCCCATGACGACTCGCGCACCCTAGATGGTAATACAAGTACGCGAGTGTCGCGGTACCCCAAGCCTCCTGGCCAATCTGATCCAGCCCATGCCTAACCTGTACAACAGGGGCTGGCATAAACTTATTGGAACTTTTGTCTGTAAACAGACAAGTCCCAATAAGGCTCCATACTAACACGGCAACGTCCGAATCATCCCTCCGCCGCGCCATACACCGCTCGATCACCCGCTGCGTAGAAAACCCGCCATTCCTGTACAGCTCCCCCTCTATCCGCTCCTCAGGAGGAATCTCTAGCAAACCCCTCGACCATGACAGTACGGTAGACGACGGTGTCACCTCGGTGATGAGTCGACCATCGACCGGAATCCTCAAAATCTCCCACACATCGTGTAGGAGGATGGTCATCTCGCCGAAGGGGAGGTGGAACGAATTCGTATCCGGCTGCCACCTCTCCAAAAATGCATTGATGAGAGGCTCATCAATGCTCCGGTGCATAATACGGGGCAGGTGTCCAAGGCCTGTCCCGCTCAGTATCTGCGCACCCTCGACCGTCATCGAGCCGATCCACCTCTCAAAAAGGTCGTACGAGCTACCTCTATTGTGGACTCTAATGTGGTATCTAGTAGGCACACCCTCCTGCCAATATCTAGATACCACGTGCCCTAAAAAGCTAGGGATAAGGCTATCATCTATAGGGCCCCCCTCAATGGGCCCTGTAACTATCCAACTACGATCATCCCGCGGGCGCTTCCTAGGGGGAGCTATATCGACAATATATACATATAAAAATATATAAGTAAATTAATTGTAAAACGTACAAAAAACACGTAATTAAATAAAGCTAATTAAAAATAAGTACACATAATTAAAAAAAATCAAGAAAAACATACATAAGTAAAGAAAAAGTGCACAATTTTAATATAAGTCAATCAATACCAAATTCTCATAATATGAACAACTAAAATAAATCAATTATTTTTTAGAAATAATAATACAATTAAATTAAGACGCGTACCTGCAGAAGGATCCACCTCCTCGAACTGTCCGTGGTCCGGATTCCTATACCGGATCGTCCGCTCAGCATGTGGGTGAGAAGGGTCACCTCCGTAGGTAAACCCCTCACCCTGGTCCTCTAGTGGACGTCCACTCCCACTAGCGTCCCCCTGCCGTGACTGCTCATGGGGATGCCCAGACTCATCATCGTGGCCAAACTGCTCCCCCTCGCTCGAATCAGTGTCATCGGAATCAGTAGTATCGTAATACTCATCCCTCAACTGAAATGAGGAGTCACGACCTCCCCGTCCTCCCTCGGATATAACGATCCCGCCTCCCCGTCTACCTCCACCTCCTCGTCTACCACCACCCCTAACAACTGGCACCTTCTGCCTCCTAGCAGAAGCTGTGGGAGCCGGCCTCTCGCCTCGTGGCAATAACTTAGCGCCACCCTAAATAAATAAACGAATAATTGCATAAATAAATAGATAAATAAATAAAACGAGGCAATAAATAAATAGATAAATAAATAAAACGCAAAACGCAGTTGGACGGCGTTTTTACTCAAAACGCCGACCAACTGCGTTTTGCGTCTTCCAAAACGCAGTTGGACTGCGTTTTGAGATCTCAAAACGCAGTTGGACTGCGTTTTGAGATCTCAAAACGCAATCCAACCGCGTTTTGAGACTCAAAACGCAATCGGACCGCGTTTTGAGAACTCAAAACGCGGTCCGATTGCGTTTTGAGTCTCTCAAAACGACCGGCGACCGGCGTTTTGAGATCTCAAAACCGCCGGCGGTCGGCGGTTTGAGATCTCAAAACGCCGGCGGTCGGCGGTTTGAGATCTCAAAACGCCGGCGGTCGGCGGTTTGAGATCTCAAAACGCCGGCCGATGGCGTTTTGAGACCCCAAAACGCCGGCGGCCGGCTATTCCGGCGGAAAAAATCCACCTAATTCATACCAATTAGCGTTTCTACATATCTAAACTCACATAAACAACGATTTCTAACAAAATAAACGCAATATAAACGTAAAAAATTGCAGAAAAACTCATATTCATATAGATGTTTACCCGGTTAATCAGTGGACCTTTGCCCGCTCCGTGCCTTCGTGGTTGTTCGCCATCTCCTCCGTCCATGATTTGCGTTTTTGGCTGACAAAATCTAAGCAAATTTGCGTTTTTGGTGTGAATTTTGGAGAAAAATAGGGCAAATGGTTCGGCTGCCAATTTGTGGGCTTTTATCCGAATTTCTGGCCGGAAACGCACCCTTTCAGCGAGCGAACCATGGACGAAACGCCTGATTTTTGCGTTTCGTCCATGGTGAAAACGCAAGTAATTTGCGTTTAATATGATCTAAAAACGCAAATTTTCGGCGTTAGTACTGTTAAAAACGTGCCATTTTTGCGTTTTATGCCATTATAAACGCGATCTTCGTTAGTTTTTACATGTACAAAACGTTTTTTTCATGCGTTTATCAGCATGACAAAAACGCATTTTTTGTGCGTTTTTGTCCCCCACTTAGTATTTTTTTCAAAAGTTTCACCATAAGGGCATTGTGGTCATTTTATTAATATTTTTATTTTTTTTTGTGATACAAATAGCAAATTCATGATGCAAATAGCAATCCAGTTTTTTTTTTGAAGCACAGAGCAAAGTAAGTTAAGAAGGTTGCCAATGGCAGTTTATTTACAGCTACAACTCTAGTATTCATATTCATACAGTAATCCACAGAAGTACAGATCATACAACAAACTACAAAAACTCAGACAACACAACACCAACAGTTTCCTTCCCTTGGCCAAAAAAACAACCGGGATTTTTCCACTATATGTACAGAGATAAATTCTAATTTTGCTAATTTCAATCCTCATCTGCCTTCTTATAGGAATCTCCTCTACACAACAAAAGGAATCATCATATTACAACATACAGAGCATCCTGACGCCATGAATAAAAACTTAACCTCAGGATCATCATCATGTTACCAATGGATTCTGCAGGTCCTTCGTACCCCCGCCGCCTTTCTTCCTCTGTCTCAGAGACTTCTGTGTGTTGAGCTTCTTAGGAGAAGGTCCAACTAGCAACAACCGTGACATTACATAAGCCAACAGTTCTTCGTGGTGAGAAAAAGTGAAATCCAAATGCGCGTACTCAAACTCGTTATACGACGCCTCAACTCCTGAATCTTTCATCAGATTGTAATGCTTCTTAATCATTGATGACCGGATTACCATGTCCTTCCGCCCGGCGACAAGATCCACCGGAATGTCGATCAGTCCGTAGTACTCTCCCACGTTCAGTGGTTCAGGGGTACCATAAACTTCCATATTGGCAGATGGACTCCCATAATCGAACATTTGAAATCTCTTTGATCGCTTCATCTGTGCTAGGTGAAGCGCCACGTAAAATGAGACGCCCGGCATGTCATTCATGTTATAGTGAGGTAGACCCAATACACCTACCCAGTTTGAACTGTCCCCACCGACGACATAGCTCATGAGTGTTTGAACCAGTCCACCAACTGCAGGTAAGTTATGGAAGTCCCGAGCCAGCTTGTTCAAAAGCATACGGAAAAATCGAGTAGGTATGTAAAAAGCCGGAACAAACGGGGCCAGGAGGGGGGCAACCATAAAGAATAGGCGCTCTACCAATGTGAAAACAAGTGTGGAATCATGATGGAAACCTGCAGGAGACAACAAGATCATCCTTGAAAGCCTGTGGGGTTTCTCTTGAATCCTTTGTGTTACAACATACATCAATATAGCAGCTCCTCCAAGGCTATGGCAGACTGCACCAAGTTTGTAGGGCTGGGAGTTGTTCTCCTCCGTGTCCTGATCAGATTGAGTAGACTTCAATTCAGAAACTTTTATCTCATGAATTTTCTCTATAATTGCTGGTATATCCCGTGTCCCATGCTCATTTATGGAATAAGACCAGTACCTGAAAAGGTAATAAATTAGAGATTAAGAAAATAGGAAGAGCACAGACCAACAGGAAAAATGGAATACAACTCATGGATTCCTGTTCATTCATCCAAAGTAACAGCATAATTGAAGATGCTTTTTCTTATATGAACAAGCATAGTGCACATTCATCACTTACTCTCGTGAAGAGATATTTTTGTTGACATGTTCTCTTGAAACCAATCCACGCAAGTTCCCTAGGAAGACATCATATCCTGAAAAATACATGAATAACAATCTTATGCCTTTATCAGTGTATCATAAATCAGAACAGAACACCTCAATTTGCAAAGCTCTGCAAATATAATTTCCTAATTGAAAGTAAATAGGACAAACCTTGATCAAAAGCCGCAAAAGCTGGAGACCCAACCACACCATTGGAGACCCAACTGCAATACAAGCGATGGATGAAAGACCATGGCAAACAATAAATTATGAACAGCACACAAACATAGAGAGAGTAGGATCTTTAGGGCTTTTTTTAACTCAGAGGCGGTTCCTGTTACACACGGGGAGGTTCCTACAATGTGAGGAGGCACACAGGCACATGGCAACAAGGTAGCTCAGGGTGCCTCCATACAATCATTTGGTCAGAAAGCAAGTCTCCTTCACAGACTGGCTCAACTTATAAAAAGCTTACCAATTGTTTGCTGCTTTATGGACTATCACATAAATTTTGTTTCTGCAGGCAAACAGAGTAGGACCAAAAAGGCGTTTGATAGAAAAATTTAACCCAAAAGAAGAACTAGTTTTCCAACTAAATAATAGAAAAAAAATCCCCATTTTGTTAACGTAAATAACCAAATAGAGATCATTACCACATCATAATGCTGAAAAATTAACAACAATGGACTGCTGAAAAGAGTATATCAAACATCCATACAACTCAACACATATGCACACGACATCATTGTTAGTTAATTCATAAGATTATGTAAAGCTACTTATTGATAGAAATGATGTTTAGTTGGCACCAGGTAAGACTCACCCCATTGATGAATCCAATATGCCATGTTGCAGATAAACAACCTTGCGAGCATCTCGTCTGCACCATATGATTGCAAGCAAAAAGTAAAATTGGTGACTAATATTTAATCAAAAGATATCAGAATCTTCAAAATAAAAATGCAGATGGAAAAAAAAAAAACCTTGGTATTCTTTCTAGAAGAAGAACATATCCATCAGCAGTAACCACACGGATCGATTCATAAGGATAACTGTCAATGAAAAAGAAGCAGTAAACAATCAGAACACGCATAGAGTACAAAGCAAAATCAGAAGTTACCAGATGTAAATCTCATATTGATCCAAAGTAGTCCAGATCTTTTAGATGACAGGAGATCAGCCTTCACATTTGGTATAAAAAAATATCTCAAGAAAAGAACTCATCACTTTGGCATTAACGCGTTAGAATAATTGCTAAAGAAAAAGTTAATACATAGAAAATTAAACAACTCCTAGTGCTGTTGAATTCTCGAGTTAATAACAAAAGGACCCATATGATTCCAAAGTATCACCTCCTGATCATAGGTGTCACAGAACCTCCGCCTACAATGACAAAAGCTACTGGCATATACCCACAAGCAACCACGGGAATTTGATCTAAAATTAAACCTTAGTTCCAAGATGCACCAGTCTGCATTTGTAACAAGAGTAAAGAAATAAAGATCAACTCCCTACTACAATGGAAGGACAAACAAGAAAAAACAATGTTTGACTGAAGAAATTGAATGAGACTCCAAATAGAGGGTTCATTTTCAAATCTTTTCAGCAGCCCTATGAGCCAAAGTGAAAACATCCCAGTTTAGTTTTTTAAAAGAACCTGGACCATAAGCTTGCTTATGAATTAAATCAAAGCACAATCCCTAATAGCATTTAAGCGCTTCACTAGAGTACACTTTCAAACATACGATATATTGGGAATACTTTAGCATAACAGATGAGCTTCCAAATCAGGACTTTTCTTTAAAAACGGTTAAGATTAAATTGTGGAAAGAGAGATATATAATGTAATAACTATACCAACACACAAACATGTAGGAAGTAAATTGGGTTTTCCAAACAAAGGAATAAATTCCTATTTCCAGGAAGGAAGAAAAAAAAACCTAAACACTAAATAAGATATACATTTATGCAAGCACCATTCTAATCCTAAAAAATTAATGTTTATAAGGCAGAGGTTAAGAGAAAATGCACGAAGAACCAGCATAATTAGCATTCTGAGGAATTTTACCCAAGTTCAGTGATGACATCTGCACATGTCCGAGCATCTGTATTCAAAGGATTACGGAAAGGAATCTTCCTTTCACTGGGAGCGGGGTCGTCTTCAGCAAGCATTGCAGTAGCAACTGTGACCTCAGAATATGAATCATTAGGACCAGCGATACTAGAACAAATCCACTTAAGAGTATCCAAAGGAGCAAGAAAACAACTCGCCGCCTTATGAAATATATCAAATATACACTCTATGAATATCTCAATTGCTAGATGGAGATCCTGCAAGAATGATTAACAAAATAAGATATCAACAATCACATTCATAAGGTATTACTGGCAACAACTTTAAGCTGTTACTTTTTCATGGCTATTCTTCTGTGCTTCTTAGATAAAAAGTTGAAGACCATGGAAAAATTTTGACACAAGAAGATAGAGATTATGACCAAAAGGTAGAATGACAATGCTAGAAATTCAAAGACAACAACTGTAAAGCTACAGGTCTAAACCTCAACAACTCCACGCCTCCGATCAGTTGCACGTTGGACAAAGTGGTCCTTAAGTGACTGGAGTCTCCGGGGAGAATGCAGGTAAGACTGCCTGGGACTTCTTGCAACAGTTGGAGGGTTGGGACTCTGAGAAGAAGTAAGGCTAAAAAAATAAACTGGTATCTGGAAAAAAAGTCTTAAAGGAAGCAGAAGCCACATGAATAAACATCTCATCCAACTTATACGACGCCTATCACGCCTGCTAAAATTGCTTGATCTGGAGAGGCGAGAAGTTTGTGACAAAGGAGATCCAGGAATATACTCTTCACTGTACTCTTCATCTGACGAGTTATCTAAACTTGATGAAGCATCAGAATCCACGGAAAGATTATGGATGAGTTGATTAAAAGACGAAGCACCGCTGTAACATTAAAAAGATAAATGAAAAGGTTAGAAATTGACTTCAGTCCAGCCAAAAGCTATATCGCATCTCATAACCAACTTATAACGGATCCATTGCCCTAAAAAGAAAAACCATTTTACCAATTTGAACTGTCAGCCATTGGGAAAAATAAGATAAAATAATTTAAACAGCAAAAAACTTCACAAATGCCAAACCGCATTCAATGATGTAAAATGGATAATGTGTAATAAGCTGTGCCACGACCAAACTAGCTAAGATAAGAATCGGATAAATTGGGAAATGCAGAAGGATAAGCATAATAGATGCAAATAAATGCCAAATTGGTTGTCTTTAAGAATGCCGCAAAGACTAAACCTAGCTAGCAAATCAAATTCATTTGCATCATTACAACAAAGAAAGACATAAATAAGAGATCTTACTTCTCCATCCAGCGGGGGAGCCTAGGTCCACGAAATGTCGGCCTGAGTTCCCAGCCATGAATACCTTCAAGAATCGATGTTTTCCCGGGTAAAATAGCCAACAGAAGCGCCGATACCCCATTAATCAGTCTAACTATATTGTTCACCCACTCATAAATTAACGTCTTAACTGACCTGATCATACATAATAACCACAAAAACATTATTAAAACTTTGAATGATTACGAACAGAAACATAAAAATAAAAAATAAAGAAGGAAAGAAAACATTTAGGCCAAAGATACCTCAGCTTTTCTACGCTTAAACAAAGAAATTCTCATCCGATCACCAAACAACAGAAAAATGTTGAAGATAAAAGAACGCAAACAATAATCCGATAGATATAGATAAAGAAATGGCGGACTCACTCTTTAGTAACAGCGAGGACGTTGTCAACGAGCCGCTGCATCGGCATCGCATACGCCTAAATTCCAAAAAATTAATCTGAAATCTTAGGTTAGGAATTCTTAATTACATTCCAAACGATTACGATTGCGCAAAAAAACCCATCGATCGCTAGGAGGAAGTTGCTTTTCGGATTCTTTCTTCGAAACAGAAACAGAAACAGAAACGTGAAGCTAGGGGCAAGCAGAATAATCTGGATTCCGTTGAATTCGGAGGCTTGCCGGGAGTCGACGCCGAATCTTGCAGTTAATAATTTGAAATTAAAGTCGGTTGGTGTCAACGTGGCAGTTCGAATTCGAATGGATTAAATGCGTGTCCATTCAAAGTTAGGCATCTGATGACGTGGCAGGGTGCATTTGCACCTCACAAATGATTAATATTGTAATTTTTTAATCAAAATTATTATTAAATCAATTTAAAATAAACCATATTTTTAGTTAGTCAAATAATTTTTTCCCCCTTACATTTTAAATTTTTTTATTTCATATATATAAAATATATAATATTTGATTCTTTATATTTTAAAATTATATTATTTAATCCTCGTAATTTCTATCCTATCTAAAATATTCCACTTTTATTTATGAATAACATACAAGAATTTTTCAATGAAAGATTAAATAGTTTAAAAACCATTATTTATTAAAATATTTAAAATTTAAATCAGATTATAAAAATTTAAAATAGTTAATTATTTATAAATTTTAATCATTCAATTTAAGATTTTAAAATTTTTTAATAGTTAAATTAATATTTAAATTATTATATTATTCATTCAATAAAAACTTGTAGATTCTATATTGATAAAATTTGGACCAAATTAATAATATGAAATAAATAATACATATTTTTTAACTCAAGTAATACATATTTTTTTTGAAATCAAGTAATACATTTTTATATATAAAGGATAAAAATTTTATTTTAAAATATAAGTAATTAGAGAAGAGGTTATAGTGCAGTGGTTGACACTACTAGCTTAAATAAATAGATTTTTCGAATTATCTATTTTCGTCATCGCCTTTTACACATATTGGACATGAGAAGCATTTGATGCAAAACTTTAATACATTTTAATGATATTTCATTTCATATTCTCATTTAATTACTCAATTAAGAGACTTCTTATTTGTTCTTAACACATAAGTATTAAATAAATAAGGACAATTTTAAAAAAATATTTATAGTTCACCTAGAAATTTAAAATAAAATTTAAGGACCGTTTAGTAAAATAGTTGAGAATCGAAATCGAAATGGATATATGATAGAAATGAGAATGAATACGGGTTTAGTTGTCTTAAATTATTACAATTTATGATGTTTGGTGTATTGAGTGAATCGAAATTAGAATAGAATAATATATATTATAAATATAATATTATAAAAATAATAATTTTATTTTTATTAGGGGTGACCAAATAGGCGACGGCTCACGGGAATGAAACCTACCAAGGGTAGTTGGTTTCATGAAATCCATAAAAATGGATTTCATACCCATTCCTGTCCCTGAAACAGATTGGGGGAATGAATATAAAACCCTTACCAAACCCATACCCACCCCTTACCAAACCCCCTCTTATATTTTAACATGTTTATCCTCCTACAATACCCTTTATAATTTGGAACGGGGGTGAGTATTTAGCAACGATAATGAATGCCCAAGCAAACTAGAAGTGTGTACTCTTTGTAGTGTTGATTCAATAGAAATAACTTATTTAATATAATACTCTCATGTTATTTGTTAAAAAGACACTAAAATTGATGCATGCTTGTGACATTAATACTATAGGATATTGGGTTCTGTTGTTGAACATGGTCATCAGTGTAGCATTTGCGGAAACACCCCACACAAAGGCAAACCCCATTTTGTTCTGTCTTGCTCAATAACTAAAGGGAAAACCAGATGGAACATAGATTTAGCATCATTACCATTTGAACTGATAGGAAAACAGGTTCACCATTCCTTCAAATGCTCAATTATCCATTTGACAAACAAGACTGGTTTCAGTTTCCAGTAAAACCTCTAAATTGCTAAATGTATCTAAACCCTCGTGACTGTTTTATAAGCTCGCCACAATCCCACAATTTGTACAGATCTACAAACAAGAATGAAATTAGAAGAGGAGAAGGCAAAGTACCAAGCAGCAGACCAGGAACATGTTCAATCTCCACAGAGAGTTTTCCAACTGCTGTTCTTGCCTTGTAATTCTCCTTGGGTTACTATATGCTGGATATGCAGAGGCGAACAAATTTTGGCCTGAGCTTCCCAAAATCCCTGAGAAAACCATTTCACCAAACATCCCAATTGTTGGACTGTGAAACCTGGTCATGGCTGTGTTTCCAAACCCAGGTTGAGCAAAATATGACTGCTGATGAAAAGCCCGAATTTGTGGCTGGAAATGCGGCTGTTGTTGTTGTAAAGCCGCAGGTTGTGAGTACATATTGGGATGTGGATAAGAACCCATATCCGCGGAATTACTTGGTGGAATGTTGGTGCCAAAAGCTGGGGGCCTATCTGGTATGGCCAAATCCATTTGGTGCTTTCTGGAATCAGATTTTGCCGATGATGTACGGCCATAGAGAGGAACCACTGAAGAGTTTGAAATGGAAGTCTTACAGACAGGGCATTTTGGCCGATTGCCAGAGTCAACTTCGGAGGAATTCTGAACTTGAAGCCACTTGTAAATGCAACGCCAGCAGTAAAGGTGACCACATAAGGTAACAACAGGATCATGTGCAGAGTCTAGACAAATGTTGCAATCGAAACCTCCATTTAAAATTTCAGAACCAATGGTGGGAACTGGAATTGAATTTGATCTTTGCTTAATTGAATTGATGTTTCGTTCACTAAACTGCCGATGGGATTCCATGTGATCTGTTCAAAAGCAAAAGAAGATGAATTAACCTTAGAAACAGGACATTATTCAACCAAGAATGAAGACATTTGTGTATGTTTTAAGCAAAGTAACAAAATGGAAGCGTAAATGTGCCTCAATACAAATACAAGAATTAGACAGGAATCTCATGTACCAACAAACAAATGCTTTGCTCAAGAAATACATAAAAAAATGTTCATCCCTGTCATAATGCCATAATCTTGAACTTGTAAATGAACTTTATGTAAAAATATCAGACATGCTTAGGTAAACTAACCTTGGAAGGAATCTCCAATTACCTTACCTACACTCACAAAACCTACTCCCATTTCAATTAAAGTGGATAAGGTCAAGACTTAAGGCATGCATTATTGCCAGATTGGCTCCACAATAATAACATTGAATCCCTTGCCCTACAAGTCCCATCATAGAGAATACCAGTGGTTGGGTTGGTCCCAGTGCCACTCATTTTCAAGATAATAGAATGCAGAACATTATCACATCAGAACCATGATCAATAGAGTAGACAGCATGATGAATGATCAATTGAATCCTGCATCCAAAAGTACATAAATAGCACTTTTATATATCACTCTTATTTTATCTTATTCAGAGAAAGGCAAACAATTACATTTGATACACAAACAAATCAACAACCTAATATAAGCTTGAAAATAAGGTTTTGCTGATTGAATTGTTGTCGCATGAAAATTACTACGCCGTAAGTATAACTAACTAAACATATGGCATTCAAAATCATATATTTCCAGGAACTTGAAGAGTACAATCAAGAAAAGACACAAAAGGTGTAGAATCCTCAAAACTCAGTACCAGTGGATCCTGAAACAGCCAGCAAGCTCAATATTATCTGCAACTGACGAAATTCAGACTTAAAACTCTGATAAACTAGAAAAATAAAGTTATGTCGCTGCAATTTTAGTGTTAATTTGTTAGAAATTGAGCTGGGATTTACTTCCAAACGCAACCGTACAAGTGTAATTTTGCAAGAATAGATACGAGAGTAATGAGAATTGAAGCAGCGCAACTCAATCTACGGCAGCAATTTGAAACACCGAATGGATTATTGGCGAAAAGCGTAAACGAAGGCAACAATCGACGGGAAACTCCAACCAAAACTAACGGTGCTTTCCAAAAAGTTAAAAAAAAAAAAAAGCATTGAGAGCAGCAAAATTAAAAGTGAAATGAAGAAAGCTATACCCGACAGTAAGATGAGAGGAAGAGCGAGAGGTTGTGCGTTGGATGAGCGGAGATGGAGATGCGTGTGTTGGAACAGGCTGGGAAACCGAATTTAGCGGCTTTTCTATATGCATGTGTTGTATTTTTTGACCCTGCGACCTTTGGAATTCATTTTAAAAATAATATTTTTATTTTTATTAGTGTCCATTAACGCAAATTATATGATACACCTACCATCCTTGTAAAACTCTTGGTTCTTTGATGTTTACGTAAATATTATTGAATTCAAATTTTAGTATAGATAATATGGAATTACATAAGACATGTATTATCATCAATGTAAACTAAAACAAAAAAAAGGATAATTTGATAAGAAGTTGTATCAAAACCCAACCAGAAAATGCTTGTAGAAATTATAAATGGAATAGGGTTTGGCCTGATTATCCACATGAAACAGCAAAGTTATAAAGATTGCCAAGCACAAAGTATTTGATTGTGAAATTGCTAGTGTCATAAGGCAGGAAGAGTATAAATGATGATACGAGAGTTGTACCTTATATATCTCACGAGAAAGAACATTAATGCCTATCAGCATGTATACAGATTATTGGTTGATTTATATAACCTTTACAAACAGAAACATAACTGTAAGTGTTGGCAGCCAGGGCTTCTTTGAACAGATGAACTCTTCTTCCTCTTTGCCTGATACACACCACTATTTGAGACTCTGGATTTCTACACCATTCATATACTTACAACTGAATTTGGGATGCACATAATTTTTCGACTCCTGTTAAGAGATGGATTGCCTAGGATATGGCAAAATTCTTGGTTTCAGCCTCATCTTTTGCACCTTGAATGAAAGCATATTCAGAGACCAATGGCAGGTGATCACTACCCAGTTTCTGCAGATGATAACAAGAAACAAGGCTTTTATAAGTACCTGATGCAGGTTATCAGCCCTACTGGGATGAACCAATGAATCAGCTTTAACAGATGCATTTACAATAACAAGAAAATGAACTTTCACTGAGTAATGAACAAAAGCAGCGCATTCTCGGTTAAGAGTTAATGTATCTATCTGATTTTCCTGGACAAAACTGCTAAAATTATCTGAAGAGTTTTTTACCTCGCATGGGAGGCCACCTATCTTCTTGAGGATGTTAACGGGTAATGTGTCCAGTACTTTTGTGGGTACAATACCATCAGAGAACCTGCACAAAGCAATGAGAATGTGTTTTGCCAAATGTTCTGTCATAAAAAAGAAACATGGAATCATCCATGAAAGAAATGAGCTTAACTTACCACAAATAGTCCACTGTTCCGAAAAATTTCGAGTGATAAGAGGTGACCAAGGGTTCACCGTTAGAGTCTCGTGTTCCTCCTGCAGGATCCTAAGAAAATACAGACAAAAGACCCTTAACTGGATTGAGTAAAACACCATGTAAAGGTGGAACGGACTCTTATCATGCGACAAAGAACTCATACTTTCACCATGGCATAGGAACTGCTGAGTCTCAAGGGGGTTGTAATTACACGGCTTCTAGTGTTTCCAGTCGCAATTTCAATCTCTTCTTCTGTCCAGCTAGTGTGCAGAAATCTGGAAAAAAAAAAAAAATGGCAGCGTGGTACATAATACTACATCTGGAAATTCAATTCAAAATTACTCCACAGGCACTAGTCTAACTAATCTAATGTACCATAGTTGTCGGTCGGTTACTACTTATAATAAATGTTGAGCAAAAAAACATAAAACATAAAATGATCATCTGGTTATGTTTGCAACCACAAAAAAAAAGGAGAGCTTTTTTTTCTATCCGGAAGATCATTATAACTATAACAGCTTGTAATTCTATAACATCTTGCCGAGGCAGGCTTAAAGTAGCTTGCTGATTAACAATGAGATTCGGTACACATTTTATATTGAGGTACAGATGAAAATCAGCCTTACCTGTCCATCAAAGCAAACAGAGACCCCTTTTCTCTTCTCAAACCAAGAGCTGGACTTGGACGGCAACTTTTCTGACCAGACAATTCTCCCCTGTCATGCAACATGATGTTCAACTGCAACAAAAGATATGCATGCTGTAAAGCACATCAAAAAGTTCTGTATCAAAATCATAAAACTAAGATTTCATAGCAAAAGTTATTTTACCTCAGACTGTGTAAAGAATTTGTAAATTGCACCCTGTCAATTCAAGATCAATGTCAGCAACTCCAAATAGATGTAAACTATCATGCAGGCATTCAAATTCTTGACCTGGGGAGTGCTATTAAAATCACCAGCAAGGACAACAGGTGTGTTTCCCCATTTCTTTGACATCATTTGTGCCCTTGATAAAAGGAGACGAATCTGATGAACAATATGACGAGTGAAAGGAACATTTTGGCATGAAACCAGAATAAAATAGTCCAGAGCTATAGAAAACAAATACTATTAGCAAATCATAGTAACTCCTTTACCTATATTTCGAGAAAAATAAATATGTGAAGTCAGTATCATACACTAGTTTATTGATATATATACATATATAATCTCTTAAAAAGCTGTTGGAAACTCACTTGACCAAGTTTAACATCCCCTCGCCTTGGATTGTAAAGCACATGAATGTTTCCAACAACTACGCTTCTGGATTTAGCTTTGCACATCTACCTGTATTAGAGAAAGTAAGAACTGGATATTCACAGGCCATTCAATAATGACTAGTGTTCCTATCTAACTGAACTTTTTAACACACATGTATATAATGCTGACTAAACAACAAAGCAGGTAATTATTTCTTGATGCTTGAGAAATGCTACCTCAAACACAGAAAGTTGAGCAACATTATCACGAAGTCCATATTGCTTATATTCAATGCTCTCCTCTTCCAACAGTCGTAACCTTGAGAAGTCAGAGAGAATAAATCCACACTTAATTAACCAGTCCAAAGAACCATTACAGTGATCTACACACTAAAAAAGTGAAATACTTAAGAGTACAAAATCTTTACTTATCGGCTTTCCAAAACATTGCACAACCATCTACATAAGTTCCAGTGCGCCTCTGCATGAACCCAAAAGACCAAAAGGATTCCAGAATCACTCCGAATCAACTAATCAGGTTCCAAAATGTAAAATTTACAAGTTCAAAACAAAACAAATTAAATGAAATAAAACTAAAGAAATGCAGTTTGAACCTTATAGGAACCATTGTATCCAGCATTCTGTAAAATTTCTACAATATCAATGTATTTATCCACTTCCTACACAGTAAACATCAATCAGTTACAGACAGTAAGTCCCATCATAACCCTCATCCTTAACAAAAGTTACAAATAGTACAATCAATCAATAACTATACCTGTAAACAAATAATGTCAGGCCTCAAAGCAATTAACTCTTCGCATATAACCCTTTTCCTATAGTCCCATCTCAGATAAATTGATGGAACGTTTCTGTACAAAGCCCAATGTTTTGAAGCATTTTTATCGCCCAGTATATTATATGAGACAATCATCAGTCTCTCTGCAGTAAAAATGAAACGTAGTATAGTTACGACAGTTCCATCAAGTACTAAAACATCAAAATAATAAATTTTAAAAACAAAAAAAAAAAGAAGGAGAAATAGAGAAAAAGGAACCTTCAGATAGGAGAAGGGAGCTGTCATTGAGCTCTGCAGCGACCCAATGGCGGTCAATGTCTGGTATCAAGGAATCCGATTGTTTGCGGACGGAATTGTACCATCTCCGGGTGTAAGATGCTGAGGTGGTGGGTGATGACGTGGAGTCTGCTGGGCCGCCGATGCAGCATAAGATGCTGTTGGTGGGGGTGCACCGGGGACGACTGAGCAAGAAGGAGGAACACGGCGGCGGGCCTGCTCTAAGACGGTAGCCGAAGCCCATTAAATTCGTACTTCGGAGTTAACTAGGAAGAGTAAGTTCGAATTTTGAGAGAGAGAGTTGGGATTGATTTCTTGTGGAGGTGATGAATCTGAGCGCCAAAATCAGTTATGGCGTCCCCCTCCTTGATGACGACGATTTTGAGATATCCGCCGAATATGCGAGCAAAACGGTGTAGTTTTACTGGTTTTTATTTTTTTCCCCCAATTATAGGATTTACACTTGAGCCCTTGATGTTTCGATTTTCTGTAATTTTGGTCACTTAAATGATAATTGAATCGAACTAAAAGACCATCCAACAAGAGGATGTAAACCAGTAATAGTAGGTACTCTCACTTAAGATAAGATAATGGGTGTTGAGTTTGACTTGGTATAAAAAACTAAAAGACCCATCCAATTTAGGTTCTTCAAAACTTAGATCTCAATTTCAAAATGTAATAAATTTGGCCTTATATAATTTTCAAATTTTACTTTTATTTTGAAGTATCACTTTTTCCTGAATTCATCCATAAAATGAAAAAATATAAGACATGAAATCTATTAGTATTTCTTATTAAAAGGAGAAATAGCCAGAAAAATAATTAAAACTAAAATTGTTTACGTCTGTCTCTTTTCCATTTTTGCTTTAAATGGAGAAGTACATACCCAAATGTTAGTTTGATTTACACTGGGAAAAAATGCAATTTGATCTAACATGTTTGGCCATTTCACTCTTTTAATCCAACATATTTGGCTTCCGCCAAAAATACCTGTTATATTTATATTTTTAAGCGATTTTGATTTATTAACCTGCTACAACATATTTTTGTATTAATCAAAACAAGTCAAAGGTAAAAATAGTCATTTTAAAAAAGTTTAAATCTATTTTTGATCTCCCATTATAGGAGTTATTTCGATTTTGGACCCTCTTTTTATTTCGTCACCAAGACTAGTCCTACTTAAATTTTTTTTGTAATTATAGTCATTTTTTATAAAAATACCATTTGACTAACAGTTGACTAACCCTCCACCACCATCACCACCTCGCCGCCGCCACCACCACCACCCCACCCCGCTGCTGCTGCCCCCGCGGCGTGGTGGGGGTGACAGACAGCGGGGTGGTGGTGGGGCGGCATCGACACTGAATTAGTCAATCGTTAGTTAAAAGGTATTTTTGTCAAAAATGACTATAATTGCGAAAAAAAATTTAAGTGAGACTAGTATTGGTGACAAAATAAAAAGAATGACCAAAATCAGAATAATTCCTATTTTGGGAGACCAAAAATGGATTTAAACCTTTCTAAAATGACATTTTTTATTTTTAACTTGTTTTGACTAATACAAAAACCTGTTGTAACAGGTTAATGGATTAAAATCACTTAAAAATGTAAACGTAATGAGTATTTTTGATAGAGACCAAACATATTGGACCAAAATGATGAAATTGCCAAACTTATTGGACTAAAATTACCTTTTTTCCATTTACCCTCAAAATAATAATTTTGTTAGTTGAATTAAAATATCACCCTCTCTATCATATAAAATATTTTAAAAAGTTTAGAGAATTTTTTTAATAAAATAATTTAGACATTCAATGCAAAATTTAACCTTTAATTTCTAAATAATCCATATTTAATGATAGAATTTTTTAAAAATGATCTATATATATTCTCATACTTTTGTCACCTCAAATTCAAAACTCATCAACTATTTAAGTGATTGGGTTACAACCTTATTATCTAATGATATAGAATTTAAATATATAAAAAAGAGTAAATTCCAAAATTGGTAATCAAACTATGGTCAGTTTCCAGTTTTGGTCATCATACTTTCAAAACTATTTTTAAGGTCATCATACTTTCATTTTATTTTCAAAAAAGGTCACTCCGTCCATATTGGCCGTTAACCCTCTTAACGGAGCCTTTTTTTGAGGGCATTTATGTCATTCTCATTTATTTTTCTTTTCAATTTTCATCCAGTAACGCGCTACAGTGCGCGCCACAGTAACGCGCTACAGTGTCTTCCTTTATTTTGTTATTTTAGGCTAATTTTTTATTATTTTTTTGCCTTCATCCTTGAGACTTTTTTCCGTCCGTTTTTTCTAAACATTTCAGTATTTTTTTAATATTTTTGAATGTTATAAAAAAATATTTTTAAATTATCATTTTATTTGTTTTATAATTAAAAATTTTTAGATATTATGATACATATTAATTTAAATTTTTTTTAAAAAAATAATAATACAGTAGATATCAGATCAACAGATTATAGATATCAGATCAAGAATATAAAAGAAATCATACAGTAGAAATAAAATATACTTAACAAGGGAGATCAGATCAGGATTATATAGACATCAGATCAGCGAATACTTGACATCAGATCAACAGACTATAAATATCAGATCAAGAATATAAAAGAAATCATACAGTAGAACTAAAACATACTTAACAAGAGAAATCAGATCAGGATTATATAGACATCAGATCAGCGAATACTTGACATCAGATTATAATACTATAGATATCAGATCAAGAATATAAAAGAAATCATACATCTGATCTCCCTTGTTAAGTATGTTTTATTTCTACTGTATGATTTCTTTTATATTCTTGATCTGATATCTATAGTCTGTTGATCTGATGTCAAGTATTCGCTGATCTGATGTCTATATAATCCTGATCTGATCTCCCTTGTTAAGTATGTTTTAATTCTATTGTATGATTTCTTTTATATTTTTGATCTGATATCTATAATCTGTTGATATGATATCTACTGTATTATTATTTTTTTAAAAAAATTTTTGTTCATAATATGTATCATAATATCTAAAATTATTTAATTATAAAACAAATAAAATGATAATTTAAAAATATTTTTTTATAAAATTCAAAAACATTAAAAAAATACTGAATTGTTTAGAAAAAATGGACGGAAAAAAGTCTCAAGGAGGAAGGCAAAAAAAAAAAAAACAAAAAATAACAAAAGAAAGGAAGACACTGTAACGCGTTACTGGATGGAAGTTGGAAAGCAAAATAAATGAGAATGACATAAATGCCCTCAAAAAAAGGCTCCGAAAGAGGGTTAACGGCCAATATGGACGGAGTTACCTTTTTTAAAAATAAAATGAAAGTATGATAACCTTAAAAATAGTTTTGAAAGTATGATGACCAAAACTGAAAATTGACCATAGTATGATGATCAATTTTAGAATTTATTCTATAAAAAAGAGATATGTTTTGAGAGGATAAATAACAATAAAAGAAAAGGTAAATACAAGCTCATATTGAAATTGTTTCACTAATTTCAAAGTCAGACACAATCTTAAACAATCTCTAGCTATTACAAAATCTTAAAGAATAGAACGACAGATGGGACATGTATTACTCTCCCGCAGCCATTTTCGTAGACATTCTTTGTCAAAGGTATGGCTGCATGGCAGTTTAATTACTTGGGATTCAAGCAAAAACTCCTCCATGCTGATTGAGCAACACCTTTCTGAACTCGATTCGACGGCCTTTTCCCTTTCCAAATCCTCCATCATTGATGGCTTTATGGATCTTTTTCTATAAGTAACAGATTCACTGATCAATTCTGCTTCATATCTTGGTCTGGAGATTGCTTTACGGTATTTATAACTGAATCTGGCATCAGTTTTTGTCTTTTCTTCGAACCAAGAGTGCCACGATGCTAGTTCTTCATCTGGGATTGTAACCCTTTTTTTGATAATCAAGTGGAAACTCAAGGACCGCTTATTGTCAATGTTATAGTCCTTTTTATCCATATCAAATACAAATTTCGAAATTTCGTCGAACACCTGATGATCACCTCCGTCGTCATGATTATCTTGAGACAGTACATAAGAACTAAACTCCTTCTGATCTAGATGTTTTTCTGACCATTCTATGTCTCCTTCAAGTTCAAAGGAAATAACTTCGGACAACAGTTCTTTGATGAATGAAGTCGGCCGGTTGCCCTCCGATGGAAAAAACCTAGATTTTGGGATAGTGTAAACTAGCCAAAGTGACAGCCCATCAAGACTCTTTTGAGTGGTGTGCTTGTTGTCGGAGACAAATTCAACGAGGGCTTCAATATGCATTGTCAACTGATTGGGATATAACCCTACTGTGATAAGGCTGTCGGTGCTATATTGGGATATTTGAACACTGATTTCCTTCTGGTCATGAGAGTTCAACGGCGGCAGCCAAGCCGGAGGCGACATTTTTTTGAAACTTGAAGAGGAAAATTGTATGCCCTGAAACAGAGAGAAAGATTTGAAGAAAGCAAGTAGTGTGGTGTGGTAATAATTTCATATTTATAAAGGCTGGACCATTCCGAATCTTAATGTGAAATTGATTAGAATTAGGAAACTATGACAGATGTTCTTAATTTGCATTCTATTCGAATTTGGAAACCTTCGGTTGACAATATATAGCGGCGGCGCGGCAATTTGAGTTGGGTCCGATTTACTAATTCCAAATCCAAGCCACAAGAGTCCGGGAATTAAGGAAAAAATGAAACTAATCATATGAAAACATACACATAATTAAGGAATATATTACTTATAAAACTTGCTTACATCACCTCAAAATGTTAGCTAGTATTGAGACCGTAATTGTCAAGGTTTATGCTACCAAAACGATTACCTAAATTTGCCCCTTTATTATCCCCTATCTTTTTTCTTCTTCTTTTTTATTTTATTTTATTTTTAGTACGAAAAAGAAGACCGTAACTTAGATGCCTCGAAGTAAAAACCTATTATCTAGATGACTGTAATCTAGGTTTTGACATTAATTAATCAAATTCATCTCACGTGTTTCAAGTACAATTGCGACTTCCTCTATATTCGGTGAATTAATCATTTCTGCTACAGTTGTTGTAAGGGTTTGTTTTGCTTTAATGATTGTTCGATTTCAGTAAATGTGACGTGCTTTTTCAGTCGATTTTACACTTTTTTTAGTTTTCGGTTGGAGGGATAGGTAATTAGTTGTAGTTTTGGCTTGTGAGGTGCACAAGAATTGTCGACTCTCTTTCTACCACACCTAAAAATGTCGTGTTTGCTTGCACAAAATAGGACCAAAGCCAAAATTTCTCACCCTTTAGTCAAAGGCCCGACCACCACAATCCAACTAGTGTGTCCGGCCACCACCACCACCACCAGTTGTGGATGGTTCCTAATTGAATTTGTGTGCTAGTTATGAACACAAAACTATCTCCCTTGTTTTCCTATATTTTGTAAGAAAAATTGCGATACTTTGGTATGGCCGATTTCGAAAAATAGAAAGAAAATTCAAGGTTTGCATAATTAAGATTTTTTTAATTAAAATAATAAATTTATTTTATTTTTAAATGTGTTTGAAAATATTGAACAACTATTTTCTAATATATGACGAGAAAACTTAAACTTAACTTGCACTCGATTATCTCACCTACAAATTAAAATTATAAAAAATTGAACACTTTAAAATAAAATTTCTATAAAGGAGAGAAAAATGCTAAATTTTATATGATGGTCTACATCCCCCTCTTTTTCTAACGTGACGAAGCCTAAACTTACCTCATGTTTTCAATGAAGAGAAAGTATTCTTATTCAATCTCAACATAAACGTTGCTTTCAACATATTTCTTTAGTAATTTTTTTTGGGTGGGTTGTTAAGGAAATTAAAATCAAACCCAATATTTATATTGATTTTTACCAAATATCACTTTTTTATTACCAATTTAATCACATATTTCTCGACGATATCTAAACTAGTTAGGTCGTATTTATAATCTATTCATATGTAAATAAAATTTTAATTTTTGGGATGGGAAATAAACTCTAAATATAAATGTGAATATGCAGATAAGGAGTTTTCACATAAAATATTACCCAAACGAGCCTAGAAATATGTACTCTTAATAATATTGATCCAATAAAAATAATATATTTAATACATTGATCTTCTAAATTTGTCTCTTTTTTTCTTAATTAATGCTTTCATGTCATTTATCGAAAATGTACATTGCATTATCTTTTTAATTGCACTATATAACAATTGTTAGAAAATGTGGAAAGGTCCAACAAGCAAATGCACTTATGAATTTAAAGTGTAAAAATTAATAAATAGTATATAAATTTATTAAAAAGTAATTTTAGAGTAAAAGATAAACAAATTATAATTAAAATCAACTATTATGCATAACGATACTAATGGTATAAATATTAATGAAATATACAAAATTTATATTCATTAATTAAAGAGTAAAATAAAGAATCACTTGTCAAATCTGAAATATGATATTCAAATTTAAAATATCTCGTGTGTTTTGAAAAGGTTACGAGGTGAATTCACCAAAATGATAACAAACACTATTAATTCATTATTGTTGGAAAAAAGTATATTATTCACTATATGGGAGAGGCTTATCCCCCAAAAAAAACAGAAAATAGGGGGGAAAATTATACAATTGTATTATACTAGAAGGGCATTATCTGCAAATTTTGTGAACGGCGCCGTTTGGAGAAATCGTTAGTGGCGATACAAATGAAAATCAGAAACAAAAATCAACACGAGCCACCAAATATTTTAGACGTGGAAAAGCCAGAAGTGCCGCATAATTTTATTATTTTTGTTGCCACTTTTTAATATACTTGGGACGAACGAGAGAGAAGGAGACAGCGCTGCCATGGAGACTGCCATCTGCGGTCGAGTTGCTATTTCCCCCAATCGAGTAATCCATCCCAAGCCCGGTATTTCAACTCCCTCTCATTTCCTCTCCTGTATTCTGATTTTTCTTTTGTGGGTTTTTTTTTTTTTGGGAATTAAAAAAAAAGCTCTATTTGATTTTGAAGAAAATAGCTCGATAGTCTTGGGGATTGGTTAACTTAGCGGAAGGGTATCGAATGATGTAAGATGTAAAACCCCCCCGGCAGTTTCTTTCAGGAAATGGGAATTATTTCATTTTTAAGGTAAAAAGTAGTAATGGGCATGCGATTTTTCAGCTGCTTACACTTATAAAAAGCTGAAACTTTTATATCACTTAGCATGTTAATTTCAGATGTTTCTGAAAATTTTCGAAATTTTTTGCTGGAAAAAAAATTGCGAACAGATTATTTCAGGAGCAAAGAAAGTGTTAGCTTTTTATGATATTATTATAAGGGTGCAGCTTGACCCAATTAGAGGAAGCTCCTCTGATTTTGGAGAGAGGTTTGGGACAAAATAGGGGATGAATTGAAATTAAATTTTATTTACTTGTAAGTGATTGGTTTGCTGTACCATAAATGAGGGTATAACCATTTTCCTAAAAGAATTTTTTGTTGTCCAGGCTGACTCCTGAAGAGTAGGAAATAGATGCATTTAGAATTTGCCCTGAAATAGCAGATTCTCAGATCAGAGGCTGATGCGAGAATGCGCGCTTTTCTTATTCATGTTGTATGTTGGTAGCAGGAAATCGGAACAACGATTGTTCTGTGATTGAACTTTGGCAAAGCAGCATAAAGTATTAGGTCTTCTAGGTTTATTATGCTATTTCTTTTAAAGTATGTAGGAGCCATGGTTTGCCGGCGGATATGTTTAGGATGAATACTGTTTTACGATTTCAGACTGTTCTTTTCAAGTTTGTGGTGGTAGGTTTGTTATGTTGTTTCTTCTGGAGTTTGGCATGAGCAATGTTTTGCTTCTGGTTCCATATACCTTCTTCGTGATCGAACGTAATATTTGTTTTTCCTATTCTATGCATCTGTTAAATGATTCTTATGGTGTCCCTGTTATTTATTCTATCTGTGGGAATGGCTATTATTCATTCTAAATCCTAACTTTGCATAGGCACATCTAATTACAAGATGCTTGACAGGAGATAAGTATGCTCTTCAAAAGCAGTGGATGAGCAAGAGCAATGTTATGTCAATGCCAATTGCTGGAGTTGGGAAAGGTGGTGGCTTGTTGGAGAAGCCCGTCAAAGAGAAGACATCTCCTGGTCGTCAATCTGAATTTGACTTGAGGTATGTAAGCTTCGATTTCCCCTGGTTTTTCCGAATTTGTTACTGGTCTCATCCAGTATTTTTCTTCTTCTATCAAGACAGAGAGATGGATTTGTATACTTGATGGGTTCTTTTTGTTTTTCATTCATGAAGATGTATCTTGTCTTTTTGGTTGTTTTAGTCCAAGATTGTTAGAGAATAAAAGAAAGCTTGAGCAGGTTTTTTCCTTTATGGTATGACTTGGTTTGTTTCAAAATCTTTTTGCCATTGGTACCAATTTTACATATTAATATATCTCCATAGGCTGTTTAGTGCTGCCATACCTTAAAAGAGCATTAGGACCTAGGAAATTAGTTACAAGTATCATAAGATTTGCATACCTCTGTTGAATGTGGCAGGGAGGAGATGATTTTTTAAAGTATCAGGCTACCAAATTGCAAGAATCAAGAAGTTGATCACACTTATATTGTTTTAGAATAGAAGTGCCATATAAAAGTTTTGATGGGGGTTCTGCTGTATTCTTTTTGGATGCTTTTGGATAACTAATTAACAATAGCAGACAAAGATGTATACACCATGAACTCATTTTGTTGGAAATTTGTCTAAAAATTTCATTTGTTAGCATTTACCATATAGGTGGGCTGGAAGCAGAGGGAAAATACTAGGTGTTGATTTGTCATAGAAAGAATGAAAGCAAATATCTGTGTGCTAAGTTTTCTGCGAAATACATAAAACATGTGGAAAGTAGAAGAACAATAAGCTGTTACTTCTTATTGGTACAGAATAGAGAAAAACATTGAAAATACTAAGTTAGGATGATAAAAAGGAACTACAGACTGCAGCAAGAAAGGAGTTAAATGCCAATGCAGTGTCTTTGTAGAAGGATGAAAGGTAGAATCCTGTCAGAGAAATATTGATTTGTGGTACGAACATAACAACACCTTGTTTTTCAGGAAATCCAAGAAAATGTCGCCTCCTTATCGTGTGCTGTTGCATAACGACAATTTCAATAAGAGGGAGTACGTTGTCCAGGTACTGATGAAGGTCATTCCTGGTATGACCCTTGACAATGCAGTAAATATCATGCAGGAAGCGCATTACAATGGCATGTCGGTGGTGATTATCTGCGGACAAGTGGATGCAGAAGATCACTGCATGCAGTTAAGAGGCAATGGACTTCTGAGCTCAATTGAACCTGCCAGTGGAGGAGGTGGTTGTTGACAACATAGCACTATAAGTTTGAGCTTATAGTCAATCAATCAATCAATCAATCAGTCGACATTCAGTAATATGCCCCTGGAATTTGCGTATGTACATAGAAACCAAAAGCAAACTTGTCAATCTTCTTCTTCTGGACTGTAAACTAATCATACTATTAATAATGAATTTCAATAGTATTTATAGCTTCTCTTTCTGGCTGCCTTCTTTGTGTATAAGTAGTTTAAATGTCCTTAGTAATCGCACTTGTCACAGCAGAAGTTGGACTTGTGATCAGTGGCGGACCTAGGGTGGAGTAAGGGCCTCCAAAAAACAGTCATTTTGCAGCTATAATATAGAGTAGAGTATAGATCTACTGTGAATGAAGAAGGATGAGAAAAAATGGAAGGAAGTGTGGGAGAGAAGCTCACTGAAATTTGAAAAAGAAAGGATGAGGTGGTGGGATGCAACGGTAGAAGGGAGAAGGAGAATGGAAGAAGAGGAGCAGTCAAACTTTTGCCACTGCTTGTGATGGTACAAGTAGTCATTTCGTCGAACAAATGGTTGTGATGTTTCTCGACTATTTGAATCTGTTGGAATGAGGTTTTTAATTTTGGTCTTCTCCTCGCGTGGAGAGAAGGAGCGGCTGCGGAGGGGAGGGCAGAGTAAAAGAATTTATCTAAAAGTTAAGGATATTTATGAATGATCTATAAAATAGAGGGATTATTTTATAAATTTGAAGATTAAAATAAATATATATAATATTAAGAGAAAAATGACCGACTTTTATGTCACGAGAGCTGTCTAAATTGTTAATATTCCTTAATTATGTCTAAGTTTTCATATGAATAGTTTCAGTTTTTCCTTAATTCTCGGATTCTTGTGGCTTTGATTTGGAATCAGTTTTGGTTTCGGATCGACAAAATGTAATGTGTCTTCGGGTTGATACTAGAACGAATCAGGCCCAACCCAACTCAAATTGCCGCCCCTTACTTTTCCTCCAAGGATGCAAGATCAAGAACATCTCCCATAGTTTCCTAAATCTAAATGGATTTACAAATAATATTCGAATCCCATCTCACATTCGGATTCGGAATGGTCCATCCTTTATAAATACCAAGTCATTACGACTGTAGTTCTTTCTCATCGCAGTTTTCTTCAAATCTTTCTCTCTGTTTTAAGCATATCAGTGTTTCCGTCCGTTAATTGGTTCACTTTTCAACGTTCCAAAATGTCGACTACTCCGGCCTGGCTGCCGCCGTTGAACTCCGATCACCAGAAGGAAATCCTCGTGAAAATATCCCAAACTCGGCCTCCTGCAGACCCAAATTTGGAGCAGTTTCCGTTGATGGTGCGAATTGATGCCCGTGTTGATTTTGTCTCGGCCAGCAAGAACACCAATCTAAAGAGTTTTTGTGGGCTGTCAATTTGGAATAAATACCCTATCCCAGGTCGTTTATGGTTGACATCTGAGCGCAACCGCACGTTGCGTAAAGTTATTGCCTTTTTGAAAAGAGTTATTTCCTTTGGACTTGAAGGAGATATAACATGGTCAGAAAAACATCTAGATCAGGCGGAGTTTAGTTCTTGTGTACTGTCTCAAGATGTTTATGACGACGGTGATCATCAGGTGTTCGCTAAAATTTTAAAATTTATATGTGATACGGTTAAAAAGGACTATAATAACATTGGCAAGAAGCCGCCCTTCAGTTTCGACTTGGATATCAGAAAAACGGTGACAATCCCAGATGAAGAACTAGAATCATGGCATTCTTGGTTCGATGCAAAGACAAGAAGCGATAAGTTTTTCAAGATTGAATACTGGAGCGCCATCAGCAGACCGCGAACCGCACAAGAATTGATCAGTGAAATTATTGCTTATAGAAAAAAATTAACAAATTCATCCATGTTGGAGGAGTTAGAAAGGGAAAAAGTTGTGGAATCGAGTTCTGAAAAGTGTTGCTCAATCTGCATGGAGGAGTTTTTGCTTGAATCCCAAGTAATTAAACTGCGATGCGGCCATACTTTTGATGAAGAATGCTTTAAGAAATGGCTGCTGGAAAGTAATACATGCCCGCTTTGTCGTTGCACTCTTTAAGATTCTTGTAATAGTTTTAATATTTTTGTAAATAGTACAGTTTAAACCTCTGTGAGTACGAAACCACCCTTAAATGGTGAGCAGGATGGCTACTAATCTTTACTAAAATGAATGATATGTTTGAGCATAGAAGATGAACTCCGTAGTTAAGCGTGTTCGAGTATAATCATATCTGTGTATTAAATTTGAGTATGATCATACTAGTACCAGAAAACGCATACCTCGATCCTTGTGGTGCAAGTTATAATTATGGACATGAAGAATCAGAGGAAACGCAAGAAATATTTCAGAAAAAAAAAATCCCATATCACAATTTACAAGTCATTATATTTCCAAACTATTAGACAATTATGATCAATCAATTCATTACATAATTAGTATTAGTAGATCTTTATTCTCGTTAACAGCTATTGTTTGTTTTGCATATTAGTTGATGTATAAACAAGAATATTTATAGTTACAGTCTCATAATTTTTTTCTTGAAGAAACTAATTTCTTAATATAGAGAACAGGAAACAGTAAACCACCATATTTAAGTCTTAAATATAGTAATATACCATCACAATACTAGAACGAATCGGGCCCAACTCAAATTACCGCCCTTCCAAATTGATGCAAGATCAAGAACATCACCCATAATTTCCTAAATCTAAATGGATTTAGAAATAATATTGGAATCCCATCTCACATTCTGATTCGGAATGGTCCAGCCTTTATAAATACCAAGTTATGACGACTCATCGCAGTTTTCTTCAAATCATTCTCTCTGTTTTAGGCATATATATAATTGAAGGTCTGATATGGAATCTACGTCCTCAAATTTCATTGATCAACAAGTTGTTCCCGGAGATGTGGTCTTGGATCTTTCGAGGATGAGTAATCAGACTATTAAGCTTGGAAGAGGCCTTCATCAGGATGGTGACTCTGTATCAGTGATTAAAGCTGGAGTGCTAAAGTTTTGTAAACAAAATAATAAGTACTGGGTTGAAAGGTCTCAAAAGAGGTATGTCCCGTGTGCTGGAGATTCAGTTCTTGGAATTGTTGTCGATTCTTCTAGATCAGATAACTTTCTTGTGGACATTAAAGCAGCTGCTCTAGCAATTTTACCTGTTCTTGCATTCCAAGGTGGGACAAGGAGAAACATTTCCAAATTTCAGGCCGGTACACTCGTTTATGTCCTTGTCGTCAAGGCAAACATTGGCAATGGCATGAATCCTGAGCTTTCATGCATGGATACTACTGGAAAAGCTGCAGGATTTGGCCCTCTTAAAGATGGTTATCTGTTTGAATCTTCCACCGGGTTATCGCGAATTTTGTTGGCCAATCCAACATGTCCTGTTCTTGATGCTTTAGCAAAAGGTCTCTCTTTTGACATAGCAGTTGGATTAAATGGCCGTGTTTGGGAAAATGCAGCATCTCCAGCCACCGTAATCCTGGTTGCAAATGCAATCATGAAATCTGCAGAAAATTTTGGTTGATTGAGAGACTGCTTGAGAGAGGCATAGTCGAGAATCATGCCAAAGGTTTAAGGAAGATCTGGTTTCTCTTGAGTCACACTGATGTTATTTTTTTACTGCCTAACTTTTGTTCAACTGTATAATTGTTGTTCAATGAACTTAAAAAAAAAAAAAAAAACATGTTGGAGTAAAAATTCAAACCCTATTGGATATTTTTGGGGCCAAAATAATAAATTTCACCAAACATGTCTCCACAAATAATTGAAATTCAATTTCTTGATTGGTATCTTCCATTTTTAAAAACTTATAAAGTTCTTCTGTTAACCCCTCATCAATAAACCTGCAAGATCCTTCAAACACTAGCATTTTTAAATTCCCATTTATCAAAAAATCCAACTATTGGTTCATTCTTCACCAAATTTTATAAATGATCTATCAAAATTGCATTTTTTTTTTCCATTTATTTATGATCAACTCGTTATATTTTGTGTTGGTTAAAATCAATGCGACAAATTACCAGAGCCAAATTAGATCTCCGGATCCGCCGCAACATCCTTTAGCCCCAGAAGCCCAAACCTTCCCGGCCACTGAGCCGCAAAGGTTTTTTTTTTTTTTTTTTTTTTTTTTTCTTCAATGAAAGAGGCTTCACCCTAGTACGAAGCTAGTTTATTTAACTTACATACATCAAGAATTTGAGAACTGGACCATTTATGAATATATAAGCGCAAATTATACCCTATATATAGAGTATGTATCATGTATATATAGTAATAGATATATAAGAGATAATTTCAGATATATAAGTGCAGCATAGAGTTGTCTGTTAAAATTGTTAATATTTCCTTAATTATGTATAAGTTTTCATATGATTAGTTTCAGTTTTTCCTTAATTATCGGATTCTTGTGGCTTGGATTTGGAATTAGTGAATCGGGCCCAACTCAAATTGCCGCCCCTTACTTCCTTCCTCCGTATCTTTTCAACCAAAGATTTCCAAATTCGTATAGGATGCAAGATTTTCCTAGTTCTTATTGGATTGGAATATTATTTCTAATCCATCTCACATTCTGATTCGGAATGGTCCAGCCTTCATAAATAAATATGGAGTTTTTACGACACCAGTACTTTCTTCAAATCTTTCTCTCTGTTTTAGGCATACAATTTGCATCAGTATTTCCGTCCCTTAAATTTTCTCTTTTCAACAAGATCCAAGTTCCAAAATGTCCAGTCCTCCGGTTTGGCTGCCGCCGTTCAACTCCCATGATGACCAGACTACTCTGCCTTGGCTGCCGCCATTGAATTCCCATGACCAGAAGGAAATCAGCGTGGAAATATCCCAAACTCACCCCGGGGTCAATCTTGTAGACTCAGATTTACAGCAGCGGTTGATAGTGCGAATTGATGCCCGTGTTGATTTTGTCTCGGAAAGCAAGCACCCAAATCTAAGGAGTTTTTGTGGGTTGTCAATTTGGGATGAGTGTAGTTGTTTGATATCAGAGTCCAATCGGCTAACATCATTCATCATGAGACTAATGTTGTATGAAGTTATTTCCTTTGGACTTGAAGGAGACATAACATGGTCAGAAAAACATCTAGACCAGGAAGAGTTTAGTTCTCGTCAACTGTCTCAAGATGATGATCTTGATCCCGGTGATCATCAGGTGTTCGACGAAATTACGAAATTTCTACATGATATGGTTAAAAAGGAGTATAACATTGGCAAGAATGCCTTGACTTTTAACTTGATTATCAGAAAAAAGGTTACAATCCCAGATGAAGAACTAGCATCATGGCACTCTTGGTTCGATGCAAAGATAAGAAGCGATAAGTTTTTCCAGGTAGAATACTGGCGTGCCATCAGCAGACCGCGAACCGAAGAAGAATTGATCAGTGAAATTGGTGCTTATAGAACAAAATTAACAAATTCATGGATGTTGGAGGAGTTGGCAAGGGAAAAGGTTGTGGAATCGAGTTCAGAAAAGTGTTGCTCAATCTGAATGGAGGAGTTTTTGGTTGAATCCCATGTAATGAAACTGCACTGCAGCCATACTTTTGAAGACGAATGTTTTAAAAAATGGCTGCTGGAAAATAATGCATGCCCGGCTTTGTCGTTGCACTCTTTAAGATTCTTGCAATAGTACAGTTTTGGCGCTGTGTTAAAATTATATAGAACAGAATCTGTAAATATAAGACATCAATAGGAAACACATTAATATATTTTTCAAGTTAAGTACCTCAGGCTTTTCTTTTTGTGTAGGTTATGTTGATTTTTTTATCTCTTTCACTTAATTGTTAATTCAGAGGAGCAGAAAAGGGAAACATTTAATTGATTTGGCTATTAAAATTGTGGATTCATTCAGGCCCTGATCTAGCTAGTTCCCCTCCCCCTGCAGGCCTTAGATTGACGATTTTCACTGTCAGAAAGCTACTTCCTGCTGATAGCAGTGACTTAATTAAATGCAGTTTTGGTCTCATTTTGAGGATCTTCTGCAAAATTGCTTCATCTCTTTGATATTGTTTTCATCTCTGAATCCAACTCAATGTTTGTCTTTGTTCCCAAAACATCATTAATGGTTGATCTTGATATATGAGTGACTCCAGACATCCTCTTCAATCCATTCCTGATATGGAGTATTTTGCAGAGAGACAGCTCCATCTCTTGGTGGGATTCCACAAATGGTGAATCTCTCTGCAATCTTATGTCTGAAACTGTTCCCACATACTATTGTTTTCTGCTAACCTCATTGTTTCTCCATTTGAAATTCTTCAGGTCCTAGGAGAGAGACCTATTCAATGGTCTACAATGTTGTCTTTCTGTTTTATGAACTCCACAACTTAATTGTTGAATCTCATCAATGATGCTTAATCAGTTTCTCAGTCTTTCCATTGTGATTCAGAGTAGATTCCTGCATAATATCTGTGATGTGCTCAGGGGCGGCACTACATGAATGCGAGGGAAGGCACCCGCACCCGAAACGATCGAAATTCTTTTTAATATGGTTATTTCAGTCGATGTCCGCCCTCTATTCCGCTGCAATTCAGCTCCGAAAATTTAAAATTTGCCGTCCACCCTAACTATGCTCCACAAGATATGAATCTTTCACAAGCTCTCAGACAACTTAAAAATTGATTTCAGATGGAAAATTTTGCTGATATTTTTGCATAGCTGCAAACATTGCTATTCTTTGCATTTGTGTGTAAACTATACTTTGTGTTTATGCTTAGTTTTCAGGCTGAATCAGTGACTAAAAATTCATCTTCTTTACCATATAATGCATCTACTCTGAACTTCTACTAATTTGTTTTTATCTTATGTTGTACTACAACTGATTTTAGGTAATTGGGGAACATGGGAGAATAATATTATTCTTTGTTTTTTTAAAAAAGTTATTATTTCTATCATATTAAAATCTATCATAAAATAAAGGAAAAAATTTACAAAAATATCCCCTATAATACGGTTTGATGTCAAATTTAGTCATATACATTTAATAATAGACAAATTTAATCCTAATTTTTATTATTTATAACATATAATAGTTTTTTATGTGAAACATATGATGATATGTTAGTTCACGTAACATAAAATTTGGCATCCACCCCATGATAATTGATGAAATTGTAATTCAACCATTAAATATCTAAAAAAATTATTACTAAAATTAAATTGGTTGTGAATAAAAAAACTAAACTAAATTTGTCTACCACCAAAAGACAGTTTGAAATTTTTTTCTTATAAGGACTATTCTTACCATTTTTTTCCTAAAATAAAGACAGTTTAAAAGTTTAAAAATTAAAAATTTAATTTTAATTTAATTTTAAAAATATTTTACTTATAAGTGGGGTGCATTAATGGGGAGGGGGAGGGGGTGGGGTGGGGGGCGGGGCATTGGCTTTGAAGTTTGATCAACTGCGGTGTAAGCTTTCACTTGTTCCAATATCCAAGTTCTGAATCTTCTGACCTGAGCATTCCGGCAACAGCTGCATTTACCTCTTGAATTTGCCTAGTTATAAGAGTCCAAATCTCTCTCCCCGGAATGACGCACATATTACCTCCTAACCAGGTTATTGTGAAGATGGCCGGAAATTAATTCTCCGACCATCCATTACCATTTATGTCGGATGAGGTGATGAGATATTGGATCAGAGACGTCCCTTGTTAATTTTGCTGGAAATGTAATCGTACAAAAGTTGGTGGCTGTTGTATGCTTTTTTTGGTAAACAAAAAATCCGTAATCTAACCATTTATATAAAGATCACGTCATGTTATCGTTATAGTTTGATAGTTGACGTTACTAAATTTAAATATTGAAACTTATTTAAACTTGAGTTTCAATTGTTTCGGTTAAAGTTATTTTTGATATTAAAATGCTTCTCATAAGTGTATATTGACGTTATCGGATAGGATATAAAAGATTATAGGATATAAAAGATTATAAAGAGACATAACAAACGTTGTAAGACTTTTTAAAGTGAAACAAAAGTGAAAAAAAAATAACGCCTTTCTTTTTTGGATAAACCAAATCTCAGTTAAAAGGATTTCGTACATTATTTTCATAAATGTATGTATATCAAAATAAAACAATCCGCTACAAATTTCGTTTGGTAATATACATGCTTCACCTTTCTAATATGAATAAATTGTCTATTCTCAATGAAAAAAGTTAATGGAATAATTAATTAAAGATAAATGGATAAAAATAATTATTTATTTTTTAAAATTAAAGGGTGGATTATATTTATCTCCTCTGTGATTTGGTCAGATTACCAACTGTTCCGAGATTTTTGACAATTATATTTACCCATTGACTAAAGTCAAACATTAAAAAATGTCAAAAAACGAAAAAGTTGACGATTTTAAGCAAAAACAAAGTTATAAAATGATGTTCGTTTTGTCTTTCAACACAATAACAATGTTTACGGTAATATTTTTGCTTAGATTTTTTGTCGACGAGGAGATTAGTTGTTATGAATTTGAATAGGCAATAGGAATAGATGTAATTTTCTAAACTTATCAATAGTTGGATCCAACCACATGCGATTAAATAAGTGATTTATATTTTGATGTATCTTTCAAAACGACAAAACGATTTATAATATGAAATTAAGGGGTAATGGAGTTGGAATGTTAGGTTAAAAACATTCTTTGTGGGTGTTTAACACTAATCCAACAGAACATAACATTGAATAGCTGTGTTGCATGATAACATACGAAACGAACAACACAGCAAAGTCAAACGACATTAACTCCCGAGCTACCCTTCTTGTTGTAACGTTTAATGTAGCACTACTACTACCACTATATCTCTTATAACTCCTCTCCATACACATCTTCCACCTCAACAACCACTAAACAATTCAATGCCATTTTAAATATCCGTATTACTAAATATCCTCACCCTTTTTCCGATATTATCTTTTTTAGACATTTATACCCTTACCCCTTTTGCTCACCTCTCTTTCTCCTGCATTTTATGTTCTAATAGTCCAAAAATCTACTCTCCGACATAGTCAGATCGTCCAAAAATTTAGTCCGACCTCACAATTAGACTAAACATGGGTTTGATCGGTACATAGTTGAGACTTCTTTCTCAAATAACCCAACTTTTTATCTAAAAAAAAATTGTCAAGAACAAAATTGTTTAAGGGGATAGTAGTTAGATTGTTATATTTTTCAGTTACACAGGTCCCGTAAATTATACGTGAATAAAATTGATAATAATTTAGAATAATACTAAATATCGTTTATATTTTCTTATTTACCGTCATGTTTTTGTCAAAATATTTATTTTTTTAATTTAAAAAAATAATAACATTTTGGTAAAAAAAAAAAAAAGGTGAAATGATAATTCAGGTGAGCAATAAAAAAAAAATTATGCAGTATTTAAGAATCCAAGAGAGGAAATCCAAACTAAGGGTTAAAGAGTATATTTTTTAAATGTGGAAATTTTTTTTAAAAAGTTTAAAAATGAAAAGAACCAGACATAAAATTACTAAATAAAAATAGGATTTAATATTCTGATAATTTTTCTGTGAATGGAAAGCTATGCCCCCGTATTAAATGTTTATTCCAAGTTCAAATTCGAAATATGCGACACACCATCTCGCTATTTTTGGTAACCACCCAAATTCAACTTCCAAGATGGCTTTCCCCATATAAATTATTTTTTTAAAAAAAAATCTCGGTCGTATGAGAATCTAATTCCCTATTTATTGTTTCCCTTTCACAATTCAAATAATATTTTTAATATTAAAAATAATCAAAAATAAAATTTATAATTTTAAAATAGATTTATTTTTACTTTAGTTTGCTAAGAAGTACTTCTTAATTTTATTATTCATTATAAAAATTGAGGTAATTCAGTGGTTTATAGTTATGAAAGTAAGGGGTTGGAGGAATAGTCTGGTCAAATAATTATGATTACTAGACAAGTTCAATTAAGGAAGTGTGAATTTGAACTAATTAGCTATGTATTTTCTCTAGTCAAATTCCCTCTAATCAGTTATCTTTTTTCCTTAATCAAGCAGGCATAGTTTCTTCAAAAAAAAAGGCAGACATAGTTGAATAAAATGTGTAACGTTCTCCCTAATTATCTATCCACTTTTTCTAATCAGTCAGACGACATTAAATAAAAGAGTAAAATTTAAAATTAGTTATTATATTATAGTGAAATCGAATTTTAAATATCATATTTTAAAAATTATTTTTTTGCAATCAATTTTTGTATTTTGTTATAAATTTGGTAATTCTGTTAAGTGTGACCGTTTGTAAAATGGTATATTAGAAATTAAAAATGAGGGAATTGAGAGAAAGTACATACATATCTTCACCAAAATGATCTGTTAGTAAAATTAATTGTCAAATTTAACAAAATAACTAAATTTGTGATAAAATATAAAAGTTGATGAGAAAAAAAAGTTTATACCGTATAATGCTAAAACCCGATTTTTACTATAATATATTGACTAATTTTAAATTTTACCCTAAATAAAAAGCATATGTAAAAATCTCCCATAATCCACTATTTATTTCTTCATACACCTCACTCCCATGTAAAACTTTAACTACCTACATGTGAAAAAAGTCATTCCACAATCTTTTCTTTCCAAATTGAAAACTTGTGTAGAGCTCATGAACAAAAAGATTGTGAAGAAAACAACACTTTTGTGTAGAAGTAATAAAAAAGCAAATAGACAAAAGTAAAATTAACCAAAGAGAATTTGATGAAGAAATTCTATACAACAATTGTCAGTAGATAACTTGAAACTTTAACAATTACAAAGTATGGACATATTTTTACCATTAATTATGAAGAGGTTTTTTTGATTCGTTATTAAAAAAATGAGTGTGATTTGTTTAATTACAATTAAAAAAATGTATTTAACAAAATAATTGTAACTAAATAGTTAACACTCTCCATTCAAATTATTTAGATTTCGACATTCTTTTGGTACCAATAAATACAAAGTGTATTTTGTAAACACACAAGAAACGGGAAATGGAGCTGATGGCAACTAAACGTAGAGATTAGCCATGCATTATCTTTGTGCATGCCCAGACAAAAAAAATATATATATATATATCCCTAAAAAAAAAAGACAAAATATTTTTTTAAAAAATAAAAATTTAAAAAAAAAAATTTGAGGGGACGTCCAATCAGGTGACCCTCCCTTTCTTCTCCCACTTTAAATGCTCTCAACTCAATTCACACCAACGTAAAACAAGCCTGTCGTGAACTTCAGGCCTCCTCCCTCCTCCTCCTCCGCCATTACTAATACCTTTGCCAGCTCTCCTGTTTCTCTTCAACAACAACCACAACCATGGCTCCATCGCCTTCCTCCTTCTTTTTCTTCATCCTTCTCGGAGTTCTCTTTTCTTTTTCTTCTTCAGAGGAGCCAAGCTTCCAAGTTCTTGATGTTTCAGCATCCACTCACAGAGCCCGTCATTTTTTCTTTAAAACAGAAGCAGAACGAGGAACCGCCGCCGCCGCTAGCAACCACTCGTCAGCGTCACTGTCATTTTCACTCCACCCTCGCGGTTCTTTAATTAAGAACCACCATAAAGACTATTCCGACCTCACACTCTCCCGTCTCGCCCGGGATACATCTCGGGTCAACTCTATTAACTCCAGGCTGGAGTTTACTCTCTCCGAGTACACCCAGTCGGACCTCAAACCGGTTCAGACCGCCGCCATTTTTCCGCAGGACTTTCAGTCCCCTTTAACCTCCGGGACCAGCCAAGGAAGCGGAGAGTACTTTGCCCGGATTGGAGTGGGTCGACCCGTGAAGGAATACTATATGGTTATAGATACCGGTAGTGATGTGAGCTGGCTCCAATGCCAACCCTGTACCGACTGTTACCAGCAGACCGACCCGATTTACGATCCGGCCCAGTCCTCCACATATCAACCCGTTTCCTGCTCTGCGCCGGAATGTGCGGCTCTCGAGGTGTCCACGTGTAGCGATGGCACGTGTATGTATCAGGTTTCATACGGTGATGGGTCCTACACTGTCGGCCAGCTCGTGAAGGAAACGGTGTCGTTTGGAAACTCCGGTTCCATTAGCAATGTCCCGATCGGATGCGGGCATGATAACGAGGGTTTGTTTATCGGGTCCGCCGGCATAATTGGGCTCGCTCGTGCCCCGTTATCGTTGCCTTCTCAGATTAAAGCCACGTCGTTCTCGTACTGTATGGTGAACCGCGACTCCAACTCCGCATCGACTCTCGAGTTCAACTCAGCTCCACCGGGTGATTCAATCATTGCTTCCATGGTTCGGAACCCGAAGTTGGACCTGTTTTACTACGTGGACGTCGTCGGAATGATTGTCGGCGGCCGAAGATTACCAATTCCCCAGTCAGTTTTTCAGGTGGACGGAACCGGACACGGAGGAATCATAGTCGATTCCGGAACGGCGGTGACCCGGTTGCAGACCCAGGCCTATAACCAATTGCGCGACGCATTCGCGGGACTAACCTCGAATCTACCTTCCTCCGGTGGGTACGCGCTGTTCGATACGTGCTACGATTTTTCATCGATGACGTCGGTGAAGGTACCTACGGTGGCATTCTTGTTCGCCAGCGGTAAAATACTGTCGTTGAGGCCGGAAAATTACCTCATCCCGGTGGATTCACAGGGAAAGTACTGTCTGGCATTCGCTCCGACGTCCACCTCGTTGTCTATAATTGGGAATGTGCAGCAACAAGGGACACGTGTCAACTTTGACTTGGCCAAGCGGTTGATTGGATTTAGCACAAATAAGTGTTAAAATTTTTAAAAGAAAAATTTATTTATCTTAATGGTAGTTAATTATTTATCAGTAATTAAATTTGTCTTTGATTGTTTGTTTTTTCTTTTTTTTCTTGCATAAATTGGAAACATTGAAGAGGGGAAATATAATTTTCAACTTTAAAAAGTTGGTAGAATAATTTAATTTTAGAGGTTGAATATTTATTTTGGGTGGAGATGAATTAATGAATATGGATGGAGATGGTCCCTGCTTGATATTATTTCTAAGTTTTATGATTGTTTTTAATGGGAAATAAATGGATCCACAAAATAACTTATATGGTCTTTGTTTGTTTGCTTCATACATCATAAAAATTTTTAAAAAAATGATTTTTGCAATGTAAAGTAGAAATATTATGGCAATGTTAATTGTCGACCATTATTTTGATACAAAATTAGTTTTGATTAAATTTATATTAGTTTAACGAATAAAAATATTATTTTGAGACATAGAAGATATTTTTTATGAGATAAACTAAATTGACAAATTATTAGAGGTGACGTGAAAAAGACTAGGAAACATGATAAATTGAGAGTGTTGTCTAATGAATCTTTAATAATGAAGTGATGATTTGATGTATGTGAAGAAAATCATATTAAGAATAATCGAGTAGAGCACGAGCATGATTCATTGTGGTAAGTACTCCGTTAGATTTTTTTTTAAAAAAATTCTTTTTAGATTAAGAATTTAGGTTAATAATTAATTATTATTTAATTTTAAAAATAATATTATGTTTTTAGATTATGAATTTCATCTATTGACAAGAGATATATAACTCAATGGTAAACACTCATCGATTAAGACAATATGTTTTGAATTTGAATTGTATATAAAAAAAAATGAATTTCGTTTATTTATAAAAAAAATTTATATTTCAAAAGTAAATAGTTTTTAGTAAAATTGTCTAAAATCAAAATAGAAATAAATATGATGGAAGTAAATTTGTGTATGAGTTTAATTATGTGAAATTATTACTATTTTTAATGTTTGATTTATTGAAATAATCAAAATCGTAATATAATAATATATAATTATAACATTATAAATAAAAATAGTGACACATTTGGTCCTTCATAATGAAATCCATAAGTGTCCGATTTTAGTTTTTAGAAATCAAACACATTATTTTCCATACCCCAAACAGGATGCCGAGTAATTGTCATTCTCATTCTTCATTTTAAATGTCCAAATCAAACGCTCCCTAAATCTTTGTAGGACGCTGAGGAAGTATATAATAATAATTTTTGAAATGTGCATCCATCATTTTATTAAGACTAGTATTAAATATCATCATTTTTTTAATTATTTTTTTTAAAAATAAAATGATAATTTATTGACGATTAAAAAAAAACTGTTTTTAAGCGTACACTCTTATTAATCTTAATTATTGCCATAGAATGATGGTGAAACAAGTTTACCAGATTGAATTGAACATATTTAGAAAAAAAAAAAAAATTAAAAGAAAACTGAAATTGAATAGCCTTTTAAGTAGGGTGGGAATGCAGATAATTGAAAATGACCTTTTTGTCCGTGTCATCTATTGTTCGGGTTAATGATTGTCCGAACACAACAAAAGGCAAAAAACAAAAACACATCAAAATCGAAATGACTAAAGTTATAGTGCAAATAGTTCAACATTGACAAACTTCAATTTCTACAATAAGCTAGGATTACGATATCTTAACGAAATCCATTATTGTTTAACTTTAGGTCCCCAAAAAATTTAATATCCAGCCAAAAAAAATAGTTGGTATCACAAAAAATTACTCTAAAACTTTATATGTTTGGAAACGATAGCGGAGGAGTTGTTATACCATTCGTACATGTTGCTACTTATGCGATAATGAATTTTATTATTTTATGAATGTTAAAGTTAGAATTACTGTTGTCGTTTACCAAACCTTAGATTCAAAATATATAACACTTCTCCTTACAACTTTCTAACTAGACATGTGTCGAACTTTAAATATTGTGTTGCCACTTAATAGAAACAGATGATTGATGTGAAATAAATGTAAAATAACAAGAAAATAAATTTATGAATCTTATATTTTAAACTCAAAATCAGATTTAACTACTATATCTTACTTTACGATTATATATTTATTTATTTATATATTTTGTTTTTCGGTCTTATACGTAATAATAAAACGTTTATTACTTTTAGAAAAATTGAGTTTAAAGTTAGGATAAAAATAAAAAAGAACCACAAAATGGTACTTATAAGTTGTGAACCAGACCTGACAAGAACTCATCCATGGAGTGGGTTAAATGTAGTTGTTATCACATGAAACTGCCTGCCTATTTAAGTCAATTTATATCTACATACATATATGATTGTGACTCTTTATTATCTTCTATATTATATTATTTCTCCCATTTAATTGATACCACCAATTAATCATGCCTTCTTGGACCAATGGGGACATATTTTTAGGAAAAATTCACCCAATTTTGATTGTACTGATAAATAAATGATTGTGTTGATTTTTTTTCTTTACTAGGGTTCATATTATTATTTAATGTATTAGATAGTTTACTTTAAAAAAATATACAAGTCTAATGATTTCGAGACATGCACAATATTATAAACGAATTTAGAACTTCCATTATCCTAACTTATAACTATTAATCACTAGATTATCTTCTTCTTTCTTGTCACTTACACTAATAATTTGATTAGTGATATTAAAGCCACCAATCAATTTCAAAAAAAAAAAAAAAAAATCGACTTTCGAGAACTTCCAAAAACCAGTGATATAACGTCTCACACTTTTGCCCCTATTGTACTTAGCTTAGGTCCATAGGTGAGGGCTTGCACCCGGTCACTCCGATGCTTGTATCCACGGATCGGATTTATGGATAAATTATATTTTAATTTTTAATTTAACGGATTTAAAAATTGAAAATCAGTCATTTTGGATTAGATTTTGGATTTATATTAAAAATTCGGTCATCAATCCGGATCCATATATATATTTAATTAATAATAATATTAGTTTATATGTATATATATATTAATACTTAATGTTTATTGTCATTAAAATTCAAAGTTAGTGTTGGTAAGTTGTAATATTTTTGGACGTTTACTTGGACTAGTTTCTGTATGTTTAGCATACTTTGATGTTTTTGATTTTTTTTTTAAACTGAAGATGTTTTTGAACTATTTTTCGTTTGATTGTAATCTAGTTTTTGGATTCTATAATTTTGAACATTTTGATTTATGATAAAATATAGAGACCAAAATGTAGATAATCTCATTACACGATCCGAAACTGAAATAATTTGAAGTCCAACTTGTCAATCCGGTCAATCCACTAAATCCGATCAATCCGGACAGTCCAAAGTGAATTGGACACAGAATACAAATCGGTCAATTATGGATAAAAAAATTTCAAATTCATATATTATGAATTAGTTCCAGATTAATGCAAAATCCAACCAATCCGATCAGTAAACACCCCTAACCTGCACCACTTTATTTTAACTTTCAAATAGCTCCAAGAATTTCTTTTAAAATAAAATAAAATTATTTATATCATCTAAAAATTAAAATTAAAATAATGAATAAATTTAGTACTCTATATGTCTCTTTCCTAATAACAAGATCTAAGATTAAATAGTTAATTTTTAAAATTGAGCTATTTTTATAAGACGCAAAAATACCTAACAACACAAATTAAATTTTAAAATTTCAATTTCTTTCCAATATTGTGAAATTTGCACAAACCAAAAATACAAATTTTAGGACTTTAAATTCAATAAAGTAAATTACTAGAATAACTATAAAATGTTAATTCATGAAATGTAGCAAGAGCAGTAGCCCAATGATTTAACTAAGGCCCAACAGTTGGTGGACTGAATTATTATTATTATTATTTTTTTAAATATAGATGAAGAACTCGTCCTCTATTCATAAATAGGTTTTGTAGACACACCAATTTTTGAGAGCTGATTTCTATAAATTAAAACAAAAAAATTTACCTTTTTTGCATGATGAATAAATTTTTTTATAAGATGTTTTAGAATTTTAATATAATTTTTAAATTTTTTATTTCTAAATTATCTTTGTTTAATGTCAAAATTTTTATATGATACGAGAGAGGAAATTTTTGAGAAAAAGTGTAATAAAAGAACAATAAGATAATATTATTTTTCTAAATAAGATATTATTGATTTAAAAATAACCTAAAATATTTTAACCCCTATATGTGTCAAATGTGAAGGATTAATTCATTTTTTTATGGGTTAACGACTTAGAGCTTTAGAAAAAAATAGCCAAGTCAATTGCTTTTGGCTTGAGTAATGAAGTATTATATATATATATATATATATTAAGTCTTTGTTCTAGAAAAATAATCGAATTGCTTCAAAAATAAGAAAAATAATCTAATTTATAATAATTTTTCTATTTATTAAAAAAATATTGTTTTAAAATTTTTCTGCCGAAAAAAGGTTCATTTTTACATTTTAAAGATATATAGTTATGATCCCGTCAGGCTCGGTTCCACTGTTCAAGTTACTGCCGGTGTCATTTTGGATTAAATTTTATTAATTACCTTTTACCGTCTCAATTTGAACTAAAAACTCCCCCCCCCTTTTTTTCTTTACCCATATCTCTTCTCTCTTTAAAGCAAAAAATAATTTTATCAAAAATTAGATCGTAATATTTAAAACTAAGATGGTAACTAATAATAGCCTTTCAATTTTCCGGTGGTAAAACGCTGTCGTTGCAGCAGAAGAACTAAACCCAAAACACAGTAAATTTTCAGGCACTTCGACCATCATAGTGTGTAGTTTTTTTATGTAATTTCTGTAGCATCATAATAAATTCTGAGTGTGATTTTCCCTAATTTGCAAGGCGCAAGAAAGTTTCCACGTATTTGATTGACAGGGGACCAGGGATGGCCGGTGAGTATGGACCAAGAGCTTGACTCTCAAGTCACCGGAGACTCTCATGCTGCGGGAGGTGGTGGTTTCCTGAGCGGGGCCTCCTCCTGTTATGCAGATATTTTTCTTTTCTTCACAATTGACTCGCCTCTTTGATATAACCTTTCTTGCATCTAGAAATGCTAAGCATGTATGAGGATCCATGCTAAAACTGACCTACAATATAATATATATATATATATATATATTTAGTACAAAAAACTAAAAAATAAATGATTCGAATTCAAAATCTATTCATTTTAATCCGCTAAAAAACACTAATATACACCAACAAAAAAGTCCAATTAAGAGCCAAGTGACAAGAAATTGACTGGAGACATAAAAAATAAAGAAATAATTAATCTTTATCTTTATTCTTTGTATTAAAACCAACTCCTCAAGACATATTAAATAATAATTTTTACTAGTTATTGTCCTAATTTTTATTTTTTACCGTATCAATTTGGACTAAAAATCTCCCTCTCTTCTCCCTTTGTAGTAAAAAGATAAATTTATAAAAATTGAGATAGTAATACTTTAAATTAAGACGATAATTAGTAATACCTCTAAACAATTTATATTCTCATGACGCATAACGTCCACCAAATTACACACTAAATACAAACCATGAAACGAACTTCATTATCACCTTCCTATAGTGAAACAATTAATAACCAATATTCATTTTTTTTTTTTGTAAAAAAAGAAAAAATCTAACTAGCGTCCATAAAAGTCTCGGACAAACTCTAATGACAAATGTTGCATGAAAACAAAAATATGGCCGTCGTAGCTCCGATGTTCCTTCATAAGTCTGTCGTTTACATTTGCTTTCCTTGAAGCTCCTTCAAGTCTTCCCACTTCTTTTTTTTTTTTTTTTTTTTTTTTTTTTTTCAACTAGTCAAAAAGCCAAACTGGTTGTGACCGACGGGTTAGCCCCTATATTACTTAGCATAGAGTTACTTTACAAAAAAGAAGCATTGCCTTTGACAAAAAGAGGGCCCTCTTCGGCCTAAGCTATACAAGATTTTTTTAAAAATACACTTTTACATAGAGTTAGGGAGAGATTAATCTAAGGCCAAGTACTCCTTGTGCATCGAGGTGGATTAAACCCCTAAGTCTAGTTCGAAGTTTCTGAATTGTGTCGTGTTGTCTGTTTCCTCTTAGTCTTAATCCTGCCATGAAATTTGTCTTTTCCTCTCTATGAATGTGCCCCACTCATCTTTGCATTTGCTGCACCAGGTATTTTGAGTTTCTGAAGCGCATTAATGTGTTTCCATGCCATTTCTGTTGTGCCTTTAAGTCAATACAAATGAATGACTAATACATAATACAGCAGCAAAAGAAACTTCCGAATAATTAATAAAAGACTTGGTACTTCAACCCGTCATCTGTTCCTCCAATCAAGCATTTTGCACCAAATATTTCTCAATTTTTTTTTTTTTTTGTAACTTTTGATACTTATTTCTTTTAACCAAAACCATAATATTTATTGAATTTAATAAATCAAATAAAAGGTTTTTTTTTTTAAAGAAAATAATAAAAGTAAGAAAAATTATGTCGAATTTTGTTATCAAAATAAGAATGTTTTTTTTTTTCCTATGAAAATAAAGACTTACGTATTGTGGAGACTTCTTAATAAGCAGCGGTCTTCTCTCTCGGCACATGTTCACATTTCATGCAGAGTTACGTGCTTTCTATTTTATATATAATCATCCATTTCTACTGCTTTTCTCATCACTACTACTCTCCATTCATTTCCATTGCTTCTTCGTTTCAGAAAAACGCTTAAAATGGCTACCCAATTTCTCTTCTTCTTTTTGGCTCTCTTTCTCTCCCCAGTTTTCGCCATTCGCTACCAAAAACCTAACCCTGAAGCTCAAGTTTTCTCCCTATCCTTGCATCCTCGTGGTTCTCTCGAAAACTCACAGCACAAGAACTACACTGCCCTGGCGATATCTGATTTGGCGGCAGACGAAGCCCGAGCCAAGTATCTCACCTCCAGGCTCAGGAAGACCCGCTCTGTCTCCAATCCTGATTCCCAAGTGGAGGACGTGATCGAATCTCCGATTACCAATCAGGGTGGTGCATACGTTGCTCGCATCGGAGTGGGTCAACCGGCAAGTGACTTCTCTTTGCTAGCTGATACAGGCAGTGAGATTACCTGGGTCAAGTGCTCGCCATGCGACACATGCAACCCGAATTCAGATTCGATTTTTGACCCGTCCCAATCATCTTCTTTTCAACCTTTAACATGTGATTCGCAGCAGTGCAGCGGGTTGCCGGACAGCGGCTGCGGTTCTACAGATAATAGTTGTGACTATTCTACATCGTACGGAGACCAAAGCCAATCCAGCGGGCAGTATGTCACGGAAACGTTGACGGTCGGAAGTTCTAGCTCGGTTAATAATGTGATCATCGGGTGCGGCCATAACAATAACGGTGTCATTGACCGCTTTTCCGGCATACTTGGACTCGGCCCCGATCCAGTATCTTTCTCCTCTCAGATCAAAGCGACATCATTTTCTTACTGCCTTGTTGACCCGGACTCCCAATCATCTTCCACTCTGGACTTCAACTCCGCCGCACCCGGTGACTCGGTCAGCGTTCAAATGATTCGGAATTCTAATAATGATATTTACTACTACGTGGAGCTCACCGGAATCACTGTAGGGGAAGATCAAATACAAATCCCGGCATCCGTTTACCAAATTAGTAGTGACGGTACCAGCGGTGGATTCATTGTCGACTCAGGAACTACGTTGACTCTTTTGGATCCACAAATTTATGTTTCAGTGCGCGACGCCTTCCGGAAGAATGCCCAAAACTTGACGCCTGCTCCTGGAGTTGGGAACTACGAAACCTGCTATGACGTCCCTTCCGGGACTTCTTCTTCCGGCATAGATGGTCCGGCCATGTCGTTTCAGTTTTCGAACGGCGAAACTCTGCCTTTGGGCCCTGAAAATTACTCGAGACGTGTCGGTGATTCCACGTTTTGTTTGGCCTTCGTTCCTACAAATCAACAAATCTCAATAATTGGGAATGTACAGCAACACGGGATGCGGGTCACCTACGATCTTCAGAACAACATAATTGGTTTCAGCCCCAAGAAATGTTAAGCATAGCTAGTCAACTCATTCCCATAATTAATTATACTACGTTGTTCGTCCCGTCCGACATTCCAATTTTGTTCTTCTTGTTTTTTTTTTTCTGTTTCGGGCGTTGAATCTGTTTTTGTTTTGATATATGTGTAGTTTTAAGTCGTTGAAAATTCATATTTTTAAAAATAAATTATTAATCTATACCTCCTTCTCATTAAAATAAGCATATTTATTAAATTATTTTCTTTTATCAAATATGTTATATATTTTTTGAAACAGAATATATAGGTACCATTTTTAATATTCATAATCTAATTTTCAACAATTGGTATAGGCGAGACTATTTGGTGTCCCTAGGGGAGTCGCTTCTACTATTTGTCTTCATCCTTATCCGGGAGAAACAAACACACCCATATAAAATAAATAAAATTTACTGAGAATATAACATCAACAGAATTGCATATCCAATCGTTCACCCAAATGTTAATTAGTCATTTGTAAGGTAACTTAATATTTCTGGATGCTCTGTTTAGATATGCTTGATTTATGATTCCCACTATATCTAAGTGAACAGAAAATTTTTTATTAAAAAAAAAATTAATTATAATATTATTATAGGATAAAACTTCAGAGATTTTGTGCTTACCGAGCCATGGTTTCCCATGGGGTTGATGGAAAAATAAGCACACGCACCAAACTGATTATAATTTTAACACTACTCAATTGTATATCGGCTATAATAACTTTTATATTAAATGTCCATAAATTGTCATGATTTCTCCTAACTAATATAATTTTGACATGCGGATTGCGCGAGCATGTTCCATGAGCAAGATCTTACCGACTTCAATGCTCTCCCGCAGCTGTATTTTAATTTTTGAGTTGGAAAAGTACACTGAGAGAAACCAGAAGTAAATAATTGTCTCGGGATTTCTTTTTCCTCTAATTTGGTCTTTTATTTTTTATTTTTTACTTAATGATACCACTTAACTTATTATTAAATTAATTTCATCTATTCAAAATTAAATTTATGTAACACAATAATTATATTTATTTTATTTTTCATCAAAATAATTAAATTCATACAACATAATTAATATTTTCGCAAAAATTATTTAACTCTTCCATGATTAAAATTTAACTTTTAAAAAATTTAATTATATAATTATTATTAAATTCCGTCACAAACTATGTCAAAATCTAATTATTATTATGGGAGGGGAAGTAATCTACAATGATATTTTTTGTAATTAGGGAGTTATAATATAAGTAATCTACAATGACATTGTAATTTACTTATATTATAATTCCCTAATAACCAATCAATTAAAACTGAGCGGTAATTAGTAGTTTAATTTTGTTCAACTAGGGATAATATTACATGATCAATTTACATAATTTTTTATTTGTAAAGTAACTCGAATTCTATGAGAAACCCTGTGTTGACCTAATTGTGTGGGGATTATAATTGTAATAGTTATCAAATTTATGTTATCCTCATCGATATTATAAATAATACAAAAGTAACCTAAGGAGACGTACACACTTTATTTCTAAAATATTTGTTTGTTATATTTTTGTCACTTAATATCTTTCTCCATCTTGCATATTCAGGAGTTCCAAGCAATGAATTGCTTCAGGGCGGCTCCGGTGGTTCCAAACCCACCACTTTCCGATGATCATAATGACCGTGGCCCGAACTGTTTTACTATCGCATTCTTGTTTATTGTCATACTCTCTTATCAATAGTGGCTATACGGGGAGTCCTCGGTTTTGTCGTGTATTTGCTCTTGCGTGGGTTTGGTAATAATATCCCTGACGCCCAATTTCAAGTTGACTCGGTCTCCTTCCACATGCGGGGATTTGGATCTGTAAGGAATCCGGCCAAACATCTTCAGAGACTTTGGAGTTGAAGTAGGATACAATAGCACGGAGTTGCTTCCTTGGATGACAATTGAAAGTTTCCAGCTGGGGCCGCAAGATGCAGACGAAAGTAATTGGATGCTATTGAATTTGAGAGTTTTGGCCTACGGCACTTGTCCTCGCCGGTTTGCCCCTTTGGAAGTATGTGTGTATCACCGTCTTATTTGTGGGGCTCTGAAGCTTGACGCAGAAGGGACAAAATGGTGGGAGGATCACATTAGTGTTCTCCGAATATTTCAATAGGAATGCCGCTTCTCCTTTCTTCATAATTTCCACAATTTGGGAGTTGTCGCACAAAAAAACAAAAAAAAAAAAAAAAAAAAAAAAAACTAATTACCGATTCAGCCACCGCTCCAGTTTAGACAATAATACCTTTAACAATACACTAAATACCTTATTTAAAGTACTTTGCTGCTGTCCCACATCGGAAAGGAAGAGAATGACTGAGTGTTAACTGTAGTATTAAAAGAGAATGATTGAGTTTAGATTATTATAAGGCCAAAATTTCAACCGCCTAAGATTATTTGTATATTTACTTACAAATGATGTAATATACTATATATTTAAACATATTTTTATGTTTTCAATTATATAATATAATGATATATAATTTTATGATATTATGGTATTGGTATGAATACTTAAAAATGTCATAATAGATTTTCTATCAAAACACTTTATTATGTATTAACATTTTAAGATATATAACACTAGATAGCCAACAACCGGGTCATAATAGATGATTTATCATTGCATACTCCACTCTTTCAAAATATATGTTCACATAAGAAACTGTCGTTATATCCAATACACATTTGGCCACATAGGAATAGATAACACAAAAAGTACGTGTCGCCATAGATAAAATGCTAACAAATATTATCTATTAAAATATTTTTAAGTGTTTTAAAAGGCCAAAATTCTAGTAGTGTGATCTCCTAGGAGACTATTTTGACAAAAAAAAAAAAGTGTATTGATGTCGATTTGCTTGTTTGCTTCCTCTGTTCCTTGCTTAGTGAACTATGACCGAAAGCTTTCATCTTTAAAGCGGATGAAAACATTATTTATAGAGATTATATAATATGTATCATGTGATCTATTCCAAATATGAAGGAATTGTTAAAATATGAATAAGAACTTTAAGTCGGAGTGCTGATATACTGAATAAAGCCTGAGTTGTTTGTCAAAATTTTATTTTTGTATTTAACTCATTAACGCTCAATGTAGTTAGACTAAATGAATTTTTGTCAAACAAATATTAAAACAAATATAACTCGTGTCAAATTAATTGTTTACTAAACTCTTTTTAGTCAAATTAGGATTTTTCTATAAATTATATTTTGTCAAATAAGGATTTTGTCGAAACTTTTTTTTGCCAAACTAGAGTTTTGCCGAGACTATTTTTTTCCAAACTAGGATTTTTTCAAAACTATTTTTTGCCAAAATAGGATTTTGTAAAAAATAGTGTTTTGTCAAAGTAGGATTTTGTTCACGAATCGTGTTTTTTGACACTTAATTATGAATTATAATAAAAATATTTTAATAAAAATAATTTTATTATAATAAAAATATTAATTATTTTATTATTATTAATAGAAAATTAGTATTTTTAAATTTATTATTTTTATTATATTAATATAATATTATAAGGTTATATTAGTAAATTAGATTAAAACAGTAAATAAGAATTAAAAAAGTAAACTAGTACGATAATTAATAAACACAAGGGTAATTTTATCAAATTAGTGAACTACCGCCCCAAAACGATAACTAGTACACCTCCATGGATGAAGGTCCCTTGTTTGTCTCTTAATATAAAGCTCCCCCCTGCGACTCCTGAGTTCCTAAAAGATCCATCCGAATTGATAATCCAATTAGCATCTTGGATGTGGTTCTTCCACTCCAAGTATGCTGCGACTCCAAGTCCCGACCCCTGAATCGATTTATAGATCTAAGGCAAACGGGACAGTGGGATTCGTGTTTGATTCAGGCTCCATGATAACGAGTTTAGCCTCATCTGTTTATAATCCAATCCTGGACGCCTTCAGGCAATACATGACACTTACCCAAGCCCAAAAAACATGGACCTTTACTATCCTTTCCACACTTGTTACGTTGTTTCATCCGAGAATTTGTCCAAAAATTTAAACGATAATGCTTAAAACTGAAACGGTGTGTATTATTTTGCTTTCATGCCGGCAGATGAGGTGATATATTCATTATTGGGAATGTACAACTGCAGCGGATGCGTATTACTTTTGGTCTCAGCAAAAAAATTGATCGATTTCAGCCCAAATAAATATTATAATTCAGGCACTTATCTTGGCTTCTGCCTGTAGTTGTACTAAGTAAACCATTTCCAGCTGCGATTTAGGATTTATGGCAATTTACAAGTATTCTTTTGTGTTTTTTTGTCTTTTATTTTCTTATCATTTTTTGGTTGTAGAATGTTCTGTTTCATTATGGGGACTACAATAAAAAGTTCAATAATCAATAATGGACAAATTACATCTACTTTTTATAAAATTTAGTTAAATTATCAATATGAGATTCTTGACTATTACATCTATTCACTTCATCACCGAAACCTATCCCTGAAGTGCTGGAGTTGACGGAAAAATGAGCCCACCAAGCCATGATTTCCCATGGAGTTGACGGAAAAATAAGCACACCGATCACCGAGGCATGGTTTCCCATGGAGTTGATGGAAAAATAAGCACACCGAGCCATGTTCCTTGAGCAAATGTACATAGCCATGTTCCATGAGCAACAACTTTTATAATACTTTGTTTCTACTCTCCTTTTTAATGTCTTAAATAAAGATGAGAGGGCAAACTTATGTACAAGAGTAAGAGGTATCTATGAATTATAAGATAATTACTTTTAAAATAAATAAATTTAATTTAGTATAATTATATCAATCTTAACTCATTGAAAAAGGATAAAAGGTCCTTATTTTTGGGGAGATTTGCACCTATTTTTTAAATTTTGAGTTGGTATATATAAAGTAAGGGTTACTAGTTACCAATACTTATATAAGTATAATTAGGAGTACCAAATAAATGTACCAAAATTGCCTATTAGTCAATCACTTTTTGGTGCGGTAATCAATAAGTTTTAGAAAAACTAGAGGGATTTCTTTTTCCTCTAATTTGCTTTTTTTTTTTTTTTTCATACAACCCAATTAATTTTTTCGCAAAAATTATTTAACTCTTTAATAATTAAAATTTAACTTTTAAAAAATTTAATTATATAATTATTATTGAATTCCGTCACAAACTATGTCATAATCTAGTTATTATTATGGGAGGGAAGTAATTCACAATGATATTTTTTGTAATTAGGGAGTTATAATATAAGTAATCTTCAATGATCATTTTTCTTCTTGTTTTGATATAAGTAATCTACAATGATCATTGTAATTAGGGCAGAGAGATTGGGTACTCGTTTATTATTTATTATTATAACGATGAAAGAACCAATGGTGAGCACCTAGCACCTAGCCTATTAAAAATGCAATATCAGCTTTATCTATTAAGTTATGAAAATTTTAATAATTAGGTTAATTTTCATACTCTTCATTCAAGGAAATTCCAGAATCACCAACCAAATGAAAGCAAAAGAATCACCAACCAAATAATATATGTTTTTTTTTAATGTAAAGGATTAAAACATCTATTTAAAAGAAAAGCAAATGTAAAGGTGTAAGGATATAAAATATATATACATATATATATATATATAATTGGTATATGCTAATTTATTATTATAGATCCCCATAGTGTAAACCTTAAAAACAGACAAGAGAACACTTGTAAATTGTAATGAATCTTAGATCCCCATAGTGTAAACCTTAAAAACAGACAAGAGAACACTTGTAAATTGTAATGAATCTTAAATCGCCGGAAATGATTTCTGATGCAAGAGTAGTGCCTGAATTCTAACAATTGTTTGGGCTGAAACCGATTAATTTTTTCTGGAGATCAAAAGTAATACGCATCCGCTGCTGTTGTACATTCCCAATAACGGACAACTCACCTTCTGCTGGCAAGAAAGCAAAACAATACACATTCTCACCATCAGACAATTCAGGAGGTACATCAATGGGGATTAAGAAATTCTCCCGACGCAACACCACTTCCCTGGCTGCCCCTTGAAAGTGAAATGACATCGCCGGAAGTTGAATCCCGGACAAATTCTGAGATGGAACAGCGTAACAAGTGTCGAAAGGTACGTTAATGGTCATGTTTTTGGGCTTCGGTAAGTGACTCGTGTGTTGTCTGAAGGCGTCCCGGACCGGATTATAAACTGATGAAGCTAAACTCGTTATCGTGGTCCCTGAATCAAACACGAATCCCCCTTTCCCGTTTGGCTGAGATCTATAAATCGTTTCAGGGATCTGGATTTTCTGTTCTCCAACTGTGATTGCTGTGAGTTCAAGGAAGTACAAATGGACTAAATCTTTGTTATTGGATTTAACCAAAGGAGTGACGACTGAGTCATGTGGCATGGCCGGGTTGAATTGGAGAGTTGAGGACGAGTTGGATTGGGGATCAACAAGGCAGTAAGAAAAGGATCTTGCTTTGATCTGATCAGGAAAAGATAGTTCGCCCAAGCCTAATCCAATTATTCCATCGAATTCATTGAACCCCTGATTTTCATGGCCGCACCCGATTGAGACATTTTTGAAGTGGCCCGACTGCCCGAACGACAATGTTTCGGTGGCATACTCCCCTTTTGAAAAAATAGAGTTGCAGCCGCCGGAGCCTCCAAAAATAAAACTGTAGGTACAATTGGATTCGGAACCAGCTTGAGGAGAGCAATCTAAACCTCTTCCTAAAGCACGGCACGGTTCGGAGTCGCAGGATAAGCGTCTGTATGTGGAGGACATGGACGGGTCGAAAATCGGGTGGATTTGGTTGTAACAACGAACGCACGGTTTGCACTGCAGCCAAATGTTATCAAAGCCCGTATCCGCCAACAAATAGAATTCTTTGGCGGGTTTACCCACTGTGACTCGGGCGGCGTATTCCAGGCCTCCGTCTATCGTGGCAACTGGAGTATGAACGCGGTGGGGGTGGTGCCGCCGTTTGATCATGTCATCGATATGGGAAATGGCAGAGTTGATCCTGGATTTGATGTGATCAATCCGGGCCTGGCCATTCTTGAGTTGAGAGATCTTCAAGGTTGGGTTTTGCCGCGACCCTGGAATGGAACTACGGTGATAGAGGGGCAGTGAGAAAACATTGGGGGTTCCATGGCGGACAGCGGAAACTAGAGAGACATACCGGGTGGTGGAGATTGAGAAGAGAATGAGGGTGGAGAAAAAGAGAAACTGTGCTTGAGTTTTAGCCATGTTTTGATTTGCGTTCATGGAATGGAACCATTGATATATGTTAACATGGATTTGCATGGATATGTACCAAGGAAGGGAATGTTTATCCTATTCTTATTATTTTTTGAAATAAGATATTTTTAGTTTAGTATTTGATTCTTAAATTTGTTTTTTGATCTCATAATGATAATTCAGTTAAAAATTAAATTTTTATGGTACCAAAATGTTGAAATATAATATTCATTGGAATTTTACTTTTCAGTTTTTTAAAAAAAATTTTATATAGGATTATTATTTACTGCCTTTTTTTATTGTTGTTAGCCCTTTTTTTTCGAAACTGCCCCTAGTAAGGTTAAATAGATTTTAAAAAAAAATATTTTACAACACTCGGTTCGAACTCATGTTTGTTAATTTTCTTCCTAAAATTATTTATCTCCAAATTAGTTTACATAATGAAACCGAACCAAAAATCGAATGCTAATTAAGTTTGGTTTAGTTCGGTTTGTTAGATGGACACCCTATCAGGTTCGGGTAATTTTAGGAATTACTAATTACCACCTAAATCTTTTTATATAAAAGAATATTTTTGTCAAAATTTATAAATTGTCACCTAAAAAAGTGGGACGATAACTAAAAATCCCTAAATTTTTAAGCAATGTTCGTTTGTTCGATGGTGGAACTGCTTTTTTTTTTTCAATATTATAATTAAAACCCTATTATTTCGGGATGTAGTACTCTTCCATCTCATAATAATATTTTGGTCTGATTCTATATTTTACCATCATTATCCAAATTAACGATTACAAATGATTTCGATAGGTTATATTTTATATAAGTGGTATTAATCAAAAATAAAAAAATTATACCTTTTAAATAGGATTATTATTAAGAGACATAAGTAGTATATTTAATATGGGGTCACTAGTTACCACTTTACGGGGAAGGAAAAGGGAAAGTATTGGTGCGAAAATTCAGTTCTAAAATCAAAAATTCATGCTTTGCTTCAAGGAGTTAGATTAGCAGAAATATGGGAGTAATAGGCCTCCAAGTGATGACACATTTAAGTCCATATCTAAAAAATTATCTATTTAGTAAATTTTAGTTAATTATTTTAAATTTTAACTATCTTATTTAAGTTTTGCAAATTTTAATAATTAGATTGATTTTTAAAGTGTTATATAAAGGTTGTACCAAAAAAAAAAAAAGTTATATATAAGTATATATAGTTAGGTATATGATATATGATAATTTTTCATGAAAAGTAAATGTAATTCGTAGTTGGATGCAAGAGGTTAACTCACCCTTTCACAAAAAAATAAAAAATAAATAAATAATTCGTACATTAAAATTTGTTATTGTAGATTCCCATAGTGAAACTGAACCTTCTACAGCAAACAACCAAAAAATGATAAGAAAAATGAAAGAAATAAGAGAACAATAGTAAATTGTAATGAAGCTGAAAATGGTTTCTTACGTGGTAAGATGCCAGATTAGTGCATGAGTTCTAACATTTATCTGGGCTGAAACCGATCAATTTTTTGTGGAGATCATAAGTAATACGCATACGCCGCTGTTGTATGTTCCCAATAATTGACAGATTATCAATTGCCGCCATGAAAGCAAAACAATACGCACTCTCACCATCATTGAATTTAGGAGGTATATCAACGGGGATGAAGAAATTCTCCCGACGCAACCGCACTTCCCTGGCTGCCCCTAGAAAGTGAAATGACATCGCCGGTAATCGAATCCTGGACAAATTCTGAGATGAAACATCGTAACAAGTGTCGAAAGGTTTGAAAATGGTCATGTTTTTGGGCTTCGGTAAGTGTCTCATGTATTGTCTGAAGGCGTCCCGGACCGGATTATAAACTGATTTGGCTAAATTCGTTATCGTGGTGCCTGAATCAATCATGAATCCCGCTGTCCCGTTTGCCTGAATTTTATACATCGATTCAGGGATCCGGATTTTGCGTTCTCCAACTGTGATTGCTGTGAGTTCAAGAAAGTAAAAAATGTCTGAACCTTTGTTTTTGGATTTAACCAAAGGAGTGACGACCGAGTCATGTGGCATGGCCGGGTTGAATTGGAGAGTTGAGGACGATTTGGATTTGGGATCAACAAGGCAGTAAGAAAAGGATCTTGCTTTGATCTGTTGAGGAAAAGATAGTTCGCCAAAGCTTAATCCAAGTATTCCATCGAATACTTCGAACCCTCGATTTTCATGGCCGCACCCGATTGCCACGTTTTTGAACTGGCCCGATTCCCCGAACGACAATGTTTCGGTGGCATAATCCCCTGTTGAATAAGTAGGGTCCGTTAAGTCCGTGATTAAGTCTCCATAATCAACATCGTAGGTACAATTGGATTTGGAACCCGAATGAGGAGAGCAGCCTGAAATTTCTCCTAAAGCACCGCAGATTTTGGAGTCGCAGGATAAGGGTCTGTACGTGGAGGACTTGGACGGGTCAAAAATCGGCTGGGTTTGGTTGTAACAATGAACGCACGGTTTGCACTGCAACCAGAGGTTATCACTGCCCGTATCCGCCGCCAGATAGAATTCTTTGGCGGGTTTACCCACCGAGACACGGGCAACGTGTACAGAGCCGCTGTCTGTCGAGGCAACTGGAGTACGAACGTCGTTGCGGCGGTGACGGTGGTGGTGCCGCCGTTTGATCCTGTCATCAGGATGAGAAATGTGAGAGTTGATCCTTGATTTGATGTGATCAATCCGGGACTGCTCATTCTTGAGTTGAGAGATCTTCAAGGTTGGGTTTTGCCACGACCCTGGAATGGAGCTACCGTGATAGAGGGGCAGTGAGACAACCTTAGCGGAAACTAGAGAGACATACTGGGTGCTGGAAGTTAAGAAGAAAATGAGGGTGGAGAAGAAGAGAAACTGTACTTGAGTTTGAGCCATGTTTTGATTTGTGTTCATGTAAACATTGATATATATATATATATATATATAAATATATAATATAAATATATATAATGCCTGGATTTGCATGATCTGTATCAAGAAGGGATTTGCATATCCAATTTTGTGATAAAATTTCTTTTAGAAGATATTTTCAGTTTAATATTTGATTTTTTTTATATCATAATGATAATTGATAATTCAGTTAAAAATTTAATTTAACGTATCAAAATGTGGAAATATAATATTCATCGGGATTTTTCTTTTTCTGTTATTTTTACTGTTTGTTTTACTTGACTGAGTGTTTCTTTTTCTGTTAATTTTCTTCCTAAAGTGTTTTGTCTCCATATTTAGTTTTAATTTTGCCCAAATGTTGTTCCTATCTTGCATTGCAAAAACTAAAATTTTCGAAATAATCTAATTTATTTATTTTTATTAATAAATTTATATTAAATTATTTTAAATATCTAAATTAATAATGATTATATACTTTTTTATATATTTTACCAATAAAATATAAATTTACCAACAATCAATGTAAGGGTTTTCGTCAATAAAAATATTAGTGTGTTTTAAGCATGGGTATAAATAATTTCATCAAACACATTTTGTTTTTTCAGTCGCCATAGAGTGAAGTTTCAAATCTATTATTTCTCAACTGATTTCAAAGATTTTTGAGAGGGATGGATTGATTTGGAAAATCATTTGAATATGACTAGCGATTAATGGGAACGAATGATTTTTTTTTGTGATTTTGTCCTATTTTTCAGAAATTAGATTCATGATTTTTTGGAGGGATATTTTCACCTATTGTTTACTATTAAAACTATATTACAAATGTGAGGAGTAAAATGGAGGGGGTGAAACCATAAGTAAATAATTATATAGGGATTTCTTTTCCCTCTTATTTGCGTTTTTTTTAACTTCTTCTTCAAAAATAATAATAAATTATTTATTTATTTATTTTATCTAAATTTTAATCTTATTCTTTATTATCATCTCTTAAAATTAATGATAACAATCAACGTAACTTATTATTAATTTTTCTTTTGAGGAATAACTTATTATTAAATTAATTTTATGTGTTAAACTGATTTTTTTCACAAATACAGTCTACCACGTCTCAGAACAACTAGCACCACGTCCAAAAACGTCTACATCCATGCTAGTAAGCTTGACTCGTGACTCAGCTGAGCTCGAGCTCGACAATTATTTGTCGAGTCGAGCTTGAGCACTGAGTAAGGGAGCTCGAGCTCGAGCTCCCTTTCTCATTACCGAGCCGAGCATGAGCAAGGCCCTGCTCGAGCTCGGTTCGGCTCGATTACACCCCTAGACAAAACCAATCCCTCACTAACAGAGTGAAGAGCACCATGATGAACATGGCAAATGTGTTCTTAATACAGGTAACTATGGCAGAGAAATAACGATTACGGCGTTCCTGCCCGCGAGGATTCTACTGTTCTTTGTCTTTAAGATCATCGGAAAGTAGTGGTATTGAAGCAACCTCCGGAGCGGCCATCATGGGTTTGGAAATATGGAAGATGGAGAAAAGGGTTTGGAAATATGGAAGATGGATAAAAAGATTTAGGGTAAGTAGAGATAGTGTTTTGGATAGTATTTTGTATTAATTTATAATTTTCATCTTCATTTTCTCATAGAATTCGAGTTTGTTTACAATCAACGAATTATAGCAACTTAGCACCATCTACGCTATAATTTATAATTAAAATATAAAATTATAATAAAAAATATATACTCCCTCTAATATTTTATGTAGGATGTTTTATAAAACGTTTTAAAATTTTAAAATAACTTTTCATATAGGTAATTTATAGTTATCAATCATACAAATCCAATCCAAGTATAATTCCTAATTAAAAAAAAATCATTGTATATTACTTCGCTCCCATAACAATAATTAGATTAGGAAGTAGGCTGTGATGAAATTTTATAATTATTATTAAAAAATATAATTAAATTTTTACAGGTTAAATTTTAGTTATGAACGAGTTAAATAATTTTTGTGAAATTTAATATTTTTATGGAAAAACAAAATAATAAACATAATTATTGTGTTATATGAAATTTAATTTTTAACGGGTAAGATTAATTTAATAATAAGTTAAGTGGATTGTTATCATTAATTTTAAACGATGATAATAATAAAGAATAAATATATGATATTACATAATATTAAAATTTAGATAAAGAAAAATATGAAAAATAATTATACATATATTACATATATCATATACTATAGTAATAGACCTCAAAAATTAAAAAGGTGTCCCTATTCCCTCAGTACTACTGGATTGTTTATTTTTATAATTGTGTTGGAGAATTTTTTTACTAATATTAAAAAATTATGAAACAATATACTAGTATTATGCCCAAAATTATTTACAGTTCAGCTAGGCCCGAATGAAATGAAAAGGGCTGCCCAGCCCACCCAGCACTAGAAAAATAATTATGAAAAAAAAAATTTGCATAACTAAAAATTAGTTAATAAGTAAATAACAAATTTTAACTTATTTAAAATTAACCTATATAAGATTTATTCTATCAAACGGTGAAGAAAGCACATGTCAAAATTTTAATCGAAACAATGATATATCACTAATTTTTTAATAAAAATTATAAAACATAGATCTAATTATGAATAAATTTTTTTGGACCAAATCAACGAATATTTTTAACGACGTCGTTATCAATTCAACGAACTTTACTAACAAAATTGCTGTCTTAACAACAAACATCAGTGATATAAAAATGCGAAATAATCCTCCCATATCCCATGATGGGGACGGTGGTGCTGCTAGGATTCGTTATCTGGTTGCGTCCCTCTATGTTAATAAAAGGAAAAGAAAAATCTGCAAATGAGAATTCGATCAAAAAAAAACCTCTATGTTAATAAAAGGAAAAGAAAAATCTGCAAATGAGAATTCGATCAAAAAAAAAAAAAATAAGTACAGTCCACTTTCTAATTTAGTCTCTATAAACTATTATTTTATCCTATTATTTATTAAAATAATAAAAAAATACATGAAATAAAAAAGAGAAATATTCAATAATTAAAAAAAAAAAAAAAATCACACATCAAAGAATCCACGTCCGGCGTCAAATCTTTCCCCACCACCATCGTGCCCTATCATAAACCTTACTCAAAACAAAAAACAATTACAAGGAGTACCAAATAGGGGGATTAAATCGAAGAGTCCGAGGTCAATATCTTCAAAACAATTCCACCAGTAATCTTTCGCCGCCACCATCGTGCCGTTTGTATCATAAAGCTTCAAAACCCCGCAAGTAGCATTGTAAAACACATATTGTTCCCAGCGGCGGGGGCGAAACCGGACAGGATAGGTGGTGTTGGCCCAAATTCTCAGATAAATATCAATCGCTTCATCTCTTCTTCTATTTGTTACATTATAAATTAAATTTCTAAATGGTGCAGCCATCGACTGTGCCATTAATTTCATCTGCTTCTTCGAATCTAGGGTACAACTTTCAAATGTGATGGGAGTAGTAAACAACTCCGTGGAATCGTCCCAGAATGAAAGTCTGGCATCTTTGAAACAAACATCGTAAGGGTCCGGATTACTCACCGAGATTTCAACGTTCATCAGCTCAGAGGAGAAAGAGATGGAGTCAACTTGAAATTTAAAGTATTTGTAATTACAGTATTTATATAACACCCAAAGTAGACATCCTAGACATGCAAATATTATCATTATGACGGCGATGCCAGTGAAATGACGCATGCGGCGGTCTAGTTTGACACGGTCTCCCTGCCCAGGAGGATTCTGTCTTTGTATGCCATTATGATCATCGGGTGTAGCCACCTTGAAGCAATTCATCATATTTGGCCTGAAGATCCGATTCTGTTCTTGTTTGATATTATGATCATCGGGGGAGTGGTGGCACCCTGAAGCAGTTCATATTAAGATCCCAGTATCGGTTAAAGAGATTTATGCCGTTATTTAGGGGAGTGTATGGTATTTTGTATTAAAAAATTATTATTTTCATAGTTATCATCAACCATGGAAATACATATTTATTTTTTTGACGCAATACATAGCTACTTTTTTCAGCAAATACATATCTATTCATCTCAAATAAAATTATAATTTAAATAAATATCAAAAGTACACAAACACAATAACAGCACTAAATTTAATATAGAGTATTATTAGTTACTGTCTCAATTTTAATCAAATAATTATGTAAATTTAAATTTTATTATTCCATCTACCTCATAAAAATAGTCTAATTTTAAATTTATTTTTTATCTCATAAAAATAATTTAGTTTTTATATTTTTCCTATTTATAGGTATAATTTTACTTATAACATCTAAATTAAAATTATTATACGTGATTTTTATATAATTTATTAATTATAATATGAAATTATGAGAAAAAATTATATACTCCCTTTGATATTTTATGTAGAATGTTTTAAAAAGGTGGAGAATTTTTTCGATAATATGTTATATATTTTTTATATAACTTTAAATTTTTTGTAACTGAAAAAAGAAACTAAAGATACAAATAAATTAATGATTGATTTTTAATGTGCGTGAATAATTTTAGTCATTTTATTAAAAAAATAAATAATAAACATATTTTTTTGAATAAAAAAATAATAAACATATACTCCCTCCGTCCAAATTAATGACATTTTACCGTGACATAAAAGACGAATATTAGTCAGAATTCCGCCAAAATAACTTGCAAATTCTTGGAGAGAAAGCTTCTATTGTTAAAAACGGCTGCGGCAAATATTGAATTATTCTTCTAGGGTTTAGCTATCTTTTTTCTCGTCTGCAGGTCACTCCCCCTGCTAGTACTGATGACCCGAATGAAATGAAAATGTGTGCTCGGGCACATTATCACTAGGAAAAAGTCCACACCCTAAGGGTCCGGCGTGAATATCTTGTAAACAATTCCACCAGTAATCTTCCGCCGCCACCATCGTCCCCTCTGAATCATAAAGCTTCACAACCCCGCAAGTAATCTGGAAAAACACAGATTGATTCCCGTGGCGGGTACGCCGGAAAGGATAGTCGGCGTGGGCCCAAATTCTCAGATAAATATCAATCGGTCCATCACTTTTTCCATCTGTCACATTATAATCAATCAAATTTCTCAATGGCGCTGCCGATGAACGAGCCCTTAATTTCGTCTTTGTCTTTGGCGCTAGGGACAAACTTTCGAATGTCGTATTAAGCAACTCCGTGGAATCGTGCCAGAATGAAACTCCGGCGTCTCTGAAAAAAACACGGCGAGCATCCGGATTACTCACCGTGACTTCAATGTTCATCAACTCCGCGGACTGTGGGCTATTGTGGAAATTGGTATTATTCAAAGGGGAGGAGAAAGAGACGAAGTCAACTTGAAATTTGGCGTATTCGATATGATAACAATAATTTAGCGCCCTGTAACACAGCCAAATTACAAATGCGGCTGCTAAAAATATTTGGGCAAAACAGCCTCCACAGGCACAGCAATTAAGCATTTGGCGGCGTAATATGACACAGAAATAACGCATGCGGCAGCCCTGCCCAGGAGGATTCTGTCCTTGTATGCCATTATGATCACCGGGAGCGGCCCTGAAGCAGTTCATTTTTGGAAACCTGAAGATCGGATTGTTCTGTCCTTCTATGCCGTCATGATCACCGGGAGCTGCCCTGAAGCAGTTCATTTTTGGAAACCTGAAGATCGGATTGTTCTGTCCTTCTATGCCGTCATGATCACCGGGACCGGCCCTGAAGCAATTCATATTTGGAAATATTAGCAGTTGGAGAAATAGATTTAAGTTAGGTATAAATTTGGATAGTATATAGTATAAATAGGAAAAGTACACAAACATAATAACAACAGTAAATCTAATATATCATAAAAAAATCCAGTACTCAGGTGAATTTAAACTTATTTTATATCTGAATCTATGAAAATATGGGATCAGTTACGATTTGGCCATAAATAAATAATTTTTTTTTGGTATAAAAAGAAAGTCATAACCCCTATGAAAACTCTAGTAATCTAGGTCTAATATGATTCTAAATGCCGTGTACTTATATGATATAATTTGCATTAATCATTGGATCAAATCAGTAAGTTTTTCAAAAATTCCACATTATATGGAAATTATACAATTTGAGTGCCGTATATATCTTCAACCTTCTTAGATTTTCTCGAAAACAAACATAACGGCTCTTATTCACCCCAACATGAGCACTGCTCAAATCAACAAACGAAAACTGCGAAAAACTTAATAATAACAGTAAATCTATATATATATATAAATCAAATAGTCTTGTAAATTTAAATTTTATTATTCCATTTGCCAGTCTAATTTTAAAATTATTCTTTATCTCAAAATAATTTTATGTAGAATGTTTTAAAAAGTAAGAGACATTTTTTGATAAGATGCTTTAGATTTTTAATATAACTTTTAATTTTTTTTTTTTGTCACTTGAGAAGATTTGTATTTAGAAAAAGAAAGTAAAAAATTAATGATTGATTACTAATTTGTGTGAAAAAATGGATACTCATTTCTGGTACATTTTATACAAAAATTTTAAAAACTAACAAACATTTTATATGAATCATACTTTATTTAAAATAAAAAATATTATGAAAACAAGATATACTATTAAACTTGCACAATGCCATAGTAGGCCCAAAACTAATTACAAGTTCAGGCCAAGTGGTGGGCTAGGTCCGAATTAAATGAAAATGGCTGCCCAGCCAACCTAGCACTAGTAAAGGTACATATCCGGCGTGAACATCTTCAAAACAATTCCACCAGTAATCTTTGGCCGCCACCATCGTGCCGTTTGTATCATAAAGCTTCACAACCCCGCAAGTAACCTGGAAAGACACAGATTGCCGGAGAGGATAGGTGGCGTTGGCCCAAATTTTCAGATAAATATCAATCGCTCCATCTTTTCTTCTATCTGTCACATTAGAATCTATCAAATTTCTAAATGGAGCCGCCGACGAATGTGCCCTTAATTTCGTCTGCGTATTCCGTGCTAGGGACAAACTTTCGAATGTCATAACAGTACTAAGCAACTCCGTGGAATCATACCAGAATGAAACTCCGGCGTCTCTAAACAAAACAGAAGCGTTGTCCGGATTACTCACCGAGACTTCAACGTTCATCAGCTCCGTTGCCTTCTGTGGGCTATTGTTGAAATTGGTATTATTGAAAGTGGAGAAAGAGATGGAGTCAACTTGAAATTTGGCGTATTCCAAAACATTAGCGGAATTTAGGAGCCAACCTAGACATGCAAGTAGGAACAACCATGCGGCGATATAGTATACTAGGACACCGAAATTAACCATGTAGCGGCCTATGACACAGAAATAACGCATGCGGCGGCGGCCTTGCCCAGGAGGATTCTGTCCTTCTATGCCATTATGATCACCGGGAAGTGGTGGCAATGGCTCCACCGGAGCGGCCCTGAAGCAATTCATATTTGGAACCCTGAAGATCGGAGGATTCTGTACTTCCATGCCATTATGATCACCGGGAAATGTTGGCGCCCTGAAGCAATTCATATTTGGAACCCTGGAGATCGCAGGATTCGGTACTTCTATGCCATTATGATCACCGGGAGCGGCCCTGAAGCAATTCATATTTTGGAAACGTGTTCTGAGTACTGCGAAGAGTGTAGTCTCTAGTATTTTCTCTTGGAGGAAGAGATTTAGGTTAAGTATATATTTTGATAGTATTTTGTATTAAAAATTATTTATTATTATTAATACAAATTTATTCATCCCAAATAAAATTTAAATTAAATAAATAGCAAAAGTACACAAACACAATAACAACAGTAAATCTAAATTAATATATCATAAAAGAATCAAATAATCAGGTGAATTTAAACTTTATTACTCCTCCTATTTTATAAAAATGGTCTATAAAATTATTTTTCTATTTATCTTTTTTAGTATAAATTTAAAAAAAAAAAAAAAAAAACGAATCTATACATGATTATATCTTATATCTGAATCTATGAAAATATGGGATCAGTTACCATATAAATAGCCACAATTTTACAATTTCAACTATGTAATACAAAATTACAAATTATACAATTTGAGTGACGTATTGATCTTCAACCTCTTAGATTTTCTCAGGCAGACTGTGCATGACTCATCTCTCCCGCCGTAGAAGAACTCATTTATCCTTACCGGCGGGCACTCTTACGTTCGGGTAATCATGAACGTCCGGCCGGATCAATCTCAAGCCACCCTTTTTTCTTTTCTTCGTGTTTCTATTATTTTTCTGTTCCGACTTTGTTCAATGTATTCAACACCACCAATACTCCTTCTCCACCATTGACCGCAATCCCACGTTTGAATTTTATAGGACCAGATTAATAATATTAAGACATAAAAATAAAACATTATTAAAGACCATATATATATATATATATGTATATATTGTGTATCTTTTACATGCATCAAACTCTCAAAGAAAACAAACTCCTGCTCAACTCAAAACTCCCCATTAATACATGGCTCAAACTCAAACATCACTACCAAGTGTGCTTCTTCTTCTGCTGCTGCTGAACTTGTTTGTTTCCATTCGCTCTTTTCAACTTTCACTCTCCGACGTCGTCCACCCTCTCCGCCGCCCAAAACTACCACTTCAAAAGCTGCAGAAATTTCAAGTTCTTGACGCCTCTGCCTCCATTCACAAAACTTTTCAGGTATTCAGAAACACAACCCCAAGCCCTCAATCTCCAAAACAAAAATCCCAAAAGCCTGCCGGACACTCTTCACTTCTCTCACTGTCACTCCACCCTCGGGCGGCTACTCTACTGAAACACCACCACCGGAACTACTCTGCTCTTACCCTGTCCCGCCTGCAGTTCGACTCGGCTCGAGTTAACTCAATCGGCTACAAGCTCCAGCTGGCGTTAGTAGCAGAAACCAGCGTCCCTAACCCCAAACCTCTCCAGAAGAACCTTCAGTCTCCGGTGACTTCAGGTGACAGGCAGGGGACTGGGGAGTACTTGGTTCGGGTCGGGGTAGGTAGACCCGTTAGCGAATATTACTTGGTTATGGACACGGGCAGCGATGTCAACTGGCTCCAGTGCCAACCCTGTGACTACTGCTACCAACAAACCGACCCGATATTTGACCCGTCAGAGTCGTCCACTTACAATCCATTATCATGCAGCTCGCATCAGTGCAACTCTCTCCGGATAAATGGTTGCAGCGGCGGTGACACGTGCCGGTTCTACCTTTCCTATGGCGATGGATCTTTCACTTACGGTGACTTCGCCGCCGAAACTATGACGTTTATGGGTTCGGTTCCAGTTGAAAGTATAGCCATTGGATGCGGGCATGATAACGAGGGGTTGTTCTACGGGGCGGCGGGGATAATCGGGCTGGGAGGTGGACCTTTATCACTGCCTTCTCAAATCAAAGCGACGTCTTTTTCTTATTGCTTAGTGGACATGGACTCAGACTCGTCCTCGACTCTGGAGTTCAACTCAGTACCACCCCACGATTCCATAATCATTCCAATCGTTCATAACCCCAAGTTCAACACCTACTTTTACGTCGACCTCACCGGAATTAGCGTTGCCGGGGAAGAAATACCCATCTCCTCTTCCACATTTGAAATCGGCCCGGACGGACGCGGCGGAGTCATAATTGACTCGGGGACAGTGGTGACTCGTCTAGTGCCTCAGGCGTACAACTCACTGCGTGACACATTCGTTAAATACGCTGGAAACTTAACTCCCACCACCGGGTATTCTCTACTTGACACCTGCTATGATTTATCCGGCTTTTCCAGCAACGTTAAGGTTCCGACGGTTTCGTTCCACTTTTCCGGGGGTAAAACGTTGTCGTTGAAGGCGAGGAATTGTCTGGTACCGGTGGATTCCTATGGGAAATTCTGCTTTGCCTTTGCTCCGTCGGATTTGCCGATTTCGATTATCGGTAACATACAGCAACGGGAGACCCGAGTTACCTATGACTTGGTATACAAGCAGATCGGGTTCAGCCCAAATAAATGCTGAAGCACAACATTCTACGTACATATGCATGCATGCATGCATGCATATTATTTTGTTGATTGATTTAATAAAATGTGAAGGTTCTTAAGTTCAAGTTTTGAATTATTAAATTCGGGTGTGAAATTTTATGATTTTTTAAAAACCTATTAAAAAAGAAAAAATAAATTAATTTATAACTTATATTAAAAAATAACATGAGAAATAATTGTGGGGATAGGAAATATGTGTTGCTCATGCATGATTGTGACCAAATAATAATAATAATATACTGAAAAATGTTTTTTTTTTTTTTTTTTCCCCCGGTGCTCAGACTTCGAATCGGCGATGAAGAAATTGAGAGTCATTTTCTTCTTTTGCCATTCTTGGATCTTGTGGTGATGTTGATTTTGGGATCAATGGCATGCATGCAATGCAACTTTTGAGTGGCTTCATTTTGTTGCATCAAAATTTAGCTCTCCATATTTATAGATTTATTCAATTTTGCGTGGACATGTATGCCTTCAACTTGCTAAAATTGATGGGGCCTTTAATTAATTTATAAAACATTTGTCCCCAAAAGAACTTTAAGTTTTTATTTTTTTCTCTTTCTTTTGGTAGCATGGTTTATTTCATTATCGATTAAATGTTCAAAATTAAATTATAAGTGTGAGAGATCTTTTTGAGTTTAAATTAAGTTCAAAGAAGAAATTAAAACATTATCAATAGATTTGACAAATGATATAACAATAATGATTAAAAAAACAAATTATGAATATTCACGGGATTAAATAATAAAAAATTATTTCTATTGAGAGTGAAAGAAGCATATTTGTGCCTTATACGGGCTTACTAGTTACCGTCCCAAAGAGTGAGGCGATAGTTCATAAGTTTTGACAAAAGTGTCTTTTTACATAAAAGATAAAAGAGATAGGATATTGTAAAATAAGCATTTTAGTCTAAATTGAAACGATAAAAGAAAATACTGGAGTGGTACCTAATAATTCCTTTTTTATACGGACACTAAAATTCAATTTTGGACAAACACACTATAAATATTTTAATTAGTTTTGTGGTGGCCAGCTTGAACTTACCAAATTCATTATGAGAGAATATTTTGGGGTGAATCTAATCTATAACAAAGATGACCAAAACATTGTAGCATAATAGGTTTCCAAGTTATATCATCATTAATCACTAAAATGAGAGCTACATCGTTTTAAATTTGAAATTTTCTTTAGACACTAAGAGGAGAGGATGTGAGTTTGATAGTAACATTCTAAATAGAGTTTCCTTTGAGATATATCTCATGCATCCATTGAATCCATAGGGAATCTTACTTATTCACAACATTCCAAGAGAAGTGAATTAGTTAACTAAGAGAGGTAAGGAGAGGAGATAACTAAATTATGAAATTAAAGGCACATTTCTTCTACAATCTTCCTCTCTAGGTATTATAGAAGGTTTATCCAGGATTATAGAGTGAAAGCTAAGCCTTTAAACTAACTTGTTAAGGAAAGATACATTTAAGTGGTTTGATCATGTTACATTAGCTTTTCAGAACTTGAAAGTGGTTATTATGTCAGCACCTGTGTTCTGAAGTGGATAAATAAGATTATATGAGGAAACAGGACACCAGTTTTCTTTACTGATGCATCTCCAGACATTTTTTATTTTCAGGAAAAATTAGTGTCACACTTGCTACAAGCAGTAATAGCATGTTTGAAAAGCAACAGTATCTAGAGGCAGCCTCAACCCATCCATAACGTTAAAAGAAACGAAAATTAAACCAGCAAAATATCGAATCCTCACTCCAATTTATGCTCTTTGCTCGACATAGGATCCAGCAAGTCCAGAGGTCCCAAGAACTGTGACCTGCAATTAGTGCAAACAACCAAGCCACGTTTGGTAAAGTTGAGAGAAATTTATTCTATCAAGTGCATAGCAAACTTGAGGAAACAGTTACGCTGTTCTATCTGATTGTAAAACCTTCGGAAAAGTAAATTCAAAAACACATTTCATATAATCCTTTAAAGTAAATTTTACTTTAGTATGAAAGCAAGATGTATCATACCAATCTGAACATAGGGAATCGAATCAGATATGAACAGTGTTGCAAACAATCCATAAAAGAGTTTCTAATGAGATAGAAGCAAGGGAATAAATTCGTATGAAATGGATATGGCAATGATCTAATTTTAAGATTTCTAAATGGACTACAAGTTCTAACAACAAAGAAAAAAACAACTGCCTCATCATCCACACTGCAGTATGAAAATGACTGTACCTTTCCCCAATCTGAACTAAGGCCACTGCACCTCATTTTTAGGTGAATCATCTTTGTGCCCAACTCATTCTCAACTTTCTTTTTCAGATAGACCTCCTCTGGACCAAATGCTTCCAAGTATGCATCATAGCGTTTATAAATAGTTTCAAGGGCTTTAAGAAAATCTTCTGGCATAGGCTTTACATCCTGAATAGAATACAAAACTCTTAGCATTATGCAATCAAACCATGACCAGCAAAAAATCACTCTAAAAGTTCATTATAGTCGTCTCACCTCACCACTTAATCCAATACTATCATCAATTGCCATCTTCAACGAGGTTAGAATCCCAGTGAACTCCTCAACTGCCTCTGCTGATCGGAAGACATTGGCCAAAGCCTCCTGGCTAGCCTTGTCATCAGTGCTTTTAGACAACGCTTTCTTCACATTATGGACAACAGATGGTGAAAGCTCATCCCAGTTTGTGGCCATTAAATCCTTAAAAGCAGATTCAATCTCAGAGTCTTTTATGACAGGCATATGAGCCACATCTTCAGAAAAATGACGGACACTCCCAATTCTTACGGTAAAAGAGGGTAGCAAATCTAATAAATTTATTGAGTTCAACGAAAAACAGAATTAGAGCATAAACTAAAACAAAATTAGATCATACTATTGAAGATAACTTCTAATGTAACTAACATAAACAAATTCTCAGCTTGTCCGCTGAGCTGAAGGGGTGATAAATTTAACAACGGATTGATTAATCCAAAACTAAGAAAATCCAAACAATGTTAATCAGTACCGAGCGAACCATAAACCTCAAAATTCCTCTCATATATCCAACAAAAGAAACAAAATCGAAAAATTGAGCTTTTTTATTTCCTAAAGTTGAAAAACTAAAATCTGCAAACTATAACCGCAAGCCCTAAAATCAAAATCGAGAACTTGACGATTAAAAAATAAAGTACCGGAATGGGGTATTCTCGGAGAAGACGTGGCAATGGAAGACCGATGTAGGTGGAGATGGCGGAGGTGAGTCACAGCCATGGCGGCTGTCGGTTCGCTGCCGGAGGACAAGACACGAAGAGATCGGGTGCTGCAAAGAGCTCGACACAATGACCTCATCACCATCTTATCCATAATTTTAGTTCCTCAAGTCTGAACGAAAGTAGAAGTGTTCTTAGGTTGAACTGAAAAACAGTAAGGCTTCAACCACGGCAAGGATTCGTTGTCTGGTCGGAATCGAAAACGGAGCTATCGTAGTCAGTATCGTCTAGATCGTCTAAACCCACCGGCGGGCGTCTGCTAATTAGCTTTGATTGGGAGGGAGGGATACGATTAGTAGGAGAGCAGTAAAACTAAATAAATAATTGAATAATTGAGGCAGTTTTCTCAAATCCATATTAGGGGCTATTATTGCAAAAATATAAATTATTTGTTTTGAGAAAAATAAAAGTAAAAATTGGCGGTTGGCTCCCTACATTTTATATGTAATTCTTTTAAGTTTTAACCTTTAGAAAAAAGGATTGTTCCTCTCTTTTTCCCTAAAATCAATTACACGATAATAATTATTGAAATTTGATTTCAAAATGAACTTTGCCACCGCTGCAATCTCAACCACCGGAACCACCTCCACCGCCGCTCACCGCTTTCTCTCCTTTTGCACCTCCTCCTCTTCCTGCTACTCCAAAACCCTAGTCTCATTTAATTCTTGGACAAGACACAATTCGACGAGTTCTAGTTTTACCTCTTCAAGAGGGAGAATGCTTGGTGTTAACAATCAAGATAACCCTTCGCCGTCGGTGCCAGAGCCCCCGCCGGAAAAGCCGAAGCCGTGGTTAATTGTTGGGCTTGGTAACCCTGGAAAACTTTATAGTAAGACAAGACATAATGTGCGTACTTAATCTCTCTTGTCTGTTTACATATTTGTTTTTGTGGAAGCTTATGATTTTGTCTTTTTGAATAGGTTGGTTTTGAGATGGTAGATTATATAGCTGAAGCAGAAGGGATATCCATGAGTAGTGTTTCTTTCAAGGCTCTCTTTGGAAAAGGTTAATTTTTGATAAATTGCCGTTGGAAAGTATGAAATTTGCGGTCTTTGTTGATGTACAGTATTAATTTTTCAGTTGTTGAAAGTGCATTGATATTTAGTTGAAAATAGTAAACTTGGATGTACTTTTGTGGGAAAATCATGGAAAACATACAGGGTTGGTTGTCCATGAAGATATAAATGCATAAATGTTGAAGCTCTACTGATCTTTTCCTTTCACACTTTCAGGTTTTATAGGTAATGTCCCTGTTATGTTAGCTAAACCGCAGACATTTATGAACGCAAGTGGTGAGTCTGTAAGTTGGCTGAGCTCGGATTAACCTTGGCAATTATTTATGTGGTGGTGGTTTGTGTTGAAATGAATAGTTTAGCTATTCGTCTGTGTCTTTTGTTTGTAGGTTGGAGCTATTGCTTCGTATTATAAAATCCCTTTGAAGCAAGTTCTGGTGGTAAATTATCTACATTCTAATGGATATCCATTGTTAACTCTTTCCTCTAGTAGTGAAAAGGCTTAAAGGTCATCTGTTTTGTAGGTTTTTGATGATATGGATCTTCCTTTTGCAAAGCTACGATTGTTGCCAAAGGGTGGACATGGAGGGCACAATGGGTATGTAGAATATTTCACATTATGTCTTATATTGCCTGATTAATGAATGATTTATGTGTCATCCAAATATGCTAGAAAATAGATTGTTAGTCTTGCAAATTAGCAGCTGCTTAATTTTCCTTTAATGCTCTGTGTTTTTTCATTTTTGTAGTAGTATTTAATTATTCATATTTGAGTTTGCTGTACAATGCATTTTGAGTTTGAATAGATGTTTCTTGATTAAACTGTTAGTGGTCATATGATTTTGGGGATCATCAAGTGGCAGTAAATTTTATCTGGCTGGGCTTGTCCGGCTTGGTACAACTGTGGATGATTCATGGTTCTCTGTAACTTGAGAGTGGTCTGTTTTTATTATATTTTTTTCCTCTGGGGAGCTGCTTTAATGTTAAGCTTGAACTTGATCCTGGCTTCTGTTTTAGGATAGCTATCATCCCTTTATTGCATCAATCAAGATCAATTTGGAAGATGATGGGTTATAGCCCTACATCACTTTCTGAACCGATGCAAGAGTTTTTTTGTGGTTGGTTAGAGAAATTATATTTGTTACAATGACTGTGCTACAAGAAAGCTACATGGTTGCATTTGTGAGTATGTTGAACAACTTGTTACGGGGAACAAGAATTTTTCTTTGTAAAGAATATGTAAATACTTGCTTTTGCAGAATGAAGAATATTATAAATCACTTAAAAGGTAGCAAGGATTTCCCTCGTCTGCGAATTGGTACTTCCCTGATATTACCTTTTGTTGTTGGAGAGCAACTATTCTCCAGTGATGTCTTATTAACCAACCTAGTGAACATTCTATAGGCATTGGTCGCCCCCCTGGAAAAATGAACCCTGTGAGTTTTGTTATGCGGACATTCAACAAACAAGAACGCGAAGAGGTGATTATTTAGGTCTTTATTGTCGATGATTGATAATCGATTTTAAAATTGTTTTAGGTTCCTGAAAGATTATGTTAAAAATTTGGCTGCTCTCTTTCCCCCAGTTGGACTTAACATTTCAGACTGGCTTGGAAGCTGTGAGAATTCTTTTGCTCGATGGATTCGACAAAAGTGCTACTTTTGTTAATAGTGCTAAATCTTTGGAACAAATGCGATGAATGACTGATTTGACATTTGCAAGAAGTAGAAACGTGATACGAGGTTGCCAACAGTGGTATTGAAACGTATTGATCTCAATGGTTCAGGCCAAGATATGTGTGGAGGATGCAATGCAGAAGCAATATCTTTTTTCTTCATATTATTATTGTCATTTTACTCAATGCTCCATGAGGTTATTTTGCAGGAACTAGTCTCATTTACATGTAGATTTCAAGGATGTTTCTTCTCTTTACATGACCTGGTTAGACTAGGATATTTGTACTGATTAAGGTTTGCCTATGTTTGACACATTGTCAGAATTGATGGATGAAGTAACAAACGAATCATTCAATATTGTCGTTCAATGTTTAAGCTGCTCAAAGAAATATAAAGATGTCTTTCTTGTGTGAAGTTTTTGTCCCCAATTACCACTTGTTATGTTCTTTTTCTTTTTCTTCAGACATGATAGATTCTGGTTCCATATGCGGAGGAATTCAACATAAATTAATACGAACATTCCAAATTTTGGAAACTTCAACTGCATTAACAACTACTTCTGAGTTCAGTTTCATCAATTAACTGTGTATGTGTATGGTAACTGCTAAGGGATATATGTAAAGGAGTATATGAATTTATAACAAGGTCATGGTAATTATGAACTTTTAAGGTGGCTAAATTCTAATTTCACTCATGATATAAAATGTGTAGTAAAAAAACAGCCATAGATGAGTATTTACACCATAGGAACCACATTTTTTCATCAACTTGCGTCTGTGATTGTATACAGAAGCCAGGAAGAACACAACATAGGAGCTAAATTGGATGCCGAAGATTTATACTTTTATCTCCAACAACCAACAATTTCTCAGGTCCATTGCTGCATGAAAAGAAGGGGATATTAAACCGTAACCTCAGATGATGGAGGGGAAAAAATTGTTCAGCAACGTGCTTGGTGAATAGTTATTACCTCATGTGGCTAAGAGCAGACATCCTATATAGACAGGTAAACACTAATACGTGCAATCCAATTGTGTAGAAGAAAGCAAAGGTACGAGCGTATCTGCAAGAAAATCGAAACGAATCCCTTCAGCATTTCAAGGTGAAAAAGCAAGAGCTAATGCAAACAGGAGACAGATACGCGATAATCCTGCGTACGAGTGAACTACGTATTGGTTGGAGGATCAAAACTAGCTCACCTACTGATGTGTACATGATAGGATTATCATTAAACGGCGAAAGTTCTATAACATATATAAATGAGATCAGATCAACGATCCACATGACTTACTTGTTACCAAGAAGAAAGCGTCCACTGCTAAGGGTAATTTTGTCCCTTAAACCAAGCTCCTTATACCTCTGATCTCTTTCCTACTCATGGTTCAACATACAAAAAGAAGATAAGTTAGATCAGTTGATTGATTATGATGAAAAAAAAAAAACCCAATTAAAAAGAAATGCTGACATTCATTTTGGGCGAGAAATGAAGGAATTAATTAGAGAGTTATTTGTTTCATGAAGACATACGGTTGAATAATTTGAAATGCACTTCATAGAATTTCTACATGCTTAATAAATCAATTTGACAATAAAGAATTGGCATGTGAATATAAAAGCAGAAAAATGAAGACAAAATCTTTAAACTGCAAATAAGGACAAAGTTGACCAAAATACAATTATTGAACTTAAGAAGGGTATAATAACGCCTTTAATCCTTCCTGGGTCGAAGACTTATGACAAAAATTTATACAAAGTGGAGGATTCGGGATAAAGGTCAATCCAAATATAGATGACAAGAAGTTAATATGCAAATGGGAAAAAAATTCAGATACACAAATTTACCTTCTTCGAGAATGCTGTAAAAGGATTTATATCATCTTCATATATTTTCTTATACTTGGATTCCACATCAGAACTAAAGCCGCTTTCTAAATCTTCAGCATACTGCAGAAAATGACTCATTTTACTCGTATATAAAAAAATGGAGAAAAGGAAAGAGAATTATAGAAGTTGAGGAATTGCTTAAGTACCTTCTTTGATCCTCTCGAGATTACTTTTTCAGAATTATAATCCTGAATGTAACGAATTTTTCCATACAGTTTCACATTATCTGCTTTTGTTCTCTCGAGTTCAGTATTTAGCATCCCAATCTTCTCTTTCAGCTGTCTTATTTCCTGGGGAGGAGAAAATTAAGAAAGATCACAAGACATCAATACTGAGAACAGAAACTTCCCATTTGAGAAATGTGGGTTCAAATATAAAGAGAAAGGAAACTAAGAAATTGCAATATGGTGTTCTAACTAACCTCTTCAGTCTCTCTCAACCGTGTTCGGAAACGGTCACGTTGGTTGCAGATCACCTTGAGCATTGAGCTCTGATCTTGATCTGATGGAACATGTCTTTGTTCGGAATTCTGATTACAGATGTGTTAAATGATTATCAGGAAACAGTTTATGTGTTTAGGACTTATTAGGAAACAATTCTAAAGATACGGATAAAAAAATGTAGCTTGTGGAAAGCACATTTCAAAAGCCAAAGGCCAGACTTGTGTACCTTCCACCAAACTAACCTCCCATTTGTTTTTGCATATTACAATCTAAGAGAAAAAATGAGAAAAGCACAGAAAAACTTACATTAGATGGATCTGTTCCACCAGACTCTGATAAATCCCAATCCTCGAATAATGTGCCTTTCTTTTCTTTTGAATTATAACCCTGCTTTGACGAGAATTCAAATTAGAATATGGAGTAGCAAAAATGTGCAAGTCAACTGCTATTACTTCCCAATATGCAAAGAAACCAAGAAAAAGAAGGTTAGCCATGAGATCCCAAGCACTACACACGACTTTTATGTGCTATTTGAGATATGCACAATTCAAAGTTAATCACTATAGAGTTCTTTTAGTGGCAAATTTATCTAACCTTTAGTATATCTTCCTCTAGCTTCTGTATTAATCTTTGTTGCTCATTGATCTTAACAGTTAACTCTTCTATCTTGGCTTCAGCTGCCTCCACCAAGGCTGTTTTTTCAGAAAGCTTGACCTGACAATTAAAATCCAATATTAAAAACTCGCCATCAGAACACACTGCAAGATAACCTGTATATTACACTCAACGTGTAGTACACCAGATCAATGTCTGGTTTCCTTCGAATAAATGGAAACACAAGAAGATGAGAATCAGTTAAAAGAATAACGTACACATCAACACAGTTTACAAAAATGAACCCACTTAGGGAATTTATACCTTCAGTTGAGTGAGTTCGTGCTCCATTTTCCGATTCTTATCGAGAAGAAGTGATTCAAGTTTACTCATCTCTTCTCCAGCGGTGGCTACTTCCCAATCTTCAGCCTCAATTGAATTATAACCCACTGCCTAGAATTGGACAAGAAATTGGAGATGCGTACATATAAAAATATTTTGATCAACAGCTTCAGTCAACTAGTAGGAAAAACATTCAATGATTATTTTCGTTGTTGCAAAAACACAAATAAGAGGGGACAAAGAAAGGCATGTGTGCTAGTGAGCATTGTGTGTGTGTGTGTGTGTGTGTGACAGAGAGAGAGAGAGCATAGTTTAGAACAGAGGCTGTTTAAGAATTTCAGAAAGATAGGAAGTAAAACAGAAAGCACAGAAGATTCATCAGCATTAAGAAAGCAAATTAATAATTCAATACAAAATGATCTAAACATGGGTTTGTGTTTCTGAAAACGTCAAGAAGACAACAGGAGAAAGTAAAAGAAAATAACTGACTTCCAAACAGAGGATAAGTTAAGGACAATGTTTATATCATGCTCAATCGTGTTCTTCATTATAATAGAGCTTTCTCCTCTTTCCTGTCGTTTGCTTTTGAAAAACAAATATTGCCTTTCCCCCATAAAAAGAGTCCTGTTTGTGACACCCGCATATATATGTACAACTAACAGGAGCTTCCATAGAACGAACTCACTACCTGCAAGATTTTGATCTTTTTATGCAAGTCATCAACTAATTTTGCCGTTGGCCTTGTCTGAAGCTCCTTTTTCACCTCCTCAATAATGGTTTCCTAGCATCCAAAAGAAGTATATATAAATGTATAAACAATTAGAATATGAAAAATTTACCATAAATGGGTCAATAAGGCCAGATGTGAATAAGAGGCCAGAAACAATATAGAACTTTCTTAAGAGTATTAAATGATATGAAGCACTCAAAGCAAAAAAGATTATCATCTATCTAGAGTAACATCATTCATAAGATTGAACAAGTTTGTACCTAAAATATTATGAAAAAACGTAAAATCCATTTTAAGACCTACAAGATGTGAAGAACTTATGAATCTTGACCATCCTTTTGGCGAAAAAAGTCAGTAACAAGTCTAAAAAACAGTGAATAAAATTCGGGTAGAAAGCACTCGTTTTCCATCTTACAATAGGTATACAAATCCCCTACCGTCCATGCCTGCTCCCTGTCTCATTCTCCCCATCCCCTCCACCTCGTCCAGAAGTCACAAAAATAATTCCCCTAGTGTCTGTATAATATAGTCTAAGAATGGGTATCATAAGGTTGCTTGAATGTTTGAACCAAGAAAAGTCCCAGAACGAATCCAAAGCTTCTTTTCCAGCCAAAAATTATCTGGATAATTGCTAATTAGTACACATTAACAAGATTTGAGATGTATGAATAAAAGAGTTGAAGCTCAGGCAATTCCTAGATGGAATTATTAAATGAGGCATGAAGCAAGCAAATGCAGCATTACATAGACATTTTGTGGTATTTGACTTAAATTGTACAACTAATTGGAAGATTGCAAAACTCCTACGAAGGAGGGAGAGGAACACGGATGAAATGAGAGAGTTTGCTGGTTGGTTGGGTAGTCGAGGGAAACGTACTTTCTCATTGAGCAAGGCATTCAACCGCTTCATCTCATTGATGTGCTGTTCTCTCTCATTTGATAGGGTGGTTTCAATGCTGTGCAGTTCCATGTTCAATTCGGAAATTATCTTTTCTTTGGCACTAAGGGAACTCTCAAGCATGCTATTTGCATCTAGATTATCACTGCATAAAGAAACCAAAAAAAGGTAATTCACATAACCATGTTACAATGTGGTCGAAAACAGAAATATCGCAGGTTAGCTGCATAGTATGTTCCTCTCAAAATCACACCACCATTGGAACAAAATAATTATCCCCAACAAAATAATAGAAAGTTTCAAACTTTCCCTGAGATTTCTGCTAATTGTAACCCTTCAAATCATCCCTTATATTTTCTATATATTTCCAGAAACTCAAAGATAAGCAAGTATTTAAATTCAAAATTCTATCAAATTGCCAGACCTGAATTCATCTCACATCACTCTGATAAAGATCAAAAAATCCAAAGTATCAAACAAAAGAAAAGAGAAAAAGATTAAAAGGAAGCATTTGTTCTTATTTTAATATTATTTTCGACAATTTAGTATTAGATAGACACCCCTGACAAGTTATCTGCAGAGGTAGAACTTACCTTTTCTTCTGGTCATTATCTTCAGTAGCTGTTTGCAATTGAGATCGCAGCAACCCCTATTGCAAAAGAGTAAATACGTTAAAAAATTTGTGGGACCAAATACCCTTAGTAGATATGAATTAACAACATGAGTGCAACGTTCAAAACAAAATTTCTGATCTGATAGAAGTCAGACGCTTTAAAGGTCACATCAAATCCCCACCAATGCATCCAAAGAAGGTGATAAATGTTGTCCACAAAACAACATATCCAGTTTTGCAATCTCACATGACATCCCAGGGTATATTCAAAGGTTATGGAAAAAATTTTCAACTTCTTCTTTGGGCATACAAGTCAAATATGAAAATGCAGTACATGGCCTTATTGACAGCATCAAAAACATACAAAAGAGTGCATACTCCTCTCATTCATTGACATGAAATTAGATCCAATGTGTAGTACGAATTATCATGGCAGTCAAACACCATGCTCAAAGAAATAGTGGTGGAACATTCACCAACATTTTCAAATGTTTGAATTTTTTTCTCACGATGATAAGGGAAATCTCTACTCAGTTGACCTGCAACTATTTGAAGCCAACTGTATTCATTACTCATGAATGATAATGCCAATTATTCATCTTACAAGCACTTTTTTCAACAGATCTCCATTGCTAAAACACGTCTCAGAAGTTAAGACAAAATCAAAAAGCCACCTGTCCTTCCCACTATTGCTCCAGCAATAATGTTCTAGACAAAGAAGCCACCAAATAGAATGTGGCTAAAGTACAACAGAGTAATATGAAGTTGTCTTCACAAAACAGACAAATGATCCCAATGCATACCTTTTCTCTTTCAAGACTAAGTAGCCGAGATTGAGCACGTTCGACTTCATCCATCAAGAGATTGACTTCTGATTGCTTTGCCGCTCTGTCTTCCTCTGAAAATGTCAATATTCAAGATTACGCGAAACTCAAATTGGGAAACATAAGTTTCCAAAATCAACTTTAATATCAGTTTACATTCAGGTAGTTTCAGATACAATTGGCTACTATATAACCTGATTGTGCCCGGACTTCAAACAACTGGCTCTGCGCAAGTTCATGTAATTTTTGTATAGTGGAGACACTTTCTTGAGCTTGACGTAACTGATCTTGCAACATCCGCTCCCTGCAACAATGACACCGGATCATCAGTGCAGTTGCATGATGCACCAAAACGGGTGTCCTAACAATAGCAACATCAGCATCCTACTTCTCATGATATCAAGCTAACAGTACCTTTCCTTTAAAACCTCCAGACTCTTCTGATTCTCTTCTGCCAAACTACGCTGCTTAATCTCCACAATCTCTTTTACTTTTTCTTCCATCTATAAGATAGAGGGGAAAAAAGGAATAGAACATTATGCAATCAAAGCAAATAAGTCAAATCCAAATATCATATACAATGATATAAGGGGGGATTATGACCTGTTGTTCTAACAGGCGGGTTCTCTCTTCAAGTCTTCTTATGGTTGCCTGTTGATTTTTCAAGTGAGTTGCCTCTGTTCGGTATTCCTCAAGCTCAACCTTCATCTTTCGGTTCTCAGATTCTAATTCAGAGAGTTTGAAGTCTTTCTCCTGCACAATGCTAACAAAGTCAATAAATGATTAGAAAATAAAGTTCCATGCTAATTGTGAATCATGAATCCATAGCCGAACAATTAGTATTTAGTATTTCATAAACATAGTACGTACAATGCAGAAGGCTTAATCAGAAAAATTTCCTGGTAATGGAGTAGGCTCCTAAAAGTGCAAAATACTTGTAACTAAATCCAGAAGGTGACTACGTCTCATATACCTGGAATTTTATGCAAAAAATTATACTTGGAGGAGCAGGCAATCATCCCACTATGTAAAATTACTAAATCATAGTACTTATGATTTGCAGATTGACAGCATGGGTTTCATCAAAGTTACTAAACCTACAGATAAAAGGAACTCCAAGATTGCAGTTTTACACAGCCTCTTTTAGAATATAAACCCTTGTCTTTACAGTTTCATCTCCACAGAAAGCTAATTGAAAAGGTATCCTTATAATTCCATCTTTCAACTACTTTACAAATAACTTATTTTCTTCCATGGTTCTGGAAAAGAATAAGCAGCAGCAGCAGCAGCAGCAGCATCAACAACGTAATAAAAAAATTGATTAACGTATCGTAATTCACAAGAGTGAGAATTTTTCTTTTCAAATGTTCACTATCTACCATTTATCTTCTTCTTCCCTAGATACAATACAAGTGCTACCATTCAAATTCAGATTGTAAAAACAAGGGCTTCAGCTATTGGAACCAATAACGAGTTTTTAAAAAACGAACAATTAACTCGTACTTACTGCTATTGAAGCAAGAACTGGGTAAGGATCTGGTGCTTCGTAAAGTTTCTGATAAAGGTTAAGAAAAGAATTTTCTCCAAATTTAGCTCTCTTGGTCAGATTATCAACTTCTTCTTGATAACCCTTCAGTAAAGAGTTAAATAAACTCAACTTTTCTTCATTTGAAGCTTTCTTGAAATCTGTTAAGAGTAAAAATTGACCAAAAAGTAAATAAGAAAATGGCACTATCAACCAAATTTGCATCAGTAACCTGGTCAGTACAGTACCTCTAGTACTCTCAGCAAGCTTTCGGCGATTTTTCTGACTGTTTTCTTGATTCTCAGCTATTTTAAGACCTTGCTCATCCAGAAGAGCTCTTTCGTTTTCCAGATCAAATTCTGCAGAAAGAAATTATTCATAAGTAAGCAATTTGAGCAAACCAAACTGACAATACAGAACTAAAAGCAAGTCTCTGTTTGATTTTCTCACAAATATAATTGTCCCATCCCCTCATTAAGTCTGCAAAAGTTAGAATGTTGATAAATGTTGAAAAAATTCTTCAGCTGTTTGCCACTGTGTATAAACACAACCTTGGCGTAATTTAAAAAGGCCCATGCCAGATACTTCTATAGGCTCACATATTGACACTTCTTCGAAACATGAGCGATACATGAACACTCATTCAACCCTAAAGGCAATGATTGCAGCACCAAAATTTTGATCCTTTACAAAGTAATGGTGAATGCCCCAAAATCCTCATGAAGAACACAGGTATAACCTATGAACTTCATATCGAGTGAGAAGAATATGAAAGGAATAAAGAAAAGCAACCAATTGATCACTACTAGCCATCTAACTAGGATCCAAACAACCTTATTCTGTCATATAATATGGATATTCCACATCAGTTGCCGAGAAGGCTCTGAAACAATGACAACTACCATGGTTTATGCTTCACCCCAAGAATTTGCAAAGATCTTATGTAAATTAACATCCCAACTATTTTCACACTTATTTGCCACATTTAAATCTGGCATTTCAACTAAAACCCTACCTTTCGTAACAATTTAAGACAAAACCAGCTGCAGCATAAAAGAGAGAAATTTTGCAATGAAAAAGCCAAGGAGTCAACAATATATCAATTAGCATGAAATCTTTACGATCAACCGACAAGAAGTAAAGTCTACAGTTAACTCAAAGAAGAACAACCCACAAAAAATCGACATAAACAACTAATTTCCATCTCTCTCACACGCACAGTAATGCAGAGTAAACAGAATAACTTGCAACATTCAATAACAAAAATTATTGATAGAAATGAGATAAAAGATTGGCACTGCATTAAAAGTGTACCTTTCCAGAAACTAGCGACGGCGGGAACGGGAGGCGATGAAGCTGAGTTCGGTTTCTCCCGCTCGGATCCTCCTTGGGCGACCTCCATTGGTGATCGGCCTCAAACGAAGCTACGGCCTCCAATTTCTGAGCCTCTAGTTATACAATCTTCGCGAATAATTTCACAGTGTATACTTCATCAGTATGGGGAAAAGGGATATGAATTAATTTCTGTAATTTGAAAGAATTTATGATTATGGTGAAGAACAATAACAGAAGAAAAAATTAAAATGAAATCAGCAAGAGGATTTAGAGGATAACGATGTCAAGTTCAATTGAGAATGTGAGATCTCACAAACTTCTGAATCCGCGAAAAGGTTTTTTTTTTTTTTTTTTTTTTTTTTTCCGCGAAAAGGTTAATATGTTCCTTAAGAATTAATTTTTCGTTGCTATCTTAGCCCGGGAGATCTCGGACGGACCTCGATGTTGCTGGATCCGGGTTAAATTACCCACCCAAACCGTATTTTTATTTATTTATTTTTTCCTAGAGAACTTATACAAGTTGAAAGTAATTAAAAATGGAGTTTCTAGCTGAGTCTGCTAATAAATTGGGCAAAATACTTAAATGGAATCCTATAGGGAAGTTGAATGCTAACTTTGTTAATGTATCTATATAAGAATTCCTCTCTCATGGTGCGGTGCTATAGCAGATGCTCTGTTTTTAATTATTTTAATTGCAGTAGTGTTGTCCAATTCAAAAAGAATTTTCTTGAACCCTTGTTGTCATATGAATCTCAACTCATTGTAGGCGCTCTATAATTCGGCAAGATCGGGGGCAATCTCTCAAATTGGCAAGAAATCCCCCAAGCCATCTGTCGTGTTGATTGTACGCTTTGCAGCAGTTGTTGTTGCAGAGGAGATGCATAAGACTCTGTCTACATTGAGTTTGATCCAATTTTCAGGTGGAGGTGCCCATCTAGTATGCCTTGGTCTTTTCAGTTTTGTCGAATTATATGTTGATATGTGAGAATTCGACCAATTGATTTCTTTGACATTTACTTTAATGGTGCTTAGTAATTCTCTTGTAAACGAATAAATGTTATTGAAAACTTCTTCATTTCTCTGCTTATAGAACATATAGCATGTAACCCTGAACCATGTGCTCCACGAGATGTTCGGCTACACAACAAATGAAGATATATATATATTATATATATATATTCGTAATGAGTCAGCTAGAGAACGAAGGATCCATTCAATCCTGCGAATCTGTTTTTATGCCCAGCGGTTCCCATATTTCGTTGGTTGTGGGGCATTGTCTGAATATGTGCTCATCTGTTTCCAAGTTTCCATAATTGTGACATTGTCTGTCATCGGTGATGTGTCTTATTTGTTTGTCCGTTTTCAGATTGACTTGTCTTTCCCAACGTCTGCTCTAGGTAGGAATAATATACCTATTTTCCTCCAGATATCTGACGGTAAGAATCTAACAAAACTAGGCCAGTTCTAATTTCCATATGCGTCTTTGTAATCTACTATGGTTCTAAACCGCCATTTGTAACAGTATTTAATTCTTTCTTACCTTTTTGTTTCTCTAATATTCAATGGAGGAACTTGATTGCTAGATGATACAATTTCGACCTCATTAAAAAAATCCAATTTTTATATTTTTATTATCATTATATATTATCAAGTTTTTTTATATTTTTACATTTTTTTATATTTAATTTCGATAAAAAAGGTTAATGTAATTGTCAAACCTTTGAAAGTGATTAATAATTTAATCCAATCACAAGAGAGTATCCTTATTTTTTAAAACTTTCTCTTAGACCCTTAAAAGGCATTTTGAAATAAATCAACAAACACTTAAAAGGCATTTTTACCACTTGAAAAAAAAAATGGCATACTAGTTAGCATTTGAGTAGCCCAGGTAAAAATTTAAACGGGAGAAATGTTGATGTTGTGATTTTTAAACTCTTTTTACTTTTCACAGTGATTGCAAAAGTCACAATAAAAATAAACAAGACAATTGTTACATGGATCTTCAAAGAGATCAAGATAAATTCAAATCTTGTATGATATTTGTATGCGTAACAAGATACAAATTTGACATGACCCAGATTTATTGCAAGCTGTCCATTTCTTAAACATCAATATTTGTACCAACCTTCTAGGGATGACAAGAACAATGGCGAAACTAAATGGGTCCGAAAAGAATAATGTAAATTATATGATGATCCTATAAGAATACCATTTGATTATGTATCATTCGTTTTTGTATTGTTTCTTTGTTTTTTGTCTCCACTTTTGTTGACTTTTTCTCGTCGTGTACTATAGTCATATTGTTGTGGTTATTCAATAAATGATGGATAATTTTTAAACTTTTTTTTTTCTCAACATATTTTGGGGATTGATTGACTTGTGTTTTTACCTTTTTATTATTTTTATTATGGTATGAATATGAAAATCTTATATTCTTATAGGACTATAGGATAAAAATTAATTTGGGATAAATGTACACTTTGAATAATAATTCAGCAAACTCAGCCCTTTGTAGAATTTCCTCAGCTTCCAAACAAAATGACTCAGAAATTGAAACTCAATCACGTTCAATCAAATATTATAGGCAATAAAGTACAGAAAAAAATCTAGAAAATTAATAAGATGATGCAAAAAATAAAATTCAAATACGCTCAATAAACTAAATTGCAAACACACTCAAAAAACAAATTTAATATCTACCAAATCAACTCAATTTTTATTCAGAATTTAACATTTGTCGATCTTAACGATACATTCCGGCGCCGGGAGTAGGAGGCCTCATCATTCCGGTAATTTTATTCCATTTTTCAGCATTTGCTATCCATCCTTCATCACCAAAAAGATAGCAAAAAAAAAAATATATATAGTTTATGATATATATTGTTATAAATTAATAACGGTTAAACAATAATTTAATGAATTAATAAGTTTTACCGTGAGATGGGTCAATGCCGCGATTCTTGAGCTCTCTATGCTCTTGACAGAGAGCGCAAGCGAGGCAACAGTAATGAACAAGGCAATCGTTGCAGGGTTCTTCGGAGAGATTGAGGTGAGCCCTGAGCTTTGTACGGTAAGTGCATGTGTAGCACGATACGAATCCAACGTGAGCCAAGCAATAGTATATGACTCCAGATTGACCGCAGGCTGTCCAATTTCGAAACATGAGTTTTCCAAAATTAAACACTAATTGATTTTTAATTTATATGAATAATTTTAAATATTTTATTAAAAAGAGAGAGAATACTATTTGGGCAAGAAGTAAATACAAGTTTTGCTAGCTATGTGAGAAAGAAGATTATTCACATAATTAAAAACAGTTGTAAGAATATTCCATATCGTATGATCTAGTGTTAAATTTTAAAAAAATATAATTTTTATCCAACATGTTTGGCCTCCGCAAAAAATACTCATTATATTTATATTTTTAAACGATTTTATTCCATTAACCTGCTAGAGAGGTTACTGTATTAGTCAAAGCAAGTCAAATGTAAAAAGGTCATTTAAAAAAAAACACTCAAGATCTTAATTTGTAAAATACACATTTTAAGCCTATATTTTTCTCTCTCCTCCCTCCTCTTCCCTTCGTCTCTCCCTACTGCTCCAGCGACATCGCTCCCATCACCGGACCTCGTGATTTGCTCAGACCCGAAATTCTCTGAGGTATTTTTTCTCCTTGAATTCTCGAATTTTTTTTTTTTTTAAAATGACTCTTATTTTTTTTTAATGGAAATATTACAAGAATTCCAGGTTTGAGAAAATCACGAGGTTCGGTGATAGGAACGACGTCACCAACGTGGTAGGGAGAGACGGGAAGAGAGGGGAGGAGAGAGAAAAAATAGGGTTAAAATGTGTATTTTTATAAATTAAGACATTGAGTGTTTTATTTTTTGTTTTTAAATGACCAATTTTACCTTTGACTTGCTTTAACTAATACAAAAAACTGTTGTAACAGGTGAATGGATCAAAATTGCTTAAAAATATAAACGTAATGGGTATTTTTGGTGGAGGCCAAACATCTTGAACCAAAAGAGTGAAATGACCAAACATGTTGGACCACAATTAAATTTTTTCCTGTCAAATTTAGTTCTAAACGTTTAGTAGTCGACAAATTTAGTCCTAAATTTTGTTATTCACAACACATTTAGGCCTAATAATATTTTTTTGATAAAAAAATATATTTGAAATCCACAATGACTTGTTAATCCACGTGGCATAAATTTTACGATGTAGATTAAATTAATCCATGTGGTATAGGGGTTGATGAAATTGTAATTCAACCGTTACGTGTCTCAAAAAAACTGTTATTAAGATTAAATGAGTTATGAATAGTCAAATTTATCACTAAATTATAGAGACTATTTTGGTTTTTTTCTTAAAAAAATTATATATAGATATTATACCATCTTTTTTTTACTAAATTCGAAGCTTTAGAATACATATCATTTTATTATTATAATGACAATGATAATTTGTCATATTATCCATCAAATTTTGACAATATTTCAGTGATTTAACTCTATTTTTCTAATATAAAGAGAATTCTAAAATAAATATATAAATATGTTACAAATTAAAGTCACAAATAACTGTAGATAAAAGCAACAAATTGAAAAGCACTTACAAGTGATGCCTTGATCAAGAATTTCAGCATTCCTGCCAAATGTGATGCAGGGGCAGCAACAAGTAACACAACCTACAAAATATGTCCAAAATTTAAAACCATTAATTAATTAAATTAATGTTTAAAATAAAAGTGACTAAGAGCTAATAAATTCCATACTATTACTTTTATTTCATAAAATAATATAAATTATTATACTATTTTAATTTAATTTTAGAACAAAGTGAATATATATGAAATTTTAATGCACATTAAAATAAAATTAAATAAAAAAAAAGAGATGATGAGAAAATGAACCCACAATTGGATGTATCTTCAAAGCAACCGCACAAGCCGGTAGACCACGGCCCGACCGGTGCTCCACCGACGGCGACACCCACAGCAGCCACCGGAGCTTCATATGGCGGTGGCTGTTGCATCGGTTTTCCATAATTAGCATCCATGGTATAGGAGTACTAAATTTTCAAAAATAAATCAATATACGAAATAAAGAGAAAAAGTTGAGCAAACTTGGTTAATTAGCAGCTCTTATATATAGAGAGAGTAGACTTCTGCATTATTACAGTACAACGTTAATGAGCTGTTTGAATCTTTCATGTTTAATTTAAGATTAGTGGTTCCTTAATTATTGGATTAATTAATTAACTTGTTGACCTTAGACAAAACCTCATATTTCTTGAGAAAGTCTACAAATTTATACTAATTTACACAAATTGAAATTATACCACCATTGTGATGAGGTAATTAATTAGAGTAGTAATTTTTTTTTCCGTATAATTATTACTTCCTATCATAAGTTTTTTTAAAATAAATAAATAAATAATTTTCAGTCTTTTAAAATTGATGAAATTTATCATTGAGAATTGAAAATTTGAATATTAAGACAATAGTAATAGTTAGAGTTGTGTAGAATTGCATTGTTCTAAAGAAATTTTTTTAAGATATTAAAATATATTTATCAAAATAGAATAATTTCTTTTTTAATTCTAGTAGGAATAACATAATCCTACCGTGACCAATAATAAAAGAATGAAAAATAAAGATAGTGGACGTCATTTTATATTAGAAGGTATGATTATATTTAAGAAGATACGAGTCATAATTGGTTTGTTATTATTTACCAACAAAATGATGTATAATTTATCTTAAATTCATAGACTTGATTTAAAATTTATATATACCATCATCAATGCTAGTGGGTATAAAAATATACCATCATCAATGCTGTTGTAACTGACTGTTTAAACAAAGGTAATTAAATGGGTAAATTTCTTGTTCACTTCAATTAAGTAAACCAAAAAGCTACGTCATATTACCTTGTTTTTGTTTTTATCGTTTCAATTTTATTGAATGTTTCGAAAGACACCTACATAATCTTGTATTATCCTTAATAGGTTGATTTAGTAAACTTTTATTATAACAAAAGTAAATAAAACAACCAAGATGATTGTAATAATCTTTTGAAATTATGTTATTAGATGAAAAAAAAAAATGAAACAAGAATAATTGAATTTATTTAAAATTTTTTATGAAACAATGGAGCCTATATAAAATACTACATTTGTCTGAAAAAATCAATTGGAGCCATCTTTAATTATAATTTTTTAAAACGAAAAAAAGAGGTAAGAGTTCCAACCAAAAATTTTTGTTGAAAGTCTTTCGGTTGATTTGTCAAATTAACTGAGATTTTCCGATGATATAATGGATTTTTTTTTTTTTGGAAGGTTAGAGTCGTGGATAACATGAAAGAGGCTTGGCCGGATTGCTTTTCTGATTCATCGCAATATAGATGTCTCTTTTGGTTAGTTTTACTTAATTTTTTCAACAGAAAATTTATATAAATAACACCTTAGTTAAATATATTTTTTATTTAATCTTGTTCAACTCATGTTACGATGGGAATCTTCTTAATATTTAATCACACAAAAAGAAGGAAGATTTCCCACCAAAAATTTGTTTTAAAAGTCTTTGGGTTGATTTGCAAAAATTAAGTGAGATTTTCTGCTGATATAATCGGATTATTTATTATTTATTATTTATTATTTTTTTTTGGGGGGATGTCGAAGTCGTGGGTAGCATGAAAGAACATGGAAGTTAGTTAGCTGCGAGGAATATTAGAATGACAAAAAACCGGAGACTTTTGATCCCTATGATTGTAGCCGCTTTCTTCGCACTATATCGTCTCCACTTCTCTCACCTCCAAAGTCAAATTTTACCCTACTACTCTATGCTAATTCTAATCTTCTCCACTTTTATTATTATCCTTCTAAAAAATAAAATAAAAGCTCAAGGAAATTGCTAGTTCAAAATGGTTATTAGTAATCTGAGATGAAACTATCAGGTTTCATTTTTGCTAATTTAAAATGGTTAAATTAAGTTATTAGTAATTTATAAGATGAAATTTGTAATTTATATATAAGTTATTCATTCAGTACAGTAACAATGTGACACGTAATTTTACATTTTCTGTGCTTTTAGATTTTTGCATCATTGCAAAACTCAACAAGCAATCACTTATGACTTAATTTCTCCCAAAATGAGATTCTAGATGTGGTTGTACAAATTTCAACAAGCAATCATTTATGCTCAAATTTTATTTATGACCCAATTTCTATTAGAATGAGATTTTAGATGTTGTTCTGACCCAAAATGATTAACATAAACTATTAGTAGCATCTGAGACTATAATTTATATACAAGTCATTCAATCAACACTAACAATATGATACGAGATTTTATATTGTCCATTCATAATTAAAGGGCGAGAATTTGAATCCCATCTTAAACAAGAAATATTTTCAAATCGCGATTAAGTATCTTAAGATAATCATAATAATAAATAGACTACAATACATTAAAAATAATTAAGAAAACAAAACAATACTCTTGAAAAATGTCTTGCCTCTAATATTTTTGTGTACATCAACTCAACCATATTTCTACCCTCCTTCCCCAATTGATCATTCATTGATGTTGAGCTGTGAATGGAATCCAATCAATGGTGGCAGGGTCAATGTCAACCCCTTCTAAGTCAGTCAGTCAGTAGTCATCCATCCTTTTGGCAACTCATCAACTCTTTTCTTTTTTTTTTTCTTTTTTTTTTTTCCTTTGATTTTGGTTTTTCATTGACCAAGCTAGCGAAGTCAACTATAATTGCAAGTCTACTCGTAAAAAATTCTTTTAAAAAATTATCAAATTTTCTTTTTAAAAAAATTGAAATTTGAATTAATATTTTTAGTATTACAAGTAATACATTTTATTTGAAAAAAATTAAGGAGGTAATTATACGCAAGCACCAATACCTAATCCATCGTAAAAGTCATGTAGTGATGAAAGCTAACCAACGGTATTACTACTACTTATCATCCACTTGTATCAAACCCTTTTTTAAGAATATTTTTTATGCCAAGTTTTCAATTAAAAATCAGAATTAATTACATTAATCGTTTCTAAGAATAGATTATTCATACTTATTTTGTTTATTAAGTTAATAAAAATTTTAAATTTGTTCTAATTGTTATGATTATGTTTTTAATTGATTGGGCAATCACTATATTACATACTCTTTCTTACGGAAAAATAACTTTAAAATTATATTTCGTAAGACTAACCAACTTTATTATACTCGGCCTAATCCTCTTGAAAATCATCAAATTAAACAAAAAAAATTTAAAAAAATCAACCCAAATATGAGGGGTTAATGTCACGTAATTGTTTATAGTGGTAATGGTAGTTGAGAGGAATTTGAGAGCCAGATAACACTACAAGAAGTTCGTCTGACGCCCCGTGGACAAATTGCCTAAATTAGTAGGTACTCACATTCATCACCCTCAAAGTCCTCCTCCTAACACGCTCATTCAAATTTTTTCTGATTCCGTCATTGTTACTGACATATATTAAACTAGTGTAGTTCTGTAAACAAATTCATGGATAATTTGTAGAAAATTTTGTTTAAACCTTTATGTGGAATTTGTGTGGAAGTACACCCAGATAAATTTTCGTGGGTATGATTTCTTGTAATGTAAGTGCTGTGTTCATGTACAGAGAACGAATGGATATAGACCAAGATAGGATGCTTGATGAGTAGCCAAGGACTTCGAGGCTGACTTATTCTTTACAAGAATATCTTATAAGTTATACCTAGGAAAAATTGTAGTTGAAACAAATGGGAAATTTAATGTGACGATGTTACCGGCGTGATTTTCAACTATAGAATTGATCAACTCCTCCTCCCGTGTACACCTTCCTTTCACTATTATTACAAGTAATTCTCGGGTTAAAATTAAATATTCAATTTCATTTGATATACAATTGCATGAATTACATTAAATTATTGATATTTTTAAAATTTTTGACAATTACATGTACTTTCATTGACTAGTCAAACTAATAACAACTAGTCTCTTAGTTGAGGTAAAAGGAGCAAAATTATTGATATAAACATTTTTATTGAATCAAAAAATTATTGAAAAAATTCACAGTTACAATTATCCCAACTCATCTTGGTTAGAAATCGTCAGATTTTTTTATCTTTTTAATATTTTTTATGTTTAATTTTAATTAAAAAATAAATATAATTATTAAAAATATCGATAATTTAACCAAATTATATTGGATGCGATTTTAAATTAGAGTCTTATTTCCGATATTAAAAGTAAAGTTCCTAGAAACAAGGGCTGAGACAATAGGTGGTAGTACCAATCACACTTGATCTTTCGCGGGTAATTTATAGGGAGCTAGCTCCAGAGTGAATCATTGTTAAGATAAGAACTACTCCCCCGACACGACACCGTCCCGGTCATATATATATTCCTCAACTCGTTCTCTTAGAAGCCTATTTACATAATAAAAAAATCATGGTACGCGCGGATGCAAACTCCGGCGGATCTCATCATCATCAAGGAGGAGAACAGCACCATCATTTTCAGCCTGGAGAAACTCATCATCAAACCCCTGAAATCATTGATGATTCACCTCATGATCCGCCATTGAAGAATCCAGAAAAGCCCCACAAATACCAAACAGCAGCTGATTATGGTCAGCCGGCCGTGGGATTTCCTCCTCAAAACTCCCAACCAAATACAGCCTTCCAGCAGCATCCAGCTCAGTTCCCTCCGCCATTTCACCATGATCAACCACCACCACAGGCTTTCCCTCCACACCACGGTGGTGGTCAACCACCGCAGCCGCAGGCCTTTCCGCCTCCTCAGGCTGAGGTAAACTCCTTTCCTCCCCCAAACCAACACCAAAACATGCACTACCCATATCAGAATCCTCTGAATTTTCAAAATCCGGGAGCTGGACAGAATCCTCCACTGCATCCTGGAATGCAAAAGTCGCCTTACGTTCAATTTCCGTCCAATCCTCCGGCCGTCGCCTCACCTGTACCGCAGGGGTTTCCCGTTGCTCAGAATACTCTTCCAACTCAACCTTGGCAAACAGACTTGTTCGGATGCATGGAAGATCCCACAAACGGTATACATTTGTTTCTTGGACCTTAGTATCAAATTTATACATAAAGTAATTAAAAGGATATTATCCATTGTCATTTTCAATTTTATCGTATTGAAATACTTTGCAATATTTCAGCTATAATTACAGCCTGCTTTCCATGTGTGACATTTGGGCAAATTGCTGAGATAATTGATTCTGGCACTACTTGTAAGTCTCTCAATTCCTTATTTTTATATATATAACCCCTACCAAAGTAATATTACAAAAAAAATAGTAAGATTTTAACCATCGGACAAGATAATATCCTAAGCTTGAAAAATAGTTTTTTCGATGGATAAAATCAATATAATAATTGACTAACGTATTCATTCTTACATAATCTACAGCTTGCGGTACAAGTGGAATGCTGTATGGTTGTATTGCGTTCTTGATTGGGATGCCATGCCTAATTTCATGCACCTATAGAACAAAGCTGAGGGCTCGTTATGGGCTGATGGAAACCCCAGGGCCAGATTGGCTGGTGCACTGCCTTTGTGAACTGAATTGCTATTTGTATAACAAAATTACTATTTGTATAACAAAAAATGTCCAAAATGCCCTTAGTTGGAAGAAAAAATGTAAAAAACGCTGCGTATTTCCAAAAAAATGGACGAAAACGTTAAAGATATATGAAAAAGACCAACAAAAACGCTAAAACATAACGAGATAAGCGTAAAAAAACGCTAAAACGTAGTGACAATGACATTTACAAACGCCAAAACTATGCGAAATTGAGGACAAAAACGCTAAAATGTAGCGTTTAAGACATTAATAAACGCTAAAATACAGCGTGAAAAATGACTTCAAACGCCAAAAAGCAGCGTTTTGTTGCTGCTCGCTCGCCAATGTGCAGCGTTTAGTTTCTTCAGTTTGAAAAAAAAATAAAAGGCACAAAAAACGCCGCAGCAGGTTTCATTTCGGCCGAGCAAACGCAGAACTCAAGCAAAAACGCGAAAAAACAGGAAAGTTTTTACAAGCTTCGGTAGAGATTAGCGACATGGACGCGGGTGGTGCTGGATCTTCGAAGGGTCATGGCGCAGGAAAAGGGCTACACATTCGGGTATAAATTTCTTAACATTTTCATGTTGTTTTGATTTGATTTTGTCCAGTTTTTTTGAACTGTTTCTGTTGGATTGATGTAGAATCGGTTGTGTTTAGCGTTAGATTAGGAATGAATCGCATTTTTTGTTGGTTTGGAACGTGAATTGGCCGCCGATTTTGGTGTTTAAATCGCGGAACGGCGGCGTTGGTTGGACGACCAACGCAGATCGGCGGCGTTGGTTGGACGACCAACGCCGATCGGAGGCATTGGTTGGACGACCAACGCCGATCGGCGGCGTTCGATTGGAGAGCAACGCCGATCTGCAGCGTTGGTTCCGAAGTTAAGCGCCGATCGGCGGCTTTGTTGTCGGACCCGAACGCTGGATGGCAGCGTTTGGGTAAGACTCGAACGCCAAGTACATGCGTTTGACTCATAGTCAAACGCCACCGAACTCGAGGTGGCCGGTCCAGTGGAGCCGGTCGAGGGATTGGCGGGGAGTCGGCGTTCCATCTGAGGGACGAGGACGATGCCTCGCCGAGCGACGAGGACGATCGGTCAGAGGAGGAGGAGGCTCACGAGGAGCCTCCGAGATCGAGCCATCAGCGGCAGTCTGGTATGCAGCAGCAGCAGCGGGCGGAGCCCTCTGCAGGTACGCGATATTGATTTATTAATTACGTTTATTTAATTGATCTATTTGTCTAATTTGTGAATTATGTAAATTATGTATTATTTGTTAATACTATTATTAACTGAGTAAATATTTAAATTATTATTTAATTGTTAATTTATTTGGTAATATGATTACTTAGTTAAATTATGTTATATTGTTGTATAAATTGAAATATTTATTGAGTTATTTACTTTATGATGAATTTGTTTATTTATTTGCTAGTTTGGCTAGTTAGTGAAAATATGTTATATTTGTTTATATATGTATATAATTTGTCTTTTTTATTTATTCATTGGGTAAATTGTTAAAATATTTATGAATGTTTCATTTATTGTATAACATGAGTAATTATTAAATTATGTTTTATTTGTTTATTTTGTTAATTAGTTAAATTAATTATATATATTATATTTGATAAATATAGCGATTCCTAAAAAGCGGAAGAAGGATGACAAGAGCTGGTTAGTCACTGGACCAGTCGAGGGTGGTCCGATCGATGCGACGGTGATTCCTAGTTTTTTAGGACACGTCGTATGTAGGTTTAGTGAGACGGGGGGTAGAGCCCCTATTAGGTGTCACAATAGGGGGTTGATGTACGATTCCTTAGTTTCTTGGGTGCGCGGCATGTCACCCCTAGGGGCTCAGATACTTAGCCAGACAGGGCTGGGACATATTCCCAGCATTTTGTTTAGGCATATAGATGCGCCACTGATATGCGCGTTTTTGGAGAGGTGGCAGCCGGACACCAATACCTTCCATCTACCCTTCGGTGAGATGACGATACTTCTCCACGACGTGTGGGAGATTATGCGTCTACCGATAGAGGGTCGTTTGATTACCCAGTCCGCTGATACCGCCACCCTAGTAGCGTTGGCTAGAGATTTGCTCGAGATACCTCCGGACCAGCACATCGACAAGGAGTTGTTCGAGAATGGGGCATTCTCGACCGAGCGGGTGATAGAGACCTGTAGGCGTAGACCCCGGCCCGACTCGGACGTTGCAGTTTTTCTATGGGCTACTATTGGGACCTGTCTGTTTACAGACAAGAGTTCCAATAAGTTCCAGCCAGGCCCTGTTTTGGAGCTGCGGGGCGGGATGGCTCAGGTGGGCCAGTACGCGTGGGGCACGGCGACGCTAGCATTTCTGTATAGACACTTAGGTGCTGCTAGTCGTCATGGCACGTCGAGCGTCGCGGGTTGCTTGACGTTGCTACAGGCCTGGATATACGAGCATTTTCCATCTTTTAGGAGTAATGCCAGGCCTCTGTCAGTGCACCCCGATCGGCCGCGGGCCAGCAGATGGACGGTCGACGCACCACGCAACAAGGACGACAGACTGGCGATTTTCCGGGAGGCACTGGATGCCTTGTCGGCGGACGATGTAAGTAAATCAAAATTAATTTACTTAAATGTATATTTAAAAAACATAGGAAATGTAATTGGAAAATTTTTTTATAGGTTGTATGGATGCCATACGGTCGCGCTGCCGTCACGCGCACTCCGAGGACCCAGTACCGCGGCCTGATTGCGTACCGGGAGGACATAGAGCCGTACATGCCAGACCGGTGTGCGCGTCAGTTGGGGTATGTGCAGTGGATCCCCAGACCGTTCATTCCGGCCACGGATGGGACGTACAGGGGGTACGGGGGTAGTGGGTACGTCGTGCACCACCCACGGACATATGCGGAGTCCGAGTGGGACGCGTATCCGGCTACCGGGCCTATATATTTTGTGCACCGTGCACAGACAGGGCACGGCGTCCGATATAGTGCCTGCGTGGACGGATATCTGGAGTGGTTCGTACCCCGCTCCCATCCGTACGTCATAGGTCCCCCACCGGAGCAGCCACAGCCGCGCCGATCGTCATCGGAATATGTGAGTAATTTTTTTTTATCAAATTTGTAATATATTTTATTATATTGTTCAACATGAATAATTGATGTAATTGTGTGTATTTTTTGTAGTGGGTTAGCGATGTGCTGGGCGTGCAGCACCGGTTGTTGGATCAGCTGCGAGATCGAGCACCGGACCTGCATGACGAGTATTATGGCCTGATTGCGGATTTTGAGCAGCGATTTGACCTGGCCGATTGAGCCCCTTTGTATTTTTATATGTTTGACATTTTGTATTCATTTGTATATTTTTTTATTGACATCAGCACCATTTCTATATCAGTACTTTGTGCATTACATCTATTGTTTGTGTTTGTTTAGTTATATGTCATGAATGTGAATACCAACAATATAATACCAACAAATGATATAATACCAAAGCAAACAATCATACAATACCAAAAAAACAAATTCACAGTACACTGAAGCCGCTAAGCATCACGACGATTTACCCATAGCCTAAAACGCATTCTGAAAGTATTAGGCCAACGTCCAACGGTCGCTTGGTTGCAGTGATCGCGCCAAACAACGTGCAGTGGCGGAAGGGGACAATCATCAAGAACATCAACACGAACGTAATGATTACCACCCACGTGAGCAATTGCTATCTGTCTCTCCGGGCGGGTTTCGTCCTCTCCAGCATCCAAGGGTAATATGGTATAATTCGCCATCGGCTCCGAACGGCTGAGGTGCAGTACCACGGCATTAGCATGCGTTGCAAGTGGGAACAAGTCCGTGGGTGTGGCCATCCAGTAGGCTTCAGAACAACTTCTACCTTGATAACGTAAACGCCGGATAACGGCACCCAAATGATCACCGTCAGCAGGTCTCTCTTCCACAACTGCAAACAAACCTGCATACCTTTGTGGATCACGAACGATCTCCCCAACAAGCGCTCTACGCGACAATTTCCAATTGTGCTGTCCGCCTGAAAGGTAACTAGCAATCACTCTGAACCCACAATTTCCATCTCCAATGACATCCGACCATCCAGTACAGTAATGCCGAAAAAACACTGGTACGCATGGTACATCTTGTCCAAATCCTAAAGTGTTAAATAAATTAGCATGAACATAATTGAATTAACTTTGTAAATAAATAAATTCGTGCAACATCACTAACAATAGTTACCTTCACGTAATGGAGACTGACTAGAGGAGTCCGTCGTATTGTTTGATGTGCGCCCAGTTGATCTTCCACTTGAATTTGACCGACCCCTACCACGTGATCCACGTGTCGCTCTCTCGCGACCACTCCACTCGCGCATAACTGAATGGTGCAGTCTACTCGGCGGCCTTCCCCTATGAGTACCCTCAACCGATGGCTCAGCTGCACTAGACATATCAGCGTGCATCTCTTCCACATAAGCCATATTAAGTAGACGAGCCAAGAATGACGGACTTGTGTTAACTGCAGGAATGACTTCCTCATTGAAAAACCTTGATGAAACATTATTTTCAATCAGCATCCAAATGTAAAATTACAAAAAATAAAACAAATTTAATATAACTAACAAACATAAGTAAAATGTACCTGATGTCCTCATTCAGATTATTCGAATCCCTTTGGGAGGGTACAATTGTCAATCTCTGCCAGAACTCGTGGACTAATGGGAGCAATTGATATGCGGTCGATTCCTGTGCCTTGTATATATCACATGCACAAGGAATCCCAAGCGTCACCTTGCACACGCATCCACACCTATCTATAACTTCGCCTGCCAACCTATCCTTTTTTTCAACTTGTTTGCTTACCAAATTCAGGCAGTGATGCGAAACGTATTTGTTCAAGTAACAGTATGGAAACCCCATCCTATTGGTTTGTGTCGTGGCAGTAGAAGACTCGAGCGACCCACTGTTATTGTTTTAACATAAAATAAAATTATAATAAAATTATGACATTAAATAAATAATCGAATGCGGTTATTGCACTTACGCGATGTGCGGAAACAGATGCGTGAGATGAGAGTCGATCTTCATGAGCAACGTGTCGAGAGAATTGGTGGAAGAATGAAGCCAATCTTTCAATGCAGCATGAGAAGCCTCAACCCTGTTAGTTGCCGTATTCCCAAAGTGTTGAAATGTGTCCGTCCACGCCCGGCAGAATTTCTCCTTATGAATGAACCACGTCCCCTCCAAATAATCAACAACTGTAGGCTCAACCATAGAGTATGTAACCTTGAATTGGACCAACACTTGGTTAAACCTTTCAACTGTGGGAGCCATGATAATTTTCTTCCACCAATTACTATATATATCAGTGGCCGTGTCCACATTCCTCCTACCAACATTTTTTTCCAACCAAATGGCAACATCACGGTCAATATGCCACCGACATAACAAGTGATTGCAAGATGGAAAGTGATCCTTAATAGGCTGCAACAAACCCAACTCCCTATCTGAGACGACAACACTTGGTTCCACATTACTAGGCAACAATTCCCTCAAGTTTTTCATTACCCAATCATATGTTTCTTTTGTCTCATCCTTAACAATGGCAAAAGCAATATTGAAGTTCTTATTGGTGGGAGTCATACCGATCATCTCAACGACGGGCATTTTGTACTTGTTGGTCTTGTAGGTTGAATCAACCACTACAACCCAATACCACCTGTTGAACATCTGAATTGATGTAGGATGAGCGATGAATGCATGTGTGATCGCATTAGTGGCCTCATCAGTGATAATCCGAACAAAATATTTCTTCTCGCGAGCCAAATGCAAAAATTGCTGCCCAATATTCCTACCATCCAATCCATCTTTCTTCATTTCTTCCTTCAAATTGTAGACCTGCCTTATCTGTACATTGTCTTCGGGAAACTGCTGATGAATAGCTTCCCAAACGCTTTTTGGTCTCACATTGAAAGAAAGCATGCGTTTAGCCTCAGCCTTTGCCTCTTTCGAGAAACCGCTCAACTGCCGGTGCCCATATGGATGCCTTATACCTACAAAAATTAGTAATAAGAATATAAGAAAATGCTAATTATAGCAAAAATAATATAACATATTCAATAGCGAAACATATTCATACCAGGATGATTATGTGTGGACGATACCCCTGGCGTAACAAGCACACTGTAACGCTCATTAACAACCTTCTTGACAGTCAACTTGAACGGACATTTACATCCGCATCTTTTCGTGTTCAACCGTATGGTGGGGAGAGGCTCATTCAGTGGATCTTTCCATCGACTGCACCTAAAATAATACGTCGAGCCACTTCCGCCTTGCTTCGAAAGCACAAACTGCAGGCTATTAGCTATAGGATAGCAAAACGTAAATGCATCCTCCACACTTGCAAAATCCATATCTATCCTAAAATATTCACTTAGATCTGCCCCAATGTCCTCATCCTCACCCCCCTCGTCATCCTCATTATCCTGTTCCTGCTCGTAATCATCATGTGTGCTCATATTCGAATCATCGTCCTGTATAGTCAGAAATCCAAATCCATATTGTTACAAACGCTATAAATTACACAATGGGACTATAAAAAACGCTTCACTTTACATATGTAATCTTAAAAAAACGCAACGTATTTCACATAACTATACAAAAAAACGCTACACTTCACAAAAAATTTACCTAAAAACGCTACGGATTTCACATAAATACCATAATTTCGCAACAATTTTCTTAAATGAAAGGCATAAAACGCTACAATTTGGCGTTTCTTCTGAAAAAAACGCCACATATTAGCGTTTATGTTGCTTCAAACGCTAATAAATGGCGTTTTAAGTGAAAATAAACGCCTCATATTTGCGTTCATGGTGAACAAAACGCCTCATATTGGCGTTCATGATGACTAAAACGCTAATAATTGGCGTTTCAGGCCAAAATAAACGCTGCAAAAATACAAAAATTCATAGCGGGTAGCAAACTTACCATTTCGTGAAGAATGTCAATCGAAAGTTGTACAATACGAATGGCAGATGGATATGATTCGACGAAACCTTCTTTCGATTGTCGATTTCAATTTGTTGTCAATATTTGTAAGGGAACCTTTTGTACAGAGAATGTACAAAGGTTATGATATGATATGATGTAATTTGTTGTGAATATTTGGTCTGTTCATATTTGTTCGGTCCGTTTTTTAACAAAACCCGTCACAAACGCTACTATTTAACGAGCGAGCTATGTTTTTCGGTTATACTTTAGCGTTTTTTCTTGCATGAAACGCTATATTTTAGCGTTTTAGGTGATATAAACGCATCACTTCAGCGTTTTTCTACAAATAAACGCTACATTTCGGCGTTTTTGGTAGAGGTCTTCGCTACGTTTTAGCGTTTATAGATAATTTCCACAAGACCTTTAGGCGTTTTTTTGTTCATTTTCATACCAAATTTGCGTTTTTTACCCTTCAGTTCGGCAATGCGCAGCGTTTTTTATCCAAAAAATATTTATTATTTCATATCGGGGGTAATTTGGACATTTTTTGTTATACAAATAGTAATTTTGTTATACAAATAGTAAATCCCATGTGAATGGTGTGCTCTTTGTCAGGAATACAGAGAACTTCAACGAAGGGGACTTGATCCTTCTATTGGTGAGCCCTATTGGAATTAACCCTCATTTTTCTTTTTTCCTTGTTTTTAATTTGGGTTTTTTATGGGTAAATGTTTGTATAATTTTTGGCAGGCTGGCTAGGGAATGTGGGAAAAGCTCAACAGATGGCTGCTATGACGCCTCCAGTGGCGCCAAGAATGATGGCTTAATCAAAGCCTCATCATCGTTCGATCATAATAGTTTTATTTAATTCGGTCGATTTTATAAAATAATTAAGAGGGTAAACTGTGTGTGCCAGCAATTCTTGTGTGCATTTGTATAATTATGTAACTGTGTGTAATTTTTATTTTTTGTTTTTGGTGGGAATGAAGCAAACAAACACTTGTTTGTTTTCAGCTTCCTAGATCAACTGTTCTCCTTTCACACTTATTGATTGTAGTATGAATATGAAACACGTTTGATTTAAACTTTAGAATTATAATCAATCACTTAAATTGTTTTCCTATTTGTATAATTAGTTTGATTTTGTCACTAAAATGTCAAGAACTAAAATTTTATTCTTAATTATGGTTAGTTTAAAGGAAAACAATTTTAGAAAATAAGAAAAATTTTCAAATTGAATATGTTTGAGAGAAGAAGATGAAAAAAAAGGGATAATGGAGTGTCTCAAATGTTAGAAATGACTAACTACTGTAGCATACAAACATATTAAATGTGTGTTAAAAAAAATTTATTTTCCCACATAAAAACTCACATAATGAAGTCAATATTCAATATTTGTTCATCACCATTTCATATACCAACATATATACATCAAGAACTAGCAAGTAATCATACATGGATCTTCTGGTAACATTTTTCGTATCAGCTATTTTAGTATATTTTAAAATTTTATTTATACATTTTATATGATCATTAGTTAATGTTTCCTACGCTTATTATCGGTCACCCCAAATCCCATATTCATCACATGGCGGGACAGCCAATTTCACCAAACAATGGAATGGATGAGACTTGAGCTGTGATTGGAATCAATGATCGCCCAAGTCAATGTCAACCCCCTTGGCTGTTTTCGGACAAACAGTCATGCATCAATTTGGCAACTATAGTACCACTTTTTTTTTTTTTTTTTTGGTCTTTTCTCATCCCTCTTCAAAGAATCAAAGTCAACTATCATAAGCAAAGTCAACTCTTAAATTCCTAATAATCATATGCTTCTTTCAAGGAAATCAACCATTTCATATTTGCATTTCCGACCAACCATCCATCCAGCTACCTAATACCTATGTCCTTTGTCAAACTTTACCATTACCACACTCATTCACGTTCACCCACTGATGAGTAAATATCCACCTTATAAATGTATAAAAAAAATCATATTCATACAATTATATTTTAAAAAGACATAAGTACTTCTTATTATATATGTATTCTGTTAAAATCAAGTGCTACTAGATAATATAGTATAACCTCCTTCACCTTAAGTTTTTGATTGGTTCTTTATAGGGGATGGAGATGTAGAACTTCAAGAACTTGATTACAACACCATAAAAACCATCATATTTCTCGTATCATTTTTCTTGAACTAGATTAAGAAATTGAGTGATCGGAAGATCAGCTAATCAAAATTATGGGGCGGCCGGAATCAAATTCAGGCTCCTCTCACCAAGGAGCTGGAGGTCAACACCACCAACAACAGCCTCATCAACAATACAATTTTCAACTAGCGGCGGTGGCGGCGGCAGCGGCAGCCAGAGCAGGAGGAGGAGGGGAAGCAACTTATCAAACCCCTGAAACCATTGATGATGCACCTCCTGCATTTGAGTCCACCATTGATGATAATCAGCAAGAAAGTTATGGAGCTCATGATCCGGCATTGGAGGAGGAAGCAGAAACAACCCAACAAATGGGATTTTCTCCTCAAGAAGACACCTCACAACCAAATGCAGCCTTCCAGCAGCAGCCAGCTCAGTTCCCTCCACAAAACACCCAAATGAGATCGCCGGCTGCACCAACAACTAATACTACTGGTTATGATCATCAACCACAAGCCTTTCCGCCGCCACAACCATTTCCTCGGCCCCAAGAAGGCAAACCACAAGCCTTTCCACCACCACCACCACCACCTCAAGGAAGTCAACCACAAGCCTTTCCGCCCTCACAAGCATTTCCTCCACCCCACCAAGGAGGCAAACCACAAGCCTTTCCACCATCAGCACCACCTCAAGCCTTTCCGCCGCCACAAGCCTTCCCTCCTCCTCAACAGGGAATGGCGTTCCAACATCATCAAAACATGCCTCAATATCATCAGAATCCTTCCAATTTTTCAACCATGGGATCAACTGGTACTGGAGTTGGACACGGTCCATTGAATCAGGGAATGCCAAACTCGGCTTTCGTTCAACCCAATCCTCAGATTTCACCCATGCAGGGATTTCCAGTTGCTCAGACTCAGATTCTTCCAACTGAGCCTTGGAAAACAGATTTGTTCGGATGCATGGAAGACCCGACAAATGGTATACGTAGTTGAAATCTCATTAATTTCTTCATTTCCATACTATTCAAATATTACAAACAGAAATAAATTTTTTTTAAGAAACAGTCAAGAATATGTATTATCCGTTTCAAATTACTAATCGAAATCCTTTGCATTTCAGCCGTTATGACAGCGTGCTTTCCATGTCTAACATTTGGGCAAATTGCTGAGATAATTGATTCTGGCCAAACTCGTAAGTCTTTCAACTCTGAAAATAACTTAATGCTTGTAGCTGTTCTTGAAACATTTCTTGGATCGGAACAATAATTGACTAAAACAAGATATAACAATCTACAGCTTGTGCTACAAGTGGAATGCTGTATGGTGCTATTGCTTGTTTCCTTGGGAGTCCATGCCTGATCTCATGCAGGTATAGAACAAAGCTGAGGGGACGTTATGGGCTAATCGAAGCCCCTGGACCTGATTGGCTCGTCCACTGCTTTTGTCAATGGTGCGCCCTTTGCCAAGAATACAGAGAACTCCAACAAAGAGGCCTTGATCCCTCCATTGGTAAGTCACCATTATTAATATTTGTATGAATAATTTAAAAATTTTATTAGTTACTGCCCCTAAATTTTACAATTTGGACTAAAACAGCTTCTAATAATACCTTCCCTCTTCCTTCTCTTTTTAAGCAAAAAAGATAATTTTATCAAAATTTAGATGATAATATTTAAAACTAATGCGGTGACTAATAATACACATAATTTAATTTAATGTATTTGTGTCATTAATTTTGGTTGTTATATTGGTAGGTTGGCTAGGAAATGTGGCAAAAAGTCAGCAGCAGATGATGCAGATGGGAGCTATGACGCCTCCAGTGAAGCAAAACATGATGGGCTAAATCAAAAGAATGTTTCTTTCTATTGCAGTGGAACTATTTATATATGTTTATACCTGAAATAGCAAGCAATTCTTTGGGTTTTTCTTGTGTAATTGTGTGTTTAATTTTTTTTGTTGTGGTTATTTTAAACTGTTGTTGTATTTAACAAATGTTATTTTTTTTTTTAAGCAATTAAGAAATGTTGTTTGTCCCCTGCAAAATTAGTTATTTTATAAAAAATTTAATTGTGATTGGAATATGATTCTTTTATGTTACGTAATTTTTTCTTAAAAAAAAGTTACAATCAAGTATCATTAACTCATGCATCTCATTAACATTAATCTGGACTCTGACTTACAACACCACCAATTTGAACTTAATTGCAGAACACCCAACCAAATTGCGAATTGAAAAATTACAGAAATTACTTCCTTTTAAATGTGAAATTAGTTAATACAAAATTAAAATTCTCTAATGACTTTAATTAAATTTTTAATGAATGTCCTATATTTATAACTTATATCAAAACACAATCCACTTAAACTTATTTTTCCTCCAAAATTAATGTATATGTGCCTCATTCCCCTTCAATTTTTTTCCCCTCGAAAATATATTACATTTTTAGTTCTTTTAGGCCCTTTACCTTTAGCAAAAGCTCTCTATCCATAAGAGTTTCAATATAAAGATTTTAAAATGTATCTCAAAAATTTAATTGAGTTTAAAATTTTGAATAAATAATTAATGACCTTTTAAAGAATAATTCATAAAATTTTGAATAAATAATTAATGACCTTTTAAAGAATAATTCATTAATTATCTTGTTAATTAAATCATTATCTGCCAATTCACAACTTTTCCTTCTTTTTCCTTATGGACATACTTGCTAAGTCTACGAAACATTTGTTCAACCTTACTTAAAAAATCAAGGTGTAAAAATAATATATTTCTAACACCTAAAATTGGATTGAAAATTTTTATTATTATAATAATTTTTATAACCATAGTAACATGGGATCATAATGTATGTTTAATAAAAATGATTCTTTGAAGGTGTAATTATCATTTTTTTCATAAATCTCATCCACTCCTATAATATTTTTGGTATTTTCCAGTAGAAAAGTCAAATATAACATAATACAGGACTACAAATTGATGAATTTTGGATGTGAGACAAAATATTCTAAGTTTTAACACATATGATTCCGCCAAGAAATCATTAGTTACACATGCTCCAAGAACTATCCATGAAGAGAAATTAACTCCAAGTCAACTATGGAATCAAAAGATTAAAAAAAAATTCATGCTTGCCACCCAAATGATTAATTCTTGCCAACTTCAAACTGATCTATTTCTGTGTATAAATGTATAATAACATATTGTCTCTAATGGTCGCCATTACCTTAATTACAATACTAACAAAGAAACAGCTCAAATGGCTTCTTCTTCTCCTTCTTCCATCAAATATGCCTTCTTCTGCCCATATCTTGCTCTTTTCTTGATTTCTTTCTCTCTAAAGGAGATCCATGGTTTGGAAAAACCACCAGCTCATGCTGCAGAAACCAGCTTTTATCGATCAGTTGATGTTAAAGAGATACTGGCATCCGCATCTTGCAAACCCTCGTCTTCCCAAGGTCATTCATTAATGTATATGAATGATTATTTCTTGTTAAGTTTTCTGTCTTTTTTTTAGCTAATCTTCACATCGACACTATAATTGATACAGGTGACAGTTCAAAGTCCTCACTGAAAATAGTGGACAGAAACGGTGCCTGCTACGAAGGAGGATCATCCAGCAAACTATCCCTGTCTCAAATTCTGAATCAGGATCAATCTCGGGCGTTTTCTATTCAGTCCCGCCATGGTTCTGGTTCCAAACTGACGGAATCAAAGAGACAAAAAACGAAAATCCCAGGAATCTCGGGAGTTCCATTTGGGACAGGGAACTACATTGTAAACCTCGGCCTCGGCACCCCGAAGAAATCCTACAGTTTCATTTTCGACACCGGCAGCGACCTGACATGGACGCAATGCCTACCCTGTTTAGTTTCTTGCTATCAACAGCAAGATCCCATTTTTGATCCTTCAAAATCCTCAACTTATTCCAACATTTCATGCTCTTCCCCGCAATGTTCTCTTCTTGTTTCCGGAACTGGATTCTCCCCGGGTTGCTTCGGTTCTTCTTCTAATAATTGTGTCTACAGTATTCTTTACGGTGATCGTTCATTCTCTCAGGGGTTTTTCGCAAATGACACGCTGACAATAGGGAAAGATGTTTTCCGTAACTTTCTCTTTGGTTGTGGGCAAAACAACCAGGGATTATTCGGCCAAGTTGATGGCTTATTAGGCCTTGGACCGAACCCGATATCCCTGGTTTCCCAAACTGCTAAAAAATACGGCAAAGTTTTCTCGTATTGCCTTCCGACATTTTCAGGGTCCGACGGATATTTAAGGTTCGGGAAACGAGGATTTCCTAAGAGTGTCAAATACACACCGTTCTTTACAACACCAGATGTTAATTTCTACATCGTTGACATTGTAAGCATAAGCGTCGGAGGCCGAGTTTTACCCATTGACTCATCGGTTTTTCAGCAGTCCGGCGGGACCATCGTGGACTCCGGGACGGTTATAACTAGGTTGCCGCCCGCTGCCTACGGTGCCATGCGTGATGCTTTTAAACAACAAATGATAAACTATACATTGGCACCGGCCTTTGCCTTTCTGGACACTTGCTATGACTTCACCGGAGTGACTAGTATCACCATACCCAAAATCAGCTTCTCCTTCAAAGGAAAGGCGAGCGTTGATTTAGGCGTTAATGGGATACTTATTGGAGTCACTGAAGCCCAGGTTTGCTTGGCTTTTGCTGGAAATGCTGCGGCTACTGACCCTGGAATTTTCGGGAATATTCAACAACAAACTCTGCAAGTTGTCTATGATGTTGCTAAAGGAAAGGTAGGATTCGGACCTCGCGGTGGATGCTCTTGAACCAACAATTCCGACATCGTCAGAGCCAGCCTTCGGTAACACAGCCAGTTCCGACATTCTCAGAGCCAGCCTTCGGTAACACAACCAGACAACAACGGTCACCTACCAGTGTCGCATCCAATTTGCAAAGAAATATTTGTTATTCTGCTTTTTTTTTTTTTCAGATTTAATCTACATTCTTGTATCTTGATGTGTAACATTTTTTTATTGTATTCTTATCGAATCTCATATATACCCTGGGGTTCAGTAATTGAATGTTATACTTTTAAGAGAAGAGTTTAATAAAAGAAAATTAAAAATAATATTGAATAATGATTAAAATGAAGCAAAATAAAAATGGCACCAATGCATTTTCATATTACAACTTTTTTTTTTTTTTTTAAAGATTTGAGTTTCTAAAGCAAAATCATAGTCACAACAAACTGTGGAGTTTCTCCTATGTCGGATTCTCTAACAAGCTAAATCCGTGGGAAAAAATAATATACGGTAAAGACTGCACACCTGAATTACAACACACAAGGAATAGACAGCTAAATGTTTATGGTGGCATCCCATAACCTTAACAAACCATTGCGTCCACCACTGCAAATCCTTTTCCTTTCTAGATCTGAAGACACACATCGTACCTGAAAACATCAAGTAACAATAAAGCTATAACTTGCCGCAAAGACTGAAATTACACAGGAAAATGAAATCCTGCAGTTAATCCTTCAATTCTCTTTCTTGTCTTGTGTCTTAGAACTAGTATTTGAAGCTTAGCAAATGCCAAATGATGAATCTGGTAAAAGGAAGATAAAGAACTGGCGAAGATGGAACTTCAATATGCAGTTAAATTTGAAATCATCATTACGAAGGAGCAAGAAAAGTGTCGTGAAGAAGATGGACAAACCATGGCAACTGTTTTCTGGGGCGTTCTGTAGAGCTGCCATCCAGCCATCTTTCCACCTGAGCTAGATAGGCCACCTGGTCGATTGTAGAGGGACATTGAATTATCAGCTGCCCCAACTCCAAGCCAGTGTTCGCCCGCATTTATGGACAAGATCGAAGAAGTGTGGAGAGTAACATTCTTCACACATTTAATACCACCTAAGAACATGACAAAATAAAACAACATAAGGCCAGATAAATGTGTCAAAGTAATTGAAAAATGCCATAGTATAAGTATCCATCCTTAGCTTCCCTCTGAAGAAGAAGTCAACCCCTTTATAAGTCCAGATTATGAAATAAATAGTGAGGTCCACGAAAGAGTGAACAATTATGTAATAAATAGCTTATTTCAGGTGCTGTACTGTAAAGTTACAGCTACAGAAATGGACTCTTTTTGTGGGATTTTTAGATGAATGAATACAATATAAGCTCATATATCAACGTGAGCACTTCTGTTACTTCTTTTTCGGGCTGTGTTAGACATGCTAGATGACTCAAGAATTGAGAGAATTGGAATGCATCTGTGCAAGTAGAATTTTCTTTAATCACGTTTATATTATTCTCACCTTCATCATTTTCCCAGAAGCGGAGCAGGCCATCGGTTGAACCTGAATTTTAGGCATTTAGAAACTAAACTCACAAGGTAAAATCATATAAAGACAAAAGTGAGGATACATGATCATCGACCTGAGATAATGCCTTTATCTGACATAGAGTACTCCACACATAGAACAGGGCCTCCATGACAAGCTAGAACAGCATCACATGTTCCTCGAGAAACAGACCACATCCTTGCAGTCCAATCATCACTACCAGTTATAACAGTATCTCCCACCATTCTAATTGACCTGTGTATCAAGAATGCCTATGTTTAACACCATCTTACTGATTTTCAACAAGTAGGAACCAATATCAAACAATCTACTCACTTGATCCAACTTGTGTGCCCTGAAAGCTTATGCATCTGCCGTCCAGCTCGTATGTCCCAAATATTTGCAATGCTTCAAAAGAAAGCACGGAAAACTGAGGCTTCTAAAATTTAAGGAAAGACCGATCCCAGTCAAAACCAAAATGGGAAGGTGAATAGGTAGTGAATATAAGATATTATAGGACATACGCATCTCTTCCCCCGGCAGCCAAGATCCCAGTAGAGTCATCATATTCTACACAAAGAACAGCACTAGAGCAACGACCCACAGTAGCAACACAAGTATCAGTCCTTACGTCCCACATTTTTATGGTTCCGTCATGGCCAGCTGTAAGGACACGTTCACCCGATAGCATTCGTACATAGCTCACCTGCAAATACCCCACTATTAGCTTATCACTTCTCTGTACTACAACATTCCATCCAATCCTGTCACTTATGATTAAAGAAAATGAAGAAAGTGGCTTACTTCCTTCTTCAATCCACGAAAAATAAAAAACAGAAGCTAAGAGAACACAATCTATCAAACCTGAGCATCATGGCCCTTTAGCTCTTCAAGGAGCTGAGTTGTCTGCTTATCCCACACAAGCACAGTCTGATCGTCAGATCCTGATACAACTTTTCCTCTATCAGAACTTATTGCCCGAATTGTTCTGCATAGAAAATAAAAAGAAAAGCAAATGGGTTAAAGATTCAACCATGAAGGACTCTGTTAGAAAAAAAAAAATAATAATCAGAACACAAGTAACCAGAAAAACATCATCGGCAAAAGTTTAAAATATAGACAACAAATAAAGAGAAGGAAGAATATATCATTTGATTTACCTTGTGTGACCCTTTAAAGTTGCCCGAAGTTCAGAACCACGCATACTAGGATCCCAAATCTTAATCTGCAGTTTTTCAAAATAAGAGAAATAATGTAAGGTTCCCTATCACTGTTGGAGAAGGGGAATAGGTTGAATGGCTCTTATGCTGGAGACGGGGAAATAAGGAGGAATCAGACAAGTTACAAAAAATAGCACCAACTTCACTGATGTACGTTATATGCATCACACAAGAAAGCATTAGGGAATTCAAAATCCTAAATGGAAGCTAAACCAGAACATAATATTTCATTTTCTCTTTTACTGAAAACACCGCATTTCTCCTGTAACAACTGGATGGTCTTTATTTCTTTGTTAAGTAATCACTTTATTAGGATTTATGCTGCTTTTCCACATTCCTATCATACTACAACTTTTCAACCATGAAAAACGTTAAAACATGCTACTCCAACCAGAAATGTTGCTCAGCCAGCTAACAAAGAGGAAAATGGAGAACGAAGCAGTTTGACATCTATGAACATTTTTCCTCTTTTCTCTCAAATGCAGTTGGGTAGTCTCAAGGCTACGCCAAAATCCTTCAGTCAATCTTCAGCATCCAATTCATCACAAACAGGAATAATGCTTACTGCTTATCAAATCACAAAAACCCTTAAACAAATAATGCTCAATAGGGAGCCAAAACCGAGTAGCACGCGTTGAGCTAAAACAATTACAAGTCCACCAATATGGTCATCAAAAACAAGTAGAAAGCAGCTATTTAATTATTACCGTGCAGTCAGTGCTTCCACTGATGAAAAAACCTGCATCCTCACGGTCACCAATTAGATCCCACACTTCTCTTCTAGTAACACAATGTAGAGCAGTGACTGCTCCTGTATGACCCCTCAGAGTGCGAACACTAGTTTGTATTTTCTTTTGCCCAGATGCAGATAGCTCTTGTTTACCGTTTTCAGTTGCAGCTGAATTCAAAATTAAGCATGGTCAGGGAACAGTACAATCAAAACGTATTGTATTCATATCCCCAAGAAAAAGTACATACTTAAATTTCCACTATCAGAAGTCCACTTGCGGCTGAATGAGTGTGCTCTTAATGAAGTATCCCTGCTAAACATGCTCTGGACCCAGCTTCGCCCAACACCAGATGCCTCAGATGGTAGCTGAGCTTCATTAGCACCATCTTGAGGGCGTGGAGATGCCAAGCCATATGATGATGTAGATTGGGACTTGATTGCGTAGATTCCCCAGTAACCAATACATATTTGCTTAATGTGTGCCAGAAATCCCCTAAGTTTTATCTGATCAAAATCCAACAAAGTTATTTACAAGACTATCTGGATATGATATTCCCAATTGCAGCACCCTCTTGAGAGATGTCACGTTGTGCACAACAAAGTTACCAGGTAATAGAACAGCCAGAAAAGGCACAAAATGGAGATTGTGTTAAACATGTGGCCATGAACATGCCATCGATTCTAATCAGAGCGAGCTAAAACTGAAAGCCAACAGATACGAATGAAAACTACATCAGGAGTGAAGTAACATAACTCACCATATGTTTATAACCAATATTGTTCTTCCCAGCTATTGTTTCAATCATACCCCAAGCATCAGTGTCAGTAAGCCCCAAACCAGCCTTCACAATAGGAAAAGAAAATTAATTTTACTTTGAGTTACTATCTGTCTTCAGAAGGGCCAGATGGAAGAAAATTTTGAGAAAAAGCAAAAGGAAATACCATGTGTGTAGCCATAACAATTAGTTGACTTGTCACAAGTGTGGCATAATTTGTAGACCTGATAAAGTAAAAGCATATGAGAATAGCATGCATGCAGTTCTCCTCACAACTCTTTCGATTGAAGATCATCTTTGCTAAAATAATAGCCTTCATATAAACATTGCCACATATTGAAGTGCAATATTAAAGTATTATAAGATCCTATGCATAGAAACCACGAGCATATATTACAAGAAGAAAAGAACAAGGAAGCGCAAGAGTATCATATGATCCTTACTGACAAGTCAGATGGATGATTGGAAAGAAATTAGTTGACATTCAGATTTACTAAGGGGTGAACAAGCAAAAATGTGTCCTACAATGGGAAGGAATCTTATCATTTGTAGGCGAGATGCAAAAAATTGCACAATTGATTTGAAACTAGAGTTATTTCGCATGAATTGAAATTTATTAGGATATGTAAAATGTAATAAACACATCTCAACAACAGAATTTAATGAAAAGAGCAAATTATCTCAAGTGCATCCACAAACAGAGAATTTCGAAACCAAAGACTTCAGGTTATGGCAAAACAATATCTTAATATTTAATATTATGTATATTTTTACCAATGATTGATGGAAACTGGTTTATGATCACCAACCTACAATTATAAGTTGGATGATCATTTAATTAATATTGTGTATAATTTTGGAAAAGGTTAAGATCCAGATGCGGTGCCAAAGATAGATTCAACCAGGATGCTACTATCAATAAACATTGGTCCTTCACTACATTGCTGCCATGGTTCAGCTTTCTTTGATGACCAAGCCTGACACTTACTTAATGAGAGAGAGAGAGAGAGAGAGAGAGATCTTACTTGCTAGAGAAGCGATCCAGTAGGTAATCAAAATATCCTTCCCAGAAACTGGATAAGACCACATGTACCAAGGTTACACAGTTAGCTCGACAGAACAACAAAACAAAAGCAATTTATAAATCATGTTTAAATGATTGCATAATAGTAGCTGCGCATGAAACTTTCTCATAACGTCAACTCTTAAAGCTACTCATGCATGTGAATTATAAGCATGCATATTACTCAACCCAGCTCCTTCAAGACATCCTGGGATGTGAAATTGATTTAAAATGCCAAGGTGTGTCCATGTAATCTAATGGGCTGAAAAGCTCAGTCGTGTGTGTAGGAGGTTGCTTGTCTTATCTAATAATTTTTATGTACAGAAAAGTGATCTCACAGTTCCAATATATTCTCCTGTTCTGAAAATCCATACCTTTTAACAGGAACTTTAAACCTAACTGAAAATCTTAATTGGGAAAAAGATAGTTCTGGTCCCCTGTGTTTTTAACTCATACACTCCAGTCCTAAAAATTAGAAATGCATCACTTTCCGGCAAATGGAAACTCAAGCGAAGATATGGTGCATGATGATTTGCCAATTCCTCTGTCAATGGTCCATAACAATGGCTAAGCACAGAGGAGCAAATTCCATTACCACCATATCATCATCACTGTTATTTTGCCTTCATTTTCCATTGAAGTCCACTAGAAGGGCCCAAGGTATGCATGTTTAACTTTGGGGACTAAAAGTGTCGAACTGAAACAATAGGAATTAAATGTTGACCCTGAATGTAGGGACCAAATCTGAGAATGTTTCCAATTTAATTTAATGCCATTCAAAGTAAAACATAAATGCATATACCGCAAATCATCCCACACAGGAAGGGCACGAAGATGTCGCTGGATATAGTCTGAAACATTGTTCATGTCCTTCTTGTACATTTCGGCAGAAACCTCAAGGGCATCCCTGATAGTAGCCATGTCATTTCGGGAGGCAGCACGAATAATTGCAGTTTTGAGCTGTAATTATGCAAAATAATATGAATGAAGAGGTTCGCACAAATTTACTTTTGAATTGTTTAATCTTCAAAATAAAGCTCTACGGTCTAAGAATGCATGTATTTTGAGGCTCTAGAATACAGTGTCCTCTTTGTCTATCAAGAGTACAAGGACACTCAAATCTGACACAAAATGGTATCTGTAAAAGAATCATTAAATTCATAGGCGTTATATATGATGAATGGAATGTGGAGAGCACATAGAAGGTGCTGATGGAAATGCAGAAATTTGAAAAACTTAAATGTAAGGAGAAAAATCCTGAATCAGAACAGGAAGGTAAATAGAAAATAGTCTGAACTTCAGAAGTCACATTTGTGCAGCAAGAACTACTAGCAAATAAGCAATGAAGTCTGAACTTCAGAAGTTACACTTATTACAGCAAGTACAGTTACTAAATTACCAAGTTTTATTTTTTGGATAAGCAAAACAACTTCAATATATTTGGACAGATAATTGCTCACTAGTAAACATCTAAACTGATTTATCAATAATGGGAAAGTTAAACAGACCAGTTCCTTGACAGCAATAAACTGCTCATCAGTCAATTGACAGGTCCACCCCTGAAAGAAAACCACACAAAAGTTTATATATCAACAGGCATAGAGCACTCTAGGAAACTATTGAAAATCCTGTTGTTATACAAACCGAGTGAATATGCTCCCTTATACATTCCACAAAGCCACTACCGCCAATCCCCTCAGCATCAGACTCAATCAAAGCTGATAGAAGAAAAGTTAATATAAGCCAGAAAATTCAAATATTCTTTCATGAATCATGCAAATTATCACTGGGAACAAGGGAAAAAAGAACTTAAAAAATCATACCAAGGATTGTTCCATACTCAAAGGAAGAAAGTGGATCATCAGTTGCTCCAAGTTTCAAAAGACGCAGCCATAACCCCTGTTTATAAAGGAAAATAATTCCAGTTTGAAGCCCCATGTCAATGAAAATATTGCACACTTTTCAGGGCCTCAAGAAACACATTATATTGGGCTATACTTTCTTTTCTGCGGAGAACATTTTGAAAAGTAAAATAATCTCTGAACCTCAACAAAATGAGTCCTATTAGTCCAGAGGTCATGAAAACACCAACCCTCAACACCCACCCAAAAATCTGCATCTTTCAGATATCGATGGAAAGAAAATCTTGACAAGTATAACTGAAGATAACAGACTTGAGAAAAAAATGTGGTGATACAAAAACAGAAGTACGGGAAAACAGGAAACACTTTTACCTGCAACTTCACTTTGATGTCCAAAACCATGCGTTCCCTTTCAGCCTATAGGACAATTTTTTTTGCTTTTAACAAAATGCACAGCTCTATCCACAAGAAACAGAAACATGATGGTTTTACACACTTACAGCTCTCTCCCTTGGACTGAGGCTTTCAGCCTTAGAGTCTTGACCATCAAACGTTGAAGGTGAACTAAATGTAGAAGAAAAAATGTAAGACATTAAGCATTCAGTATAAACACATGTATAAACACGTTTATAGCATTATAATAGGATCTTAATTGTCAGATGTTACCCAGGAGTATGCTTTCCAGAGTACTCAATGGCCCCACTTGCTGCAGCAAGAATCTGCTTTCTCTTTTCTTCTTGCTCTTCAGACCTAATGTTTGAAGGGAATCTATCATAACAAAATTTGGCACCTGATCCTAATAAGCAAAGAATCAAGTATTATAACGAGCTAGGACAAACACTTTTCTTTTCCAAACACCTAATGAAGTGGCAAGATCGAACAAGTATTACAAGCAGATACCTGGTGTGTCCACGTGAAGATCAGAAATAGTTACAATCTCAGGCTCTTCAGAAATGGAGGGGAAAATCGACTGGGGGTTTTGACCCCTGCCAATTGCATCTTGTAACTTATCAAGCAGGTTGTTGCTTTCATCACCTCTCTCCAAATAATCTAAGAAACCTTGTGAATCTAAAAATTGGGTTATCTGTCAAAGTCAACAATAGAGACACATCTAAGTTCAGAAATTCTCCTATTACTCAGCCACATGTCCTCAGATAATAAATGAACAACAGATCACATAATCCATAGAATCACAAACTCAAGAAAAGTTCAAAAATTGAAGAAATTGAAAAAAAAAAAACAAAACAAAACAAAAAAAAAACCACAGAATGAAGTACCAATCAATAACAAGGAACAGAGTTTATTTTCAGGTTACCATTGGATCTGGTGGCTGGTTAGTCGACCGAGAACGTTTCTTCAAGAAAGCCTGAGTGTTGAAGACATGAGCAGCAGTATTTTCCTGATTAACATGCATTGCAACACAATAATTTAGTAATAGTACATGTTCAAACTCAATCAAAAAGGACGTAAGGAAAAGTATCATACTATAAAATTGCGGTAGCCACCTAATATCGATGCAAAGAATTTCAGGAATATAATCCTGCAATGATATAATATCGAGATCTCAGACATTAGAATCCCTCCACAAAACAACTCATTATAATGTCACGTTAGGAGATCTGAGTACATATTTAAAAATAATTCACGACAAAATGATAAGTGTGAGAAGAAAAATATGAACCAATTAATGGATAAGAATAATGATACCACGAAACTATCACACTACGTGCCGTTTTTGCTTTAAAATTTTAACATTCCAATTAAACAATAAAAACGTGACGATGATTACCGATAATTATTACCCAAGCATAAAGCATATCATCAAATGATGAACATAATATCAAGTAAAACAAAAAAAATTTTAACCGTCACTGGCAACTTAATATATAGCAACTTTATCTGAAGATGCAACCAGCAGAGAAACAGTACAGCTAAACTATCTAGCATAAAGGAATAAAGTGAAAGTAATCACACCAAGAATTAAAATTCTGTAGTATAATAAACATTTTCTGTTGACATCCAAGAATCACCTCAGTTGGAGGTCATGATAGTCCCCCCACAGCTTGCCATTACCAATATGGAACTCCTCTGCACCATTACTTAGACTGGATTTCATTTGGTCAATGCCAACAACATTCGGATGCAACAATTTCAGAATGTCACCCCGCAAAGAACTATATTCTGGTTCTGGTATGGGAGGAATATCCTCTGAAGTGGAGATAGAGTTGTGCTCAAGGTCTACAACAACTACCTACAACCATTGAGGGTGAGAATCAAATTTCATGAACTTAAAAATTCTGAAAGAGAACGAACTTCATACAAATACATGTAAACTTGACATTACTAAGAGAGATTGGAACCAAAACCATATCACTAGAACTTCAAACAGAGATTTCTGGAAAGTACAAAGCACTCTTAGGCTTAAAGCACATCAAGTTACTCCTATAAGCCAAACAAATGCATAGTCAATTACAAAAATTTTGTAATCAATTCTAGAGTTTAGGTGCATAAAGCCAACCAAGATAAGGAAAGAAAATATATCAAAAGATGCAGCACGTGGATCTCAACAACCTCTCTCAAAGAACTAGTAGCATGATGCAAGACAAAATAGAGCTTCAGAGGATATGCAGCCCATTGAATGATATTTGAGTAGATATTCTCTTTCTTCTACTTCCCCCAGAAAGGTTGCTCAAACAGAAAGACAACTGGAAGAAGGCATATAAGTACATAGTAAGGTAGACAGGTATCATAACTGAGAGCTTAAATTAGGAAGGTAGAAAGCACAATCAGACTTCTACACAACATTTCTCCTGTGGCATTCATGGACCATACGTAGAAGTCATTGGCTCGTGGATGAAAAAACCTACAGAGCCCAGTAAACAGCGCATGGAATATTAAGTGAACTTTCCCACTTTTAAATCGGATAACAAAAAAATGGCTGAGAGATGGACAACATAGAGAGACTTGTTTTACATAAGAGGTAAAAAAGAAAACTCCAAGTATGAAACTTACACCATCCATCGTGAGCCCATAAGTATCAACACCCGAATGAAGACCCATCATATAGGGTGTAGGAGCATCAATGTAATCTACTCCACTGAAAAATAGCAGTGGAATGTAGACATGCTTCAGCATCAAACAAAAGTGCCAAAATATTAGATGTAGTTCTTCATAAAATCACAACCAAATAACCAGCATCAAATAGTACAATCAAAATTAGGTACAGAGTTGAACGGTGAAATACCTGCCACCTAAATGGATAAATCAAATGGCATATGGCCTCGGAAACAAGGGTCAGAAGAGAATACCTACATGAGAAGCGTAAGAGCATCAAGTTAGAAACCAAAATCAACCAAAAATGCAAGCAACAAGACCATGGAAAGTATTCAATCCTCATTTTAAGACAGGAATACAAACACACACTGTTGGAGCCATATTGGATAAGGTTAATTAATACTCAGTTATCAAACAAAAAGATTTCTAAGATCAAGTGCCAACAGGAATTACTTGTTTGATCTAAGTAAAATCCTCCTTTCAAGCAACACTGCTGTGAATAATTTGATGAAATTGTCAACATCTAAGCACTGTATCAGAGGTTGAAAAGAAATCTGCATCAAGTAACAGGATAAAATCAAGAAATATAAAACATAGCTCATCCTCGGTGGAACCTCACTGACTAAAAAAGTAGCAAGATTACAGAATTTGAGTAAAGAGTACATACATCAGCATGAGGAAGCCCATCCTTAGGGGGAACTTCAACTGTAAGGAGGCAGTTTTCAATAGCAAACAGCGCTCGATCTATCCCAGGAGTAGGCAAAGGCACATTGGATACCAGATGTGCTATTATATCCCATAATGGCTTGCTGAAATTGTTGCATAGCTCAGCTCATTAAATACACTATAAAAATAAAAAGAAAAAAAAAAATCCTCTTTCATTGGAAATGAATACTTATTTTAATCCCAATAAGAACTATAAGCAAACTGCCACAATCATTTCAAATTTATTTGATGCAGATTGGTCAAATTAACAAAACGTACGTCTTGGATAACAAGACAATAATAATATACTCTAATTAGGTATATATGAGCAGCTAAATGGCATAATGTATTGAAGTCAAACTTTTGTTCCAATGCCAAACAGAGATAACTAAACCAGGTTCTTCCCAAGCTTCTTTACATTTCTACTTTTCATTTTTAAGCTGATCAACAATTTATTAAGACTAAAAGGAAAGTCAAAATAATGCACTGGACACTACAAATCAGAAAGTGATAAGCCAATACCTCGATTAATATTCCACACCTTTTTTTTAAGCCAAATAATGGGCACCAAGAAAGTCTTTTCTTCACTTTAATATTTTTCAACAGAAATATCATATTTTAGCTGGTTGTTTTATTCTGGGTTCTTTCTAGCACTTACAGGCACCTATACTAAGATCCTCATTGCGTATCCAAACTGATAAGCACATATTCTCCATTAGCCAACAGAGGTGGGAGGCAGCAGGGAGTAGTGACGGGTGAACTTGGGAGATTCCAGGAAAATCCGTGAGTAAAAGTTGAGATTTTGTTTAATCCTCAAACATATGCTATTCTATGTACACTAGAAAACAACCATGCCAATGTAAACAATAAAAGATCATTAGCTACAATAAACTACAGTGCAAGGATCAACCTTACAATTCAGGCACAGAAGGTACATCACTGGTTTAAAAATAGAAATTAATAAACATGACAGATTCCATTTCCAGTCATCGGATTCAAGAGGACTATTATCCAGATACCTATGTCATCCAAAAGACGAAGAATATCAAAACTGGGTATTTATGGGTCATACCTACTTCCGGAGGGGGAGAAACAAAGTGTAAATATTTCTTCCAATGCATCTCGTAGGATGCGAAAACTAGGCGAACGAGAAACCAGGCAGATGCATTTATCAGCAAAACTATTGGCAGGGATGCGATACGCTTCAATAATATCCTCACAAACGGGATCTCGGAAAGCAATGCAACTAACATAAATTTTAGACCCATCCCCCTCTGCAATGACAATGAAATCCAACATGACAGCATCAAAAAGATAGCAGTAAGAAACTTCCATTTTATATTTTGTTCATTCGATTTTGGAGAGGTGGAAATGAACAACAACAGGAACACACAAGTCTGAAAGAAAGGTTCAAATCACATAATTAATAGCAGAACCCTGGAAATTATTACCCGTCAAGACAATAGGATAGCTCCGTGGAAAGGTTGATACGTCTTTAGAATCAAAGCCCGACGCATGGAACTCAACACCCGCAGGTAAAACACACTGCAATTAGCCAAAATTCACTCCATTCAAACATGAAACTTCCAAAAAGGAAATAAACATAAGGCTATGAAATTATTTAGAATAGTAGTAGTAAACGCATTTGCTGGAAACTCAAAAGTTCCAAAAGAAACTTCAATAAATGTAATAGAGTACTTACAGTGGGAAGCTGAGGAGGTGGCGGAGGATAAAGAGTGTGATTTGTGGGTGGATACTGATCAAGCAGCGACGGCAAATACATGACGCTAGTCCCATGGAATCCTTTTTCCCCATCTAAGGTCCGTATCTCCGGCCCAACTCCGCATACGACGAAGTACTCGAAGATCCGATTCGCCATTCCGAACCCTAAATTCAAAGAAACTACAATGCTGCTATTGATTTACCCTCTCCCTCGCCCGAAATTCCAACAACGGGAGAGAGAATTCGCGATCGTTAGGCTAATGAATAGGACATACAATGGAGTTGAGCAACGCAAGAACAGCAACTTCTTCGAATTTTATCGCCATTTCCTTCAAATATTGAAGTAAAAATTGCAGTGATTTTTACGAGATCGATCTGCCCGGTGGACTGAAAGCGTGTTTTTTTGAATTATTGTTGGGGAATTCAGTCCACCCTTCTTAGGCATTATTGGCTGCAAAATGCATACAACTTAAAAGCATTTCATTAAGTTACATAAGTCTGCTTGTTCTTGCTGTGGCTTGTGATGTGAACTGAGGTCTCTGCTGAGTTTGATGCCTTTTATGTACAGTTGTTGGGCTTGATTATAGGGTTGACAATTCGCAGTATTGGTATACAGTAGGACCGAGTATGCACCATAGGATTAATAGTGTAATTTATTAAAAATTCATCTTAATTATTATTTAAATTAATTTTTAAATATATCTAATTAAATTTGAATTTCTTTTATCTATCCATTTCTTTATCAAAAGATTCATCTTTAATTTTTCTCTTTTATCAACATCCTCCTTCACCTTATTCAACCACCACCGCATATACCAAATAACTACCATCAACCGTTAATTTATGCAATCACTTTTCACCCCCCACCATTCAACCTCCCCATAACCACCATAATCAACTTCACCACCTTTAATTCATCATCTGCAAACTCATTTATTATATTCATAATATATATGTTTTCTCTCCATAATCTACATGTAAACATTAAATAAGATACATACAAATTTATTAAAATATACATATAAAAAACTAGATATGTGGTAAAAAAAAATTCAAGAAAATTATAATACCAACTTTTCAGGAAAATTTGATAAGAACTCCTATGTTGAATTTGAAGGTTGGAGTAAGCAGTAGAATCGACAACATATGATACGAGAGTTGACCAAGGAAAATCTGATAAGAACTCCGACATTGAATTTGAAAATTGAAAAAAGTAGTAGAATCAACAATAGTAGGAGAGTTGACAGAAAATTAGAGAAAAATCAAAACGAAAAGATTTAAAAAGATAGTTTGGTGGAGAGAGAATGTGGTGAAAAAATAAAAATAAGATATTTATCTTATTATTTTAAAAATAATTAAGATAATTATCCATGATAAAATTTGTTGACAATTCGTGTTGGGTTGGAAGATAAAATGATTTTTTTTTTTTTTTTTGAGAGGAATCCAGTCCGTGTCATTTCTAACTTCTTAGGCCACGTTTGGAAAATAAAAATAAAAATAAATATATTTCCCTCACATTTATCTAATTTTATTATATCTAAATTTTGAATTTCAATTACCTTCAAACATTTTCTCACATTATTTCTAAAAAAATATTTCTTTCAAAATTAATGTTTATATTGCTGAGCATGTAGTTTGGAGTTTTTTTGTTATCGTTTTAATTTTTTGTAATCATTCTTGGAGTATATATAATAGATTAAGATGCAGTTTAAAATTCAAATATGATTTTAAAATGTATCCAAAAACAATTGAAAGTTGACACCACCTTCACTGAAATTGAAGCAAAACAAGGCCATGCAACATCGTCCAAGGAAATGAACTTTGATTCATTAATGTCAGAATCCGAATAAAATAAGGACTGCCCAAAACATTTGTTTTAGTACTCATATATATATATAAATGATATTTTGAAAATGATAAAAACATAATTTGAGTACAAAATCATAGATGTATTAAATTTCCCGAAACAAATCAAGACTAAATGTAAAAATAAGAACGCGTGAAAAATCAAATAAAATGACATAAGCTGTTGTTGACTATGAGAAAGGAAGAAAGGGAGAAAGGGAGAAAGGGAGGGAGGGAGAAAGTGAAACAAGATTTCCTAATAATAATGGAGTTGTAATACTAGTCAATTGCGGAGGTCTCATTCATCACTCTTGGGGTAGGAGAAAAAAACAGGGGGAGTTGGAAGAGTATATCAGAAGCCTCTTCCCTGATACCCTGATCCCTTCTTCTTTCTTCATTGAATCTCAATCCCACCCTCTTTCATTCTTTCTTGCTCCAGAGGTTATAATATTGTAAAACTTCAAGAAAACCAGGCATGGAAGATGGTGAGGATTCACCAAGACTGAAAGGGGTTGTTATAATCACATTGCCACCTCCAGATAATCCTTCTTTAGGCAAAACTATCACCGCCTTCACAGTCACTGATGATGATTATTCAACTCATTTACCACGGCAGAATCACCATCCAGAAGCTGAGCCACCACAGCCTTCGCAGACAGTAGATAATCGGAACCCACAAGTTCAAGATCAAGCTCAAGGGCATTTTTCATTTAAAAGATTCCTTTTTGGGAGTCCAATTCCAGTTTTTTGGGTTATAAGCTTGTATATGGTTGGTTTGTACTTTTGGGTTTCTTTTACCCAGGAGAATTTTTTTGAATTGCGTGATAAAGATGATGATCAGAAGTCAAACACCATTATTCTTCCTTTGTACCCTAAGATGGGAGTCCGTGGGAGTATGGGTGATTTTGAGGTTAAACTTGGGAGATTTGTGGATTCAAATTCTAAGATATCTGTGGAGACATTTCTGAGTGATCCAGTGAGTCAACAGAAGACTTCAAAATCTATTTCTGCTAAGTCTAAGATTGATTCCACTACTGTTTTACCGATCAGGGGTAACATTTTTCCAGATGGGTAATAACTTTTTTCTTTCTCCCGCCATTATTTCCAGTGTAGAGTGCGTGAATGCATCTGATGCACTTATTTTTTAGGAAATCTCCTGTCAAGTTAAGGTCTTTTATTATTCTGTATAGGCTGGTGAGATGATATAGTTAAGTACACTATTGATCTTAGAGCTGCCTGCTGGGGCATCTGTAGTACATTTGAAACCACAAGTGTGATAAAAAGCTCATGAAAAATAGGATTTGACATTTGAATGTTATCCCGCAATTCCTTAGGATGCAAATTAGTTGTTGTCCCATAATGCTTGAGATTGCCTTATCCTTGATTCATTTTGATCTCGTCTCTTGTTTATGTATAATGGAAAATGATCCGATTTTTCCATTTCATAGATGGTTATATGTTCATTATTTTATGCCTAGGAAGTAGGTTCTACAGAGGTAAATATGGTGATATGGGATGACTGTCTTAGCTTAACATTATGATGCATGTTGCTCATCTACTTTGTGGCAGATATCTTAATTGTGTTTCTGCAATCTGGGTTCCGAAGGTTGACGATGTTTATTTCCTTTGTGCAGACTGTACTTCACGTATATTCTTGTAGGGACTCCTCCAAGGCCCTATTTTTTAGATATAGATACAGGTAGTGACTTGACATGGATTCAGTGTGATGCTCCTTGCACAAGTTGTGCAAAGGTGATAATTAATAAATTGCTTTTAATTCAGTTAAACTACTTTCCCTTTTCCTTGCATCTTAATTTTTCAACCAGGTTTTGTGGCGAGGGTGGAAGTTTGAGTGGTTGATACTTTATGTTTTCCTAAATCTTTTGAGACAGTTACCTGTGAGGTCATTTGAAATCCTGGTCTTTCATGTACATTTTGAGACTCACTGGCTGATGACAATTTTTTGCAGGGAGCGCACCCATTTTACAAGCCCACTATGAACAAAATCATTCGTTCGGATGACTCATATTGTTCTGAAATTCAAAAAAAATCAAATAACAAGTGCATAACTTGCAATCAATGTGATTACGAGATAGAGTATGCTGATCATAGCTCCTCCATAGGTGTTCTCGCCAAGGATAAATTTCATCTGAGCAGCTCAAATGGATCAATTATCAACTCACACTTTGTTTTTGGGTATTTTTATTCTCTCTCATCCCTCATGGCATTGAAAATTATACTTAATTTCTGATGATTGGTTTGTGATTACTTTTGTTAGGTGTGCATATGATCAGCAAGGCTTACTTCTGAACTCACTTGTGAGGACAGATGGAATACTTGGTTTGAGCAATGGAAAAATTAGCTTACCGTCACAGTTGGCAGTCCAGGGTAACATAAAAAATGTAGTGGCACATTGCCTTGCCGCTGAAGCTGGTCATGGCGGATATATGTTCTTAGGGAATGACTTTGTGCCACACCAGCAAATGGCATGGGTGCCAATGCTTAATAGCCCTTCCCTGTGAGTATTAGAAATGCCATTTTTTTTGTTGTTTCCTATTTTATAAAATTTTCTTCTTTACTTTTGTGGTCTCTAGCATTTAACCCTTTTAGTATTGAGATGGGTAATAGTAGAAGGCAGTAGTAAATATCTACCTGGTGAGAACTGAATATAACTGCCATATGGCACCATTCTAGATGTAGGGATTGGTGGTCTTGAGTAAAGGAGATTTAAGAGATGGCCATTTAATCTATATTGAATCGATGATGACCACAAGAGGATTCCATCGTTACTAATAATCCAGACATCTCAGGTCACATTATGGGCTAGAATTCATATGCAGGGAGATGAATGAAGTTGTTTGCTGTTTATATAGATCATAATTGATCCATCTGTTATTGGAGTTAATAGCACAGGCTAATTGAGACATACCAGTTTTCTTAGTTTTGGACTGATAAAAAATGCTCTTCTATTATCGATAATCATTTGGATATTAGCAGCCTCATCTGCGTCTCAAGAATTTGCAAGTTTCGTGCTTACAATGTTTTTCCTTCAGATGCTGATTTACAGGGAAATAAGGAACAGCCGAACATAGAATATATGACCTGTTATTGGTCAACAGAGAATGCTCTCGATATATGGAGAAGTAGTTTTACAGCCAATGTCAATTGTATGGATAAATGAACCATTTGTAGAATTGTATATGTTATTATTTGAAAAATCAAGGAGTTCCTCAGCAGTTTGTGAAAATATTTTGTTCTCTCTCGACTCCAAATCTCTTCATTACTAACTAGATGCATCTTTTGATGTTTATTCTCATGCTTGCAATGCATTGTGCAGGAATTCTTATCACGCACATGTGACGAGAATCAGCTATGGAAGCAAAAGGCTCAGCTTAGGTACTAAAAGTAATAGGCTCGTAGTTTTTGATAGTGGCAGTTCCTACACCTACTTCCCCAAACAAGCATACAGTGATTTAGTTGCCAAAGTAAGTCACTTAAAACTGATTCAAGGATAAATCATGAATTAATTTTTGCATGTTACTTAAACCATTTTTTCTCAACGTTTTGTATCATGGATTGCAGTTTGAAGACATTTCTGGTGAAAACCTAATCCGAGATGCATCAGACGATACATTTCCTTTATGTTGGCGAACTAAATTCGAGATAAGGTACGTTAGCAGCATATGAAAACTTTAGGGTGCATGTGTTACTGATATCTTATGCTAGATACTATGTAAGGATGTGATTCATTTGGTGATCAGTTTCTTGTACACTAAACAAGATAATGAAAGATATTAGCTCTTCCTCGTCAATGTAAAATCTAGGGTCACTTCCTCGACAACTTGAGGTGCCATGTCACACTAATTGTCTATTAATTACTGTCCGTGGTGCTTAATAGCTTCTGGAGATTATCAATTAGGGCCTTCTTTGTTGGGTAATGCCTTGCAAATCATCCCAAGAAACATACTATTAAAGGTCGTAGTGAAGCATATTATCAGTTCCTCTACAATGGTGCGATATCTTCTTTTGCAAATATAGTTTGGCTTGGGGGTTGAAGGGTGTCAAGTGCAGTTGCTTCCGTTAGTCTAATCTGTTCATGTATCTTCTGCATGTTACTTAAGAAATTCAAATCCACCAAGGAGTGCTAGAATCTGCATTTATGTGCTTGGAGCAATCTTCTGCCTACACACTTGGAGGCTGTTTTGCTGTTTTCCCCTTTGTTTCACAGTTTCCCTAAACATACATCTTTTTTTACTTTCTTCTCATCATACTTGTTTTTTCCCTGAAACTGTCACTCATGCATCTGAAACATATTGTGCTGCTTTTAAACCCAATCGAATGTATTTGTCCCAGATCTATCGCGGACATAGAACACATTTTCAAACCATTGGATATTCACTTTGGAAACAAGTGGTGGATTATACCCACTAAACTTCATATTCCTCCTCAAGGTTACCTAGTCAACACTGTAAGTTCTTGCTGTTTTTTTTGTTTTTTTGCTGTAGTCTTCCTTTTATATGCTGCTTTTGGCAGACCCCATGAACAATTCTTCTTTTGTTTTTCACCCCTGTAGAAGAAGGGTAATATATGTTTGGGAATCCTTGATGGGAGCAAAGTCCATGATGGTTCCACTATCATACTTGGAGGTAAGTTCCATTTTGATATAAGTTAGTTTTGGCAATTTTTTAGTCTCCTGTGGGCCTGGTTTTACTATATTAGGATTTGTATGTGCTTGATTCCTGTGACTTTCTTTTCGTTATTGCGTCGTGAGATCAGAATGGCTGAACCTACATAACAATCGTCGAAAGCATTATGATATCATATAGGTTAAGAGACTTGTTAAGAGAGATGAGTGAATGACCCAATGCATATCAGAAGTTTAAGCACATTGGCCCTTCTTGTTTTTTGTTTTGAAGTTTAAGGATTCATGGGCAGTGATAGCTGCTTACTTCACATTTCAGCAGTCCTGTAGCCTAATTTTGCTTACAATGTTCCTCTTCTTCTTCTTCCACAAAACGAAAATCGATTTGTTGAATTGCAGATATCTCATTTAGGGGGCAGCTGTTTGTATATGACAACGAAAATCGAAAAATCGGGTGGATGAAGTCAGATTGTTCCAGGCCACAGAGATATGAAAAACTCCCTTTCTCCTGATTCACATTATACATAATATAGCATTTCTGGTTGGTTGGTGATCATCCCTAGCAAACCCCACCCCCCCCCCCCCAAAACACCCAAAAAAAAAAAAAAGAAAAAAAATCCCTGTAAAATATAGCCAATTTTGTTTGTCATTACGGAATCAGGGGCAGGTAGATGTACCATATGCGTTGCTTTTTCATCAGCCCTGTCATTGTGTTGAATATTCACCTCTGTAAATCATCATCCTTATTAACCATCCCTTCTGTTCTTGTGTAGAACCATTGAATATTATGTTGGTTGTATATGATAGACCACTTCCTTTTTATAACTCCATCTACTGAATATTATGTTGCTTCATACTGTCGATTGAATATTACCATCATCAATATTTTAGTCGAAGAATCGAAATATAATAATATATAAATGTCCGAGAACAAAATCAGGGAGTATGTTAAACGACGTCAAATCCCAAAACCCAAACATCTAGTATCATTTTGATTCCAATTCCTCAGTCTAAACACTCAAACCAAACAGAACTTTACACAAACACGGAGAAGACTCCTCAAGGGGTGAAAGAAAAAGAATGGTGCATTTAGAAGAGAATACTAAATCATAAGTTCATAAGGTGCAGCAAATACGGTCTTCTTCATGCAAGCCAATGCCTCACAAATAGAAGCCGAAAACCTTTCATCATCATTACGGTAAAGGAGAAATGGAGGTTACAAACTACTGACACTTTGGGTTCCAGTTTCCACAAATGGAGGTTAGAAATTGCAGCTTATGAACAATGCCAATGGAAATCCTGAACAACTACTACTACAAAACATAATATAACTGTCGCATCAAAACTTGCACTTCCGTTGAAAGGAAAAACCACCTCGGCGATAGGGTGGACACCTTAGCTCGACATCATAACCTGATCAGTGGACTGTAGCGCTTGGTTGGCGAAAAATCTCACATCAACATCTGGATCTTCACTTAATTCAACCAAACAGGGTCGGATTGTTTTCTCTACAACCTGTTTTTAAGAGAATCCACTCGTTAGCAACCGAACAGTATGAAGCATTCTTAAAATGGCTCCTCTCTGACATTTGGAAAAATACAAGCCTTTTAGATTTCAGTTGCATCATTACGGGAAGAGATCAGCAAAAATAGGAAAAAGAAATATGGAATACTGGTTTTTCAAAGATGTATTTATAAACTCTCTTATCTCTTTTAAACAAAAGCTTTAGAAATATAATTAGACAGTAAGAATGCAAAATCAGAAAAGTAAACAACTTACAGACTGATCGACTATTGGAATAAGAGACTGCAGCACTTTTGCAACATTGAACTTGATATTTGGTACCCTGAAATGGGGTCATATTAGACAGCATTCCAGAATATGTATAACACCTCTAACCAAAAAAAAAAAAGCAACACACTACCTATCCTTGGCTGCCTCAACAATCACAGGCAGAAGTTTGGAGCAGGTAACTTCTGAACCCATTACAGGAGCAAGAAGTGAAATTGCATGAAGAATGGTCATTCGATAAAGGTAATGTGGGTCGTTGATCATATCCAAAACCTGGCAGACATTACACAAGTTAAGCATCTGGGAGCAGAGTATCGAACATTAGCCATTGGATTTTTTTCCCAGCTAATAATCTCTACCGGTTCACTTCATTAAACTTAAGCTTCAAAAGTAAAACATCATTACCAGGGATAAAATCTTGAATACAGAATGTTTTAAGATTTTCTTAGTTGCGGAGCATGAAAGGTACTTTTTTAATCCATTAAATAGATGCCAGGCATAGACTTCTCTTCATGATCTCATCAAGAGTGGAAATTAGCAATAAAAGTCAAAGTAACCTGTGGAATAATGTGTTGCGTTGCCCACTCTGGACCAAATTCTTCTGCAAGGCGCTTAACATTAGTTGCAGCTGCATCTCTAATTGAGAAAACCTACAATATTGTGGCAACAGAATCATATCCGATTGCCAGTACTCTATCTCTGCCATGTGAAAGTATGTATCTCTATCCACACTTCCATTTGATGTGAGTGCAGAATTTTGCAGGTTATAAATATGACAAATTTAGAGTGAAAGAGGGAGGAACAAAGAATTGTAAATCAAACCATACAACGAGTAGTGATGCTTTACATCTATACAACGAAAAGAAAAGTGCATCCTTGAAACACCACCCCCCCCCCCCCCCCCCCCCCCCCCCCCGCGGGGGAAAATAGTATGTTGAATGTTCTATGGAAAAATAAATTTATGTTACTCAAAGTTTCTCGGTTCTTGATACAGAAAAGTTCAAACTTTCCCGTCATAGAAGTACTAGGTTTTCCAAAATGATGGTCAGGTACAGAGATCAGTGCACTAAATGGAAGATATGGCAATACCCTAAAAAATTCCAATCCAAGGAGAAAGTATACAACCAAAAGAATCTACCCAAATGCTAAAACTTTTCACATTGAACCACAAAGAGCAGATGAAAATGCAAATTAGTGTGTGATCCTGTAAGACCATATGTTAGCAGCTCCTCCGATAAAATAGTATATCTTATCAACAAAGACATTTACAAACCTTGTCTTTCAGCCATTGCATGCAGAGAGCACCAAGCTTATCATCAAAAAAGCCAACACCCAACTGACTAGCCAATAAAGGTATGTACTCAATAATTGCAAGTCGAACTCTCCAATGCCTATCTTCTGCAAGCTCAACGATAGCTGGCAAAAGGGACTGGGAAAGTAGATCAATTCCAATCACCTGTGTCATTATACAACCCACTAATCAGGTACAATGAGGATAAATAAGAAGAAACATAACAAATTCTAAACAACAAATTAGCAGACCTGGTTTACTTGATCAAGCTTGCTAATGATGTTCAGCCGCACATCAGGGAACTCATCCTTCAGAAGGGATAGAAATATTGGCAGAAGCTGCTCTATTGTTGCGTCCTGATGAACAGAGATATTAAAGTATATTCAGTCTAATCATGGAACAGCTGATTAATATTCTGACAGCCAATGAAAATATTGAACGAATCACTAATTAGTAGGCAGGGTTAGACTATAATGATTGCTCAAAGCCAATAGGAGTTGTATAAGTTAAGAAATAAACTCATAGAAGTAGCACAGTATGATTACTCAGCAGATCTATAGAAGGAACTTGAACCTCAAACATGAAGGGATTGGAGCAAGGCAATCACTTCGACAATAGTAATTATCATTCTCTTTGAACAGTTATAAAAGGATAACTGGGAATAATAATTGAAATCACTAAGGTAAGAATTAAGGAAAAAAAATAAATGGGTGACTATAAATTAACCAATTTTTTTTTTTGGGCAAACAACAGCAATTAAAAACCAGAAATTCATTGGGATTCCATCCTAGATTCAACAATCAAATTTCATTAGCAATGAATTCTGCAATGATCAAGCAACAAGATTAAGATATGCAGTAATTAATACATTGGCAAAAGCAAATATTCATAAAGTTCTAGAAAATGAAACCTTCAGGTCATGATTCCAAGCACAGGAAACCACTGGAAACAAACATGTTTTAAATCGAAAAAATTTTACCTTTCCTAAAACAGGTGCCATCCCCATTATGACTGATGCCAAGGCAGAACGAACATGCTGGGATGAGTCCGAAGACAGCTCCTACCAGAAAGCATTTTGAATTACACAGTAAGGGATGAAGATGGATCACCTCAAGAATCAAAAAGTAAACAAGGGGAGAAATAAATACAACTGCAACAGCTTTTATACCTTCACACAGGGAAGGATATGTTGGACTGCAAGTTCAGGGCTCAATATTCGGCAGAATTTGGTTACTTTTCCAGCAGCAGCTATACGGACTTCAGCTTCATTGTCACGAAGTAGCCGGACATATGCAGGAACCAAGTCCGTCCTTAACAGCAACATAAGTCATAGAGGTCCAGAAGCATAAAATTGATTAGACTTTGGTTTGCTAGAGTAACGAAGAAATGAAAATTTTACTTAAAAGGTTTACATGATTTATTTTCATGGAGTAACTACCTTGTAGCCTCTGGCCCAACTGCTTCACATAATTCATACAGTTGGTTAGCAACCATATATCGAACTCGCCAAGATTTATCCTGTTTTTAGAAGGTAAATTTATTAGCAAAATGAGTATAAATATGTATATTATATTATCATAAACACTACTTCTAATACAACTGAACAAAAATATTCTGTTGCTTGAAATTTTACCACGCAACAACCAGAAAAAGAATTCATCGATACACACATTAAAAACACTAGATTAGGAATATAGCTAGAAATCAAGCTGAAGCTGTAAAGAATGGGTCGAGAATCACAGGGAAACAAGAATAACGTGGCATGATTTTAGAACTAATGGCTTGTAAAAAGACTCAGTTTTATGATTTTTTTTTCAACAAGAAATGGAAATAAATCTTCAAATTGAACCAAACTAAGATCTTTTGAGCATGTTCTAACTGGACCAACCTGAGAGAAATTAACAATGACAGGGAGAATTTGGGCTACACAATCTTGGGGCTCCAAGTGCTTCCCAAGAGCAGCACAATCGTCAACAGCCAAAAGGCGAACAGAATCTTGGTCTGAAACATCATGAATGCATTATAGTCCAAAATCGATGAAATTTATTGTAACAGAGTGGAAATAGTACATTTGTCTAAGGAGAGAAATAAAATGCAAGTATACAAGGGAAATCATAAAAAATACATACCATCTTGAGTCAAATCCTCAAACATCGACATGATATCGGTCTTCAAATAGGATGATTCAACTGTAGCAGCAAACTTTCCCAGATTTGAGGCAGCAGCTCTCCTCACCATAGGCATGTCATCTTGACATAATTGGCTGTATATAGTTCGTAATTCATTTTTTAACGACTCCGAGGCTGATGGATAAGCAATATGAAACAATCCACAGGATGAAACTCTAGCTGTAAACCACTCACCCGCAGCTAGTCTCTGAAAGGAAAAAAATGTGTAACATGAAAAAATAGAATGATAACAAAATAATTAACAACAAAAAAATGTTCTGTGTTCAAAAATTGTATCTGCAAAGCAGACCAAACATAGGAAAGACAAACACAAGAGAAGCTACATATATTTTTTCCTTAAGCTTACTCCAGATGAACAATGAAACTCAGATTGCCTTCATTAAATAGATGCAAAATACAGTAGAAAGTTAAAAGCTACACGTAAGTTAGTTGAACCATTTCACATGATACACAGACATTCACGACATTCAGGATGGCAGCTTCCCCGGATTTCAGAAGGCTGTGGGAGGCAAAAGAATATCCTAGTTTAATCATGCGGCACCAACCGTCAAAAGAACGGAAAGCTTAACCGCATTACATCATGAAAATTGCCTAGCTGGCACTGGTTGAAATCAGATGCCGCGGGTTAATCATGCCAGACCAAATGTCACAAAGAAACAGAAGTTACAATATTTTTACTTCATGAAAAATGCCTAATTGGCTCCAATTGACAGTCAGATGACCCTAATTCTCCTACCTACCTAACAAGCATTTTCCTTTACCTTCAGATTAAAATTGGAAACCAATTCGTTAATGGAAGTACTAGAGTCAAGAAGTGTCGTCAGTCTGAAACTAATAACCCAAAACAGCATCCATAAATCTATAAAATCTGGCATATGCCACTTATATCAAGGAAACAAAAGAATGTCCTAGTTTAATCATGTGGCACCAACTGTCAAAAGAACGGAAAGCATAACCACATTACATCATGAAAATTGCCTAGCTGGCACTGGTTGAAATCAGATGCCCCGGGTTGATCATGCCAGACCAAATGTCACAAGAAACAGAAATTACAATATTTTTACTTCATTAAAAATGTTAATTGGCTCCAATTGACAGTCAGATGACCCTAATTCTCCTACCTACCTAACAAGCATTTTCCTTTACCTTTAGATTAAAATTGGAAACCAATTCGTTAACGGAAGTACTAGAGTCAAGAAGTGTCCTCGGTCTGAAACTAAAAACCCAAAACAGCATCCATAAATCTAAAAAATCTGGCATATGCCTTTTATATCAAGGAAAGAAGTAACTATTTTGACCACTTAATGCACAGCAAGGACAACCTTCAGTTGGCCGAAATGCTATATAAACATGAAGCATTAGTTATAGATTCCTGACCTACTAAAATGCGAAAATACGTAACATTTAGCCAAAGGCAAGGGTTATAGCTTCCAAATGCATCCTAAATCTATGGGCAAGTTTCCAGTAGTATGACGTTTCTTCAATTTTAAGTTATATTAGCTAATTTTAATAAGCAAATGTCCATTGCATCTGAACAAATTCAACAATCACTGATCAGTCAGAAGCACGGGTTGCAGTAACAATGGTCTACATACCAAAAAAAATAGTGTTCCATATCCATTTATGCCACGAGTTGCAGTAAGGATGGTCTAGATACAAAAAATTTGAGTCCGGTATCGAGTAGCCAGAGGTATTTTGCACGACATCCCGTAAGGTTTTCAAAGCTGCAATCAGGAAAGCCTTTGCGCCTCCCTTTCACTTACCATTAATCCTACATTACCTAAAAGATGATGCTGAACTAAAATAATATCACGACTAGCTCATAATGGTTGATTCCTTACCATTACTGGCAATAAATAATCAAACTCGGAGACGTTTTGTTGACACACATAAATAGATACGCTCATATTCGCTGCCAAAAAAAAAAAAGATTGCCAAAATCAACAGATATATGGCAACGAATGCACATTTGCTATCACAACTCAATCCATACCAATAACTTAGCCTAGTCATCTTTAATATAGACTGTACCATAATACCATACAATAACACATCTCAGTTTCTTCTTTAATTGCATCACATACCCAACAAAACTACTAAATCACACATTTTACCAGACCAATCAGATCGAGACGTGTATTACATCTAGAAGCAGCCCCACCCCACTCTAGGGGCTAAAGCCATTCTCAAGTACAGTTCATCAATTCATTCTAATTCAAACTGTAAGCCTCGATATATATTGAACAATAAAGAAGCAGTTCATTTCATTCCGATTTTCATAAAAGGTGAAACAACTTGAAGGAAGCAAACCTTCACAAGCGGAATAAAGAATTCAAGCAAATCAGCTTCTTTCATTTGAGATCCAACTCTACAGAGCGACTCCACAGCTTTATCCCTAACACAAGTCTCCTCAACGCTGCAAAGCCCTTCCAAGGGATGCAGCAAGACGTTAGCGTGGTCTACACCGCCTACATAGGGCACAAACACCCCCAATTCCTCCGCCATAGCCAGCAGCACCTCGTCGTCGTCGTCATTGTTCTCGCTCAGAAACGGAATCAACTCTTTCCGCGTCCTTTCCTCTCCGAGCGCACGGGCAATCGTGGAGAGGCGTCGGATCGAGTTCAGACGGAGCTGAATGTCTTCGTTCTTCAATTCGTCGATCAACACCGCGATTGGATACAACGGTTCATCGATCATTGCCATGGTAAATTCCTATTCAAAAAATTCCCTCCGTATATAAAATTGGAAAAATTCAGACTTCAATGGATATGAGATTTCTTTCTAACTAGGTATATTAAAATGCTGAGCTACGAATCAATCAATGGAGTAAAATAGGGTTTTTGGGTTAATAAAAGTGAAAATTTGAAGATCAGAGAATGCATACGAGGGTTGAAGGGAAATGAAAATCGTAGTAGTAAATTTTATGCAAGGCCGTGTTTGGCTCATCAAAATAAAACGAGTATATAGCTAACTATGGTCCGTCGTTTTCTTATTTGTTCCTGCTTCACTTTACTGTTGATCAGCAATAGCTTCTATTACAGTAAGTTTATATTTATCATTTTGTATTCTATGTATTCAATTTATTTTAGTTTTTTTTTTGCCCTAAGTTAAATAAATATGGCTTAAATTTTCGTATGCTATTTAAAAATTAATAATCCAATCGAGTTTGAACATACTAAATTTATTATAACTTTTTCTTTCAATGATCTATATATTTTTTATATTCTCTTTTTAATAATTTGAACTCAAAACTCAGAATGTATTGATTCTAAATAAGTAAGGTTAACCATGAGAATAAACTATTGATTTATGTTAATAATATTCACGATTATAAAAACCTATTAGTTTTAGTGAGTAGTATACAACATTTTCATCAATATAACTTTTATAATAATTAGTCATATTAGGTGTTATAGGCAAAAAAAAATATATCATTTACACATAGAGTGTGTCTGCTGTGAGCGATTGGAAAATATTTGATTGTTATTTTTTTTTGTAATTAATAGGAAAGATATTTATTAACTTATTTAAGTAATGTTTGTTATGCGAAAATGAAAATAAATTAATCCGTATTTGATTAATTGAATATTTGTTTAACTTGTTTGATAAATTAATAACACCCTCATTAAAGAAATCAAACAAATCAAAATTAATCACATTATTTAAATAAATACTAAATTGATTAAATATTGATGGTTCAATTCTCAATCTCACCCAACAAACACACGGACAAAGGTATTTGCTTGGGTAAGACTCCATAGGACATGTATTTACAGTTTATTTAGGAAAAAAAAGACATATTATTTACGGTTAGAGATATTAATGTATTTTGTTAGATAATAGTAATTTATTACATGGTTTTAGAGGTCGAAATATATTAGAATACATTTATAATTACCTTAGTTTGCCCGAAAAGATTTAAAAAAAAAAAAAAAAAAAACTTAATAGCTATTAGGAGCGAGTCAAGGGATGATCTGAGCCTTTTGTCTTCCTTACAAAGTGCCTAAAATTAAGGTTCTCATGCCATTTATCTCAAGTCCCATATAAATCCATAATCAAAGTAGCATCTCTAGAACAGAAAAGAAGGAACAAAAATAAAGCCAAAAATGGCAGATGAGAGGGGCGGAATCGCTCCAAATGTGGTGGTTCGCTTAGAAAATCAACCTTCCCTGAATAGCAGCACCAACAACAACAATAATAATTTGACCAATCCCACAGACACTTACATCAAGAACAACAACAATAGTAGTAATAACAACAACAGCAACAACAAAGAACAAGATCGGTTTCTTCCTATAGCTAACGTTGGAAGGATCATGAAGAAGGTGATTCCTGGGAACGGGAAGATATCAAAGGACGCTAAAGAGACGGTTCAAGAATGCGTGTCGGAGTTCATTAGTTTCGTCACCGGCGAGGCGTCGGATAAATGCCAACGTGAGAAGAGGAAGACCATCAATGGTGATGACATTATTTGGGCCATCACCACTCTTGGTTTTGAAGATTACGTTAGCCCTCTCAAGCAATATCTCAATAAATATCGAGACTTAGAAGGGGAAAAGCTCGATGTCCCAAAACAACAGCAACAGCAGCAGCAGCAGCAACAACAACGGCATCATCATCATCAGCAGCAGCAGCAGCAACACCTCGATCAAACCACGAATTTTCCATCCTACCATAATGTATATTCTTCCACAAGTCTTCTCCCTCACTCGTCGTTCCTCCCGAACGATCATCAGCCTTTTCCTTTACCATTTACGCAAGGTTCGATTCAATCACAGCTGCCACAGCAAGAACACATTGATTCTGTGGGACATTGGTGAAGTATATGAACACCAAGTTTTGGTTTTTCTTTCTTAGCCTTCTGCTTTGGCATTTCATTGGGTGAAACAGCTAGTCCAAGAATTGAGAAAACTTTATAGGGTGGGACAGCTTGCCTGAGAAATTGAGAGCCCGTTCTTTTTTGGGATACTGTATGATACATTATTTATATACTTGTAATTTTACGTTTAAACAACACACTAATACAAAAATCTACTTGGTTTTGAAGGGTTATTATAGGGATGAACAGTAAAGTGACAAGAAAAATGTGCAGATTATTTTGTTAATCAATGCACGACACATTCTGTGGTATTTCGTCTTGCGACCATTAATGATATTCATATCAACAAATCATAGTTCTTTCACAATAGTCAATGAAGTGCCATGCATGCATTCATTGGTATCAAAAGTTGCAGATTTCGAGGTCTAAATGCTGCAGGAAAAACTTGAAACAAGAAGGCCTAAATGACAGAGTAGGAATTGATGAAGCTATACTGGAAAGCACAACAATTTATAGAACTTTTCTTAGATATGAAGATCAAAGAGTAGGTAGGAACAGTTCATACAATTTGGTGTATTACTTTTGATCAGCGATCCTACTGTGTTGTTCATAACTAATGCAATCCCAGTTACAAGGATCGATCTCAATCTCGGATCGATGTTGTTAGTACACCACTATAGATTCTCTGACCATCTTCAGAGATCTTCAGAATGTCTGTCTAAAACTATAAGAACTCGGCCGGTTACTGACTGCTGTTGATATTTTTCTAAGTTTTCAATGCTTTGATGTTAAGCAGTTAAAACGCCTACTTCAGTAAACAGTCATCTCTCTTTGAAAATCTGAGAAGTCGACTTAACCTTGTCCAGAAGCCAACTTCTTCCTCTGCTTCAGGCAAATTGATAGGTTCTCTAAACTTTGCTTTCTCGCTTAGTTCTTCAAAAGAATCAACAAGGTTTTGGAGCCTAGCTACAAATTCAATGAGAAGAGATGCAAATGTTGCTAAAGACAAGGCGCTGGCACTTTCGTATGTCTTTGATTCGGCATCTTCTGAGTTTTGATCTGCTGACACATATCCGGGACACGGCTTCTGTTCGTCAGTGATTTTCCCTGATGGAACTGCTGGGACAGGGTTGAAGTTCAAGTTTGTGTTGAAGGCCAGGCCATCCCAGCTCTTCGACAGTTGATGCGATCGAATGTCGATAACATAATCATCAGGAGACTTCTGATCATGAAAATTGTTCCCATCATCAGTCAAGGCTATAAAATCCTGTACCACCTTATGATCCTCAGATTTTCCAATCTCCCAGCTTTCTGAATTGACAAGGATATAAGATTTCTGATCCACCTTTTTCTGCAATGCTTCAGCAGCCTCATGCACCTCATACAGTATGTCACCTGCATCCAGCTTCTCCATCCTTTTCACCTTGCTCCCAAGCTCCCGTAGTACCTTTGCGCTTGCTGTACCGACCCTCTGAAGTTCATTACGGAACACCTGTCTTTTCTCAGCAGGAGCCTACAAACATGATATCAATTAGTCCATTACACAGAGTTCCACGTAATGAAAATGCATCGGCTATTGGAACAGAAAGTGACCGAATACTTAAAAAAAATGAAATCAAAGTGAAAAAATATGACATAAGTCATTCTGAAGATAAATTTCAAGCAAGGAGTAGCCAGATATGTTGGGTTTTATCATTTTAAAAGATAGCAGAAAGATAACTTTAAGAGATACTGGACAGCATGCTGGATCTAGATGGTATGAAGTACTAAAAAATCCCATTTTAAATGGTTTAGTGGATTTCCACCTAGTATGAGAATAGGAGATCCCTTGGAAGTAAAAGCCACAGCAATTTCATAATGACAGTATCGCACAAGCATACTCGAATGAAAAATATATCATCTAATTCTGCGCTAGTTAAAAAAAAAAAAAGTTACCTGTATCTCTGATAGTATACAACCATGTAAAGCCATCACCATGAAAGCACAATGCCTCAGAGCACCACTCACTGTAACAAAGTCTTTCCATGGATACTTGAACATTTTGTAAGGACCATGAGGTGGTTCCCAGACGGCAAAGCTTACCTGCATTCATAAGAATCGGATCAGTAAAAGAAGTTAATTTTCCGGAATCAAGGTCAGTTGACATGAGAGCATACAAGTGCATCCTCCTGGCTAGTGGATTCCACAGCCGATCTATATCCGCTGTAAACTGGATCATCGGAAGCTTGATAAGTAAGAATTTTTGAAGGCACCCTCTTATACTCAACGCAGTTAAGGTACCCACTGATGCAACCTGCAATGAGATGTAAAGAGTGAAGATACCGAGGATCTAACAGCATACAAAAGAATTAAGCAATAAATCATGCAAAACAAACACCTAAACAATGAAGCGACAATGGATAATATTGAATTATCAACTAACCTTCCAAGGAATTAGCAACACTAGTGAAATTTTTGGCTACCAAGTTGTGCAGATCTTCACCAGCCCAAATGGGACAAATACAAATGTTTACTGTCAAAGCAACAGCGGCACCTAAAGCAATGAGCACAAATCTAGTGACAGCCGTATGTGTGAATTCACTTGTTCGGTAGCCAGATACCATGATAAAGCAATATGTTATCAGGAACACGCGAAATCCATATTCATATGGCTTCATTGTAGGGTACAGCTTTGCATAAGTGATACAAAAACCTACAATCAACAGGAACATCAAAGGGAGTTATACACTCAATAATAAGCAAAAGCAAATAAATTCAAAAATTCTATCCTGCAGCACTGACCCGAACATCAGACCTGTGATAAATATTCCAACTATTACAACCAATTCTTCCCAATCTCCCACAAGTTGCGACAATTTTCCCATTCCAAGGGCAAGCCCTCCAGCTGATAGAGTCCCTAATCCACGATTGAAACCTTTGCTCAAAGTGGCTCCTGCAACCAAACAAGAATGTGTTAACCTCCCAAACCATCATTTGTTGAAATATCCAGAAAACAATCACACTTCAAATGCCAACATGACTATTAAGCTAAAATGATGCATGACATAGCAGCACGATGCCAACTAACATCTGGTATGGGGCTTCACATAAGATAGGAAAGTTCTAGAACAACAGGCCTCTGTATCTCATAGACTCAAACCAGCAGGTAACAGGGAACCAAAAGACTAAGAGTCCATAAAGCAAAGGAAGACAAAAAAATTGTTAAATCAGTGGATGTACTTATATAAATCTTTCTCCTCAAAAGCTTTACAGGGACAAGTTGTTCTTATTTAATTTGAAAAGAGAGTGACAGGAGGGATGTAGCCCAGTGTTAGGCACTCTCCGCTTAAGACAATAGATCTTGAGTTCGAGTCACACTTGTATAAAAAAAAAAAAAATTTGAAAAGAGAGTACACAGCACTAAAAGGTCCAATTCTCATTACCAGTACTAAAACCCTTCTACCTGTATATCATATAAGAGTTTGTAAACAATACTAGCTCAAAAGACTCTGAAAAGGCACTGAACTTTCCTGACATGTCTATACTAAAAGTGCCTCTAACTTCTTGAACCTACAATGGCCAACATCAAACTGCTTACAACCTTAAGATTTCAAATTAAAACCTTATTTTAAACACATATCCTTACCATTTTAAAAATCTTTGTTTGCTATTCTATGAAATTTTTAACACTTCCCTAATTCCAATCCTTGCAACTACTGAACTACAATGGATAGATGTCCCTGTCACCCTTCACAAAATCTCCATAAATATAAAATAAAAACCTCATAATCCTCAAGAAATTAAACTTGCTCCACCTAGCTTCCCAGGCCCACCCAGAATACTAATGAAGGCAATAGACACAATAAAATAGTGATCTCAGAAAAACCCACAAAATTTTAACAAAATCCCAGGAATATGAAAAACGGAAAAAAGCAACAAGAACAATTGCAAAAATAGAATAGTTAACAGAGAAAATAATGGATAACCATGAATAGTACCTATACTGAACTCAAAGACAACCACAACAGTTAAAATAGCCCAAACAGAATATCTGCTAATATCTTTCAGTGGCTCCTTCCAGAAAATCATGAAGGAAAGAAGCATCAAAGCCAACCCCATCTTTGCTGAAAACACTACTTTTCGTGGGTCAGATTTTCCCATGTCCCACGCCTGGCGTGCAACCGTCTTCAAATTGTTGCATATCTCATAAAGCTTATCACAGAACAACGCACACCGTCCCTCACTCTGATCATCTAAAGGGTATCTAAAGCTAGGAAGCTCTGCATGATACGAGGATAAAAGCTTCCCCCTTTCTCTTTTCTCTGCAAAATTCTGCCTAAACGACCCCGTTCTTCCCACCATCTTTTCCAGGTTTTTTCCCCTGTTTCAGATGAAAATGCGTTACGGCAATGATTGTTCATACATTGCGGCAGTGGTAACGTATATATAACATTGTGGACAGGCAAAGAAGGAAGAAAACAGAAGATTATAAACCCAAAATACTTCGAATAGGAAAAGGATTCGTTTCAAAGAAAAAAACAGGAAAAGGATTCGTTTTAATCGTTTTGGAAATCTGAGTTCACTTGAAAGACTCGCATTTTTCGCAGGAAAAAGGGAAAAATCCAGAGTTTTATGAAATTTTGAGCTGTGGGCCAAATTATCTGGAGCAGCAAATTATTAAGGGACAAGTGGAGTTAGGGTGGCAATGCCCATGTTCCCGAGTTGTGAAAATTACGATTCTTTTATTTATTTATTTATTTTCACATGAGATAATAATATAGTAATACTATTTTTTAAATCTATTTTTGGTTAATTATTTACTTAGGCATTGAACTATTATGATTAACTAGTTTTGATGGCAAATTATATGGTACTCCTATTGTAGCACCATGCTACCCGGCGCGGATTTTGTATAAGAAGCGGGTTTAATTAGTAATTCTCACGTTTTTTTGAATTTAGACGGTTTATCTGGATTTTATTTTCTCACGCGCGAATTGATACACAACTAATCACATTCTATATATAAGGCGTCTGTTTTTTGTTTTTAAACACTGCATTTATTCAATGTACCAAATATCGTTTATATCGTTTCCTTTTTCTTCTCGCCAAATTGATCATCAACTACTGCAGATTGTTCAGATTCCAGGTATTTCTGCTTATAATTGTTATTTTTGTGATCGAATCGCAGGTATCGTTCATTTTTTGTTATTTTTGTTGTTGAAATTATTGCTCTATTTTTTTCTTGATATTTTGCTTTCTCGATCGTTTAGAATGGAGATTTGTGATCACGTTAGTAATGTTGATCAATCGGATTGCATGTATGGTGTTTTTTTTCTTTTTTTGTTGGTGAAACTATATGTTCTTCGTTCTTTTGTGATATTTTGTTTTCTCTGTAATATTTTATTTAGAATGGAGATTTATTATCGCGTTAGTAATATTGATCGATCGAATGATGATTTGTTCGAAAGCGATTGTCTTGTATTGAACAAATAGGGTTCTGTAATTCGTTTTATGATCTTGCAATAATTTTTTATTTGATAATTTGTGGAAATACGATAGAAACTGAATAATTATTCTACGCTTGTACGTGCAGTGAATTTTTCTGGAGGTGATGATAATCGATCGGAAGAGAGTTCTGTTTTGAATGATGTTGTTGTTTTTTATGAAGGTTAGTAATGAATTATATATATTGGAGTTTTAGTTGATACAATATTGAGATATGGTTGATATAAGTCTATCGTTATTGGTTAGTATGTATAATGTTAGACGTTTTAATGATGTAATATGGAGTTATTGTTGATATAAAGTAACGTTTTATATGATATAATCTTTTTTTGTGAAATATGTAGGAGGCAAGGAAATATCCAAACTTATTAATAATGTTGATGTTATTGCTTCCGGTGAAGGTAATAGTTTATAGTTACGTTAATTGTTATGTTATGTGATTCTATATTTTTTGCTATATTAACTGTTTTTTGTTTGTAGGTTCTGGAGTATTGGTTAATGAGTCAAACAAATCTTTGGTTGGTGAGATTGTTGAGAACGAGAAAGCTGTTTTCGATTTATATAATCAGCATGCTTTTAGAGTAGGATTTAGAATTAGAAAAGAAAAATATCGTAAATCAAAGCTTTCTGGAATTAGATTTGGAGGAGGTATGAATGTAGTAGACAACGTTCTTATTCAGAGATCGCTTCTGTTTATATGTATATGTATATATACAAAGGAAAGATGATTATATCATTTGAAACATGAGTTTATATAAAGTAGAATATGAGTTTATATCATGTGGAACATGTGTTTATATCAATATAACAAAGGGTTATATCATGTGTATAAGGGTGAAGATTTGATTATATCGTTGAAAAATACGAGTTTATATCGAATAGAATGTGAGTTTATATCATGTAGAACATATGTTTATATCAATATAACAAGGGTTAATATCATGTATAAAGAGTAAAACTTTGATTAATAGTGATTGAGTAGAGTTTATATCAACAAAAAACATGACTTATATCATATTGAATATTATTTTATATCAACCAGAAAAGAGTTTATATCAACAAAAAAATACAATACAGTAGTATTTTATATCAACCATATTCATGATAAAAATAATAGTGTTTCATATCAACTAAAATTGTGTTTATATTAACCAAAATTAAGAATTATATATACACAATAGTATTTAATATCAACCAAAACACCCAAAAGAGATTTAAACCTATTAAATATTATCCACTTAGAATTGAAGAAAATGTGAAAAGAGATAAAAAAATGTAAGAAGTAAAGAATTGTATTTCATAAAACTCATATAATAGAGTACATGATGTGTTCGTTTTATAGAATGCTACTCTAGGTGATAAACATAAGAGATATTGTAGATAAAAGGATTATTTGAGATTCATTGTCACAAAATATATATAGATAAAAATATGAACATGATAACCTTATCACTCCAATGCATCTTTATCACTCCAAAGCATCATCATCACTCCACATGTTCACTGATCGTGGAACTCGAAACACTCTAATAATGTATTAACAACCACCATTAATTATGAAGAACCAAGCCTTGTGATAGCAGAAAATAAAAAATTACGGCACCATATATCGGAACAGGTCATCGGAGAGGAGGTGATCGAGACGTCAAGAAGAGTGGAGAAGAGACACAGAAAATCCCGAAGTCGAATAAGAGGAGGCGCGACAGAGTCAAAGGAGATCTGAGGGAGGGAGGGTGGCGGCGACGTGAGATATATATATATATATAGAGAGAGAGAGAGAGAGAGAGAGAGAGAGATGGATGGAGAGTTAGAGAAAAAAAGTGTGTGTTGCTAATCGCCCGTGTTGCGACTGGTGAAATGTGGAAAATTAGGACGGGTACAATAGCATCGTACTACTAGTAGTACTGTATACGAATTGAGTTTTGATACATGCTTTAAAAAACTAGTTTTAAAACTTCTTTTTATACAGACGCGACTCAAACTCAAAACCTATTATCGGAAGTAGTGAGTGCCTATCATTGGGCTACATCCTTCTTGTCAACTAGTTTTGATACTTAACTACTTATAACATTAAATTTAATTTAATTATAATAAAATTTGATAATTAATAATATAGCTATTTCATGTTTAGTTTAAATTAAACATGAATAATTGACCAAAATATTCTAATAAATTTGGATAATGAATAGTATATTTTTCAGATGTATAACATATATTTAAATAATTTAGATTTATTTGTGGTAAGAATTTAAATTAAAGATTATTAAGAAATTTAAAAAAATTTGAGCTAATAGATTTATGAGAAAAACTAGATAAACCGCCAACGTAATTACAATAATTGGTTAAAAAATTATTATGATTGACCAGTTGAAAAATAATTTTGATGGATATCTTGTTCGGCTTTCCTATAAATAAAAAATTATTATTATTGTTATATATATTTTCGTGTGTTAAATTTTAGGTTTTAGGATTGATATTTGAACTTTTTAAAAATTCTATATTAACTAATAGTTTTTGGAAATTATTATTATTATTATTATTTTGGATGGAGGAAGTATATTAGTAGATGATTGTAAAAAGAAAATAGTCAAGGAACCAAAATTACACGATTAAATAGTTGGAGGACTTTGAATTAATTTGTCATTTCTTTTTCTGGATTACTATTTGTATCATGGAATTGCTATTTGTATCACAAAAAAAAATAAAAAATATAATAAAAAGACCAAAACGCCCTTATGGTGCAACCTTTGCAAAAAATACTAAGTGTGAGACAAAAACGCACAAAAAATGCGTTTGTATCATGCTAAAAAACGCACATAAAAAACGTTTTCTACATGTAAAAAATAAGTAAGATTGCGTTTGTAAGGGTTTAAAACGCCAAAACTCAACGTTTTTAACAAAACTAAACACAGCGAATTTGCGTTTTGTACAGCATAAAACGCAAAGTCGCTGTGTTTTTACCATGGACGAAACGCCAAAATGGGGCGTTTCGTCCACGGTTCGCTCGCGGAAACGCGGCGTTTCCGGCCCGAAAATGACATAAAATCCCCCAAATTGGCAGCCGAACCATTTGGGCAATTTTTTCTCAAAAATTCAGTGAAAAAACGCCAATATGGTGCGTTTATACCATGGATGAAACGTCAAAATGGGAAGTTTTCACCATGGTTCGCTCGTTAAAATGATGTGTTTTTTACTGTCAAAAACGTCAAAATGGGAAGTTTCCACCATGGTTCGCTCATTAAAATGATGTGTTTTTGACTGTCAAAAACGTCAAAATGTGAAGTTTCCATCATGGTTCGCTCATTAATATGATGTGTTTTTGACTGTCAAAAACGTCAAAATGATGTGTTTTTGACTGTCAAAAACGTCAAAATGTTGTGTTTCCACCATGGTTCGCTCATTAAAATGATGTGTTTTTGACTGTCAAAAACGTCAAAATGGGAAGTTTCCACCACGGTTCGCTCGTAAAAATGATGTATTTTTGACTGTCAAAAACGTCAAAATGGGAAGTTTCCACCACGGTTTTTGTCAAAAACACATCATTTTAACGAGCGAACCATGGTGGAAACTTCCCATTTTGACAGTCAAAAACACATGATTTTGACGTTTTTGACAGTCAAAAACACAACATTTTGACGTTTTTGACAGTCAAAAACACATCATTTTGGCGTTTTTGACAGTCAGAAACACATCATTTTGGCGTTTTTGACAGTCAGAAACACATCATTTTGGCGTTTTTGACAGTCAGAAACACATCATTTTGGCGTTTTTGACAGTCAGAAACACATCATTTTGGCGTTTTTGACAGTCAGAAACACATCATTTTGGCGTTTTTGACAGTCAGAAACACATCATTTTGGCGTTTTTGACAGTCAGAAACACATCATTTTGGCGTTTTTGACAGTCAGAAACACATCATTTTGGCGTTTTTGACAGTCAGAAACACATCATTTTGGCGTTTTTGACAGTCAGAAACACATCATTTTGACGTTTTTGACAGTCAAAAACACATCATTTTAACGAGCGAACCATGGTGGAAACTTCCCATTTTGACGTTTTTGACAGCCAAAAACGCTCTCATTCAGCGTTTTTAACATAGGAAAACGCAATTTTGGCTAAATTTTGTATGTCCAAAACGTTTTTCCATTGCGTTTTGGAAGAGAAAAAAACGCAATTTTGCCTCGTTTTTTGACATAAAATCTGTCAATTTATCAAAAAATTTGTTCATAAGGGCATTTTGGTCTTTTTATTATTATTTTTATTTTTTTTTGTGATACAAATAGCAAGTCCCTTTCTTTTTCAATAGAAAGTAAAATCTTAAGTTATTATTTTATTTTATTTGTGGGACAAGGACATTAAACTTGGAAGGATTACGCAATGTGTGGTGAAGGAAAAATGTCAGGCCAAACAGTACAATAATTGATAGTGGTCCAAGTTTTTGGGCCGAAAAGTACTACAAATTCAGTTTGATATTTATCATTCTTTTATTTTTTTTTAAGCAATTTATCATTCTTTTTTAAATAAGAATCTTCTATTACCTGTCTATAAATTATTATTACAAAAATGTTTAATCAGCTGTTCTTCTTCCAAATCCTTTTTTTTTTTACTTTATTTATTAAAAATATCTTTTTATTCCATCTATTATCTTTAATAGTTTTTAAATAAGCTAAATAGTTTTAAAAACCTCTACAATTAAATTATAACCTATATAATTATAGTACATAAAAAAATTATATATATTGTTTGCACGAATTCATAATTTAATATATATATATATATAATACAAACGTTACAAATTTTTAAAAGAATGGCTCTTAGAAAATAGTCCCCCTTCATCTCAAACAAAATGTAAAAATTCAAAAATATTTTTATCTTAAAAAATAATTTCATTTCATTTTCCATTTAAAAAAATATAATTATTTTAAAATAAATGAAATATTATAAAAATGACTTATTTTGTGACTAGAAATAGTATGGTTATGCATTAGATAAATTATATATTACATTGTGGAAGTTATTAAATTATAAATTAATAATGAAAATATTATTAAAATAAAAAATTTTAAAAAAGGAATTCTTTTGGATTAAAAAAAAACAAAGAAAGAAATATTTGGAAGGAAGAGATGGAGTGGGGAAATATATCATGGTGATTCTAGATACTCAAATGATAACTCTTTGAGTACCATTAAAGTTGTGGACAAAAAATTATCATCTTTTATTGTGCCTTTTTCTTTTAATATTTATTTATTTATTTTTATTTTAAGAAGCTATGGACTTTTCCAAATTCTTAACCGACTCAAATAAAATCCAGGTCAACCTTGGGTCGACAAATTGAGCAGAAAGTGTACACGCGTTGAAGATTTCGTAGGAGTATTGTTTATGTTTCATAATAATTATTATATTTAAATAAAATATAATTTTTTATATGATATAATTCATATAAAATGTTTATAAACTATTTTTTTATGTCTTGTTTCTTGTTAAAAAATATATATATAATTTCTATTTTTTATATAACGTTCATAATTATATATTTTTTCTTGTAATTTTAAATTATAAAATGATATGTATTGATAGTAAAAATATAAAAAATTCACGATTTTAATGAGAAGATATAATTTTTCGTAAATAGTTTGTAATATCCTAATCTCATAAACTGACATGATAATTTTCTAATATTCGTTCTCTTTAATTAAAAAATAATTAATAATTTATGAGACTGAAATTTATATATATCACTTTTAATTTTTTTAAAATATTTTGAAATTTAAACCTAGGATTTTAAGATTAAACTTTCACTCGTACCACCTCTTCTAATACTCTTTTTATCACTGAATCAATATCCTAATAATGTGAAACATATTTTAATAATAAGAATTAAAAAAAAAAAAAAAAAGGAAGAAGAAAACTTTTAAGGGGTACATATTTGGCATAGATATTGCTTTCCCTATATTTGAGACAAAATTTGGAGAGATTTGAGCACATGCTTAGTAAGTGACAGCTTACGTAATCTCTAAGGTTAGGTCTTTTGTCTGAATTTTATTTTTTGTATTGTAGCTTTCAACATTCCACGAATCTATTGTCAAAATTTCCACACATATCATTATGTATGGTATGCTTAATTTATATTATAATCCTAATATTAATATTAAATACTTATGGTTTTTAAACTATTTTTTAGTGTGTGTTCATGTATTATGGTGAGACACGTGTATTATAAATTTTTATAATTTTATATTAGACTATTATTTTTTGTAAAATTTTTTTTAGTCGTTTGGTAGTGAGATTTAGGACTGATAATAGGACAAAAATTTGAAAATTTAGACAATAATTGTACCGGGATAGGGTGGGAGATGGGATATTGCTTAGAATATGAGCTTGTTTCGTAGAAGGTTGTTAGCACTAGGTGCCAGCTTGTCACGAATAGCGTAACAATTTTTTTTTATGACGTTATAATTTCAAAATATGATTTAATATCACTAATTTTTATATTTTGTTATAATTTTAATCACTCCTTCAAATTATTTTGTTAAAACACAAAATTCATCATTTTTGTAAAGCTAATTTTGTCCATTCATTTGTCTATATCATTTTTCAACCTCTTTCACTTTTTCTTCATCTTCTTCGTCTCCTCTATCTCCTACAAGCAAGCCATGAGTTACAAAATCACATCAGTGGAGCAATATGACAGGTTTCAAGAAGTGGGCTTTCTTCTCTCCAACGAAGAAGGAACGCTATTAATAAAGAATTCAAATTATTTGAGACCTATTAATTCTAAAGTAAGAAATTTTACTTGTATTTTGAGGATTTAAAGGGAGGAATATGAGTCATTATCTAACAATGTGCACATTAACTTACAATATTTCAAAAAAAAAAGGAAACAATATTATACCTACAAAATTTTAAATTTTAGAACAATAAAGAATAAAATTTGTATAATATATGTCACAACAATTAAAGAAGGGTAGTATTATATCGCGCCCTTTTTTTATTATTCAACGCCTCTCTTTTTTTAAAAAAGTCATCTATTTTCTTAAATATCGCCCCTTAATTATTATTTTTCGCCCGTTTGATGCTTATCTTCCACCTCTGTTATTATTACTTAACTGTCATTAATCAATTTACTAAAAATTTTATAAGTCCCTTCTTAATCTAGCCAAAATTTATAAAAATTATGATTAAAGTAACATAGATGAGCGGAATTATAAATAAAATTTTTAATGATATTTTTAGTAAATTGATTAAGGATAGTTAGGTAATTTAATAAATTATTATATTTTATATTTAAATATTATGGTTGGTATTTTTTTTATTTGTGAGGGCTCGCTCGACTCAAGCCGACTCGATAGTAAATTGACTCAAGCTCAAGTCTTAAATATATTCTTTCCGGATTGGCGGATCAAAGATGACATCATCTGCGTAACAATAACAGAGTTAAGGCTGTGGTGCATAAGAATAACTTTTCGATATTGATATCCAAAGCCAAGTTGAATGATGGTTGTAAGCAAGAAGACTGGAGGTTCTGCCACCGTGGGACGCTTGGTTTGGTTGTTATAAGGATGAGATCAACAATATATTCAATTATGATTTTGGACGTAGGTGGAAAAATCAAGAATGTGGAAAAATCAAGAATTTGGGCATGGCAATTGTCTCTCCCCTATCGAGAGGCCTCGTTAGTCTATCACCAGAAATTTTTGTATTATCTGTTGTTCGTTCTTGCTTAAATTTATTGAATGAATTTGGTAAAATAGAGTAAACTATAGTCAGGTCCGACTTGGTTAAACATCTCTGAAAAAATTGAAATTTTGTGGATCATCAAACCTTTATTAACAAATGTTTGACCAAATCAAGGAATCAATCCCTCAAGAGATGGAGGTCATGGAATTTCTCCAGGATCTGTTGTCCTGGATCATGTCTGGAGGGAGGATTCATTGAAAATTATTTTTCCTAATAGAAATAAATATGTAGGCGAATCAATTATGCAAACCTTTTGTTTTCTTCAGCCCTTGAATTTGTATACAAAATTAATCTGCCCAACTCTTGATAGAATAAGAGAAAATCATCACTGACCTGAAGAAGTTCAAAGGCAATAACTCCAATATTAAGGTTTATGATTTGGGACACATTTGATATTCTTCACTACTTTCCAAATGTAAAGTTTTTTAACTTTGATACTTAGCCAATGATAAACTATATAAAGGCCCTTTTTGCATATTAGCCTTTTTTTTTTTTTTTTTTCCAAATGTAAAGTTTTTTAACTTTGATACTTAGCCAATGATAAACTATATAAAGGCCCTTTTTGCATATTAGCCTTTTTTTTTTTTTTTTTTTTTCCAAATGTAAAGTTTTTTAACTTTGATACTTAGCCAATGATAAACTATATAAAGGCCCTTTTTGCATATTAGCCTCTTTTTTTTTTTTTTTAAATCCAATGAGTTCAATGGCTTAGAGTATAATATAAATTGATGAGTTCAATATATAGTTTGGAGAGGACTAAATATAATAAAAATGAATTAAAATGAATTGTACTTTAGCAAAATAAAAAATTGTACATTGTCCCAATAAAATTATTATTAGATACACAATATTTAAATCTCTTTAAACTATTATTATAAAACAAATGAAACTATAAACCTTTTCACTCCCGTCAATACGAGTTTGATAATTGTATTTTAATTAAATATTAAGATAATCAATTTCAATATGTTTTGTTAATTCATAACTACATCTACATGTATGGTGGTTCACAAGTAGTTCAAAACACCCAAGTTGGTTATATGTATTTTTTAAATTTTTGAATAAAAACCCTATTATTATCATTATGTGTCACAAAATTGTTAACATAAATTAAAATAAACAAGTGTAGGAAAATAAAAAACAATCTGATTTAGATTATGAGAAACCATCTATGCCTTTAATTTAGCAAACCAACTCTAAGAAGCTCCCTACAGTTTGTAGAGAGCTTCCTAAACTGGCATACTTTGGTGGGTCGAGAAGCCTAGAACCCTGGAAGAGGGCACTTCTTCTAAAAATACCTTACACACTGTGATCATCTTGGCAACCGAAACAAATGGTTTAGTATAGTCGATGCCTTCAACGTTGTTGTTTCTGAGAATCACCAAGTTACATTGTATCGTTTATTTCAAGTGACTAAAGCATGTGGTTGTGGGTACTAGAGATTAATTCTGGTGTTTTTTAAAATATCAGTCCATTAAAATATTTCTAAAGGATAGGGTACTGCTGGGAAATTATGGAAAAGGGTGTAACATGCTTTGATTGTGGGGATTTGGTTAAAGGTTTACTAGAACCTTAATGCTGACGTACTTGGGGATAGTTGGTTTATGAATAGTTAGTATAAATATGGAATGTCTAATCTAAAAATATTTATACGTAAAGTCGGGTGAAGATGGACAACCGAAGATAAAAAAAGATTACCGAATAAGGTGTAACACAGTACATACTCGTTTAAGACATTGTGAAATAAATATTTTTCTTATGTTGCATATAACATGCTGAGTTTATGTTTTAATGTTTTTAAAGTTTGAGAAGAAAGTACACGTATAGTGATCACAGGGAGAAAAATGGACTGGAAAATCCGAAGTAGTGATCAAAGGGAAAAAATGGACTGCAGGCTAAAGAAGTTGAAGATTCTTCTGAGAAAACCAACTCCGGCAGCTGCTTCTTGCAAGTTATTAACAGGGTCCCTGAACTTGGCCTTCTCGCTTAATTCTTGAAAACAGTCGACTACATTTTGAAGCCTGGCAACAAATTCAATGAGCAGATACGAAAATGTTGCTAAAGACAATGAACAAGCATTTTCATAAGTCTTGGATTCCTGTAGCTCATCTAGCCATGGCTGCCCTCCTCCTACTTCCGGCCATAGAAGATTAGGCAACAGTTGTCCTGATGAAGCCCGTGAGATATGTTCTTCTTCTTCAGCCCTGAAATTGTGTCCTCCGTCAGACAAACTCCTTGACAATGGAACTGGTTCTTCGATGTCGATTATTACAGCAGATTCACCACTCATGGATTTTCTTTCTTTGAAATAATAAGTATCATCATCATTTATGTCCAGATAATTATCAACAAACTTGGGCTTTTGTTGAGGTTCTCCAATTTCCCAGCTTTCAGGATTGACAAAGAGGTAAGATTTCTTATCAACCAAAATTTGCAGCTCTTCTGCAGCCTCGTGTACCTCATACAGTATGTCAATTTGACCAAGTTTCTCCATTGTTTGCACCTTGCTCCCAAGCAACCTCAACACTTGCGCACTTGCTATACCTACCCTTTGAAGGTCTCGACGAAAGACCTGTCTTTTTTCAGGTGGAGCCTACAAAGAAGTGGCTGAAATCCTGAGTTAAGCTACCAAAAGATTGTCAACTAAACTGCTCCATAACCAAAAGAAAATAAGCATGTTTATATGTTTGGCAATTGGTGGTGTTTCCTACAGAATTAGTTATAATGTCAACCAATAACACAACTGTTTACACTGAAGATGTTGTACTAGAACACAGAGAACCTCCAATTCGTCAAAATGATACAAATGAAGTTAACTTCAGACTACATTTGGAGAGAAATACAGCAAATCACTAGACAGAAGACACAGCCTAGTTTGCAATCCACAGATGACATCCTGGATTACTCAGCGAGAGGTCAATGAAGTTACTCATAGAAATTGAAAAGAACTTGCTGGCTAAAATCATGTACTTGCGACTTGATAGTTTTATAATGATAACAAAACCCTATGCTTGACAGTAGAATTAGTGAAACCATAAGGTCACCTGTATTTCTGAGAGTATACACCCGTGTAATGCCATGAGCATTATCGCGCAATGCCTTAAAGCACCACTGACTTCCACATAGTTCTTCCATGGATGTTTGAACATTTTGTAGGGACCATGAGGTGGCTCCCAGACAGCAAAACTTAACTGAAAACATAAAAAATCGAGTTTGAGAAAAGAGAATTCTTGTTAGTTGTTGCCAACCTGCTTAGGTAAATCAATCTGAAAGCATACCAAAGCATCCTCCTGGCTAATGGATTTCATAGCAGACTGGTATCCTTTGCACATCGGATCATCAGAAGCTTGAAAAGTAAGAATTTTTGCAGGAATCCTTTCATATTCAACACAGTTAAGGTATGCATTAACGCAACCTAGACAGATTTTTTAGAAAAATGAAATAAGTTGGAGTACCATAGTATGTATGAAACATATAACAGGCATGAGAAAGATATTGAACATCTGCAAATTTCAAATGAAGCAGCTACCAAGTCGAAGTAGATTATCAGTTAACCTTCTAATGAATTGGCAATATTCATAAAATGTTGCACTACCAGGTTGTGCAGATCCTGACCAGCCCATACAGGATATATAGATATATTCACCAAAAAAGAAACACCAGCACCTAAGGCAATCAGAATAAATGGAGTAGCAGCTGTTTCCATGACTTTTCTTGTCTCAAATCCAGACACCATTATAAAGCAACACAATATCAGGAAAACTGGAATTCCATATTCAAACGCCTTCATTCCAGGATGCAACTTTTTTGCATAAGTAGTACAAAAACCTAAACAGAAAAAATATTGAAGTGAAATGAGGAGTATCCCTAAAAGAAAAGCAAGCCAAGTAAAGAAATCTTCAGTACAAGTTTGACAGGAACAGTGAGCACTGACCCAAACAATCAGACCTGTTATAAAAATTCCAAGAACTGCAATTACAACTCCCCAGTTTCCCACTATCTTTGACAATTCTCCCATTGCAAGGGCACTCCCTCCAGCTAACAATACTCCAAATCCACAGCTGGATCCTATACTCAGAGTGGCTCCTGAAGCAAAGAACGACCAATGAATCCAATTTAACATGGCAAAATTGTAGCACTTTAGACAATCAAAAGCTGGAGAATGGAAAACAAATACACTGCATTCAAGAAATGATGCGTTTGAAGAAAAATATAATCTTTTAACCCCATATAGGCTGGTGAGAAGCAGGGATTAAGAACATCATTAAGGGCATATATAATGATATCAAGAACGATAGAATAAAGAACAAAAATCTTTTTCATGGCCAAGAATCGGGGAAGTTCATAATTACCTATGCTGAACTCGAAGACCAGAACAACAGCGAGAGCAGCCCACAACGAATCTTTGGGAGGCATCTTCAATGAAAAGAGTAGAGATACAAGTATTAGAGCCAAGCCCTTTTTAGTTGCAAACACAACATTTCTCGGCTCGGATTTCTCCATTGCGACTCCATTGGAAGCGGCCCTCCCAAGGTTTTTCCATAGCTTTAAAAACTCGCTACAAAATGATGAACAGCAGCTGTCCCTTGGGTGTTCCATCGAGTCACTGAAGGATCTTGGGAGCTCTGTGTAATCTCCCAACCATTTCCTTGACAGAAGAAGCCTCTCCTCCAATTTCTTTCCGAATGGCTCCCTCAACATATTTCGAGCTCAGTAGTCAGTTCCCACTTTCCTTTCCCTGTTCTCTGTTCTCTTTTCCCCTCTCTCCCTCTGTTTTGTTTTATTCCTTTTGTCCTGAATTTACCATTTTAACCTTCCGTGGCCAAATATAACTGATTAATTTTGGTGCAATTAGGGAAATTGGGGTTTAGAAATTGCATTTTCAGGGTTGAAGAATCATGATAGAGTCGCTGTATAATTTGTTATTTAAATTATGAGCTGGGATTGTTCATTTTGTGAGAAGAATTACGACAATATTTGAAGTTGTACACTCATAACTGTATTTCAATTTCTTGGGGAGTTTGAAAGCTATGGAACATTAATTTGATACCATTGATGATGACTCAAGAAGTCTCAAAATCAAGAACTGCAAAAACCATAACTGTATTTCAAGTTCTTTTTTTTGGGGGGGGGGGGGGGGGGTGGGGGGGGGTTGTTGAAAGCATGGAACATTAATTTGATTACCATTGATGATGACTGAGAAAAGTCTCAAATCAAGAACTGTAAATTCCATCTGGGCAACATCACACAATGTCACATTCTCAACCACCATTGCCACAAAAGGGCTTCTTTTATTCATTCCTTGATGCAGTACACGCAAACTCAAACTTCTAAGCAAATGTTTTGTTCATGTATGGACAGCTATTGTGTACAAAACTTTTCAAGAATCTATCAAATTACCAGCAGGGGGGGGGGGGGGGGGGGGGGTGTTGTGTGGGGGAGAAGAAACAGAGAAAGTAATAATCATTTGCCTGGGGTTGCTCGAGTCAGCGTCACCTTCTTCTCTAGTACATGAAACACCATAGACTCCACATCTGCAGAACAGACAAAAGATTCAAAAAAATAATCAGCCATGTAAAATCAACCTACCAGCATTCTGCTTTATTGATTTGAAAATATTTCATGATAAAGCCCTGGTGAAATCTTAATGTAAGAAGTTTCTATAAATCAAAAATGTAAATTGATTAATGGGATCCCATTTCGAAACAGAGGAATCCCTGTTCTGGTCCCTGTTTCTCTGAGCAAAGTTTTTTACCATCAATTTTTGAGAGTATGCCAGCTACCCTTCTTTCACATTCCCCACACCCTAAATCAGCTGATATTATCACTTCTTGTGCCTGCTTCTTCAACATTTCAAAATAGTCAACTTCAGAAAACTCCAATAATATATGCAGCCAAAAATTAAGAATAATTATGATGTAAAGATTCAGTAAGAGGAAGAACTAACTGGAGGAATGGGCAAGCAAGTTTTGGCATTGGTTGTTGAGCTGCTTTGTGGAAGCAACAGTCTTCTCTGCTTCTGTAATCGAATTCTTGCAAACTCTTTCTTGGCCCAAGAAATAGGATTCATGTCTTCGATACGGCGAAATACCAAAACATATGAAAGTGGTTTGATCTTGGAGTAGTTGAGACAAAGGAAAAAAAAAAAAAAAAAAAACTCAGCAAACAACTGAACAATAACTTCAATTTCTTGATGGGTTCACATCAAATTTCCTCAGACTACATGCACTTTAAAAGTGAGCCCAGATGGCGAAAGAAACAAGACGGTGATTTCTAGTGCAAACTCTGCATTCTGGAAGGGAAAATCTCACATTATTGTTGGTTTTTGAGCTGCCCAATGCCCAAGTTTTCAGCCACAGTGAAAGATGGAGATGGAACCTTATGTAGCAGCCCACATGTTTAGACGGCAGCCATAATTAAACTTGAGAAATACTCATCAGCCGCATTCTGGTCCATCTGTGGTTCTTCTAAAATGACCATTTTTTTCTTTAAAAAAAGCAAAAATCACGCCACCCCCTTGTCCCAAAATATTATTTTTAGAGAAATATTATTTGTCGACCATTCTTTTAATTTCAATACTTAAAATTACTGAAAATTGATGCGCACGGTAAAGTTGAAATTATCTATATTTTATTAATACAATCATAAATTAAATCTTGGATATCAGAATTAAATATTCAAAATTTAAGTATAGGACTTAATATTCCCTTGGCCTTTGGCTTAAAGATATTGATTATTAATTATGGTGTAATAATAATGATATATGAATATTTTTTGACCATTCTTTAATGTCGTATGTGCTTTTGTATTACTGAAGTATAGCAGTCCCACGATAAAGCGTCATGTGCTGTGTTCCTTTGAATTATCATTATTATTATTTTCTCGAGTTTTAATTTTTGTTTGAGAGATATATCAAAATATAAAAAAATTAATTATTTTTAGTAAATTATAATTATTATTTCAAAAGTAACATGAACAAATTAGGGATTTAAAAATAATTATTATTTAAAATTTTAAAGTCTCTGTTAAATGATTGTTCTTTTAGTATATTTTAAATGAAGGGAGTGGGATCTAAGGCTTTCCAAAAAAAACCAAACAATAAATTGAGGTTTTGGTGGACCTATGCGTGACCGAACTTTGATTGTTGTCCTTCAATTAATTAAGTAATCCTTTATTTCAAAATATAAATGTTCCGAATCCTAATAATTTAGATCGAAGTACAAAACCTACTAATTTTATTCTCAGTGTGATTCAAATTCTGGATTTTTTTCAAGTTTTTACACTTATTAATGAAGCAATAGTTTAATTAAAAAATTTTAATAAACTTAAATAATATTTTCTTTTATATTTTTAATTAATTGTATATCAATTTTATATGATTTACTTTTTTAAAAAAAAAGCAATTTTATATTTACTCTAATTATTAATCACATTAATTTATTTCTTATCAATTCTCACTATGATTTTAGAATAACACTTATATATTTCACTGAAAATTTTAAAAATATTTATATTTCGACATATTGTCTTTACAAAATAAAAGTGATATTTTAAAATAAATTTAACCCCTGTGGCGGTTGATCAATGGAGTATCAGAAACTAGGAATGATAATAAAGAAGAGAAGAATAAAATGCGTGTTGTGGACTGAAAACGCATTCATCATGCATGCTCTGCAGTTCACACTCAAGCAATGCAGCTCTCAATTCATTTTTTAGAGCCTTTCTCTTTCAGACTGCAACTCAAACACAATCCTCCCCACAGACCTAACTTTTCACAAGCAAAATGGCAGCTTCACTTTTCTTCATGCTCCATAGTGCTACCATTTCTCTGGTTCTTCTATCCTGTGTTTTCTTCGTGCCGAATATCCAGTCGCAAAGCTTTGGAAATCCACCACCATCATCACTTCCTACTCTTAGTGACTGCAGCTCTGTCCTGGTGCCATTGTCCCCTTGTGGGCCGTTTGCGCAAGGTACAGAGCCATCGCCGGCGCAGTCATGTTGCAATAATCTCAGGCAACTGAATAGCCAGCAATGGAGCTGCCTCTGCCTCATGCTGAATGACCCTTCCCTGCGCTCTTTCTCTATTAATAAAACACTAGCTTTGGAACTGCCAATGCTCTGCAACATGCAGGACGTCGTGTCTGCTTGTCCAGGTATGTGTTATGAACTTGGTTCCTACTAATTGATTTGTTGAAAGTTTTTCAAATTTCCTGAGCATCACTAAGAATAAGTCTTATCTCTATGTGTTGATTATCGTCCTGTTGAAGGGATGCCGGCACCTCTGCCGCCTAGTTCACCTACTTCTTCTCAAGTTTCAGTTGGGGCAAGAAGTAATGCTACTGTTGCTGGTATGCATATTTCTCTAGCCTCATATATGCTTTACTAGTTAACCACAATCATCTAGATTTCAGAAAGTATAAACCTTAAAATACACATGAACCTGACAAACAACGATGTAAACTGGATTGAATCACAAATGCTATAACTAAAGTCTATACTTGGAGTATTCTGATAAGCTACGACATCTGGATTCTACATACTTACTCTTACACCTCTCATCTTGCAATTTCAGCTTCTCCAATGGTCACAGTGAAGCCTAGGTTCAACCTCACAACACCGGATTCCCTAAGTTCTGGAGCAAAGTTAAGTGCAGTGAATCACTTGTTGGTGGCCTTGCTAGCTGAAACTATCTTTTTTCTGACGACATACACTTTTGAGTGCTGGAGCATCATGTTTCTTAAAGTCTGAGAGAGACATTGGAGCTTATCTAGGATTTTGTTTAAGATATCTGAGATTCAATACTGAGATGTAGTTCAGTTAGCAGTCATTGGGTTAACAATGATCTAGTGATTGATAAGAACGTTATATTGTAGCCTATTTTTATCATCCTTTCTCTAACACTAAGCATACCTCTCGAAGTAGGGGAAATTGCATACTAAAGAAGTCCTCCAACAGCTACTTTACATCCAGATATTTAAGTTATGAGTTCTTTTGTTTATTGCTATGAAAAAATTATAGATCCTGCACTTTAAAAGAAGCGCGTAATTCCTATCCAGTGTAAGTGCCTTTCAATAAACATTCAAGAAACTAGACAGAACATATGAAGGGATTGAACAACAAAACCATTATGTATTCCAGCTACTTCTGATTTTATAATCCTACTAGCTAGCATGAAATTTCGCCACCTAGTGTTCGTATGCAAAAAAAAAAAAAAAAAATAGCAACTGACATTGTTTGGCGGATGGAGAATTAACTGCAGATTTATCTACCATTTTACAACCAACGGTTCTTCTCAAACATCATATGGATGCATGTTATCTAATAGCGTAAGAGAAGCTCTCAATCAGTTCAACCAACTTTTAACTCATCTCAATATATACCAAATTATCAATGTAACACAGGTAAATGAAATTGAGGACTTAGATACAGCATTTGGTACCTTGGCTTGTAATTTCACCACAACTTTAGGGCAAACGTGAAATTTTCATCAACTGAAACAAGAAAAGTTAATCTAAAGCAGGTGCGTCCTCAGTCGGATTGGACTCAAAAACATCTGCCTTGGATGACTCTGGTTCTTCCAAAAGCTCTCTTGATTGAATGGATTCCTGGTACGCGGGTGTGTCCTTGAAATCTGTTGCTCCCTGGTTATACGTTATAACAGCAACTCCACAAGCAACCAACTGCAAAGAAAAGAAGCTACAAGTTGCTACAAGTTTGTACCAAATGTATTTGAGACTACTAATATTTCGTCAAAAACCATGCCGAGGGAATACCCATATCTTCATCTACGTTTAAGATCTCTCCATGTTTCCTTCATTAGTAGTATACAAGATATTGCTTTAAAAACATATTAAAATATATAATCCCACTATGAAAAAACTGTAATGTAAAGCTATGAGCATTCTATTTTCCCCTAGAAAGCAATGGTTCTTTACTTACATGACCTATCTGTTAAGATTTGTACCTAATGAGATGCTTAATTATTAATTATATCTTAACAGGTACCCCTATTGATATTAAGAGCAAATCTTTACCTCGGCAGGTTCGTATATGATAAAGCACTGACCTCCACATCCCACCTTATTGGAGCTAAAAAAAAGTTCATCCATTGACAAAAACTATACCCAAATGCATGTAGAATTGTAGGTAGAAGTGTAACTTCCCCACAATTTCTTTTCTTTATATTCCCTTTCCCCCCAACTCTTCTGATGTAATGGAATAGACCAAAACCAAACTTCTAATTGCCAACTAACGCAGCAGGTGATCCAACTTTTTTCAAATGATTCGGCAGCACAAAGTAATATGTTCAACTCAAAAGGTACTTAAATTATTCCAAAAGCTACCAATCTAATCTTTCTTGTATATGCTTCTGGTGAGAATCAAATTCAATAAGGACACCTATGCACCAATCCAACTTAGAATATTGCAAACACCAACCACACCAAAAAGGAAGAGATTTTTTTTAAAAAAATGATAGATGGAGATTACAATTAAATATGAAAAGAACTAAAATTGTTCCTTTCAATCTTCATCCTTTTCTTATCTTTTAAAACACCAATCAATGATTATGATTTAACAAATGAAATAAACCCTTGCATTCAAAAAGAAAGTAAATAAGTGAGGGGAAATAAAAAGGGTTTGAAAAGCAAAAGTACCGCAAAAACAACGCCAAGAGCCCACATGTACTGAATGAAGAATCCAAAAGCATCCCATTGAGGACCTTCCCAAAAGTCAGTCTCCGCACCGGGTAGCTCCGGCATTACAAACCCATCATCAACGACGGTCCCAGTTGCCCCACTACCATCAATCCCAGCCGTCCCACCAATATCTTTAAGTTTATCTTCCTGTTCAGCTTCTTCCTCTTCCTTGGTCGGAATTGAGTTCCTCTTATTCTTACTATCAAACTTGCCCGTTCTTGATGATGACAGTTTGTTTGTAGCAGAGACTATGGTGAGATTATGGGCTTTCGGAGATGACCAGTCCCACGAAGGTACTAGGAATATACGGCGGAGGGGGACGCCGGCGGGTGTTGTTGCGGTGGGGGTTCTGTTGTAGAGTATTTGATTTCCGTTGAGTGCCATTTTTTGAGTGGCTTAGAGTGAGCCTGTGTTCTGTGCGTGAAGATTAGAAAGAGGAACCGATAAAACCAATTTTTAACTGTTTTTCAAAATCATATAGTATTTGGTTAAAACGTCGGCGTTTCGAGTGAGTTTCGGTTTTCTTGGGCTGGCTGTTTGGACAATGGTTAAGCTCTCGGGCCCTAAAGGCCGAGGTTGGCTTGGGCCTTGAAGATGGAAATTTGAGAGGGCGCCTAGGCAAACTAATTAAATCTTTATAAATTAATAATATTAAATCATTTAGAAAAATTATTTATTAATCTATATGCATTACCGGAGGAGATTTTACCATAGGTTATTATTTCACTTTTGCATTATTTTTATAATTTAATCTTTTAAATAGAACTATTAAATTATATTTTTTCTTATTTTTAAGATCTTTAACATTATTGACATAAATTAAGAATTATTTTTTAGTCAATTTTAAAAATAATATTATCTTTAGTTTTTATTTAGAATAAAAAAATGATACTATCTCTATTAAGGGGGACAAAAAAATAATTTGATCTTATTTTTATTATACAAAATAGTTAAATTATATGTTTTATCTATTAATGTAAATTGTTTTATATTTAATATTTAAATGATATAATTTTATATATTTAAAAATTAAAATACATATTTATTTATAAAAATATTTAATGTAAATACACTTTATTAAAGGAATTCGTCTAGTAATTGATCTCCTCATTTAGAATCAGAAAATCCTGAATTCGAATCATACTAAAAACATTTAGGTGCATAGAAATTCTAAACTCGAGCCACATTAAATATAAATCATACCAGAGCACTTAAGAGTATGACGAAAGAGATCATACCCAATCATTGTATTATATCAAATAGAGTTATTTTTATGAGAAAGTAAGAATAAATTAATTTATTTTTATGGAAAGGGAAAATATTGTACGAACATGGGGCCTATATGAAAACGATGGCAGGAAGTGGGTCGGACCACATCGATGACACCTCTGACATATGGACCCGCTCACTGCCCGTTTACCCAAAAATTAAAAAGCCTTCAGTTTTCAAGTCATTGGGTTCTGTAGTGATTTAGGCGTTACCTGAACCATTATCACACTCCATTTTTAATTTATACCTGTAAGACGAGACCGTTGCATCTAGACATTTGTGAATTATCTTTCAATTAATTATTTTTCTATATTAAATATTTCAAAACTTTAATATATATTTATTGTGTTTTTAAACTTTAAATTATTTTTATTCAATAAAAGAGTTTTAATAAATATTAAAATATTTTTAAAATTTTATAGTAAAAATAAAAAAATAACACTATTTGTAAATTATTTTTAAGATGACAAGATGTTGCCGCTTATTTTTAAATTGGAATAATTTAGATTTCAACCTCTTGTATCCAATCATAATTAATAAAGAGTAAATCCCACCACCATATTCTAGCACCTATACCACCTAAACGCTCGTATTTATTAATTAAAATTAAATATTAAATTAATTTGTCAAACACATCCTTAATTAACACATAATCGAATAAGTATCCAATTTATTTAAAGGGTATGCGCCTTTAGTCAATAATCCATTGCTTCATTGTATAGTTTAGATATTCTTAATAAAAATTAAAAAATAATAATATAAGATTGGAATCTTCTTAGCTAATGTTTAGATATTCTTAATAAAAAAAATACTTAATTAAAAAATAATAATATAAGATTGGAATCTTTTTAGCTAATGTAAATCATAATTGCCACGAAAATATAAATGTCACTTTCAATGACGCAAACAAAGACATTTGATTTGACAGGGATGGTTTATTTTATATATTTTTTGTGTTTTAAATTATTAGATTTATTAAAAATCAATTATTATTTAATATAAAATTATATTATTAATTTCAATTATAAATTAATTTTAAAGGGGAAGTATACTCATAGAATGAAACATAAATAAACGGAACTTTTTCCATATTTTCCTTAATTCAAAAAAATATTATTCCCTTCATCTATTTTTATCTAACGTTCTAAAATTTTTAGATAAAATTAAAAAAAATAAAATTTTCTTATTTATTCGTTTTACTTAAATTTAATTACTTGATATATGATATTAATAAAAAGAAAAAAATTAAAATATAAATTATTTTAATAAAAATTTAAAATTAAAAATATTAAAAACTGTAAAAAATATAAAACATTAAATAAAAATAAAATTTTTAAAACGTAAAAAAAATAAACAGTAGGAGTAAGTGGGAACAAATTAATCAATAAATTTCACAAAATGAACTTTAAAAAAATAAAAAAATATGCAATTATTGTGACATGAATCCATCATAAAATTATGCTAATTTTCTTAAGACAGATTTTGAAATTATGCATATGTGTTTTTTCTTTCCCAAGCTTCATTTGGACGGAGAAAATGAATTCCGGCATCTCAGTTCGTTCATAATTTCTGAATTTTAGTATCTTTTACTTCTATTAATTCCCTTTTTTTTTTTTTTTCCAGTTGGGGGAAATCTACCAGATTTATACAAAGACTACGCTAACATCATCCACAGCATCTAAGTTCTATTCTCCGGCACCGGCTGGTCCAACTGCCTTCTCACAAGGCCGGTAAGGACTCCGGCCGGAAGGTCATGTCCGTAAAATCTGACCCATCTGCATAATCAAACAACCCACCCACCGTCACAAAATCGCCGTTACTGTTTGCCACGTAATTTTCTCCCTCGGTAACTCCATCCTCGAGTCCGAACTCGTATGAGTCGTAACTCGGTAACTCGTCCTCGAATGCAACCACATCGAGCCCATCGACGACTCCTTCGTTTCCAACGGTTAAGTTCATGGGCAAGTTGTTCTGGGTTTGGTCTCCGGCGACGGGAACAGTGGGAGGAAGGCCTAGCTCGTCGTCAGATGCTTCCAGAAGGTACCCAAGATCAGGTTGCGACTCCAGGGGATTTTGTGACGTCAGTTCAACGTCCGGCCGGTGAGTTAGGGGAGATAATTGGAGTATCTCTTCCTCGAAGCTTCTGATAACGGAGTCAAGATCCTGAGAAGCATCCGCAAGCACGGTCTCCGTCTCATCAAGGATGTCCAAAATATCCTCCCGGAATTTCACCACCTCCTGCGAAACCAACTCCTCCCCATCCTCAGCTCCGTTCGTTTCGTACGACGCATCCTCCGAATCAAGCTGACAGACCTCCGACACTGGCGAGTCACACCGAAGATCTTTCTCCTCATCCTCCTGGTCGACCCGCTCCGGCTCAGCCTGGTACCCACCGTGATCTGTACCAGCATTAAACCGTTTCAACTCAGGTAAGTTCAAGCCGGAGCCCAACTCAGGCGAGTCATCATCCCGGGCTCTTTTCTTGGTACCGCCCATATTATTATTCTCGCTACCGCAACCTTCCATCCGGAAGGACATCAAAAATTAAAAAAATACTGTACTACAAAACTAGTAGTAAGGGCGTGTTTGGTTGGGAGCAAAATAAGATCCCCCTAAACCAAGAACTTGTAGAGTTTGAAGAAGCAAGTGAGGAGAGAGAAGGGAAATAAGCCCTTAATATATAGTGGAAGAAAGTAAAGGCCAAACAAGGAAGATGTGAGGATCTTAGACCAAAAAACAAAACTTAAAAAAAAAAGTTGTGGGAATGTTGTTGGGTGAGATGGAAATGAAAAATCAATGTAGCCAAGTCACAAGAGAGAGAGAGAGAGAGAGAGATGAAAAAGGGGTTTTTTACCCTTTTTTAGGTTCAATTGTTGTTGATTTTGTTAGTTGGGGGCAAGAGAGAGAGAGAAGGAAGGAAAGGTGTGTCCACTTAAGAGAAATGGTGGTGGAGGTGGTGGCGAATGGGGGAAAATGAAGGGTAGATGGCTTATATAGCTGGGGGTGGATGGAGAGGGGTAATTGATAAGACACCTAAAAAAGGAAGAAGAATAGTGAAGGAAGAAAGAAAGAAAAAAATTAAACCAAAAGATGAGTTGTTGTTGGTTGAAGAAATGAGAGAGAAAGATAAGGAAAATAGGGATGGTAGAGAATATGGATAAATTTCCTTGTTTTTTCCAAAAAATATTTGTAAGTTTCTAGTCAATATGAAGGGAAAGAGAGAGAGTGACAGAGATGAACAATAGATCATGAATTGTTCAAGACTGGATGGATGGATTAGCTAAAATGGATGGAGGGGAGGGTAGGGGAGCAAATGAATGAAGGATTTATATAGTGGAAATGGGGTAGGAGAAGATTTTTTTAAAAGAATTTTCCTAAGAGAGAGAAGTTTTTTTTATATATTTTATTATAATAATGATAATTTTTTATTGATATAATAATTATTTTAAATATTAAATATATCACGTAAAATATAAATTCGGTCGTATGGTCTATTTTTTCGCGCCATACAGTTGGGTTTTTTTTTTTTGGAAAAGGAAGATGTGGACAGGCGCGTGTTTGGCGGATTCTCACACACGCACACACATACTCCTCACATCACGTTTCACGGATATCTTGCCTTTCTCTCTCTCCCTTTTATTTTCTTTTTCCAACTATATTTCAAGTACTATGAAATAATTTTATTAAATTACATAAAAACTACTCATAAAAAATTATATTGTTGAAGTTGAAAATATAAAAATTCAAGACAGAAAAGAGTTTAAAACATTTATATAAAACTCTATTCCTTCAATTCTGAAATATTTGACCTTTTTCAGGATTATGCGACATATTAAGAATATGGTAAATCCTCTAATTTATTTTTTTATTTTAAAGATAATTATAACATTTACTATCTTATTATAAACTTCTACTGATTAAGGAGGGATGAGAGAGATAGTCACTACAGGATAAAATGAGATGAAATGTGTAAAAAATACTAAAACATCAATTAAAAAATTGATTAAAATTATAAAACGTCAATTATTTTAGAACGAAAGGAGTATTAAAATACTTCTATTTAAAAAGTATTTTGTCTCGTCAAATTAAAATTATTAGTATCAGTAATTTTATCTGTATTATTGTAAGTTTGTAACTTTTATAAATATGGAAATTTCTAACTAAAATGTAATTGTAAGTAAACAAAACTATATAATTTTTACCTCCTATAATTTTTATAAGAAATTTTTTTTTGAAGATACACCAGTTATGTCATTGCATGATAATAGTATATGTGTGAAAATTAATGTTTCTTTATAAAAATAATTTAATTTCATATTTTTATACTATAATTTATATTAGAATTTGTCCGAACAACGTTATCTATATTGTACGGAGAGTATTATTTTGAGGAGGCCAAACGAGGGATTTCTCTTTACGTGGTTCCCAATTCTCCTTTTTTTTTTTTTTCCGCCCTCTTTTTCCTGTCCTTTCCGTTTTTAAAACATTGTCCTGCTGCAATTACAAAAAAAGAAAGAATGCGTTTCAAGTCCGCGTTTGAAATCCGGTCCCCTGGGCCCCACCTGTTTCGCAGAAATGTACGGCTCACCCTTCAACTAGGCGCTTCTAGGCTTCTCTATCTTAGCGGCGTATCGCAACAATAAAAAAAAAGCTCAGCTGGCTGCCGCGCTTTTTACTCTTTCACGGCTACACTCCGGAGCCTAGCCTACGCTAGTTTACCGGACTCCTAGGCTGTGTTTTTTATAAAATTTTTACAGTCAAAAAAATATATATATATAATATTATCTTTAATTTTTTTTATTATAACTCTTTTTAAATCTCTTCGTATATTACAACTTTATTATTAAATATAAATAATTTATAATTTAGTACTCAATTTGTATATCACCATTTTTTCTTAATTCTCTATGTAATAATTTTGAATATTTTATGTAGAGCTTATTTTTAATTATTATAAAATAATTATTATATTTATTAAATTAAGTTCATAACGAAATAAAAATATTATTTTAGAACGTGATAGTATTACTGTTCTATGACTTCGTTCGTAGAGAAACATTCATATTTAATTATTAAAAAGCTTTACTCCTTCTACCTATGTTTTACAAAATAGCTTAATTTTATATTTTTATTATTAATATATTTATTTTTAATAGTCAATTATGACTAATTTTTATATAATCTATAAATAAAAATAAAATATAATAATAAATATTTTATATTAATAGTATCTTATCCAAAATAAAGTTTTGTATTTTATTGAAACAAAACTATTAGTACATTTTATACGGATAAAATATTAGTCAATTCTAGCACCATCGCCTAATTTTGTGATGAATTTCAGTAGTTTTTTTTTTTTTACAGTAGAATAAACTAATTAATTAATTTTTATATTTTAAAAGGTTTTTTATACGGCTCTTTATAGTAAGTTTATGGGATAAATAAAATAGTTCATGCATATATTGAGAAGCCAAAAATAAGGCATAAAATAAGTCAAGAGGGAAGCATGGGGCATCTTTTACCCAAAAGTAAAACGGAAGGGATCAAGACCAACAAGAAGTCATTCTCTTACTATTCATAATCCTTTTTATTTATTTTTCAATTTTCCATGTCCCAATTAAAAAAATTAGAAAATTTAAACTCGATAATTATTAATTTTAAGAACAAAAATCATGAGACTACAACTTCTTGCAAAAAAAAAACTCTTTGAATCATATAATATTTAATTTAATTTTTTATTCGGCCGAAACAAATATTTTTAATATTATTTCTCTAACTTCACTGTTTTATTATTCTGGTACACCACTCCACTCAAAATTCCTTTTATCTTAATTTTAAATTTTGGTAAATATTGAGAATTTCTCGTTGAAGTTTTAGTTCTTGGGAAGAAAGGTAGCCTCGTGCTAAATAAAATATGCATAAATTATAATTAGCATATTTTTATGGAACACGAGTGCAATTTCTAGTGAAATTATTTGGTGGACATTTAAATACTATTTTTTTAATTTATTACTTTTTATATTATTGTTTTATTTTTTTAAATCAAAATGTCCTTAATATTTTTAAAATTTAAAAATAATAACATATTAATAAAAAAATATGATAATATATATAAAAAAAATTGAACGACATAACTTAACCACTTGAAAAGTGGTACGTTTGGACCAGCTACAAATGCCTTTATAATAGTAATATTACGTCTTTATAATGAAGGCTCAAGCTTTTTATTAATACCAAAAGTGACACATGCACCTTTGCATTTGCCAATATATGTCGAAAAAGCATATATTCTTAACTGCTATATATCAATTTATGTTCTTATCTAACTATTCTTTCCCATTTTTCATATCAGATATTCTAAGAAATAAAATATTTTTTTTTACAAAATGTTTTAAACTTTGAATTTTAATACACAGCGAAAATAGATTTTTATATAATAACAATCGTCTCTTTGTTTATAAAAGTAAAATACGAATATATATATATATATATATTAGATTTATGATATCTGACGATATCTATCGACTTGTTAGTTAGCTTAATATTTGTCACAAATAAATCTGAGTTGGCTTTTATTTTGAAGCAATAAATCTGAATTATTTAAATCCTCTATATAGACATTAGAATTATTATAAGATAAGTAGAATTTACAATCCAAATTTTACTTGGATATTATTGTGCGGAATTTTTTTTTTTTCAAATTACTCATATTTAATACTTGATTTTTAATAGGATAATACTAGATTTTTTAAAAAAAGAAAGTTATAATTAAAAAATAAAGATAATTAATTTGATTTTAATATTTTTTTTACCAAAAAAGAAGTTTTTCTGTACAAAAAAAGAAAAGTTTTTATACCAAATTGAGCAATCGTTATATGACGGTTCTAAAACTATTTTACAAAATATTTTTAATAAATGACATAATTATAATAGTTAAGAAAAAAATAATAAATATTATGGCACAATATTAAATAATAAAAATTTATTTATATTAAAATGTTAGATACACTTTTCAATGTCTACTACTATTACAATAAAATTTGTGCAAATTGAGAGTGTATGAGACTCTATGCCGTGCATATTCTAACCCAATTCAAATTATAATAAATATCCCGTTTAATATTAAAAAAAATTATTTATTGAAATAAAAAATTAGTTACCTCAAAAAAATTAATTTAATAAATGTAATTAATTTTTTTAGACGAGACAACTAAACCGAAAGGATCGCAGCCTCGCAGGGGAAAGAAATAATAATGGCAAGCGGATCTGCAACGTGCAATGTTGGGCATACAATAATGCCAATAATATTAAGGCTTTTGGCAATTAACAAAGAAATTCATTTTTTTCTGTTGAGAGCTAGCTAGCTTTTTCCCAAAATTTTAAAAAAATAGTACTTTTTTTTTAGGCTGCGTGCGTTTATTTTTTATTTTTAAAAATATTTACTATTACAATATATCTAAATTACCATTGAAATAAAAATTCTAATTTCACGTTAAAAACTTATATATATTATGATTTATATAAATAATATAATGATCTCCTCATCTATTGTTAATTAATTTTATGTTAAATGTTGATATTACATCGGTACTATTTATGTGATATAGGCCATTCAAAGTGTGTTACACCTATGATTTGTTGTGTTTTTGTGATTAATTTTATGTTAACATTTTATGATTATTTTATGATATTTTTAATAATTAATAAAGATAGAATAACTCTTTATATTACTTTAATAACAGGGTAATTAATATTGTCGATGTGTTTACTTGAAAAAAAAACCCTTCGTAGTACAAATGCGGTCATTATGCAATGAGCCCATAAGCTGTACATTTCGTGATGATATCATTTCCAGCCAACCATTCATATTAGTCCGTGATTAGCGTTTAGAATTAGAATTCTGAAAAAAATAATATTTTTGTTCTCGTACCTTAGTTTCCAAGTAATTGTTGTTCATGAAGGGATTTAAATTTTTTTAAATCATTATAAAATTAATTTACTTAAAATGTTTTCAACGACAAAAAGTAAAACTTATGGGACCACTTTTCTTATATATGATAATTTCTCCCTTGTTAGTGGTGACCACACCAACGTACGCGAAATAACGATAATTTATATAGGGGTATTAATATATTTTTAGTTTAAAAATAATTAATTATTAAATGAGATAAATATGCATGTCATTTTTTTAAAGTTAAATCGGACGCGCGGCTCCTTTGACGAACATGAAATTTCATTCTTCCTTTTTTTGAGTCAATTTTATTCTTTCATTGTTTATATTATTATATTATTTTTATCATTTTTAATGGACTTCTTTTCTTCTTTTTTTTCCCTTCTTCCCTGAAGTTATTTTTTCGTCCTTTTTTTAAACAATTCAATAATTTTTTCTATGCTTTTGAATTTTTTTAAAAAATGATTAAAGAATATTTTTTATTTATTTATAATTATTTAACTTTATATACTGTGATATGATATCTATTTTTTAATAATTTGATGTCTACTATTTTGTGATATGATTTCTAAATAATCATGATTTGATCTTCGTGTTAAATATGTTTTAGTTATATTTTATGATTTCTTTTATATTTTTGATCTGATATCTATAGTCTGTTGATATAATGTATAGTATTCTGTGATATTAAGTCTATATAATCATAATGTGATCTCCCTTGTTAAGTATATTTTAGTTCTATTGTATGATTTTTTTTATATTTTTGATCTGATATTTATAGTCTATTGATCTGATATATATTGTCCTATTATTTAAAAAATGTATTTTTTTAAAAGACTGTGTGTAAAAAAAAAAAAAAAAACCTTTAACGCGCAACTGTAACTCTACAGTAAGAGTATGATGAATTCTACTCCTATAGCCACGGATATGCTAAAGAACACTCTGGATTACCAAAAAAAAAAAAAAGGTCTTTGGTCTATTATTTTATTGTCCTTTTATCTGTATAACACTGGTAAAATTACCATTTTGATTTATAAATTATGATTATTTTACATTTTGGTTAGATCAATAAAAAAATATTTGATAATTTTAAAAATGTAGCCATTTTAATGTGTGACAACAAATTTTTATGGACTAAAATTGTTAAAAGTTAAAATTTTTTTTGAGTATCTTTTATTAAACTGATAAAAAATAAAATAATTATAATTAATAAAATAAAAATTGCAATATTTTCTATAATATTAAACAAATAATTTCTTCAATTTTTAGCGTAAGTTGTTTTAAATAGTAGAAGAAACTTTTTTTATATAATGTTTTATACTTTTAATATAACTTTTGACCAATTAATCCTGATTTATTCATATCTAATAATAAAAAGATATATTTTTAAGAGAAAAAAATAAAAAATAAAAGCAATATTTTGATAATTTGATGAATAATATTAGATTATGAAAAGCTTTAGTCAACTTTATATATGTCAAATATATGTAATGAAATTCACTTGTTTAAATGACGAAGGGAAAGAGAAAAAAAAGAAAAGAAAAGAAAAGAAAGCCACCCCATCCTAAAATGGAAAGAAAACAAAGAACCTAGGAAAAGTCTTTGGTTAAAGCGACGTAGTTTTATGGGCAAGTGGGCATGCAATTTTTTATCCAATCCATACGTAATACGCATACACGTTATTGTCATCTCTTGCCGACAATTAGTCATTTGCCCCCACCAAGTCGTTTTAAATTATTTTTACGGATCTCATCATTCATTATAAGTGAGAGTTATCTCATTTTTGTGATTATATTTTTTATTTATCATTTATTATTTTTAAATAATAAATAACATTCTTTTATTTTGAATTAATTATTTAATTTTTAATATATTAATATTAAATAATATATTTTGATATGTTAATAATTGGACAATTAATTTATAATAGAATAAAGAAATATAAAATTGTTTCTTTTTTATATATATTTTTAATAATATAGTTTTTATGATAAAAAATAAATATAATATTATTTTTAAAATTAAATAATCATTAATTTTTAATTTATTTAAATAAATTTAAATATTTTTATATAAAAATCATAATGAATAATAGACTAAGATTGTTGTAATATAATATTTTTAAAAAAAGAAAAAAGTAATTTTTCATTCCGTTGATCTTAAATTCTTAATTTGTTTATACAGCTTTCCCATTGATGTCATCGCATAACACTACTATTAATCCATTGACACAATAAATAACTTCGCTTTTTTGTAATATTCATATTCTTACAAAAATCTTTATTTTAATATTAAAAACCAATTTCTATAGATAAAATTTCAAAACATATTAATATTAATTAAATTACAACAAAAAGAAAGGACTTTACAAAGGCTTCTTCTTTCTTTCTTTTGGAGCACTGCTCTCCATCCAGCCACGCGACGTGTCGAAATCACCTGGCACCCAGTGGCTCGGTAAGCGGTTGACTCCGACCGGACTCCAGCCCAAGCCACAAGCGAGCCGAAATAAAGGCGGCGCGGATATCTCGAATTGAGAAAAGTAGCGTGTCGTTGAGCCGAATCAGCCTTTTACAGTCATGCACAGCGCCACGTCTTCGAAGTCTAGCAAACACGTGGCCTATACTGCACAATAGTCGCCCGCGAAGCCGCAAGCTGCACCTTCCCGACATGGAGAGAGCGGCTAAAGAAGGGAAAATCAAGTTGTGCTTGGATACTAAGCACCTTTAAATTTTTCATATACTCCCTCCTCCTTTTTTAGATCGTTCTACACATTTTACATTTTTCATATTTACTTATCGTTTTAAAATAAGGTTTACTCTTATTTTCTATTCTAACCTTATAATGCTTTATCCCAATACAATTTTTACCGCAACAGAAAGAGTTTAGAGTAATTAGTTAAGATTCCCAATGCAAAAACAATTGTATGTTTGTTGGATTCTTGTATTTTTTTATTTGTTTGATTCAAATTATTACCTTTATAATTTTTATATTTTTATTTTGATTGTTATGTTGTTATTATTATAGTATAATGTACGAAAAAATGTTTTTACAAAGTGAAACGGTGACACAAAAAAAAAATTTGTGTGTAAATGTAAACGTGATGAATTGATAGTATACTCTTGATGATAATATTACAAATTTTAAAACTTTACATTATCCTTACCCAAATTGTTTTAACATTAACATTTATCTACAATCATTATCTACTTATTACTGAGATATTATTAAAATAATATAAATAATTGCCAACACAAATCAAATTAACTAATAATTTATCCCTCTATTTTTTCTACGAGTCGTTCTAAGATTTACACTTTGTCCATATCATAAGTGTAGCATCTCAACTTTATAAATTCACCTGAGACTTTCAAACTTTCTTCATTGTTAATTCAAAATCACCTGTGACTTTCAAACTTTCTTCATTGTTAATTCAAAATCGTTAATCTAAACTATTGAAATTTAGGCAGTATAATAATAATGTGAAATGCAATTTACATTATCTTCCTTTAAATATTTGTGTTATTGCAAAATCTAATATTTTTATGTTATTTATAGTCAGAGGTAACATAACACTTGATTCTCAAATTTAAGTTTGTTTTGATATCATTTGTAACATTGCAGCCTCAATAACTTACTTGATTCTCAAATTTGCATTTTCTTTGATATCATTTGTAACATCACAGTCTCAATAATTTTTCTATTTTCATTATCGCTAATCCAAAATAGTAAATCCAATTATTTAATAACTTACGAGATTCGAGGAGAGAGCAATAAATTTAAGTAATAAAAATTTTACTCTTAATTAATTATTTTACGAGTATTTTTGAAATGACAATAACTCACTTAAAATTAAAAAAATATATATATATTTTTTGGCATATCCTTCCAAATTTAAATATTTTGAAACGAACAAAAATATGTTAAATTTATTGAAAAAATTTTAAATTAGTTATAGTAGTGCCAAGTATCATAAATTATGGATGTATAAAAAAAACTAAATCGTGTATAAATAATTAAATCCCCATATTCTTAATATTAGTATAATACAGGGGAAAATATTTAATTAATGTATAAAACAACTAAGTAATCTTCCAGATCTGTAAACTGTATGTGGTCACTTTTTATAATAAATAAAAATATTATTTTTAGAGAGACCGAAGAGCTGAAACATTAAAGCGGAGGAGTACATTATCAGTATAATGCCCCGAGTGGCATGGAACGCACCGTCCCACCTCGATTTCCGTGACCTGTTATTCCGGTAAACCAATCAAAGGCTAGTCAATTCCTGGTCCTAATATTTAGACTTTTCTTTATATATATATTTCCTTTGATAATAAGTTTGCTTCACGAGGCTTTCTTTTTCAATAAATTATATCAACTGCCCAATATATGTATAGAAACTACTCCCTTCGTCCATCAATTTAATATAATTAAAGAATTCTCTTATTTTCGGATATTTTTATTATAAATCGAGTATCATTTGATTTTTTTTCTTTCAAAACTTACTATTTAAAACTATTCATAAATCATTAAGTAGTCATTTATTCTTCATTTTCCATGTAGGCATGAGAGGAAAAAATGCAATTAGTATAAGAGTAAATAATTTAATTGATTTGTACGTGATGATGACAAATTATATTGTATTACTAAGGTACATGCTCATACTAATTTTCTTTTGAAGGTTATTTTTGTGCAAATTTTATATTTATTTAGACCTTATATTTATAGTCAATCAATATTTTAATGAATTAATATAGCTAATATGTGCATGGATTATTCACTTTGCCAACCTTTGCGCATGAATTTGTAAAATTATGTCTCATGTTGTTAGTGTACCGATTAAATAACTTGTATATACGTTTCAATTTTATGAACTGTTCATAGTTTGGGTTAATACTTTTAACTAACGAAACAAAAATTTAAAAACTTTTAAAATAGTTTATAAAATTGATACGTTACAAATTTCATTCCCTATATTGAATAATTTGTGACATCAAAATTTTTTTTGATCGATTTGTTAAACTTGTCATAATTGTAATTGTTAATATAAATGATTTAACAATCTTTTAATTAGATCAATAAATTTAATAGGATGATGATAATGATCTTTGCGTGGTGGCGGTGGTGATGATGCCACTACGACACACATGAAACTATCACCAACCCTAATCATCTTCCTATCAGTGCTATTTACCCATGCAGCTATTTTGCAGAGTTACTACAACTTTAATGCCATGGCAGAAGTTTATCTCCGTGGATCCAATGCAATGTACATTTTTAAAAAATCGTAAGCGAGTATTAGTTAAGAAAAAAAAAAAACAAATTTAAAAATAAATATATTAAATAAGTTATTTTTATTTAATTAATACATTTATAAATATGCACTTCTAAATATAAGATATATTTTATCATATTTGTGCTTATCTAATGGTAACTTCATTGCTCTAAGTTTGTGCAAGACACGTTAGATTTAATATTCCTTCTATTTCAAATTATATAGGATGTTATAAGATGAAAAATATGTTAAAGTATAAGTCTCATTTTAATTATATGTTAGTTATAAATATTCTTTCTAAAATGTCTTTATTTATTTAATACTCATGTGTTGAGAAACAAACAAAAAATCTTCTTAATAAAGTTATTAAATAACTGTATAAAAATAAATATTATTATAATGTATTTAAATTTTGCATGACCGTCTTGTAAATATACATAAAAGTTGGAATGAAATGTATAATTTGAAATGAAAAGACTGGTTCTTACCACATTGTAAAGCGTCATTAACAATAGAAGTTTTTATTAATTGGATAATAATTTCGGGGTCTTCATTTAACCTTTGACCATATTATTGATTATGCAAAACCTTGTTATGGTCGGTCATAACTTTTTAATAAATCAAAATTGAAGTGTTTACTAGTTATTTTTAAACTGTTTAATTACTTTTAAATAAAAATTTTAAAATTTAGAAATTAAAAGTGTAATTTTTTATATTAAATTATGGGTGCGTTTGTTTGGAGGCAATCAGAATGAAAGCAATCGAAAATTGATAATTCATCGATCATTAAAGGAATCTGATTATTTTTTATTTATTTGGTAATATTTATTAAAAGAATTATATTACCTTGATTTGTTTCGAAACATTCATTAAAGGAATATGATGGTCTTTTACTAATTTCGTAACAATCAAATCTGATTGTCTTTCACTTATTTCGTAACAATCATTAAAGAAATCTGATTGTCTTTTACTTGTTTCGTAACAATTATTAAAGGAATGATTGTCTTTGACATATTTGAGAATATAGTAATCAGAATAATTTTACGATTGCCCTCATTCTCATTGTCTATAAACAAACACACCCTATGATTATTACTCTCTCCGTTCTCAAATATTTGACGTTTTACAATATTTATAAAATTTTCTATTGATTGACTTTTTAACATATTTTACATACTTTATCTCCCTATTTTATCTGGCAGTAACTACCCTCTCTTCTCTCCCTTTATTTAGTTACAACAAACTCTAGCATTTTTTTTAAAAAAAGTGGAAGTTATGTAAGTAAAAGGTAAGTAAAAATGTATGTAAGGTAATTATTTTGTAATAAAAAGGTAATTTTAGAGATTGAGTGGTTTGTTAATTTGTTTTAAAAATTTTAAAATGTCAATTATTTGAGAATGGAGAGAGTAATAGTTTCTTATTTGAGCGTGACACGTGGGCGGGCGTACGACGTCAAAGAAACAAGAGAGGAAGAGGTCCGGTTTGATGCCCCGTACAAACCGGTGGGAAGACCTTTTTTAGAGAGGGAGGAACCGGGTAAACCGGCGAGCTGAACGTCCGACCGAAGAAAAGAAATCGGGTGGGAAAGAGGAACACGTTCACAAGGTAGATATCTGACACCTAAGGGTCGAACCAATCACGTGCAGAGAGAGGGTGTTATTTCGATTGTCAGTAAGTTGTGTACTCCTACGTATAGTCGGTGGGTGATGTCACGTGATTTTTTTGAATCGTGGTTCTCACGATTAGACCGGTGATCCGATCAACACCATTACCTCACACGAGTACCAACTACCACCACCTTTAGATATTTTTTGGATCGTTGCAGCTACGACTCTAATTACAACTTTACCCCTTGCCTTCTAGGGTTCTATTCTAAGATGCGTGCCAAAAATTTTTTTTTTCTTACTAATCCACCATACTTTTCCCAGGCAGTTCGAATTTGAAATCTTCGTCATTTTCTCTCTAAAATATTTTATTACTAGAAAAAAGTCCAAAATAATTTATATGATATACTATAATATTAAATTTATTTTTAAATGTATGATGACTGATAACCTCCAGATCGCATGACGTGTAGTAAATTTTATTTTACATACACTAACACGTCATCATAACTCTCAAATACATTTTTATCTAAGTTAATGATAAAAAAAGCCATTATAATTTTTGGAGATTCACGTTAACGTGCTAATTTATGTGATATAAAATTTTTTCGTTTGATACCCACGTGGTATTATAATTGACATAATTGTAATTCAATCGCTGAGAGCACAAAAAAAAATATTACTATAACTAAATATGTTGTGAATAGTTAAATTTATAAATAAATTTGTCGATTATCAAATATTTATGACTAAATTTGACATTAAATTATACTATAAAAACTATTATTGTATTTTTTTTCATATTTTTACGTGTGAGGATTTGTGTCTTGTTTTTAATTTGACCTTAACTTCAATTTAGATTTGAAAAATAATTTTAAAAGTCATATTTATTAAATTATAATAATTCAAATAGAACGGAAGAAATTTTATTTTATATTAACAAAAACAAAACTTTACTTTTAGTCCGGATGAAATAATGGAGGAAAAAAAAGTTTTCTTCCTTTTATTGTATAGTAGTGTTTGAAAATTGAAAGAGAGTGGAAGATACTTTTGAGTCCAAAATGTGGCATTGTAGAAATTAACAAATATTTTTGACCATTTCACTAAATATTACTTTAAAACTCTTCGGAGTTTTCTACCCTATGGAACATGGCATTAGAACGTTGTATATTTTCACTTTGAAACTTTGAGGCGGCAAAATTCAAACGGAAAACAGTATTACACGTTTATGTGTGGACTTTAGTACTTTTTATTATTTAATAATGGGGATTAAATTTTATTTTATTTTTTTATGAAAAAGACCTTCAAGTTTGGTGGATCTTGAATTGAATCCATTTATTTCAACATATGCCACCTGAAGTGCTCCACTAAATTTTGATGATGGGCTTAGAATGAGATCATGTCAAGATTCTAGATTCTAGATCATTCTACTATTGTAATTTTTTTAAATGTTGAAATTAGATTTGGATATTTGAATCTTAGGGGATGTTTGGTTGGGAGGTTTAGAACGGAGAGAGTATGAAATTCTTCTCACCTCATTTCCAATGTTTGGTTGAAAAAAATGGGAATGGGAAAATGAAACACAAACTCATGGGTATAAGTTTTGTCATGCCTATATGGGTCTGGGTTTCAAAACTGGGAATGAGTTTAAAATAATTAGGGGTTTTAAAAAAATTCTATGAATTAATTAGAGTTCTAAAAAAATAATTAGGGGTTTCAAAAAATAATTGGTACCATAAAATTAATTTATTATAATTTAAAAAATATTCTCATTAATGCACTAAATAATTTTTACCATACTCATTATAATTATCAAAACCCATATCTATTTCAACTTAAACCAAACTCATTCTGATTCGAGCAAGTTAAACCAAATGCGACCTTAATATGTGTTATGGATAATTTTGAGATATTATAAAGGATTCAAATAATTCATATTTAATGACGAGAAGACAAGAGTTTAAATTAGACATTTTGACTAGTAATAAAAGAAAAAAATCGGAGAATGTTAGGAAATAGGTTTATGAGAAAAATCAAGTAAAAGAAAATATTATTATCATTATT